>JBBGZY010000268.1:7940000-8677818 GCA_037952925.1 Lithobates clamitans | reverse complement strand
TGAGAACGCCGGAGGAAGAACCAGAAGAGCCAGAAGAACCAGAAGAACCAGAAGATGAAGGAAGATAGAAGAAAGAAGAAGTATTTAAATAAAGGAATTGTCAAAAACTGTCTCGTCATTTTTAACATTTTTGACAGTTTTTTAGTGAAATGGTAGGGGTACTTTTGTACCCCCTTACCATTTCACACAGGGGGGGGGCGGGATCTGGGGGTCCCCTTGTTAAAGGGGGCTTCCAGATTCCGATAAGCCCCCCACCCGCAGACCCCCACAACCACCGGCCAGGGTTGTGGGGATGAGGCCCTTGTCCTCATCAACATGGGGACAAGGTGTTTTGGGGGCTACCCCAAAGCACCCTCCCAATGTTGAGGGCATGTGGCCTGGTACGGTTCAGGAGGGGGGGGCGCACTCTCATCCCCCCCTCTTTTCCTGCGGCCTGCCAGGTTGCGTGCTCGGATAAGGGTCTGGTATGGATTTTTGGGGGGACCCCACGCCGTTTTTTTTTTGTTTTTTTTTGGCACGGGGTTCCCCTTAAAATCCATACCAGACCTGAAGGGTCTGGTATGGAATTTAGGTGGAACCCCACGTCTTTTTTTTTTAATTTTGGCCGGGGTTCCCCTTAATATCCATATCAGACCTGAAGGGCCTGGTATGGAATTTAGGGGGACTCCTACGTCTTTTTTTTTTTTTTTTTTTTGGTTCGGGGTTGGGGAATTCCCATGCCATTTTTATCAATGAACTTCTATGTGTATTGTCGGAAATGCAATAGCTGCGGTAGTTTTAAATGAGTTTTTTCCTTCAAAATGTCATTTTGCTGTCAGACTGTTCTAAACACAGGAAACATGCGCCCCTTTACAGGCATACTATAGACACCCCCCCAGGTATGAAATTTAAAGGGATATTACACTTTTATTGTTTGACTTTAAGCATTATTAAAATCACTGCTCCTGAAAAAACGGCCGTTTTTAAAAAATTTTTTTGCATTGATCCATGTCCCCTGGGGGAGGACCCGGGTCCCCAAACACTTTTTATGACAATAACTTGCATATTAGCCTTTAAAATTAGCACTTTTGATTATTCATGTTCGTGTCCCATAGACTTTAACGGTGTTCGAACAAACTTTTTTCCTGTTCGCATGTTCTGGTGCGAACCAAACAGGGGGGTGTTCGGCTCATCCCTACAGACCACCTTCCCTGTTGTATTTTCTAATCTGTAGCCAAACAAAGCAGTACCTTTAGGATATAAAGGACACCCAACAAGCTTCAGCAGAGATGTCACAAATCTCAATGTGTACTTTAGTTGTGCCACCAAACACCCCAGCAAGGACAAACCTTCACTACTGAGGTCTACTGGTGAGCAGCCAAGAAGGAGTCATGGTGTATCCCTTTATGAATTAACCAAACAGTGGAAATTTATTTCATAGGCATAGCCTGGGCTGTAGATACTAATCATTCACCACCAGTGAAGGAACCAATCCTAAAATGGTTGGACACCTTACTATAGTAGCTGTTGTCCTACCTTACCTCCGTAGATTGAGCAAACGCTAGCCAGCTCACACACAGGTGGGGCTGATCAGTAACTAAAGTCTCAATGAGCCCAGCCCTAGAGACCAATATAAGACCTCTAGAAAAGGGTGGTTACCAATTTAGCCTGGAGGTAAATAGCCACCTGCAGCCCTTAAAGAAGCAATCATATAGGCATCTCGCTCTTGCATATGTTTGCACAGAAAATCCTTAATCAAAGGATATAGGAAAACGATTTATGATAAATCGCTTTTAGATCTGTCACTGAGTGGACTGTAGCCCAAACCAACAAAAAGGTTTTTCTTACCCCCTGCATTAAAATATAACCACAATGTAAGGGTAGAGTGGGAGGTTGGAGCCTTTGAAAAGTTACCCATAGCAAGCAACCCCCAAAAGGAGGATCTGTCACAAGGGAACCCCTACTGTGCCACACAGAAGCTTGGTCCCTGCCACATTGTTGAAAGTTAGGCCAGCTTTTAAGCATCTTGGAGCAACTTTAAGCAGATTCCTAGCAGCTGGGCTAATAGGGCCAGATAACCTAGTGCACCTGCTGAGCAAGGGAGCTTACTCCTGAATCCTTCAACCATTGCACCATTAATAACTTGTTCAGTGGTATACCTGGCCAGTAAGGAACTCTTTGTTCTACCAGGTCACCCTCTTTGCTATATTCACCCCTACTAATTTACCACAACCGGGTATGTAGGGAGAGGCTGGCAACCTACTGTTGTGATAACCACAGTGTCTCTGCTATAAGAGGAAGCTGTGGCTGGTGGTTTTAGCAGTAGTTTCTGTGCTATTTTGTTATGGAGACCCCAGGTCCTGCACTGCACCACTCAGTAAATACAGGTGGAAGGGGAAAAAATGCTACCTCTTTCCCATCTGAGGTGGTTTAGGCACACTCGCTCCTCTGCACCACTTGGCCACCATACAGCATCTCTGATGTAAGAGGGAGCTGTGGCTGGTGTCTTTAGCAAAAGCTTCTGGGCTATTTGAATTCAGACCCCAGGGGAGATTATCTCAAATGCCCAGAAACCATCTGGCTGGGATTGGGGATTTTTGACTCACCGTTGTCTTCCCCTTTTGCCACAGCCAACGGGGCTTGCTTTTCCATCCTTATGGTCCACACACAAGGAGGATAGCTGCCAAAGTGCCCCCCCACAACTGCTATCCCTTTAGGGAGCTGCAAGGTTGGGCTGTGTCCTGCACTGTCCAAGCAGTATATACACATGGGGGGGGGCAATGCCGTACGTTCCTCATTCCCATCTGAGGTGGTTTAGGCAGACATTCACCATAGTGAACTGGTGCCTCCTCGAAAGGAGGATGTGGGCGCCTGCTCCTGCTGACTCCCAGCCTTCCCTTCTGGGTAAGAACGCGGGTCGTTCAGGCGGTGCCCTCCCCAGCAGCCCACGCGAGCTACCAGGGACCCAGCAGTCAGGGGATACGATCCCCCTGGAAAGAACCGACGGCCAGCACCCCCGTCTAAACGGACGTCCGGACAGGTAAGGGGGAGACAGGATAAAGGCCCCTGAAGTTCTGGGTACACCACTGTACCCAGGGGCCTTCAGCTCTCAGGGGAGCTTTCCCAGTTTCTGCTGCCCCCCCTGAAGAAAGGATATCCTGCCAGACCCAGAGGCTTCCCAGGCATTTGGTCCGGCTCCCAGGGGGGAGACCACCAGCCCCGGGCTTCGGTCATTTGGAAAAAAAGAAACAGCTTCGCTGTGTAGGGAGAAACACAATCAAAAACTGAGGATCAAGGGGAAGGGTGTGGACTTAAAACAGCTGTTGATTGATTGTGTTTCCTGTGGGGAGGAGCCTCTCATCTCTCAGGTGTGCCGTCCTGGAAGAGGACTTGAGAAAACCTATTTTTCCATCCATCTGCGGATCGGGTGACAACGGACTCTACGGTCCGTCATCATCCGATCCCCATAGAGGAGAGTGGCACTCTGACACTGTCATCTGCCTGCCCAGCGGGGATCGATGGAGGGATCCCCCGCTGAACAGAGCGGGCTCCGTACGCGGGGTACAAAGTCCCATTGTGTGTATGAGGCTTAAACACCAGAAATTCAAGTATTCATATCTTTAAAGGTCACCATACACTGGCCAATTAGTTAGATCTTCCATAAATTAGATTCAGTACAAGAGCCTGTTTGATTTTATACAATTAGAAGTAATTCTTACAGTGCATCTTCCTATTACCGCTTTAGCCTAATGCTCTCTTTCCACTATTTCAACCCCAAAGTTGCATGATTTACAATGTGCTTTTTCGGCTTGTTTTCCACTATCGCAACTTGTCATGCCACTAGGGACTGAAAAGTTGCATCACAAGTTCTACCCCATGATTTACAATGAGTACCGTTCATATGTGTGCGACTTCAAGTCACAGCAACTTCAAAGTAGTCCCTGCACTACTTTGGTCCCACTTTGATGCGACTTGAGGTCCATAGACCTAAAAAAATACACAGGCATTGCTTCAAGTTTTGGCAAAAAGTTGTGGGAAACTCAAGGCAAAAAACATGCAACTTTGGGCTTTCAAT
Organism: Lithobates clamitans; assembly: GCA_037952925.1. Taxonomy (NCBI): domain Eukaryota; kingdom Metazoa; phylum Chordata; class Amphibia; order Anura; family Ranidae; genus Lithobates; species Lithobates clamitans. The sequence goes on along the minus strand of JBBGZY010000268.1, from coordinate 8,673,764 downwards.
AGTGGAAACCGAGCCTTAATGCCGTGTAATGCGACTAATTCAAAACATCTGAGAAAAAGTCGCACTGAAGTTGGAACAAAGTAGTGCAAGAACTTTTTTTGGAGTTGCACCAATTAGAATGGGGGAACATTGACATACATGTGTTTTGACTTGTCCTGCGACTTCTCATGTGTCAAGTCGCACAACAACTCACAGTAGTGGAAAGAGAGCCTAAGGCCACTTGGGACTGAAAACTTGCATCACAAGTTGTACCCCATGATTTACAATGAGTACCATTTATATATGTGTGCGACTTGCTTACGCCCATGCCGTATACACAGCGGGCACACATCTTTATTACAGAAATCCATATTTGGCATGGAAATTAACCACTTGCTTACTGGGCACTTAAACCCCCTTGCTGTCTTGACCAATTTTCAGCGCTGATCCATTTTGAATGACAATTGCGCGGTCATACTTAGCAAAATTTTTTTTTTTTTTTTTTTTTTTAAAAGTTCCCACAAATAGAGCATTCTTTTGGTGGTATTTGATCACCTGCGTGGTTCTTTTCTTTTGTTCAAACAGAAGAAGAGACAGATTTTTAAAAATAATTTTGTATATTTTGATATTAAATTTTGCAAACAGGTAATTTTTCTCCTTCATTGATGTACGCTGATGAGGCAGCACTGATTGGTTACACTGATAGACAGCACTGCTTGGGACCACTGGTGGGCATTGATAGGTGGCACTGGAAGGTGGTACTGGTGGGCACAGATGAGGCAGAATTGCCTCTTCGGGACCAATGTCCCTTGCACCTAAGGCAGTGATCAGCTTTTACATTTATTCTCATGCCATCAGCGTGAGTAGAAAAAATAAACAGATCGGCCCTTACTTCGATCTGTGATCACCCGAGTCTCAGTGCGCGCGCAGCAGGGATCATACGGGGGGCCCGTCCTATTACAGTCTCCCAGAAATTCAGGTCCACGCTGTGGCCGTCGTTTGGCTATAGCACAGACACAAAGTGGTTAATACAAAAACAGATGCAGATTTCTAGGACTGGCCAAAAATAATGTTTAGAGCAGGGGTCTTCAAACTGCGGCCCTCCAGGTGTTCAGGAACTACAATTCCCGTTATGTCTGTGAATGTCAGAGTTTTACAATGCCTCATGGGATGTGTAGTTCTGCAACAGCTGGAGGGCCGTAGCTTGAGGATCCAGGGCCGATCCTAGGGTCACAGACGCCTGGGTGCAGAAATATTTTGGGCACCCCCACGGGGGCATGGTCATCTTACTAACTCCTCCCCTTTGCAAATGTTTCTATGGCAACGACTCAAACACAGATATGCTCCCCTAAGGAGTCTTGGTTAACCTGGGATCCTCCCATGATCTCTTAACAATAAAGAGAACAAGATAGTCAGAGACTGCAAACATACTACAGGGGATGGTGAGAGACTGCAGATATGATACAAGAAATGGTCAGAGACTGCAGACATAGTACAAGAGATGGTCAAAGACTGCATAAATAGTACAAGAGATGGTCAGAGACTGCAGACATGATGCAAGAGATGGTCACAGACTGCAGACATGATGCAAGAGATGGTCACAGACTGCAGACATGATGCAAGAGATGGTCACAGACTGCAGACATGGTACAAGAGATGGTCACAGACTGCAGACATGGTACAAGAGATGGTCACAGACTGCAGACATGGTACAAGAGATGGTCACAGACTGCAGACATGGTACAAGAGATGGTCACAGACTGCAGACATAGTACAAGAGATGGTCACAGACTGCAGACATAGTACAAGAGATGGTCACAGACTGCAGACATAGTACAAGAGATAGTCACAGACTGCAGCCATGATACATAAGATGTTCAGAAACTGCAGACATGATACAAAGAATGGTCAGAGACTGCAAACATGCTACAGAAGATGGCCAGAGGCTGCAGTTATGATACAAGAGATGGCCAAAGACTGCAGACATGATACAAGAGATGGTCAGAGACTGCAGACATGATACAAGAGATGGTCAGAGACTGCAGACATGATACAAGAGATGGTCAGAGACTGCACACATACTACAGAAGATGGCCAGGGACTGCAGACATGATACAAGAAATGGTCAGGGACTGCAAACATGCTACAGAAGATGGTTAGGGACTGCAGTTATGATACAAGAGATGGTCAGAGACTGCATACATAGTACAAGAGATGGTCAAAGACTCCATACATAGTACAAAAGATGGTCAGAGCCTCCATACATAGTACAAAAGATGGTCAGAGCCTGCATACATTGTACAAGAGATGGTCAGAGCCTGAATACATTGTACAAGAGATGGTCAGAGCCTTATTACATTGTACAAGAGATGGTCAGAGACTGCAGATATGATACAAGAGATGGTCAGAGACTGGCTGCGTTTGATGGGCACAGTAGCTGCGTTTGATGGGCACAGTGGTTGCTTTTAGGTGGGCACAACAGTAGCTGTGTTTAATGGGCAGCACAGACTACTTCCTTCCAACTTCCTTGACCGGCCTGGACGCCTGGTGCACACAGTGCAGGGACAGGGAGGCAGGCAGCCGCATATCTGCTCTCTCCGGGAGGATTTCTTCCTGTTCCTCTTCTCTCTTCTTCAGACCAGCCAGCACAAGTCCGCTGTAGCCGCTCCAGCTCCGCTCCCTCTTAGCCACGCTCACGCTGTCTGAAGATGGCTGAGGTGGGCGGACCTCCGAGCTTCTTTACTAGCCATGGAGGCGGCGTGCAAGGAATGCTGGGGCGGCACTCTGCTCCACAGCTAGACGCCGGCCAAGCGGCCGGCGATTCTAGCTCGGCGCCCCTCTTCTAAAAAGAAGTAACAGGTGCACCCCGGCCAGGATCGTCCCTGTGAGGATCCCTGGTTTAGAGTCAAAGGCAACTGATGACTTTCTATTAAAGGTCCAAATGGGCCATTAACATGCATCACAATTGAACTTAGGAATGTGTCTTTGCAAAGTTAAACTCATTAAAATCCTTTCTTATTTTTGCTAGTAATAGACTGCAGAGGGATTATAATTTTTGGGGAATGTCTACACGCCTGATAGGGTGAAGACACCTCCCAAATTTTGCCAATTTTGCATTCAAAATTATTCACTTACTGTCACATAGCCAAACAGGAAGTGAGGGTAAAACCTTACCAATGTATGTCCTTGGGGACACACAGGTCAATCTAAATAGTTTCCCCATTCGGGAAATTGCACTCTAGCATTTTGCCATGTACATCCCAAATTATTATGTATCTTGGGGTTTATTTACTGAAAGGTAAATCCACTTTGCACTACAAGTGCACTTAGAAGTGCAGTTGCTGGAGATCCGAGGGGGACATGCAAGGAAAAGAAAAAACACCATCTTTGCCTCTACATGATTGGATGATAAAATCACCAATGCTACCCCTCTGATTTTCATCAACTACACTTGTATTGCAGAAAGGATTTGCCTTTACTAAACCCCAAAATACCTAATAATTTGGGGTGTACACAACAAAGTGCTAGAGTGCAATTTGCATAATGGGGGCACTAGTTAGATTGACCTGTGTGTCCCCAAGGAAAAAATATTAGGGTTTTACTCTCACTTCCTGTTTGGCTATGTGACAGGAAGTGAAGCCAATTTTAAGAAAAGGGACATAAAGCCCAACCTTTAAAAAAAAAAAATAAATAAATAAAAATCTTGATTTCCCTCAAATGTCCACAATTAGAATAGGATTGTCTTCAGCTTGATTTTAGTTCAGTGCTCTAAATCAGTGCTTCTCAACCCTGTCCTCAAGTATCCCCCAACAGGCCATGTTTGCAGGTTTTCCTTCATCTTGCACAAGTGCTTTAAATCAAAGTCAATGGCTTTGTATTTTGGACAGCTATTTTAGATAAGATAAAATTTCCTAAACATGTCCTGTCAGGGGAGTACTTGAGGACTGAGGCTGAAAACCACTGCTCAAAAAGAAAATTGGATACTTACCACTCTGAAATGTTACTTTCCTGGTCACTATCCATGGCAGCATACGCACAAGCCATGCATGTGCTACCATGAAGGCACCAGGAAAGTAACTTAAAACTAGAGAAAAAAAAAAAAAAAACACCACACACACACATGTATGTTAATTTGAGACACTAACAGAATAGGTTTGAGGTTTGACCCTTTTGCAGTGTAAATTAACAGGAGTTAAAAGGAGTGCACCCACAAAATGGACATCTATTAAGGATTAAAACAACATTAGGCACAACATATTGAGAAAGAATTTTAAAAATAGCAGCGCAGACAGTTAAATCAAAGTGAACAATGTAAAAACATCAAAATTGGCAACATAAAAAGATTTCATGGTAAAATAACCACCACCCAAAAAAAAAAAAAAAAAGCAAACCAAAGTAACAACTAAATTGTATAAAAACACATCTGTTTTGCAACATCATAACACACAAAATACAAACAGAAAATACATGTGTTAGACACTCGATAAGGACACCCGACTGTACTCGCTTGCTGGCCCCATACACAATCTTGGCTCTTTTCAGGGCAAAGTAAAGATTGCTATCTGCAAGCTTTATATAACATAGGTTTGTGTGCTAATGAGGCAATTGCAAACACATGGACAGTCCATTAAACACACAAAATGCAAGTTCACCCAATGTAGAGAGAACTTCAAAGTGGGTACACCTGTTAAGGATGTCCTTAAATTACTAACCCAAAAAAACACACTCTGAGCATGCCCAGAAACATCCAAGTGCTGTTCACACACAAAAAAGCACCACCAAAAAAAAAAAAAAAGTCCCTGAGCATGCCCAGAACAACCCAAATGCAGCTAGCACAAAATAAGCCACCCCACTGTCCAAAATTAAGCACATCATTCAGCATGCACCAAAATTACAGATGGGACAAAACACCCCCCAGTCCAGGGGGGCAACTAAAGAGCCTAACGTGCAAAAGTTATACAACAAATACCATTGCAGTCTAAGGGAACTGACTTGGCAATTTTACTAGTCCCCACTTGGCTGGCGTATCTTCTAGTTATTGGCCTTAAAATGAGTATGGGGCCCAGGTCCCACCCTAAGGGACATATATCAATGTCACCAATTGGACCACCACAAAAACAAAACAAGGAGAAATGCCTTTAAATATGCCAAATTGCTTAAGGGCCAGTTCACACCAATGCAGTCAAATGCATATTTTATGCATCAAAAATGCATGGAAATTGGGTTATATGGTGTGCAATGGCATAGTTCACACCAGTGCTTGCTGTTCGAGTGCGTTCCAGTTCCAGAAAAAAAAAGTAGAACATGCTGCATTTTTTCTGCACTGGACTGTACTGGAAAGCTGTAAAACGCATCAAAAATGCACTGGAACGCACTTGTCCTTACTTAAGGTTAAGAAAAAAGAGGGGAAAAAAAAGCACTGGACTGCATCAAAAACGCACCAAAAACGCATTGGAACGCATCAAAAACGTGCATGCAGAAAAGCACCTGGAACGCGTCCGGACTGCGTTTCTATGGTGTGAACTAGCCCTAAGGGCCCTAAGGGCAAGATCACACCATAGAAAAGCCGTCCGGATGCGTTCCAGGTGCTTTTCTGCATGCGCGTTTTTTATGCATTCCAGTGCGTTTTTGGTGCATTTTTTATGCAGTCCAGTGCTTTCCCCCCTCTTTTTTCTTAACCTTAAATAAGGACAAGTGTGTTGCAATGCGTTTTTGGTGCATTTTACAGCGTTTCAGTACAGTCCAGTAAATAAAAAATGCAACATTTTCTACTTTTTTTGGGGGGGGGACTGGAAACTCACTGGAACTGCAAGCACTGGTGTGAACTATGCCATTGAAAACCATATAACCTACTTTCCGTGCGTTTTTGATGCAGAAAAAAATGCACTGGACTGCATGTGGTGTGAACTGGCCCTTAAGGAATAAAAAGTTATTTAAAACTACTCGCGGCTATAATGAAATGTCGGTCCGGCAATTAGGGATGAGCTGAACACCCCCCCTGTTCGGTTCGCACCAGAACTTGCGAACAGGCAAAAAATTTGTTCGAACACGCGAACACCGTTAAAGTCTATGGGACACGAACATGAATAATCAAAAGTGCTAATTTTAAAGGCTTATATGCAAGTTATTGTCATAAAAAGTGTTTGGGGACCAGGGTCCTCCTCCAGGGAACATGGATCAATGCAAAAAAAAGTTTTAAAAACGGCCGTTTTTTCGGGAGCAGTGATTTTAATAATGCTTAAAGTGAAACAATAAAAGTGTAATATTCCTTTAAATTTCGTACCTGGGGGGTGCCTATAGTAGACCTGTAAAGGGGCACATGTTTCCCGTGTTTAGAACAGTCTGACAGCAAAATGACATTTCAAAAGAAAAAAAGTCATTTAAAACTACTCGCTGCTATTAATAAATTGCCGGTCCCGACAATACACATCAAAGTTCATTGATAAAAACGGCATGGGAATTCCCCACAGGGGAACTCCGAACCAAAATTTTAAAAAAATGACACGGGGGTCCCCCTAAATTCCATACCAGGCCCTTCAGGTCTAGTATGGATATTAAGGGGAACCCCGGCCAAAATTTAAAAAAAAATGGCGTAGGGTCCCCCTCAAAATCTATACCAGACCCTCCAGGTCTGGTATGAATTTTAAGGGGAACCCCGCGTCGAATTAAAAAAAATGACGTGGGGTCCCCCAAAAAATCCATACCAGACCCTTATCTGAGCATGCAACCTGGCAGGCCACAAGGAAAGAGGGGGGGATGGGAGAGCACCCCCCTCCTGAACCGTACCAGGCCACATGCCCTCAACATTGGGAGGGTGCTTTGGGGTAGCCCCCCAAAACACCAAGTCCCCATGTTGATGGGGACAAGGGCCTCATCCCCACAACCCTTGGCTGGTGGTTGTGGGGGTCTGCGGGCGGGGGGCTTATCGGAATCTGAAGCCCCCTCTAACAAGGGGACCCCCAGATCCCGGCCCTCCCCCCTGTGTGAAATGGTAAGGGGGTACAAAAGTACCCCTACCATTTCACAAAAAAACTCAAAAATGTTAAAAATGACAAGAGACAGTTTTTGACAATTCCTTTATTTAAATGCTTCTTCTTTCTTCTATCTTCTTTCTTATATCCTCTTTCTTCTTTCTTCTATCTTCTATCTTCCTTCGGTTTCTTCCTCCATCTTCTTCTTCTTCTGGTTCTTCTGGATCTTCTGGTTCTTCCTCCTGTGTTCTCCATGATGGCATGGAGGGAGGCTCCGGCTGTGTGATGCTTCTCCTCTTCTGACGGTTCTTAAATAACGGGGGGCGGAGCCACCCGGTGACTCTGCCCCCTCTGACGCACGGGGACTTGACAGGGACTTCCCTGTGGCATTCACAGAAGAACCAGAAAGAACCAGAAGAAGAAGAAGATGGAAGAAGAAAGGGAAGGAAGATAGAATAAAGAAGAAGCATTTAAATAAGATGCCGGACGAGAACACCGGAGGAAGAACCAGAAGAACCAAAAAAAGAAGAAGAAGATGGAGGAATAAACCGAAGGAAGATAGAAGATAGAAGAAAGAAGATAGAAGAAAGAAGATAGAAGAAAGAAGAAGCATTTACAGTGGGGATCGAAAGTTTGGGCACCCCAGGTAAAAATGTATATTAATGTGCATAACGAAGCCAAGGAAAGATGGAAAAATCTCCAAATGGCATCAAATTACAGATTAGACATTCTTATAATATGTCAAAAAAAGTTAGATTTTATTTCCATCATTTACACTTTCAAAATTACAGAAAACAAAAAAATGACGTCTGCAAAAGTTTGGGCACCCTGCAGAATTTTTAGCATGCACTGTCCCCTTTGCAAAGCTGAGACCTGCCAGTGTCATGGATTGTTCTCAATCATCATCTGGGAAGACCAGGTGATGTCAATCTCAAAGGTTTTAAATGGCCAGACTCATCTGACCTTGCCCCAACCATCAGCACCATGGGTTCTTCTAAGCAGTTGTCTAGAAAACTGAAACTGAAAATAGTTGACGCTCACAAAGCTGGAGAAGGCTTTAAGAAGATAGCAAAGCATTTTCAGATGTTTCAATATCCTCTGTTCGGAATGTAATTAAGAAATGGCATCAGGAACAGTGGAAGTTAAAGCAAGATCTGGAAGACCAAGAAAAATATCAGACAGAACAGCTCACAGGATTGTGAGAAAAGCAATTCAAAACCCACGTTTGACTGCATGATCCCTCCAGAAAGATCTGGCAGACACTCGAGTTGTGGTACACTATTCCACTATAAAGAGATACTTGTACAAATATGGTCTTCATGGAAGAGTCATCAGAAGAAAACCTCTTCTACGTCCTTACCACAAAAATCAGCGTTTGAACTTTGCAAATTAACATGTAGACAAGCCTGAGGCATTTTGGAAACAAGTTCTGTGGACCGATGAGGTTAAAATAGGACTTTTTGGCCGGAATGAGCAAAGGTACGTTTGTTGAAGAAAGGGCACAGAATTTAATGAAAAGAACCTCTGTCCAACTGTTAAGCATGGGGGTGGATCAATCATGCTTTGGGGTTGTATTGCAGCCAGTGGCACAGGGAACATTTCACGAGTAGAAGGAAAAATGGATTCAATAAAATTTCAGCAAATTTTGGATGGTAACTTGATGCCATCTGTGAAAAATCTGAAGTTAAAGAGAGGATGGCTTCTACAAATGGATAATTATCCTAAACACACCTCAAAATCTACAGGGGATTACATCAAGAGGCGTAAACTGAAGGTTTTGCCATCGCCTTCACAATCTCCTGACCTCAACATTATTGAAAATCTATGGATAGACCTTAAAAGAGCAGTGTGTGACAGACAGCCCAGAAATCTCAAAGAACTGGAAGACTTTTGTAAAGAAGAATGGGCAAAGATACCTCAAACAAGAATTGAAAGACTCTTGGCTGGCTACAAAAAGTGTTTACAAGCTGTGATAGTTGCCAAAGGGGGCAGTACAAGATATTCACTCTGCAGGGTGCACAAACTTTTGCAGACACCATTTTTTTGTTTTCTGTAATTTTGAAAGTGTAAATGATGGAAAAAAAATCTAACTTTTTTTTTACATATTATAAGAATGTCTAATCTGTAATTTGATGCCATTTGGAGATTTTTCCATCTTTCCTTGGCTTTGTTATGCACATTAATACACATTTTTACCTGGGGTGCCCAAACTTTCGATCCCCACTGTAAATAAAGTGGAAATATCAAGAGGAGAAACACTGCACTAACTGGTGACAAAATAAGAGAGCAGCTACATACATGACAAGCAAACAATGAAAACTATAAAAATGTAGCGCATATAAATATAAATGTTTGTTGGTCCAAAGGACCACTAACCTATCAACAAGGTGAAGTAAATGGAGCATATATAAATAACAATCCGTGAGTAAAAAATGATAAGTAAAAAAGACCAAAGTCTCTGAAAATAAACATAAAGAGAGTCTTTCAGCAGTGGTGGATGTTCTGAATGTTGAAAGGAGACTTGGAGGGGACTTGGAAAATCACTCAATGGACACCTCCTCTACTCTCAATGGCATCAAAACAGATAATGGTAGGCGTAAACTCTTACCAGATGCAGTGGACTCCCCTGTCTTAGACATGGAGTCATGAAGGCATAGTGCCACCCTGGGCATGCGGAGCAATATCCGGACCGTCAAGGTTAGCAGGTAAGTGGTTCACCGGTGTTGACCTGGTCATCGGATGGATGTTCTCGATGGATGCAGGTGGAATGATGTCAGCTGGGATGCATAACGTATGGTGGAGCTCAGGCATTCATTTCTTTTATGCAAAGAGAAAAATAAAGCCTCTCCATGGTGCAGATAAAAAAGGTATCTTTTATTGCTAAAAAATCCGATACAAATAAAAACAGTGATCACGAATAAAGTCTAGGGCAACATAGGAGATGGTGTGGAAGCCCGACGCATTTCGACCCATAGGTCTTCTACTGGGGCATAAACCACCAGCTCAAAGTTGCCAATATTTATAACTAATACCTAAAATTGGAACCAATCACAAAGGGAGAGAGTAACTGGATGTGATAGGGTGAAAGAACATCAGCTGATGGAGAATGGGGCAGCTATAAATGACTCGACCAATCACATCAACAAGAGAAAAGGAAACGGACTCAGCAGCCTATCAGTGCGTTAGCAAGAGGCATCTAATGTTACACCTCACAATGCCACATGTCAAACAAAAGTATATGATGTCCGCCCCCAAAGGGCACTAAACGTCAATCTTGAATAATATACTGGATGAAGGGCCGACTTGACAGCCAATGAGAGCGGCCCACAATATCTCTGTCTAGGGATGTAGGTAGGCGTATTCCACCCGAGAGTCCTGCATTGCGTACAGTGACGCACCCGGCGCAGGACTCAGAGGCAAGTGACTGGGGATAAACATCGCACGTGATCACGTGTGCGGAAGTCTCGCGATCCCTCAAACGTCATGGCCCTGTCTCTTAACGAAAGACAGAGACCGAGCGGGATCACGTACAGATGGATCTAACAGCGCATCTAACGTGGAGGGGACGTACTAGCGTCCCGACCCGGAAGTGCGTGCAGCAAACGTGACACAATAACTCCGTGTCTCCCAGACTAATAAAGACCAGAAGTGAGAGTGAAAAATGTGTGTTAATATCCTAAAGTGAAAACATTAATGTAAAATATATTAAAAACGGTCCTGCAAGAACTACTGGTATACAGAAACGGAGATAGAATGGTAATCTATCTCCCAAACGTGAAAGATGTATTGAAAATGAAAAATGATGATTAATAATAAAGGAAACATATAAGAAAAATATGCGTCCCTTATATAGTGAATAACAATACTAAGTGGAAGGCGAAACTGTCTATGATTGATTGATAAAAGAGTTGAGGTCCCATTCAACGTTCAAACCGAACGGGAAAAAAGACCTCAACTCGCATATCCAGTACGTTTCAAGGTGCGAGACGCCTCGAAGATGAGACTCTCCCCTCCAATGAGGCACAAATCTGTCAATCACTTGAAAAAGATTCCCAGTCGGGTCTTTATTATGATATTGTAAATAATGGCGTGGGACTATATGTTTACTTTTCCCTTATGTTTACTTTTCTAATACCAGTCACATGTTCATTGACACGTATGGAGAAGGTTCTAATTGTACGGCCTTTTGGTCCCTGTTTCTTAGGAGGCTCAAAGACCAGTTTCCTGTCAGGATAAACCGCTAGAGGTATGTTGGTCTCCATGGATGAGGATTCCCCTTCTGCAAGAGAAGATGTATTGATCTTCTTTTGCCAATTAAAAACTGAATGTGTGGTGTAATCCGTAACATCTCTTTTATATATTTTTTTTGTTTTTTATTCCTCTGATCTTTTTCTTCTTTCTCTAAGATGTTTTTCAAATTAGTGGACAGAGAAATATATTCAGCCGTGGTTTTATGTGAGATCAACTTGTCCCTCATATCCTTGATTTCTGTATCTATGAGGGACAACTTGATCTTCTGCTTGTTGACCAAAAATCCCAGAATTTTTAAACCGGCTTCATTAAAGTATTTGAACCAAGATTCAAGATCTGGTTCATCTTGTTGGGGGTGAATATCCCATCTTACACCCCTGGGTACCATCTGTTCCCTGATATATTGTTCAAGGAAAGTTGTGTCCCATTGCAAATGAAGTTCACTAATCATGAGGTTTTTAAGTCTCACGAACAAACCTCCTGAAATTAGTAAAGTTCTATCAATAGAAAGAAGTTCCACCTTGACTGAAAAAACGAAAAATAGTTCAGACTAGGGATGAGCTTCGAGTTCGAGTCGAACTCATGTTCTACTCGAACATTGGCTGTTCGCAAGTTCGCCGAACAGCGAACAATTTGGGGTGTTCGCGGCAAATTCGAATGCCGCGGAACACCCTTTAAAAGTCTATTGGAGAAATCAAAAGTGCTCATTTTAAAGGCTTATATGCAAGTTATTGTCATAAAAAGTGTTTGGGGACCTGGGTCCTGCCCCAGGGGACATGGATCAATGCAAAAAAAAGTTTTAAAAACGGACGTTTTTTCAGGAGCAGTGATTTTATTAATGCTTAAAGTCAAACAATAAAAGTGTAATATCCCTTTAAATTTCGTACCTGGGGGGTGTCTATAGTATGCCTGTAAAGGGGCGCATGTTTCCTGTGTTTAGAACAGTCTGACAGCAAAATGACATTTTGAAGAAAAAAACACATTTAAAACTACCCGCGGCTATTGCATTGCCGACAATACACATAGAAGTTCATTGATAAAAACGGCATGGGAATTCCCCACAGGGCAACCCCGAACCAAAAAAAAAAAAAAATGATGTGGGGGTCCCCCTAAATTCCATGTGACGTCACGGGAAATGCCACAGGGAAGTCCCGTCATGTCCCGTGTGTCAGAGGGGGGCGGGGTCACCGGGTGGCCCCGCCCCCCGTTATTTAAGAACCGTCAGACGAAGAGACGCCGTCACACAGCGGGAGCCTCCCACCATGCCAGCATGGCTGCGGAGCGGCCCGGAGAAGAAATGAAGAAGAGAAGAAGGAAGAAGAGAAGAAGAAGAAGAAGAAGAAGATGAAGAAGAAGATGAAGAAGAGAAGAAGATGAAGAGAAGAGCGGGAGCCTCCCCCCCATGCCATGGGTGCGGAGCGGCCTGAGGAGAAGAAGATAGAAGACGCCGCGGAGGAGATGCTGGACGAGAACGCCGGAGGAAGAACCAAAAGAGCCAGAAGAACCAGAAGAAAATGAAGGAAGAAAGAAGAAGCATTTAAATAAAGGAATTGTCAAAAACTGTCTCTTGTCATTTTTAACATTTTTGACAGTTTTTTAGTGAAATGGTAGGGGTAAGTACCCCCTTACCATTTCACACAGGGGGGGGGCCGGGATCTGGGGGTCCCCTTGTTAAAGGGGGCTTCCAGATTCCGATAAGCCCCCCGCCCGCAGACCCCCACAACCACCGGCCAGGGTTGTGGGGATGAGGCCCTTGTCTTCATCAACATGGGGACAAGGTGTTTTGGGGGGCTACCCCAAAGCACCCTCCCAATGTTGAGGGCATGTGGCCTGGTACGGTTCAGGAGGGGGGGGGCCGCACTCTCGTCCCCCCCTCTTTTCCTTCGGCCTGCCAGGTTGCGTGCTCGGATAAGGGTCTGGTATGGAATTTAGGGGGAACCCCACGTCAATTTTTTTTTTAAATTTTGGCTGGGGTTCCCCTTAATATCCATACCAGACCTGAAGGGCCTTGTATGGAATTTAGGGGGACTCCCACATCATTTTTTTTTTTTAATTTTGGTTCGGGGTTGCCCTGTGGGGAATTCCCATGCCGTTTTTATCAATGAACTTCTATGTGTATTGTCGGCAATGCAATAGCCGCGGTAGTTTTAAATGTGTTTTTTCCTTCAAAATGTCATTTTGCTGTCAGACTGTTCTAAACACGGGAAACATGCGCCCCTTTACAGGCATACTATAGACACCCCCCAGGTATGAAATTTAAAGGGATATTACACTTTTATTGTTTGACTTTAAGCATTATTAAAATCACTGCTCCTGAAAAAACGGCCGTTTTTAAAACTTTTTTTTGCATTGATTCATGTCCCCTGGGGCAGGACCCAGGTCCCCAAACACTTTTAATGACAATAACTTGCATATTAGCCTTTAAAATTAGCACTTTTGATTATTCATGTTTGTGTCCCATAAACTTTAACGGTGTTCGCGTGTTCGAACAAATTTTTTTCCTGTTCGCATGTTCTGGTGCGAACCGAACAGGGGGGTGTTCGGCTCATCCCTGGTTCAGACAATAGGTTTGAATGTGCCTTCATTACTACCCATTCTACCCAATCAAAACATACTAGGGAAATTGTGAGAAGACACTGGAAAGTGCTCTTGAATGATAGGCTGTTGGGCCCAGCTCTTCCAGAAAGGGCAGCGGTTATTTTTAGAGGAGAACGATCCATTCAAGGACAAATAGCCCCTAACATAATAGATCCACCTAAAAAAGTTACATTCTTCTAGGAATGTAAGGGCTATTATCCTTGCCACAAATACAAGGTGTGCCTCTGTAATTCTGGAGGAAGGTCTAAAAGTACCACTTTCAAGTCGACAGTCACCTTCAAAATTTATAACATGAAACATTTCACCACCTGTTCTTCACAATACTTTGTATACTTGCTTACTTGCCCTTGACATAAGCAGTATGTGGGCCGTACAATTAGAACCTTCTTCATATGTGTGAATGAACATGTGACGGGTATTAGAAGAGGGAAAAGTAAACATACAGTCCCACGCCATTATTTACAATATCATAATAAAGACCTGACTGGGACTCTTTTTCAAGTGATTGACAGATTTGTGCCTCATTGGAGGGGAGAGTCTCGTCTTCGAGGCGTCTCGCGCCTTGAAACGTACTGGATATACGAGTTGAGGTCTTTTTTCCCGTTCGGTTTGAACGTTGAATGGGACCTCAACTCTTTTATCAATCAATCATAGACAATTTCCCCTTCCACTTAGTATTGTTATTCACTATATAAGGGACACATATTTTTCTTACTTGTTTCCTTTATTATTAATCATCATTTTTCATTTTCAATACACCTTTCACGTTTAGGAGATAGATTACCATTCTATCTCCATTTCTGTATACCAGTAGTTCTTGCAGGACCGTTTTTAGTAGATTTTACATTAATGTTTTCACTTTAGGATATTAACACACATTTTTCACTCTCACTTCCGCAGTGATTGGGAGACACAGAGTGATTGCGTCACATTTGCTGCACGCACTTCCGGGTCGGGACGCTAGTACGTCCCCTCCACGTTAGATGCGCTGTTAGATCCATCTGTACGTGATCCCGCTCGGTCTCTGTCTTTCGTTAAGAGACAGGGCCGTGACGTTCGAGAGATCGCGAGACTGTGTTTAGAACAGTCTGACAGCAAAATGAAATTTCATAGGAAAAAAAGTCATTTAAAACTACTCGCTGCTATTAATGAATTGCCGGTCTGACAATACACATAAAAGTTCATTGATAAAATTGGCATGGGAATTCCCCACAGGGGAACCCCGAACCAAAATGAGAAAAAAAATGACGTGGGGTGTCCCCCTAAATTCCATACCAGGCCCTTCAGGTCTGGTATGGGAGACACAGAGTGATTGCGTCACATTTGCTGCACGCACTTCCGGGTCGGGACGCTAGTACGTCCCCTCCACGTTAGATGCGCTGTTAGATCCATCTGTACGTGATCCCGCTCGGTCTCTGTCTTTCGTTAAGAGACAGGGCCGTGACGTTCGAGAGATCGCGAGACTGTGTTTAGAACAGTCTGACAGCAAAATGAAATTTCAAAGGAAAAAAAGTCATTTAAAACTACTCGCTGCTATTAATGAATTGCCGGTCTGACAATACACATAAAAGTTCATTGATAAAATTGGCATGGGAATTCCCCACAGGGGAACCCCGAACCAAAATGAGAAAAAAAATGACGTGGGGTGTCCCCCTAAATTCCATACCAGGCCCTTCAGGTCTGGTATGGATATTAAGGGGAACCCTGGCCAATTTTTTTTTTTTTAAATGGCATGGGGTCCCTCCAAATTCCATACCAGACCCTTCAGGTCTGGTATGGATATTAAGGGAAACTCCAGCCAAAATTAAAAAAAAAATGTCATGGGGTCCCCCTCAAAATCTATACCAGACCCTCCAGGTCTGGTACTGGATTTTAAGGGAAACCCCGCGCCAAAATTTTTTAAAAAAATGGCGTGGGGTCCCCCAAAAAATCCGTACCAGACCCTTATCTGAGCACTCAACCTGGCAGGCTGCAGGGAAAGAGGGGGGGACGAGAGAGCGCCCCCCCTCCTGAAACGTACCAGGTCACATGCCCTCAACATTGGGAGGGTGCTTTGGGGTACCCTCCCAAAACACCTTGTCCCCATGATGGGGACAAGGGCCTCATCCCCACAACCCTTGCCCGGTGGTTGTGGGGGTCTGCGGGCGGGTGGCTTATCAGGATCTGGAAGCCCCCTTTAACAAGGGGACCCCCAGATCTCGGCCCTCCCCCCTGTGTGAAATGGTAAGGGGGTACAAAAGTACCCCTACCATTTCACAAAAAAAGTGTCAAAAATGTTAAAAATGACAAGAGACAGTTTTTGACAATTCCTTTATTTAAATGCTTCTTCTTTCTTCTATATTCTTTCTTTTATCTTCTATCTTCCTTCGGTTTCTTCCTCCATCTTCTTCTTCTTCTAGTTCTTCTGGTTCTTCCTCTGGTGTTCTCGTCCGGCATCTTCCTTTGCGGCGTCGGCGTCTTCTTCCCTTCTTCTCCTCGGGCCGCTCCGCATCCATGATGGCATGGAGGGAGGCTCCCGCTGTGTGACGCTTCTCCTATTCTGATGGTTCTTAAATAATGGGGGGGCTGGGCCACCCGGTGACCCCACCCCCCTATGACATCATGGGGAATGCCACAGGGAGGTCCCCGTCAAGTCCCCGTGCGTCAGAGGGGGGCGGGGTCACCGGGTTTTAATTTTTAAAAATCAGCAGCTACAAACACTGAAGCTGCTGACTTTTAATAAGGACACTTACCTGTCCAGGGCGCCTGCGATGTTGGCCCCCCGAGGCCGATCCGTCCCTCGTATCGTGTGTCGGCGCCGCTATCCTCACTAAGGGAAACAGGCAGTGGAGCCTTGCAGCTTCACTGCCCTTTTCCTACTGCATATGCGCGAGTCCCCTGCCGATTTCTGAATGGGCGGCTGCCTTCTGTGACACACACAGGTCGCAGAAGACATCGCGCCCAAATTTCCCAGAAATCAACGCGAGGAGGAGAAGACTGAAGATCACCGCGAAATAGGAAGTGCCAGATTTGGACAATCTACCTAGCAACAGGCATTTCTGGCAAGTAATTTTTTTTCAAATGTTTTTTAATGTATTTAAATGAGCGTTTTTATGTATTTTTTTTTTTTTTTTAGGGTGGACCTCTGCTTTAAGACAAGGCAAAATGTCTTGTTCCCTACTGTTCATTTTCTGCAGATAGAGTGCGCTGAAAAAAGTACAGCTTGCAGTATTTTTTTCAGTGCAGCACGGTATGACACCATCC
The DNA here is from genome assembly GCA_037952925.1 of Lithobates clamitans. Taxonomy (NCBI): domain Eukaryota; kingdom Metazoa; phylum Chordata; class Amphibia; order Anura; family Ranidae; genus Lithobates; species Lithobates clamitans. The sequence continues at coordinate 8,656,722 of JBBGZY010000268.1, read as the reverse complement.
ACTGAATAGCATTGCTCTGTGGCCAATAAGTTTTACAGTATTGTAATGTCACTTTGTGAAATTTCATTAACGTTAACACAAAAGGAAACAGCACATCGACATCGCTGCCTTCATACCGCATGCCACTTAATTTTATTGAGCTTAGGTGACTTATGCCCCGTACACACGGTCGGATTTTCCGATGGAAAATGTCCGATCGGAGTGTGTTGTCAGAAATTCCGACCATGTGTTGGCTCCATCGGACATTTTCCATCGGATTTTCCGACACACAAAGTTTGAGAGCAGGACATAAAATTTTCCGACAACAAAATCCGTTGTCGGAAATTCCGATCGTGTGTACAAAAATCTGACGGACAAAGTGCCACGCATGCTCAGAATAAATAAAGAGGTGAAAGCTATTGGCCACTGCCCCGTTTATAGTCCCGACGTACGTGTTTTACGTCACCGCGTTCAGAACGATCGGATTTTCCGACAACTTCGTGTGACCATGTGTATGCAAGACAAGTTTGAGCCAACATCCGTCGGAAAAAGTCCATGGATTTTGTTGTTGGAATGTCAGAACAAAGTCCGACCGTGTGTACGGGGCATAACAGTGGTGACGGAAAGTATTCAGACCCCCTTAAATTTTTCACTCTTTGTTATATTGCAGCCATTTGCTAAAATCATTTAAGTTATTTTTTTTCCTCATTAATGTACACACAGCACCCCATATTGACAGAAAAACACAGAATTGTTGAAATTTTTGCAGATTTATTAAAAAAGAAAAACTGAAATATCACATGGTCCTAAGTATTCAGACCCTTTGCTGTGACACTCATATATATAACTCAGGTGCTATCCATTTCTTCTGATCATCCTTGAGATGGTTCTACACCTTCATTTGAGTCCAGCTGTGTTTGATTATACTGATTGGACTTGATTAGGAAAGCCACACACCTGTCTATACAAGACCTTACAGCTCACAGTGCATGTCAGAGCAAATGAGAATCATGAGGTCAAAGGAACTGCCTGAAGAGCTCAGAGACAGAATTGTGGCAAGGCACAGATCTGGTCAAGGTTACAAAAAAAATTCTGCTGCACTTAAGGTTCCTAAGAGCACAGTGGCCTCCATAATCCTTAAAAGGAATATGTTTGGGACGACCAGAACCCTTCCTAGAGCTGGCCGTCCGGCCAAACTGAGCTATCGGGGGAGAACAGCCTTGGTGATCGAGGTAAAGAAGAACCCAAAGATCACTGTGGCTAAGCTCCAGAGATGCAGTCGGGAGATGGGAGAAAGTCGTAGGAAGTCAACCATCACTGCAGCCCTCCACCAGTCGGGGATTTATGGCAGAGTGGCCCGACGGAAGTCTCTCCTCAGTGCAAGACACATGAAAGCCCACATGGAGTTTGCGAAAAAACACCTGAAGGACTCCAAGATGGTGAGAAATAAGATTCTCCGGTCTGATGAGACCAAGATAAAACTTTTTGGCCTTTATTCTAAGCGGTATGTGTGGAGAAAACCAGGCACTGCTCATCACCTGTCCAATACAGTCCCAACAGTGAAGCATGGTGGTGGCAGCATCATGCTGTGGGGGTATTTTCAGCTGCAGGGACAGGACGACTGGTTGCAATCGAGGGAAAGATGAATGCGGCCAAGCACAGGGATATGCTGGATGAAAACTTTCTCCAGAGTGCTCAAGACCTCAGACTGGGCCCAAGGTTTACCTTCCAACAAGACAATGACCCTAAGCACACAGCTAAAATAAGGAAGGAGTGGCTTCACAACAAATCCGTGACTGTTCTTGAATGGCCCAGCCAGAGCCCTGACTTAAACCCAATTGAGCATCTCTGGAGAGACCTAAAAATGGCTGTCCACCAACGTTTACCATCCAACCTGACAGAACTAGAGAGGATCTGCAAGGAGGAATGGCAGAGGATCCCCAAATCCAGGTGTGAAAAACTTGTTGCATCTTTCCCAAAAAGACTCATGGCTGTATTAGATCAAAAGGGTGATTCTACTAAATACTGAGCAAAGGGTCTGAATACTTAGGACCATGAGATATTTCAGTTTTTCTTTTTTAATAAATCTGCAAAAATGTCAACAATTCTGTGTTTTTCTGTCAATATGGGGTGCTGTGTGTACATTAATGAGGAAAAAAATGAACTTAAATGATTTTTGCAAATGGCTGCAATATAACAAAGAGTGAAAAATTTAAGGGGGTCTGAATACTTTCCGTCCCCACTGTATATCTACATTATTGTAGATTTACTGGGGTAATTTATTTAAGTCTGTGCACATAACAAATTGAATGTTGTTTAATAAGAACACCTATTCTGTTCTTTGAATAACCAGTCATGTGTGTATAACATTTTTTATGAAAAGGTAATTTATTTTTGGATATTCAAAGTGAATACCTTATTTACTAACATATGCTTAGTAAATAAACAGCCTGTGCTGATTTAGTAAAACAACTATAATGTCATGTAAACCACTGTAGTGTAGATTACAAGCAGTATTTAATTGAAGATATTTTTTACATGTAGAGTTTGATACTTTAATGTTCACTTGACTTAATGAATACAGTGAAGTTGTATTTACTTTGAATAGACAATCATACCCTGTTTCCCTGAAAATAAGAACTAGCGTGATTGTCTGTGTTGGCTGCAATATAAGCCCTACCCCCCAAATAAGCCCTACCCTCTTTCCCCGAAAATAAGCCCTACCCTGAAAACAAGACCTACAAGGACTTTAACTAGGGCTTATTTGGGGGGTTGGGCTTATATTGCAGCCATCACCGACAATCACCCTAGGTCTTATTTTCGGGGAAACAGGGTATGTAGCAGAACATAAAAAGAGTTGTGCCTTGTACATTATTGGATGATTGAAGTAAACACAGCTTTACTTTATTAACTTTGTTAAGAGATCACTCTATTCCCTGTCAGTGTTGTGTACATTGAGTTGTGGTTCAGCCACTTGCATTTTCTAAACAGTCTGTCTACATTTTGATCTCATGAGAAATATATCAACATAAAATAGGCTAGACAAACTGCCTCTGGTGCATGGAGATCCATTGCCACCTTCCTTTCAAGAGACCAGAAGACTTCTAGTCTTTTTGTTTGCACTTTATTATATCTATGTCACTTTCATTATTACATTTTTCATAAAGCATTCATTAAAAAAAAACAAAAAAAAAACATTACACTTTATTATAAAGGTTCAGGTAGAAATAACTATTATATTGCTTAGAAAGGGAGGACCCCCACTATGCCAACATCCAATTAGTATATATAAGGATTGAGAATATATCCCAAAGAAAGAGCGGACTCTGTGGGCATATCATGAGGCAAAAATTATATAAAAATGATATTTTATTACAAATCAATTAAAATGACATATACTTCCGGTTCCGGCGCCGCATGGAGTAGCTGCACCCTCTCACAGCTCCCGCTCTGAGGACGCCTAAATCCGCCTGTAAATCCTGCCCAGAAGCCAGAAACCTCCCTCGGCCACCTCGGGCACCTACACCCACTCTATGGATCGTTTCGTGGAGGTCCTCGGCTCCCGCTCCAACATGGCCCTGACGGCGCCGCCGGCCCAGCCGCAAATCGAGGCCCCGGCTTCGGCCTACACGGAAGCTCACATAGGCGCGCAGCAGCAGCACACGGCAGAGATGGAAGTAAGTGGAAGCACAGCTCCACACACATCCCTTCAGGCATCCCCTGCTCAGCCACACTCTCAGGCCTCCTCTCCTCAAGCACCCTTTCCTCAGGCCTTCTCCATGCCAGCTACATCCCCACAGCTCGCCGGGGACCACAAAACTGAACACATTGCACAGGCAGTGGCAGCACTTCTGTCCCCCATGATATGTGCTTCGGTAGAAAAGGCTGTCAGTGCGGGGATGAAACAGATAAAGGCCCAGCTAGGAGAACACAACACTAGGCTAAGCGAGCTAGAACATTGCCAATCAAGCATGGAGGAAGAGATGTACCAAGCTCAAGCCACGGAACAAGCACAAGATAAGACAAACCAATACATAGTCCAAAAACTTGACGATTTGGAAAATAGATCCAGAAGGAGCAACCTGCGATTCGTGGGGATTCCCGAATCTCTCCAAGCATCTGCCCTAATGGACTTTTGCTCCCAACGCATACCCGAGGCGCTAGGCCTAACAGGCCCCTGCACGGTGGAACGCGCTCACAGGATGGGGTCATATAGTGAAGAACGCAAGAATCCTCGGCCCATCATAGCCAAATATCTGAACTACTCTGACAAGGCTCTGATTCTTCAAAAATGTAGACAATCCCGCTCGCTTCAAATTGACAGGGTGAGGGTCCTGATTTTTGCTGACTACTCCATCGAAGTCTCAAAGAAACGCAAGGCCTTTCAACAGATATGCTCTGAACTCTTTAAGCAACAGATCAAATTCACCCTAGCCTTCCCGGCCACCCTACGTCTCAAGACACCCAACGGGGACCAGCTTTCCTTCCAGGAACCCTCAGAAGCAGAAGCCTACATGCGGTCTTTGTTCCCCAACGCTCAACAACACACCCCTTCGAAAGGTACTTCAATCAACCGCTCCCTGGATCAACGAAGCCGCGTAAAGACTCCCCCAAGCGATTCAGATCCTCGGTTCCGGACCAGCATCGCTATACTCACCGCTGAACAGAAACCTGAATCCTACCTCAATTGGTATCCAAAATTTTTGGACAGTAAATTTTTCTGTCCCCCCTCAGGTTCCACATATCCTCTGTTCCTCATCAACACGTAATGTATAATGTTTCTTATACATATGTTTGCTTTTCCATTTTAAATTTTTTTTTCTTTTAGGTTTCATCCTAGCAAGTTACAATTTTTAAATGTTTTCTCTACATCCTCCTGGCCTCACTGTGTGTGGACAACTGCACCCCTCTCCCCCTCCCCCCCATATATATGACCCCTTGGTGCCCACATGAACACTTGTCTCACAGCCAAGGGCTCTCTGGGGCTATACCATAACCGTCCCGAAATGGGAGTTGACCTACACAGTGACTCCATGCGGAAAAAAGCGAAGTTTCCATGTTCGTTTGTTTTATTGGTGATACTCTTCCCTATGTTGATTCCCCTACAGGTTAACTCCTCTCCCCCTCCCCCCTCTCTTCCACACGGCCCTAGCCAAATCAAGTCCACTTTCTTCTTTTTCTACCTCCCATACAACAACTTCATGCCTCCGGACACAGCTGGCACTATATCATACCTCCCACACAATATTAAACCATACTTAACAGCACACACCCCCTTTCAACCCCCCTAATATGAAAATAATCTCATGGAATGTAAAGGGTCTCAGATCCCCCCAAAAGAGATTGAAAATCCTAAGGCATCTCAAGCGGCTCAAAGCCGATATAGCACTATTACAGGAATCGCACTTACCAGCCTCAGACATTCATCGCATGCGGAAACTCTGGGTAGGCACTGTTCTAGGCTCAGAGGCAGCAGGACGCAAAGCTGGCGTTCTCCTACTCATACATAAGAACCTCCCGTGCACAGTCCTGTCTGTGAAAAACAACGCTCAGGGCCGTCTACTCACGGTTCACATCAAAATAGGCTCCAAAGAACTAGTTATAACTAATGTTTATGCCCCCAATAATCCAGGCAGACAATTTTACACTGAACTAACCAGTTGGCTACTAGACAACACACATCTCCCTCATCTAATAGGAGGAGATTTCAATGACACCATCCATCAGATAGATGACAGGTCTTCAAAAAAAAGACCAAAACAGGGCAATAACCCACCAGCCCCCTCCATCCTGGCCAGCACCATGGAATCCATACATTTCCAGGATCTATGGCGCCTTTCCCACCCGGCAGACATGGAATTGACTTTCTACTCTAACCCACACAAAACATTCACCAGGATAGACTACCTCTTTGGCTCTGACAACCTTCTCCCCTACCTCCAGAACTCTAATATCCACGACATAACCATTTCTGACCATGCCCCTATAGAGGTGACACTGGACAATCTAGACCTACCTCCACACCCCAATATATGGCGGTTCCCATCTTATCTGCACAACAACACTGACTTCCAAAATTACATCTCCGATGCATGGGCTGAATACTCCTCGAACAACGCCCCACACATACACGACCCCAACCTATTTTGGGACGCTGGTAAAGCTTTCTTAAGAGGCCGTATCATATCTTATGCAACCTCTTTTAAACGCAACACCCTAACTAAATATAAAGAGGCCAGCTCACGCTTACACCAGGCACAACGAGAAATGTACAATAAAGACTCCCCAGCAACACGCTCTGAATGGCAGATAGCAAAAAGGGAATTTGACATTTGGGTAAACACCCTGGAAAACACCAAGAAGGCCTATTTAGATGCCACATTCCATAAATTTGGAAACAAAGCAGGAAAACTCCTATCCAGACTATGCAAAGGTCCATACCGCCCCACTCACATTACATCCCTACGTGATAAAACAGGCACCCTGCACGCCACTCCACTTTCAATTAACAAAGTCATGCAAAAATTCTACTCCACTCTTTATGCCTCAGATCCCATAGATACACAAACAGCGCGCGATTTTCTAGAAAAAATAACCTTACCCAAAATCTCCCCAATACAATTAGAAACCCTAAACGCACCTATCACTCTCCCTGAAATATCGACAGCCATCCGCAACTTAACCCTGTCCAAAGCCCCAGGCCCAGATGGATTTACCAGCGAATTCTACAAAACCCTACAACCCCTACTAGAACCTACTCTTCTCCAAGTATATCAACATATATGGTCAGGGGGTGCATACCTACATTCGGGGAACCAAGCCATTATAAAACTACTGGCAAAAAAGGGCAAAGACCCCCAAGAACCGGGTTCATACAGGCCCATATCACTTCTCAACCTAGATGTGAAAATCCTCTCAAAAATCGTTGCCACTAGACTAGCAGATATTATGCCCTCCCTAATCCACTCCGCCCAGTCAGGCTTTATTAAAGGACGAACGGCCACCCTTAACATCCGCAAAGTTATGCTGGACCTAGAACATGCAATGCATTACCCGAACACTGATCATGCCATTATCACGCTAGACGCGGAAAAAGCTTTCGATAACGTCAGTTTCGACTGGTTATCCATGACAATGACGGCAATAGGTTTCACTGGTCCCTTCCATCATCTAATTACTGCCATGTATACAGCTCCTACAGCAAGGTTAGTGGCGGCAGGTCTGCTATCAGAAGAAATTTGCCTCCATAAGGGCACACGCCAGGGCTGCCCCCTATCGCCACTCCTCTTCAATATAGCACTAGAACCACTCTCCAGATATCTAACATCAGTAGCCCCCCTACATGGCTTAAAGATAGGCCCACACGACTTACGTACCTCACTTTTTGCAGATGATGTCCTTATATTTTCAGCCAACTCTACTTCAGATATGCTAACTATAAAAAATGTATTCGATGAATTTCGCTTGTGCTCGGGCCTCCGTATTAATTACAGCAAAAGCAAAATTCTTTCCATCGGCTCTCACTCCACACCAAAATGGACCCAGCAATCAATTTTCCCTGTTGCTAAATCCCACATCACCTACTTGGGAATAAAAATAGGAAAACTCCCTTCTTCACTATACCACCTCAATTACCCTCCTTTATTGTCAAAGATAACTCAGGAACTAAATACCTGGATGGATCTGCCCTTTCGCTTTTGGGAAGATGTCATTTAGTGAAAATGGTCAGTTTTGCAAGACTACTTTACCCAATGCAAACCATCCCACTACTTCTTCATCATAAAGATGTGACCTCACTCAATAACGCTATATCTAAATTCTTATGGCAGAACAAACGACCACGCATTGCTCTTAAAAAACTTTATCTTCCCAGACGCGAAGGGGGCATCAGTCTCCCTCATATCAGAATGTATAACCTAGCATGTTTGCTAAGAACAAGTCTAGACTGGATAACCCAGTCCTCTCGTTACTCAAATTTCTCTCTGGAATCCGACATGGCCCATCCCTACTCACTAGTAGCCCTCCTACACTGCAGATGGAAGTCAGTCCCCTCTCCCCACCAACATAATCTCCTATTAAGAGATACAGCAGTAGCTTGGAGAGAAGCACGGAAAATACTCAAGTTATCCCCTTTTGTGTCGATACACCTCCCGATTCAAGGAAATCCAGCATTCCCGCCGAGTTTAGAGCACAAATCTTTCAAAACATGGGAACAGAAAGGTCTAACTAAATTCTCCCTCCTCTGCAACATCCAGACGGGTCAACCATTACCCTTTGCCAACATCGCAAAATCCTTCTCTCTACCCTCCACACATAACTTCTATTATGGGCAATGTACCAGTTTTTTAAGGGAGGCGTGCAATCAAGACGACAAAAGGTTCCAAACAAACGTCACGGACCAAATGATAATGAGTAATGCATACAAAATCTCGGACATATACAAACCACTCCTCAACAAGTCCTCTTCACCTCTCTCATCATCGTCAATTAAAAACTGGAACAAAGACTTCCCTGATCCAAACCTAGAAAAAATCATACAAGGGCTCAACGCTGTACAAAAGCTAACACCCAACGAAATATGGAGAGAAACACAACTGAAAATAGCCCACAGAGCATTTATGCCTTTCTTATCTTCAAAAACTGACAAAAACAAAGCCTTCTGCCCACTTTGTAACCACCAGAAACCATCCCTAGCTCATCGTTTCTGGCACTGCTCCTACATATCCACTTTCTGGGACCAAGTTCTTGCCTACATATTTGAAGTGACCCTAATTAAACTACCCAAGGATCCTTTGCTTCTTATCTTCGGCCACTGGGACCCAATACTACTGCCATGGTCCAAAACCGCCATCACCAGGGACGGCTCCACAAAGAACCCGAAAGATACCACATCACACAAAGGGTGGTCCTTGACTTGCCTATTAATCGCAAGAAGAACCATTTTGAAAAACTGGATTACACCGGTAAGCCCCAATATCACTCAAGTCAAACGGGACCTCATGCATCTTCTATTCAAAGACCGCCTAAACACGGACTTCAAGCAAAAAAACTCCTCAGAACACTTCTACTCCAAATGGCACGCCTTTATGCACTCATCTCTCTCACAAGAGGAAATAACAAACGTCAGCTCGTCCTCCTTCTCCTACTACAATTCCTCCCACCCGATGCCATCTCAAGACCACAACCGGAACCACACTCCAATCTCTGGCACCAGCCATCCCAATGCCAATGCCAATGTCAATGTCAATGGGACAACATAAATAAAAAAAAAATATATATAATATTATTGGATAATTTTGTATGGCACTACACCATACCATAACAATTCTCCTAATCTATTTAGGGCGCTCCCCCTCCCCCCTCCCCCCCCCACTCACCCTCCCAACCCCCCCCCGGTTTTCGTTATTTTCTTTGTATTTTCAGGTTCTAAAATGCTATGTACTCAGGGTTTTTCAAACAGATCCATCCAGGTATCCACTAATTGCTATCATTTATTGAAATGCTATGATCTGGTAAACATGTTCATGCAGCCACCTTACATGGGTACATACACTGGAAATCCTCCCTTATTTTAAAACTAAGTTTGCAATTAAGTAACCCTTTTATTTGTTGCTTCTGTATATGCCACAAATTCAGACTGTACACAATACTGCATTGTTATTGTATTCACTGAAAATCAAATAAAAACTTTTTGAAAAAAAAAAAATGACATATAACACTTATGCCCCGTACACATGGTCGGACATTGATCGGACATTCCGACAACAAAATCCTAGGATTTTTTCCGATGGATGTTGGCTCAAACTTGTCTTGCATACACGGTCACACAAAGTTGTCGGAAAATCCGATCATTCTGAACGCGGTGACGTAAAACACGTACGTCGGGACTATAAACGGGGCAGTAGCCAATAGCTTTCATCTCTTTATTTATTCTGAGTAGGGATGAGCCAAACACCCCCCGGTTCGGTTCGCACCAGAACCTGCGAACGGACCGAAAGTTCGCACGAACGTTAGAACCCCATTGACGTCTATGGGACTCGAACGTTCGAAATCAAAAGTGCTCATTTTAAAGGCTAATTTGCATGGTATTGTCCTAAAAAGGGTTTGGGGACCCAGGTCCTACCCCAGGGGACATGTATCAATGCAAAAAAAACTTTTAAAAACGGCCGTTTTTTCGGGAGCAGTGATTTTAATGATGCTTAAAGTAAAAAAAAAAAGTGAAATATTCCTTTAAATATCGTACCTGGGGGGTGTCTATAGTATGCCTGTAAAGTGGCGCGTGTTTCCCGTGTTTAGAACAGTCCCTGCACCAAATGTCATTTTTAAAGGAAAAAATCTCATTTAAAACTGCTTGCGGGTTTAATGTAATGTCCGGTCCTGGCAATATGTATGAAAATCAGTGAGACAAATGGCATGGGTACCCCCCAGTCCATTACCAGGCCCTTTGGGTCTTGTATGGATATTAAGGGGAACCCCGCACCCAAAATAAAATAAGGAAAGGTGTGGGGCCACCAGGCCCTATATACTCTGAACAGCAGTATACAGGCGGTGCAAACAAGACAGGGACTGTAGGTTTGTTGTTAAGTAGAATCTGTTTGTCATTTTGAACAGGTACATTTTTAACGTGTTTAGCTCCAGCCAAAAAATCTTTTTTAAGCTTTTTGGAAAACATAGGGAAGGGTTGTCACCCCTGTGACATTTGTTTTGCTGCCTTTCCTCCTCTTTAGAAGATTTCACCTCACTTTTTGTCCCAATGACAAATGCTTTTTGAGAATTTGGTGTTTTTTGTGGAACAAGGATTGGAAAGCATCAGTGGAAAGGAGAAATGTTTTTCCCATATTAACTCTTACAGGAGAGAATTTTCCTTCCTAGGGATAGATTTCATCTCACTTCCTGTTGTCTCCTTCCGTTTGCAAGTAGGAGTCGTTTGTAAGTTAGATGTTTGAAAGTAGGGGCCTGCCCTATATACTCAGCAGAAATTTGGGCCTTAGGTGTTGTTGTGGCCACAACACTGTAAGCCCTCACAGGGCCCTGCTGTGAAATATTAGATCAAGAATTGTAATTACATGCCCCTGTTGAACAGGGGCAGAAAAATTGGGCCTTTGGTGGTGGTGGTGGTGGTGCTGGTGCCACAACACTGCAACCCCTCACAGACACTCTAGTTGGAACACAGGAACGAGCCCTGCTGCAAAGTATTGCATCAAAAATTGTAATTACACGCCCCTGTTAAATAGGGGCAGAAAAATTGGGCCTTAGGCACTGGTGCTGATGCCACAACACTACAACCCCTCACAGACACTCTAGTTGGAACGCAGGAACGAGTCCTGCTGCAAAGTATTGCATCAAAAATTGTAATTACACGCCCCTGTTAAACAGGGGCAGAAAAATTGGGCCTTAGGCACTGGTGCTGATGCCACAACACTACAACCCCTCACAGACACTCTAGTTGGAACGCAGGAACGAGCCCTGCTGCAAAGTATTGCATCAAAAATTGTAATTACACGCCCCTGTTAAACAGGGGCAGAAAAATTGGGCCTTAGGCACTGGTGGTGGCGCCCAGAACCAAAAATGTTCTTACAAGCTATCAGCGTGATGATTGAGGAGGAAGAGGATAATTACTCAGGGATAGTCACTCAGCATCAGCATAGGCAGTCTTTGAAGGGATCTGAGATTTCAAAAAAAATTATTCGGTTACCTCAGCATCAGGTGCTTGGTAGATGGTGGTGATCCAAGACTGATTCATTTTTATGAGGGTCAGTCGATCGACCGAGTCGGTGGACAGATGCACCCTGTGATCGGTTACCACGCCTCCAGCAGCACTGAATGTGCGTTCCGAAAGAACGCTGGATGCAGGACAGGCCAGTAGCTCAATTGCTTACTGTGCAAGCTCTGGCCAGTGTTCCATCCTCAAGACCCAGTAACCCAGAGGATTGTTGGTGGGAAAGGTGTCCAAGTCTGATCTTACCCCTAGGTATTCCTGCACCATGTAAAACAGACGCTGGCGATGGTTGCTGGAACCGATCATACCTTGGGGCTGCGGACCAAAATATTGTCTGAACGCATCGGTCAGACGGCCACCTTCTCCACCGCTCCTTCTTTGACTGACCAAAGCCTCAGCAACAAGTTGTCCAGAAACAGGAGTTTGTAACCTCCCAGTCTCTGGGAACACGTTGCACAGACCTTTCTGCAAGGCTTCCCGAAGATGTTTCATCCTCTGCTCCCTCTGCGATGGCAAGATAAGGTCCGCAACCTTACCCTTGTAACGTGGATCAAGGAGGGTTGCCAGCCAGTATTGGTCCTTCTCCTTGATACCACGAATACGAGGATCCTTACGCAGGCTTTGAAGGATCAGGGAGGCCAGCGTAGGTTTGCTGAGGCATTCGATCCGGGGTCCTCTGGGTCACTAAGGACGACATGGTCCACAGCCACCTCCTCCCAGCCACGTACAAGTCCATGTGTTTCTTGGGACTAATCCCTTAAAGACTGCTGCTGATGCTGAGTGCCAGGCTCCACCTCCATACTGACACAGTCTTCCTCCTCCTCCTCGTCCTCTTCCTGTGTGATCGGCGGGCATGCAGGAACACTGTCTGGATAAAGGGGGCCTTGAGAGCTAAGGAAGTCCTCCTCTTCCTGCCTCTGTTCTGCCTCAAGTGCCCTGTCCATTATTCCACGCAGCGTGTGCTCCAACAGGTGGACAAGGGGGACAGTGTCACTGATGCATGCACTGTCACTGCTCACCATCCTCGTGGCCTCCTCAAATGGTGACAGGACAGTGCATGCATCCCTGATCATGGCCCACTGGCGTGGGGAAAAAAAAACAAGCTCCCCTGACCCTGTCCTGGTGCCATAGTCGCACAGGTACTCATTGATGACCCTCTGCTGCGTGTGCAGCCGCTGCAGCATGGCCAACGTTGAGTTCCACCTGGTGGGCATGTCACAGATTAGGCAGTTCTTGGGCAGGTTAAACTCCTTTTGGAGGTCCGTCAGCCGAGCACTGGCATTATATGACCGGCGGAAATGCACACAGACTTTCCTGGCCTGCCTCAGGACATCCTGTAAGCCCGGGTACCTGCCCAAGAACCGCTGCACCACCAAGTTAAGGACGTGAGCCAAACAGGGCACATGGGTCATTTGTCCCTGTCGGAGGGCAGAGAGGAGGTTGGTGCCATTGTCGCAAACCACCATTCCTGCCTTAAGTTGGCGTGGCGTCAACCACCTCTGAACCTGCCCCTGCAGAGCTGACAGAACCTCTGCCCCAGTGTGGCTCCTGTCCCCCAAGCACACCAGCTCAAGCACCGCATGGCATCTTTTGGCCTGCGTAGTTGCTTAGCCCCTTGAACGGCTACGGAGCACCGCTGGTTCCAAGGACAAAGCACAGGAAGAGGCCATGGAGGAAGAAGAAGAGGAGGGGGTGGAGGAGAGAGGTGTGTCACAATCATTAGCATTTTGGAGGCGTGGTGGCGGAACAACCTCCAACACTACTGCACCTTGTCCTGCATCCTTCCCAGCTGCCAGCAGAGTCACCCAATGCGCCGTGAAACTTAGGTGACGTCCCTGTCCATGCCTGCTGGACCATGAGTCAGTGGTAACATGCACCTTACCGCTGACCGCCCTGTCCAGCGAGGCATGGACATTGCCTTCCACATGCCGGTAGAGAGCCGGAATCGCCTTCCGTGAGAAAAAGTGGCGTTTGGGTACCTGCCACTGAGGAACCGCACATTCTACAAACTCACGGAAGGAGGCAGAGTCTACCAACTGAAAAGGCAGCAGTTGAAGTGCTAGCAATTTTGCCAAGCTAGCATTCAACCGCTGCGCATGTGGATGGCTGGGAGCAAACTTCTTTCGGCGGTGCAGCAGCTGGGGCAGGGAAATTTGCCTGGTACAATCTGACGTCGGTGTACCAAAAGCAGATTGCCCACAAGTACTTGGCTGTGACACACCTAATTCTACACCTTCATTCCTCTCAGTGCAGGTCTCAGAGAGGACTGAACGTATAGTGAGGTTGGAGATCTCAGCTGATGAGGAGCAAGGAGAGGTCCTCTTTGTTCTTTGGTGTGGGTCTTTTAGATACGCTTGCCAATGAACTGCATGGCAGGTCAACATATGTCTGGTCAAGCATGTGGTACCCAAGCGGGAGATGTTTTGGCCACGCGAGATATGCTTGAGACATATGTTGCAAATAGCAGCGGTGCGATCTGATGCACTCGTCTCAAAAAAGGCCCACACCAAAGAACTTTTTGAATAACGCGCAGAGACTGCAGCGCCCTGCACATGTGGAGCTTTGGGGTGTGATGCAGTCAATATGCTGCCCTTAGGCTGGCCCCTGGCCATCCTGCCTCGTTGGTGATGTGCCACCTCCTCCTCCTCTTCCTCTCTCCTATCAGGCACCCACATTGAGTCAGTGACCTCATCATCCCCTCCCTCCTCATCTCTGGAGCAAACCTGGCAGTATGCTGCAGCAGGGGGAGCATGACTGCCAGATTGCAGTCCTTCTTGGGCACCCCCTCTGTCCATGCTCATGTTACTGCCTTCAACGAGCTCAGTATCATCATCAGAGCCTTCCAAACGCTGGGCATCCTCCTGGAGCATGTACCCAACACTGTGGTCAAACAGTTCGAGGGACTCCTCAGGAGGACATGGTGGGGCTAGGGAAGGAGTCACTGATGACATTGAGCCGAGGGAAGAGGCCACTGCTTTGCCAGACAAAGTATCCTGGGCATGGGTGAGAGAGGATGAGGAGGATGAGGACAGCTTGGTCATTCACTTGACCAAGTCTTCCGCATGTTGCGGCTCAACACGGTCAGCTGCCGAAAAAAAGGCCAAGCGTGTCCCACGGCCACGTGCTGATGAGGATGCACCATCTCCACGACCAGCACTAGACACAGAGCCTGCTTGCCCTCTCTTATTGGCTTGTGACTGTCTGCCTCTCCTTCTTGGCCTTCCAGACATACTAATGGCCTGTAGCTGCACTAAGCTGGGATATATATATATATATATATATATATATATATATATATATATATATATATATATACTGATACTGCAGCTAGCAAAATCAACTGCCTGCCTGTAGTATGAGAACACCACCAACCTTCTACAGGTAGCTTTAGCTGAACACTGTGCAGAGCTCGCAAAAAAATAACTTGTAGGTTTAGCTGAACACTGTGAGGTGGACGCCCCACACTAACTTGTAGTTTTAGCTGAACACTGTGAGCAGGACGCATGCACTAACTTGTAGCTTTAGAGAACACTGTGCAGAGGTCTCACTACACCAACTTGTAGGTTTAGCTGAACACTGTGAGCAGGACGCACAGCACTAACTTGTAGTTTTAGCTGAACACTGTGAGCAGGACGCACTGCACTAACTTGTAGCTTTAGATGAACACTGTGCAGAGGTCTCACTACACCAACTTGTAGGTTTAGCTGAACACTGTGAGCAGGATGCACAGCACTAATTTGTAGTTTTAGCTGAACACTTTGAGCAGGACGCTCAGCACTAACTTGTAGTTTTAGCTGAACACTGTAAGCAGGACGCACTGCACTAACTTGTAGCTTGAGATGAACACTGTGCAGAGGTCTCACTACACCAACTTGTAGGTTTAGCTGAACACTGTGAGCAGGACACACAGCACTAACTTGTAGTTTTAGCTGAACACTGTGAGCAGGACACACAGCACTAACTCGTAGTTTTAGCTGAACACTGTGAGCAGGACGCACTGCACTAACTTGTAGCTTGAGATGAACACTGTGCAGAGGTCTCACTACACCAACTTGTAGGTTTAGCTGAACACTGTGAGCAGGACGCACAGCACTAACTTGTAGTTTTAGCTGAACACTGTGAGCAGGACGCACTGCACTAACTTGTAGCTTTAGATGAACACTGTGCAGAGGTCTCACTACACCAACTTGTAGTTTTAGCTGAACACTGTAAGCAGGACGCACTGCACTAACTTGTAGCTTGAGATGAACACTGTGCAGAGGTCTCACTACACCAACTTGTAGGTTTAGCTGAACACTGTGAGCAGGATGCACAGCACTAACTTGTAGTTTTAGCTGAACACTGTGAGCAGGACGCACTGCACTAACTTGTAGCTTTAGATGAACACTGTGCAGAGGTCACACTACACCAACTTGTAGGTTTAGCTGAACACTGTGAGCAGGACACACTGCACTAACTGTAAATAGTCTAGTTGCCTGACTGTGGTACTAATAGAATTAAAAGAACACCAGCAATTTTATTCAGGTAGCTGTAAATACTGTAAGAAGACAAGCCTGCCTGTCAGTAAGAAGATAACAGGAACGGATCTAGCTGAACACTGTGAGCAGGACACACTGCACTAACTTGTAGCTTTAGATGAACACTGTGCAGATGTCTCACTACACCAACTTGTAGGTTTAGCTGAACACTGTGAGCAGGATGCACTGCACTAACTGTAAATAGTCTAGTTGCCTGACTGTGGTACTAATAGGATCAAAAGAACACCAGCAATTTTATTCAGGTAGCTGTAAATACTGTAACAAGACAAGCCTACCTGTCAGTAAGAAGATAACAGGAATGGATCTAGCTGAACACTGTGAGCAGGACGCACTGCACTGACTTGTAGCTTTAGATGAACACTGTGCAGAGGTCTCACTACACCAAATTGTAGGTTTAGCTGAACACTGTGAGCAGGATGCACCCCACTAACTTGTAGGTTTAGCTGAACACTGTGAGCAGGACGCACCTCACTAACTTGTAGGTTTAGCTGAACACTGTGAGCAGGATGCACCCCACTAACTTGTAGTTTTAGCTGAACACTGTGAGCAGGACGCACCACACTAACTTGTAGGTTTAGCTGAACACTGTGAGCAGGACGCACCCCACTAACTTATAGGTTTAGCTGAACACTGTGAGCAGGATGCACTGCACTAACTGTAAATAGTCTAGTTGCCTGACTGTGGTACTAATAGGATCAAAAGAACACCAGCAATTTTATTTAGGTAGCTGTAAATACTGTAACAAGACAAGCCTACCTGTCAGTAAGAAGATAACAGGAATGGATCTAGCTGAACACTGTGAGCAGGACGCACTGCACTGACTTGTAGCTTTAGATGAACACTGTGCAGAGGTCTCACTACACCAAATTGTAGGTTTAGCTGAACACTGTGAGCAGGACGCACCCCACTAACTTGTAGGTTTAGCTGAACACTGTGAGCAGGACGCACCTCACTAACTTGTAGGTTTAGCTGAACACTGTGAGCAGGATGCACCCCACTAACTTGTAGTTTTAGCTGAACACTGTGAGCAGGACGCACCGCACTAACTTGTAGGTTTAGCTGAACACTGTGAGGTGGACGCACCACACTAACTTGTAGGTTTAGCTGAACACTGTGAGCAGGACGCACCCCACTAACTTATAGGTTTAGCTGAACACTGTCAGCAGGACGCACTGCACTAACTGTAAATAGTCTAGCTGCCTCACTGTGGTACTAATAGGATCAAAAGAACACCAGTAATTTTCTTCAGGTAGCTGTATATACTGTAACAAGACAAGCCTGCCTGTCAGTAAGAAGATAACAGGAATGGATCTAGCTGAACACTGTGAGCAGGACGCACTGCACTAACTGTAAATAGTCTAGCTGCCTGACTGTGGTACTAATAGGATCAAAAGAACACCAGTAATTTTCTTAAGTTAGCTGTATATACTGTAACAAGACAAGCCTGCCTGTCAGTAGGAAGATAACAGGAACGGATCTAGCTGAACACTGTGAGCAGGACGCACTGCACTAACTGTAAATAGTCTAGCTGCCTGACTGTGGTACTAATAGGATCAAAAGAACACCAGTAATTTTCTTCAGGTAGCTGTAAATACTGTAACAAGACAAGCCTGCCTGTCAGTAGGAAGATAACAGGAACGGATCTAGCTAAACTGAATACAGTGTATATATATATATATATATGCAACACCTGGGATGCATATATATACACAATACACTGTAAGTGCAGCTAAACTGACTGACTGTTCTGCCTAATCTATCTAACTCAAATCAAATGTCACTGTCTTTCTCTCCCTCTCTCTCTCTCTCAATGAACGCTGGAACACACACTACACAGGGCCGCCGTGCAGGCGGCCTTATATAGTGTGGGGCGTGCACTAAATCCCCTGAGCCATAATTGGGCAAAGCCTCCTTGGCTTTGGCCAATTACGGCTCTCTGTTCAGACGGCGCTGTGATTGGCCAAGCATGCATGTCATAGTGCATGCTTGGCCAATCATCAGCCAGCAATGCACTGCGATGCCGCAGTGAATTATGGGCCGTGACACGCCACACGAATTTGGCGCGAACGGCCCATATCGTTCGCAATTCAGCGAACGGGCGAACAGACGATGTTCGAGTCGAACATGGGTTTGACTCGAACACGAAGCTCATCCCTAATTCTGAGCATGCATGGCACTTTGTGTGTCGGATTTGTGTACACACGATCGGAAATTCCGACAACGGATTTTGTTGTCGGAAAATTTGATAGCCTGCTCTCAAACTTTGTGTGTTGGAAAATCCGATGGAAAATGTGTGATGGAGCCTACACACGGTCGGAATTTCCAACAACAAGGTCCTATCACACATTTTCCGTCGGAAAATCCGACCGTGTGTACAGGGCATAAGACAACACCCTATTGCTTGACAAGGTCAACAGATACCCAAAACAACACTTGTGAAGGGGTGGATCCTTGGTGAAAAAGAATATGTGAATATATTAACCACTTAACTGTTTAAGCCATCCACGCTCAGCCATCCCACCTTCCACGCTCAGCCATCCCACCATTCATACTCATCCATCCATATTCATCCATCCATATTCATCCATCCGTGCTCAGCCATCCCTCTGTCATACTCATCCACTCATCCATGATCAGCCATCCATACTCAGCATTACTCAGCAATACTCATCCATCCATCCATGCTCAGCCATCCCATCTTCCCCCAGCCATACTTAGCCGTACTCAGCCATACCCAGCTGTACCCAGCTATACCCAGCCATACTTAGCCGTATCCAGCCATACTCAGCCATACCCAGCCATACTCAGCAATACCGAGCTGAACCCAGCCATGCTCAGTCATACTCATTGATACCCAGCCATACTGAGCTGTACCCAGCCATGCTCAGCCATACTCGGTGATACCCAGCCATACTCAGCTGTACTCAGTCGTACTCAGCCATACTGAGCTTTACCCAGCCATGCTCAGCCATACTCAGCAATACCCAGCCATACACAGTGATACCCAGCCATACCCAGCCGTACACAGCCATGCTCAGCCACACCAAGCCGTGCTCAGCCATACCCATCATACTCGGCCTTTGTATGTGACCAGGCTTTGGAAGTCTCCCACATGTGGTATCACCATACTCAGGAGGAGTAGGAGAATCTATTTTGGGGTGTCATTTTTGGTATGTACATGCTATGTGTTAGAAATACTGTATAAATAAACAACTTTGTGTTAAAAAAAAGTTTTCATTTTTTTTCCACATTTTCCAAAAATTTATAGAAAAGAATGACATGTTCAAAAGAATCATTATGCCTCATAGATTATACGTTGGGATGTTTACTTTCCAAAATGGGGTCATTTTTGGGGCGTTTCCATTGTCCTGGTGCTCGAGGGCCTTCAAAAGTGTAAGAGGTAGTCAGGAAATTAGATGTGTAATTTATGCTCCAGAACACCTGATGGCGATCCCTGCATGTTGGGCCTCTCTATGTGGCCATGCTGTGTAAAAGTCTCACACATATGGTATCGCCATACTCAGGAGGAATAGCAGAATGTGTTTTGGGGTGTAATTTGTGGTATGCATATGCTGTGTGTAAGAAATAACCTGCTAATATGACAATTTTGTGAAAAAAAAGAAAAAAAAATGCCCCTTTCTAAATACCTTGGAATGTCTACTTTCCAAAAAGGGGTCATTTGGGGGGTATTTGTACTTTCCTGGCATGTTAGGGTCTCAAGAAATGAGATAGGCCATCAGTACTTCAGGTGTGATCAATTTTCAGAGTTTGGCACCATACCTTGTGGACTCTATAACTTTCACAAAGACCAAATAATATACACATTTTTTTTTTTTACCAAGGATATGTAGCAGTATAAGTTTTGGCCAAAATTTATGAAGAAAAATTACTAATTTTCAAAATTTTATAACAGAAACGAAGAAAAATGCGTTTTCTACAGAATTTTCAGTCTTTTTTCTTTTTAGAGCAAAAAATAAAAACCCAGGGGTGATTAAATACCACCAAAAGAAAGCTCTATTTGTGGGAAAAAAGGACAACAGTTTCATATGGGTACAGTGTTGCATGACTGAGTAATTGTCATTCAAAATGTGAGAGCACTGAAAGCTGAAAATTGGTCTGGTTAGGAAGGGGGTTTAAGTGCCCAGTAGGTAAGTGGTTAATGATTGTGTCTGTATAACTAAATATGATCCAACAACTCCTCCACACATGCTTGTCAACGTGTTTCACAAATTAGTAGCTTCCTCAGGACATACTGGGTAGGTGCTGCTGGACCTTGAATCAAAGTATATGGGCACACCACACATCAAAGACTATGACACACAAACAATGTTGCCTGAGACCAACTTGGGATATTAAGGATGATCAATGTATAGAGGAAGAGAGGAGAGAGCATATGCAGCCCCCACTAACAAGCAAGGTCACTGATAATTCCTGTAAAAATTGATAGTGTCAATCAATTATAGCCATAAAAAAGGGAAAAGAAGGTGGAACACCTGATTTTGACTGCTAAAGCCAGGTATAGATATATGGAATATAGTATATATATTTCTCACTGATAACACTCTTAGTACAGTATGTGTTCACCAGTTGGAGTTAAACTTCATCTATGGGTAAGGGAATGAAATAATGTACCCCAGGAAATCAACAGTTTTCACGTTGAAAGCACATTTTTCTAGTTTTGGGGTGAGTCCTTATTAGGGACAACACTGTCTTAACATGTTCAACATGTTCTTTCTCTGTGGTAGAGTATATCAATACACAAGTGAATGTGAGAGATCACATCACTAAGGGAGCTAGGGAGGAGGTGGAATCCTTATGGGTAGAGCTGCAAAGGGATGAAACTAAGGGGGAAATAATACTGGGAGTATGCTATAGGCCTCCTAACCCGAAGGAGGAGGGGGAGACTGACCTCCTATCACAATTTGAATTAGCAGCAAGGATGGGAAGTGCCATTATAATGGGGGGTTAATTATCCAGACATAGACTGGGTGGAAGGAACAGCACACTCTCCATTTCCTAAATGTCTTGCAGGACAATTTCATGGGTCAGATGGTAGACGCACTAACTAGAAACAAAACATTACTAGACCTACTTCTTCAAAAAGATTTTATTTTGATTTTCAAAGCGTACAAAAAGTATATTATACAACCAATTTCGTAAACATTTTACAGAGGTAAAAGAACATTGGTATATATTTAACTAGACCTACTGATTATCAACAATACAGACCTGATCACAGATGTGGAAATGGTACAATTTAGGAAACAGCAATCACAGGTCAATTAGCTTCAGTATAAATCACACAAATAGGAAATATAAGGGGAATACTAAGACATTGAATTTCAAAAGGGCAAACTTCCCTAAACTACGAACCTTGCTAGAAGATATAAATTGGGATAAAGTCTTAGGAACAAAGAACATGGAGGAGAGATAGGTTTGCTTTAAGAGCATATTAAATAAGGCCATTAGCCAGTGCATTCCATTGGGAAATAAATTTAAAAGAGTGAACAAGGGGTGCATGCGCGGCGCCGAGCGTGATGGACATCTGATGCTGTAGCTCCGTCTAGCTCGGGACTATAACGGCTTCCAGAGGGTCACACTCACCCAACTAAACAGCGATTTTATCCCCCCTCGAGCCCCTCAGACGTGGTGCATGCCTGCGAGAAAGAAGAAACCCTGAGGATCGTCTCAACACACTCTGACACACGATCTCCTCCGCACGCGGGATCTCGACAGCATGTCCCAAAATGGCGCCGCAGGGAGAAGTAAGCCTCCTTCCCCTGTTTCCTCGCCATGATATTTGCCAGAGCAAGCAGCTGAACTGGACACTAATCTTGAGTACCCAGCTACCCTCACTAAAACGGACCTGGAAACTAGCCTGGAAGCTATGTACTCTAGGCTGGCAACTAAATTGCAGACAGAGCTGCATAAAACCTCCCATATGCTCTCCCAGGAAATTGCGGTCTTGGGCTCCAGAACGGAGAGGCTGGAAACCAAGCATGATGAGCTGGCGTTAGCTTACAATGACCTCACCAGAGAACATGAATCCCTAGCCTCAGCCTTTTCCCTGATTCAATCCAAAATTGAGGACCTCGACAATCGAAACTGACGCAACAATCTGCGCTTACAAGGTGTCCCAGAATTGGAGACGGATCTCATTCCAATGGTGATCCGTCTATTCAAATCCCTTCTCCCAGACGTTGAGTCAGCAGCTTTCAAATGCGATCGCATACATAGAGCTCTCAGACCGAAACCACCAGATGATAAACCTCCTAGGGATGTAGTTCTATGTATGAAAGATTTTCTATTTAAAGAAAATATCCTGAGAGCTGCACGCAATAAACAACGTATCTTACTCGATGATCATAAAATTCAAATCTACCCGGACATCTCTCCTGCCACCTTGGATAGGAGGCGGGGAATGAGAGAGGTTACTACAGCTCTTAAATCTGCTCACATTCGTTATAGATGGGGCTTTCCCTTTAAGCTGGTAATCCCCCACAACGGTACCACATACTCAGCTACATCGCTCCTAGAAGGTCAGGAGGTCTTGGTAAAATTAGGCCTTCTTGAAGCCGAAGTTATCCGCCGTCCACCATCTACACCCAGACCCTCACCAATTTGGCACACTCCTCCAACCAGGAGAGACAGAAGAAGGATCCGATACGACGTCTGTGATAGAAATGAGGAACACTTTCGCTGATCATCTCGGCTTCCACGCTTTTAACAAGTTTTGCAGCAACCTGCAATTCATTCCATACTCCATTGGCTCAGATGTTGGTCCCTTGGAGCCACGACATGTTCGCCCCACCCAGCCTTAGCCTTGCAGATTTTGACTTTTTCTTTATTTTTTTCCAATTTTATCTCATATTTTTCACTTTTTGTTTTGCCATTACTGCCGGTAAGCTCCTCTCTGTTTGTCATAGAACGGAGCTACGGATCGGCTGGGTTAGAGACCTAGTAGTCTCGTTAGTTTTGTTTTCTCTTATCAGGTTTATTTCTTTTACCTGATCCAGTGCTAGGTTACAATGATTTTTATATGGTTATCAGACTTGTTCTTTTTTTTTTTTTTTTTTTTGCATATTTAGGTCAGCTTACTTACTGTTTGAGCAACGATCCTTTGCAGAAGCTCCATTTTTACAAGTCGATATCCTTTTCATTAAAAGTGGTCTACATGTTGTATATGTCAATCCTCCTTGATTTCCTGTGCGTGAGTGTGGCGGCCCCCCTTATTAGATTTGGAAGACAGGGGTTTACTTCCCTCAATTCCCTGATTTTGAACTTCACTCAGTCTATAGAATTCTACAACATTCCCTATGGTGATTAACTGCGTATCACATAATGTGAAGGGTTTTAACTCCCCAGTTAAGAGGCGCAAGGCCTTTAACTTTTATAAGCAATTGGGTGCAAAAATTCTCCTCTTACAGGAGACGCATTTTGCCCACTCCTCACATCCCAAATTCTTCCACAGAAACTTCCCTCAAGCTTTTTATTCTCTGCACCAGTCGAAAAGCAGGGGCGCCGCCATACTCCTGCACTCCACCTTCCCTATGGAAGTAAAACAAGTGTATAAAGATAAGGACAGTAGGTACGTTATTATTAAGGGTCTTATTCACAATAGAGAACTGACAATTGCTTGTAATTATGCCCCTAATGACTCCCCAGCCTCTTTTTTAAAATCCTTCTTTGACCACCTATCTCTTTACCAATCATCCCATATGATAATAGGGGGGATTTTAATTTGGTGGCTAATTCCACTCTAGATAGATCTACCATGGCACCTACCTCTAAATCCTTTCCTCGATCACTCTTCAATGGTCTGCTAGAACATCAACTGGAGAGTGCATAACATTGGAGCTAAGGAGTATACCTTTTACTCCCATCCTTATAATAGTTATGCAAGATTAAATTACATTTATACCACCCCCATTATTCTTGTTAACTCCACGGATGTGATTATTCATCCTTGTACCTGGTCGGACCATCATGTAACTGCCTTTGCTACTGAGTTTATCAGACTAGCTCCCACCACTCACTCATGGAGATTTAATGAGGCACTCCTCTCAGATTTGGCAGTAGAAACTGAGGTAGCACAAACTATAGAGGAATATTTTACCATCAATGCCATTCCAGAAACTCCCCTCTCCATGGTCTGGACTGCACATAAGGCGGTTGTAAGAGGAAAACTTATTAGTATAGCCTCGGTCCGGAATAAGAATGACAGACATAGAATTTTAGTCCTCACAAAAGAGCTGGATAGTCTTTATAAGAACACTAACTCCTTACATTTAGAATCCACTAGACGTTCAATAGATCAAAAAAAACTGGATATAGACACCATCCTATCGAAAGAAGTGGAAAAGGCTCTTCGATGGTCTAAAGCCAAATTTTTGCTCCACGAGGGCACCTCTTCTACTCTTTTCGCCTGCAAGCTGAATCAATCTACCCGTCCGCACCATGTTTATAGATTAATGACCCCCCCGGCCATATTACTTCTCATCCCCAGGAGGTCCTTAAAATACTTGAACAATTTTACTCAACCTTGCTGGCACTCTCTCAATTCGGACCCTCACAGAGTGATGAAGCCTGGTTTCAAAATATCCCTATACCAAGTCTCACCCCCACACAACTGGAAATGTTGAATGCGCCCATTACACCTTCGGAGGTCATGGATGTAATAAAATCTTTAAAATCAGGATCCGCTCCTGGCCCAGACGGATTCTCTTCTTTATACTATAAGAAATTTTCTGCCCCCCTTACTAGTAGATTGGTTTATCCTCTCAACTGGGTATTGCAAGGAGGTAGTTTCCCCAAAGAGATGTTATTGGCCAATATGTCCTTAACCCCTTCCCGCCGACCGTACGCACATATGCGTACTCGGCTTTCCGGGGTTATACCGGGATGATGCCCGCAGCTGCAGGCATCATCCCGGTACCGTTGTTTACAGCGGGCGATCGGCTACCCGTGTATAACAACCGATGCGGCTAAAAGCCGCTCGGTTGTTATACCGGAGGAGCGGGAGGGGACATCCCCCCCTCCCACCGCCTCCCGCCGCTGTTACCGGGCCTCCCGTGCGATCGGGAAGCCCGGTATCCAATCGAGTACTTTCGGCGGTTGGGGGCGGGCTGGAACGAAGCTGTGAGTGGCTTCGTTACAGCCTTCTTGTTGTAAACGCGGAAGCGACGAATTTAAAAAAGTACACAGTATTCAGAATCGCCGTTTTCGGCGATCTGAATACTTTGAAGTGTAAAGGAGGGATGGGGGGTCTTTTAGACCCCCCGATCTCTCCATAAAGAGCACCTGTCACCACCTATTACTGTCACAAGGGATGTTTACATTCCTTGTGACAGCAATAAAAGTAAAAAAAAAAATTTTAAAACACAATTTATAAAGTAAAAAAAAAAATAAATAAATTAAAAAAAAAAAAAAATTTTTTAAAGTGCCCCTGTCCCCGCGAGCTCGCGCAGCGAAGAAAACGCATACGGAAGTCGTGCCCGCATATGTAAACGGTGTTCAAATCACACATGTGAGGTATCGCCGCGATCGTCAGAGCGAGAGCAATAATTCTAGCCCTAGACCTCCTCTGTAACTCTAACCTGGTAACCTTAAAAAAAATTTTAAGCGTCGCCTATGGAAATTCATAGGTACCGTAGTTTGTCGCCATTCCACGAGTGCGTGCAATTATAAAGGGTGACATGTTTGGTATCTATTTACTCGGCGTAACATCATCTTTCACATTATACAAAAAAATTGGGGTAACTTTACTGTTTGGATTTTTTAAAATTCATGAAAGTGTCCCTTTTCCAAAAATTTGCGTTTAAAACACCGCTGCACAAATACCGTTTGATAAAAAATATTGCAACAGTCGCCATTTTATTCTATAGATTCTCTGCTAAAAAAATATATATAATGTTTGGGGGCTCTAAGTAATTTTCTAGCAAAAAATATAGATTTTAACTTGTAAACACCAAATTTCAAAAATAGGCTTAGTCATGAAAGGGATAATACCGAAACCGAATAAAAATCATACACTTCTCCAAAATTACAGACCCATATCTGTTATAAACAATGATCTAAAAATATTTAGTAGATTCCTAGCAGACAGATTGACAAGTATAATTCCCTCACTTATATCCCCCTACCAGTCAGGTTTCATTCCCCACAGATTCATCACTGATAACATACGCTTAGCTACTAATATAATTCAGGATACCAATTTGATCTCGTGGAAGCTCTTTATGCTTAGCCTAGATATACAAAAGGCATTTGATAGTGTCTCTTGGGCCTATATCACCACTCTCCTACAACGTATGGGTTTCCGTGGAGAATTTCTACAGGCTTTCCTGGCCCTTTTTCGTAGCCCTAAACCGAGGATCAAACTCCCTGGCTGTTGCTCAGGGTTCTTCAGCCTGGGCAAGGGCACCAGGCAAAGGTACCCTCTCTCCCCTTTGATCTTCGGTTTGGCGCTCGAGCCCCTTGCAATAGCCATACTTCAAAATCCAGATATCTCTGGATACTCTAAAGGCCACTCGGAATACAAATTTGGTATGTATGTGGATGACGTTCTGATGTTCCTCACTAACCCCTTAATTTCCCTACCAAACTTACTGCAGACCCTATCGAAGTTTGCAGGGATCTCTGGCCTCTCGATCAATAAGTCGGTAGCCTTGCCGGTGGGTTTTTCACCTGAGGAATTACACCACCTTAAACTATCCTATTCCTTCACATGGGCTGAATCTCACCTCTCATACTTAGGTATTAACCTGACCGGAGATTTCTGCAAACTTTTTGATGTTCATTCCCCCCGATGATATCTAAACTGAAAGGGATTCTTAAACTATGGTCACACCTGCACATTTCATTTCTAGGTAGGGTTACCGCACTCAAGATGACAATTCTTCCCAAACTACTCTACCTTTTTAGATCCCTTCCAATCAGACTTTCCAAAAATTACCTGCACACTATCCAGACCCTTTTCAACAGATTTATTTGGCGTGATAGACCCCCACGATTTGCCAAGGAAGTTCTGTACCGATCCTCTAAGAGGGGTGGTCTAGGTGTCCCTCAGATCTGGTTCTACTATTTAGCCAGCCGATATACGCAACAGGCCCAATGGAACATTAAAAACTCCAGAGTCCCCTGGGTCCAATTTGAACAAGACTCTATCACACCCCAATATCTCCCGGGTTTGATGTGGTCTAGGGCTGAGGCTCTGGGATCAATATAAGAAGCCGTATAACCTCATATCACCAACACCCTTAGGAGCCTCATTCCTGGGAGACCCTAGATTCCCCTCGGCATATGATAGACCTACTTCCTTCCAACTTTGGATTGATCTAAATCTAACTGCGTTAGATAAGTTTCTTCTGAACTCAAAATTTACCTCTTTTTCACATTTACAAACGATCTATCATATCCCGGTTGGGGAATTTTACCACTTTTTGCAAATTCAACATTTTTTTCAACAGCACTATCCGGGTCCTGACTCGGACTCTAATACACTGTATGAGGACCTATTCCACACAACCCCTTGTCAAAAAGGACTACTTTCAGTGGTCTATAAATTTTTAGAAGCAACAACAGAGAGGCCCGCTCTAAAGTATAGAATACAGTTGGAACGGGAACTCTGCCTTGAAGACGGTGATCTAAATTGGACAAAAGGCTGGCAGAATTTGCGCAGCTGTACCAAATCCACAATGGTGCGAGAGACTGCCATTAAGTTGGTGACTCGTTGGTACTATACCCCCGTACGCCTGAATAAAATTTTTCCACAGTCCTCCCACTTTTGCGTTAGGGGTTGTACCCACCAAGGCTCCTTTTTGCACCCTTTTTGGAATGCGAAAATTACAGCCCACTTGGAATGAAATCTTGAAATTGATAGATAAGTTAGCAGGTAAACCCATTAGTTTGACTTACCAACACTGTATTTTATTTCAATCCCCGCCAGACTCTTCCAAACCTTTTGTAAAATTGATTCATTCAATCTGTATTGCTATGCACTGGGTGATTGCTCTACATTGGAAGACACCTTCGGTTCCTTTTACACAGGTAGTCGCAAGAATTGATCACATGATGTTAGCCGATAAAATTTACCATACACTACATGACTCTATCCCTCATTATGATGCTAAATGGAACCCATGGTTCTTGTTTAGACTTCAAGTCTGACCGTTTTATTTAGTATACTATATTTGTTACAGTTTTTTTTTCTTTTCTTGTCTTTCCTTCTTTCCTCGCTGTATTTTTTTTGTTCTGTTAATGTTAGACATTCAAATCCCTTCTATAAAGTCAATATGTATATCTGACTTGATGGATTTTTTTTATGAACCCGATGTCCATAAATACTGCATATTGCCTGTATTCTCTTACTCCTGTTGATTTGATTGTCTTCATTTACCTTTGTATACTTTTATTGCTTAATAAAAGCTTTTTGAAAACAAAAAAAAGTGAACAAAAGTCCTGGATGGCCTAACTTCAATGTAAAAATGCATATAAAAGCAAAGGAGAAGGCCTTCAAAAAATACAAGGCTGAGGGATCACTATCAGCATTCAGACTTTACAAAGAATGCAACAATAAATGTAAGGGTGTAATTAGGGCGGCTAAGATAGAACACGAAAGACACATAGCAGAGGAGAGCAAAAAAAAAATCACAAGAAATTCTTTAAGTATATAAACAGTAAAAAAGGAGGACAGAACATATTGGCCCCATAAAGAATGAGGAAGGAAATCTGGTTACAAAGGATGGGGAGATGGCAAAGATATTGAATTTATTCTTCTCCTCAGTCTTCACGAGGGAATCGGGGGCTTCAATAACCAAAACTGCAGTGTTTATACTCATGACACATCACAGGAAGCACCCTCATGGCTAACAGAGGACAGAATTAGAAATAAACTTGGAAAACATAACATTAATAAGTCTCCGGGACCAGATGGCTTGCACCCAAGGGTCCTTAGGGAACTCAGTGAAGTAATTACCAGACCATTGTTCCTAATCTTTTTTTTTTTTTACCACATCAGCGAACACCACCAACTGGTCTAATCAGCGTAATATTCATTTATTGTCGCCAACTTAGATTCACAACATTGTGGTTTTCTTTTCTTTTCTTTTTTTTACTTTTATCAAATATAAGACAAGCAGTTATATACAGCTTTATTAAGTACCCTACTAAAGGAATTCGTAACCCACTTATTCTCGGAAGCTTTAATAACCCAGCACAGGCCAAACGGTTATATAAATCCTATTTCTCCCACCCCGGGATGCCCTGGGTGGCATTAACACTCGCGGCCCTGCGTAGAGAAGAAATAAATGACAAAGAAATATAAAAAAAAAAACAAAACAAAAAAAACCCATAAAAGAGAGCTAGGAGAAAACCACATATATGAAGCTGGGCTAATGGGGTCCCCACACCCATAGCCCCTTATTAGGGCCAATAGTGAACTATTAGCTTTAAAACGAAACTTCTCGCATGCGCCGTCGGTACGAGCGTGTCAATCCTACGCCCGTTTCGTCAGAAATGACATCATCAGGGGCACCTGATGAAACGGCCGTAGGATTGACACGCTCATACCGACGGCGCATGCGAGAAGTTTCGTTTTAAAGCTGTATTGGTTCCTTGCAAGGAAAAGTGTTTTTATGGATGCCAGTGAGGCGACTTTTAATAAACAAGAGATAAAACGTTCTACACCATTGGAGTTTTCTCTTTTCTTTTAAACACGGTGAGAGCTCTCTTCCCTGATTGCACCGCTGTCTGAAAGCCTGTGGCGATCGTTTGTGGATCTACATCCATCATCCCAGCTAAAGTTCCAGCCGCTGTGGAGGGCAAACCCCAAGCTGTTAGCTCTATGCCTCTGATCAGAGGCTATCTGGTAAGCCTTCAATCTATACCAGGTGACGGGATTTCAACACGGTGACAGTCACGGATTTATTATTCATAGAAAGTCACATTTAATTGCTTTTTTGGACATTTGTTTTGACATAATTTTTGCATCTTTGGACTTTTTCTAAATGTGTGGATAAAAAACTGGGAATAGTCACGCATATATATCACTATAGTAAAGCATCCATGTTATTGTTCACGCATATATATCACTATAGTGAAGCATTCATGTTATTGATTATTTTTATTTTTTTCTTTTACCACATATGAAAGTTGTTGGTGCTTTAATAGTAATATTAATTTTTGTTGTATTTTTGCATTTATATCCAGCGCTGTGCTTTTTGTTATATCTAATCTTAAATTCCCTGATCAACTCAGGAAATTCTTTAAGAGTATTACCTGAGTAGAGCTGTCTTAGTTTTTTAATACCACTAGCCTCCCACCCTCTACTCTTTCCGATTTTTAGAATTTCCTGTAAATTCCGATTATTCCAGATAGGGGTGTAATCTGTGAATCCCTCATACCCCATTAATTTCTTAACAGATTTCCATAGCTTAATTAGCAACCTAATTGTCGGGAATTCATGGTAAAACATATCTGCCTCTAATGCCTCGATAAGCCTATTATGCCGAGCACTTAACAAAATTATCCTGCCATTCGGAGTGCCGCCCTCTGGGATTCCACAGCCCATTAAGTGCTGTAGTTGAGATGCGAGGAAATAACGCTCCCAGTGGGGAAGAGCAAACCCCCCCTCTTTAGTGGGAAGCTGGAGAACTTGCAGCCATAGCCTAGCCTGCCCACCTTTCCATATCAAATCCCTAAATAGAGCCTCTATTTTCCTAAACCAGCTCTTACTGATCCAAACTGGGGAGTTATGCAGAACGTACAGCAGTTGAGGCATCCAGATCATTTTTATCAGACTGCATCTTCCTGCTACTGATAAGGGGAGGCGTCTCCAAATGCTTATCTTTTGTTTAAAATTGGCCAGAAGAGGTACTAAATTCTTACTAACATAATGGTTGGGGTCCTTTGTTAGAACAATTCCCAAGTATTTCAGTGCTTCCACGATTGCCACCTGGGGTAGTCCAGGTACAATTGGTGCTCCTAAGGGGTCTAACGGTAGTAGCTCGGATTTCTCCCAATTTATTTCCAGGCCGGAAAATCTGCCAAATTCCTCCACTATTCTCATCGCGCCTGCCACTGAACTCTTACTATCGTCTAAAAATAACAAAATGTCGTCTGCGTATAGCGCAATTCTTTCCTCAATCGACCCCCTCTGGAACCCCTTTATCTCCTGGCTCGCTCTAATGGACATAGCCAGGGGCTCCATTACCAAAGAAAAAAGCAAAGGGGATAATGGACACCCCTGTCTTGTCCCCCTCTCTAGCACAAACCATTCTGAAAACTCATTGTTTAGTTTTACTCTTGCCTTAGGACTGTTATAAAGCATCTTAATCCATCCAATAAAGGATGGACCAAAACCAAACTTTCCCAACACATACCACATGTAATCCCACTCCACACTATCGAAAGCTTTGGAAATATCTAGGGTCAACAAGGCTCTTGAGCTCTCATTTTCCATAGGAGACTGTAGGTTCAAGAAAGCCCTTCTGATGTTTAGGCTTGTAGATCTATTGGCCATAAATCCCGCTTGGTCCTCATGTATTAATTTATGTATGACTCTGCTCAATCTGGCAGCCAAGACCTTGGCCAGGATTTTAGCATCTGTACATATTAGGGAAATTGGCCTATAAG
This sequence comes from Lithobates clamitans, assembly GCA_037952925.1. Classification (NCBI taxonomy): domain Eukaryota; kingdom Metazoa; phylum Chordata; class Amphibia; order Anura; family Ranidae; genus Lithobates; species Lithobates clamitans. Next base: position 8,624,853 of record JBBGZY010000268.1, on the reverse strand, counting down.
CAGCCATGTCGAGGGGATCTTTCCCCTCTTTCTGCAGTACTATGATTGTTGCTTCTAGCATTGATGCAGGCAGACGCCCCCCCTCATACGCATCCCCCAAAGCCTTCAATAGTTCAGGGACTAGCACCTCCCCAAGGTGCCTATAGGCCTCGATTGGTATTCCATCGGGGCCAGGCGACTTAAGACACGCCATGCTTCTAATTGCTTGTTGTAATTCTGTAGTTGTTATTGGGGATTCCAATAAATCCCTTTCCTCTTGCGATAGGATTGGAATTGACAGCTTCCCCAAGAAGTCCTCCATCGCTATCTCTTTACTTTTTTTCTGAGAAGTGTACAGCTTTTTATAGTAGTCTCTGAAAGTTTGCACTATTTTTGGGGAGCTTGAGAGGATTTCTCCATTTTGCGCTCTGATAGCGAGGACCATTGATGGGGCCTTATTGGATTTCACCAACTGTGCTAACACTCTTTCCAATCTCTCACCCTCCACCAAAGATACCTGGCACTGGAGAAGCCGCCTGGTCTCGGCCTTCTGCATAGTAATCTGTTTATACCCCCGTTGTTTCTCTTGCCAAATCTTTTCCTTTTCAGGGGTTGGGTCTCTAATAAAGTTTTTTTCAGCCTCCATTGCATCCCTTAATGAGTTCTCTACCTCCCGCCTATCTTCTTTATTAAATTTGGCCATCTGCTGTATTAAAACCCCCCTAAGGAAGGCTTTGCAAGCATCCCAAAGTACAACAGGTGTCACTGTTCCCTGGTTGAAACCTACAAACTCTCTCAATGCAGGTAGAATTCCATTCTCCTTCCTAATTACCTCAAACCAATGCGGACTTATTCTCCATTCCTTCCGGGGGCTATGTCCCCCTACCTTCAGTGAGACTACTATGGGAGAAAGGTCTGAAACCCCTCTTGGCCCATACATAATCTTGCCTAATAATCAAAGTGTTCTATCATTCCCCAGGGCCATGTCTATCCTCGAGAGGGTTGAGTGTGATGCTGAGCTACATGAGTATTGAAGCACCCCCGGGTTCCGCACCCGCCATAGGCCAACCAACCCCACTTCGTCCATAAACTGACTCAGATGGCTCTTAGCGGCATACTCTAAAAAGGTTCTCATCGGGAAGCGGTCCAACTTTCTGTCTAGAACCTCATTAAAATCTCCCATTACTATGATAGAAACTTCCTTTTTATCTATCAGGAATTCATTCAATTTAAGCATGACATCTAAATTAAAAGGGGGTGGGATATATATGTTTGCCAGTACATACATAGCACTATTGATAGAGCAAAATAAAAAAATGTATTGACCCATTTCATCAATCCTGGTTTGCCTGCAGGAAAATTTAACCCCAGTTCTCACCAAGATACTCACCCCTCTACTATAAGAAGAGTGAACCGCATGGTATTGGTGTTGAAATGTATGCATCTGTAGAGATTGTATTGTATCCCTGGTGAGGTGGGTTTCCTGCAGACAAACCAGGTCTACCCCGTAGTTCTCCAACACAGAGAGCGCTGCCAGCTTTTTAAGAGGAGTCCCTAGTCATCTGACATTCCTGTATCCAATTTTCACCATTTCAGCCTGCATCCAACATTATTTAAAGAGATATAATGGAAAAGCAGGAAATAGCCCATACAAAACCTACTACTAGGACTTAACTTAGTTCCTATTAAGTGTATTTTGCACCATGCGTATCACACGTGAAGACCAAAAAACCATAATATTACTAACTTAATATAATCATGAGCTTTAAACATGTGTGTTTTACCCAAATAATTTTACGAGCCAGTTTCCTGTCATTGTGTCTAAGTGTATATCTAAAGGTGAATCCCTGGTTCCAGCCCAGGTATTTTCCACGGGTGTGTAAATTTTCTGTGTAAATTTTTTTTTTCAAACAAACTACCCCTCCCATCCCCCCTACCCCCCCATCCCACTCCCCTCCCCCCTCCAACCCCTCTCCCACCTCCCCACCACCTACCTAGGTTAACCCCCTGGGGGTTAACCGTGACCATTACCCATCTAGCTCCAGCTACTACCATCCGCTTCATCCCATACTCCTTCCCCAGTAACTTCTCCTCCCCAACGCCTGTGTAGCCCTCCCCCACCCACATAACAAAAAATTTCCTAAGCCATCTATATCTCCCATATCCCTTATACTGGATTTATAACTTTTTCTCTATTCTCCTCCAGCCACTTCTCCACCCCAAGAGGGGAATCAAAAAACAGAGTTCCCCCCAACGCCGATACACGTAATTTTGCCGTGGTACAGAAGGGCATAAGGGAGATTAAGTTTTTGTAGGGTGCGTTTTGATTGGATGAACTCTGCCCTTCTTTTCTGCAAGTCCGGTGAGAAGTCGGCATAAAAAGAAACTCTGGCCTCCTTGAAAAAAACAGTCCCTGCCTCTCTAATTTTTCGAAGCAGCACCACTTTGTCTCTGTAGTTGAGAAACCTTATGAGCAGAGGTCTGGGAAATCTCCCCACTGGAGGAGCTCTGAAGGGTACCCTATGGGCCCTTATAACTGAAAAAGAAGCTGAAAATGATTCTCTCCCAAATAAATCCACCAACCACTCTTCAATAAATTCAGGTGGGTCAGAACCCTCGCTTTTTTCCGGGAGTCCCACCAATCTCACATTATCTCTTCGGCTCCTGTTCTCCATTTCATCTAATTTGGAAGCTTGTCTGGATAGCTGCTCCTTCAGTAGTTTCATTTCTTTGATCAGTGGAGGTAAATCGTCCTCCAGCAGGCCTACTCTTTCTTCCAGGGCTGTTGTTCTCTCAGCAGTTTTCTGAAGGTCTTGCCTGACCAATAACAGGTCCGCTTTTACGCCCCTCATCTGCTCGCAGAGTTCCTTAAGCGAGGAGCTACACACCCCAACTGCCATAAATTCATCTGTAAGTGTTGGTTCTTTCTCTGAGGGCAGAGTTGGGTCGGTACTAGTCTCCATATTAACATTTATATTTTGATCATTTGACCCTGGACCTTTTGGGTTATGGATTTTGGATAGTTGGGCCGCCTGAGAGCCACCTATAGGCAAAGCTTGCTGCTGACCCTGGCTTTTCCTATCGGAGATCCCCCCTGATGTGTTTTTGATTGTGCCCCATCTTTGGAGGGGTCACAGCTGAGGCATGAGCATATTGCTCTAACTTTGCAGCTGCTGAAGTTGCTGCTGAGATTTGCAGGTTTTTGTCTTTAGCAGAGCGCAAGTTCTGCATTATATATTTCTTAACCTTGCACCTAAGCGCCCGCACTGTATGCTCCGCTATTACATCAGATGGGGACACACACAGTATGCACCCTATTCTGTAACATAATGGTTCCAATAAAGGTGCCACCCCCCGATTAACATGAATACCGGAAATCACAACGGGGGATATCTATCCCCTAATAAACAGAGCACCCTGTTGATACTGTTGATGCTAAGCAACTCGCCGTACCCACCCACTGTCCCAGTCTATTGAGCCCTTATTAAGCAGAATATTTGTGGTATGAATAAGTCCCCTTCCCCATTTCCCCCTCCTATCACCGTATCAGTTGATCCACACAACTGAGTATTAGAGCAGTGGGGGAGGTATATGAAAAAAAACGGGCTTCCTGATCAGCAAAAACACAAGAAGTTACGTGGGGGGTACTTTCACCTTGATGGCCAGGGCATACTAGCGTACTAGTACTACTAAACACCTCTCCAGTCTCCCCTCCGGAGACATCCACAAGCTCACAGTCCACCGAGCCCCTTACTGAGCAATGTACCTTAGTGCTGAGTGCTGAGTCCCTCTTTTTTTTTCCCCTCCTAGCAGCGTAGCACATACAGTCCTTTTCACTTTATATAGAAAACAATGTAAGAAATGCAGAGCGCTCCGGACACTACTGGCATATACTTCCGGTTTTCCTTATTGGACTAAATGTTACCTGCTTTAAGGCACAGGTTTATGTGCTCCATTCCACTTACTGTACCCCTCCACTTGTGGATCTCCGGGTAGTGATCCGCTGAGTAGTCCTGCGTGGACCTGATTATAGCTGGAGGCCTCTCGGCCCCCCGCTCTGCAGTCCCGAGCAATCCCGAACTTCCTCGTGTTCCTCGTGTATCCAGGAATGGACGTCTTCCTTCCACACCGCCTGCCAGCAGTAAGGGGAGCTAGGAGAGGGGCAGGGAGATGGCCGGGTGCCCAGGGCTTCCGTTAACTTTCATCCAGGACAGGGTATACCGACAGGCAAACACTGGGCTATACGGAGGAGTGGAACGGGGGTGGGGAGAGCAGCACAACGTCCCTGCGTTCACTTACTCACTCCATCACACCGCGCCGCAGCGCCGCACACACCCATTCATCCGGTCACGCCCCCCATTGTTCCTAATCTTTACTGACAGTCTACTGACTGGAATGGTACCAGCTGATTGGAGAAAAGCCAATGTAGCTCCAATATTTAAAAAAGGGCCAAAATACATCCCTGGGAATTACAGACCAATTTATTCATAAACAACCTGGAGGATGGAGTAAACAGTTCAATCTCTGTATTTGTGGACGATACTAAACTAAGCAGGGCAATAACTTCTCCGCAAGATGTGGAAACCTTGCAAGTAGATCTGAACAAATACATAGGGCCACAATACATCCCTGGGAATTACAGACCAATTAGCCTAACATCAATAGTATGCAAGCTCTTGGAGGGGATGATAAGGGACTATATACAATATTTTAGTGATGAAAACGGTATCATTATCAGTAATCAGCATGGATTCATGAAGATTCATTCTTGCCAAACCAATCTATTAAAATTCTATGAGGAGGTGAGCTGCCATCTAGATAAAGGAAGGCCCATAGACGTTGAGTATCTGGATTTTGCAAAAGCATTGGACACAGTTCCCCATAAACATTTACTGTACAAAGTAAGGTCTGTTGGCATGGACCATAGGGTGAGTACATGGATTGAAAACTGGCTACAAGGGCACATTCAGAGGGTGGTGATAAATGGGGAGTACTCGGAATGGAGAGGGGTGGAAAGTGGGGTCCCCCAGGGTTCTGTGCTGGGACCAATCCTATTTAATTTGTTCATAAACAACCTGGAGGATGGAGTAAACGGTTCAATCTCTGTATTTGTGGACGATACTAAGCTAAGCAGGGCAATAAGGATGTGGAAACCTTGCAAGTAGATCTAAACAATTAATGGGGTGGGCAACTACATGGCAAATGAGGTTTAATGTGGAGAAATGTAAAATAATTCATTTGGGTGGCAAAAAATATGAATGCAATCTACTCACTGAGGGAGAACCTCTGGGGGAATCAAGGATGGAAAAGGACCTGGGGGTACTAGTAGATGATAGGCTCAGCAATGGCATGCAATGCCAAGCTGCTGCTAACAAAGCAAACAGAATATTGGCATGTATTAAAAAGGGAAATAACTCAAGCGATATAGTGATAATTCTTCCACTCTACAAGACTCTGGTCCGGCCTCACCTGGAGTATACTGTCCAGTTCTGGGCACCAGTCCCCAGGAAGGATGTACTGGAAATGGAGCGAGTACAGAGAAGGGCAACAAAGCTAATAAAGGGACTGGAGGACAGTAGAAAGGTTACGAGCACTGAACTTTTTCTCTCTGGAGAAGAGACGATTGAGAGGAGATATGATTTTAATTTACAAATACCATACTGGTGACCCCACAATAGGGATAAAACTTTTCCGTGGAAGAGAGTTTAATAAGACACGTGGCCACTCATTAAAATTAGAAGAAAAGAGGTTTTACCTTAAACTGCGTAGAGGGTTCTTTAATGTAAGAGCGGCAAGGATGTGGAATTCACTTCAGCAGGTGGTGGTTTCAGTGGAGAGCATTAATAGTTTTAAAAAACTATTAGATAAGCACCTGAACGACCACAACATACAGTGATATACAATGTAATACTGACATAAAATCACACACATAGGACTTGATGGACTTGCGTCTTTTTTCAACCTCACCTACTATGTAACTACTATGTAACTATGTAATATATCACCCAGGTATGCTACTACATAGGTGTCTAGAATATCCCACAGAACATCATTGACAAACCGCTGAACTGTGTCAGGAGCATTGCATAATCCAAATGGCATTACCAAATATTAATAATGTCCATAACGAAAATGGAAGGCAGTTTTCCCTTCAGCTCCAGTTCTAATGCTCACTAAGTTATAAGTTCCTTGTAGATCAACCTTGCTGTAAATGGTAGCAGAACGCAATATTTCCATTAATTCAGGAATTAAAGGCAGTGGGTATTTATTTTTAATGGTAATAGCATTTAGTGCTCGATAATCCACACATGGACGGAGGCGTCCATCTTTCTTTCCTACAAAAAAAATCCCAGCGCCAGCAGGGAAGGTAGATGGCCTTATAAAACCCTTCTTTCAATTTTCATCAACGTATTCTTTTAAAACTTGTAATTCAGGCTCTGAAAGAGGATATCTCCTACCATAAGGTATTGGAGCCCCTGGTAACAATTCAATAGGACAATCATAATCTCGATGAGGAGGGAGAGTATCAGCCCCTTTCTTCTCAAACACATCAACAAAGGCCAAATAGTGTACAGGAATCTTTTACATATTGTTGTCATCAGTAGTAGGCTCAAAGGTCAGATTCACAGCTTGAGGTATTAGACAACTAGATAGACAGTGCGTAGAAGAAAACTTTAATACATCAGTTTGCCGGTCTACTGTAGGGTAGTGTCTCCGTAACCAATTTATTCCTAATACCAGCGGAAAATGGGAGAACAGACAAGGTTAAAAGAGAGTGTCTCTCCATGGCATGGGTGCCGAACCTGTGGCCCTCCAGCTGCTTCAAAACTACAAGTCCCATAATGCATTGCAAGGCTGACAGTTATAAGCATAACTCCCAAAGGCATAAACATGATGGGACTTTGGAAACAGCTGGAGGGCCACAGGTTGAGCACCTATGCTCTATGGCATGATCCCACAGTCATTTCTAGAGGAATGGTTTCTGTGGTAATAGGACCAGATTTTAAAGGAGTTCCATCTATTGGCTGTATTTGTGTAGGTACTTCCTTATTGGTAGGTACTGACAAAGCTTTAGCTAATGTAGTGTCCATAAAGCAGCCACTAGCTCCTAAATTGATCATTGCATTAAGATTCACTGGCTTTTTATTCCACTGTAAAGAGAGAGAGATGATCAAATGAGAGGACATGGTATGTAGCAATTGTTGTGAGGTGGAGGATATATTAGATTGCTTATCTCCCCTAGAACTTGGCTTAGCTTTACATTCCTTCACTTGTTGTCCTGGCTTTCAACAATATAAGCATACTCCTTTAGATCTACGACAAGATCTCTATCTATATATGAGAGAGGTCCTCGGGCTATTCCAATATGCAATAGTTCATCTGTGGGAGCTTCAGAGGATATGTCAGAATTGCAAGGGACAGAGAAGAAATTGTGCCTCTGAGGAATAGTGTAAGTATTGGCCCATTTTTGTCTACTCTCCCGTAATCTGTGATCGATCTGTATTCACATGGAGACAGTGCTTTCAAGTGTGGATGGAACACCGACTCTGGCCAGCTCATACGTCAGGGTTTCAGAAAGTCCTTAGCAAAACTGATCTAGCAGAGCTGGTTCATTCCAGTTAGACTCTACTGCCAGATGACGAAATTCTGTAATATATTCCTCAACATTTCTTCTTCCCTGATTGAGGGCTCGGAGTGAGGCTGCGACAGAGGCTACTTTATGGGGATCTTTATATAGTGCATACATGGCCTTTATGAAGAAACTCCAAGAATTCAATATAAGGCTACGTATATGGGACTGACAGACACAGTGAAAGCCAAGGTGTCATCTCACCGACAGTAAGTAAAGATCTTACCTCCCATGGTTTGGCAATGATGGCTCTCTTATACGTCCTCCTGTCTTTAGATAAGGATCTATACTAGCCGGGAAACAACAAACTGATTATTTGGCTGGATTATCTGCATTAATACGGGACTGGCAGACACAGTGAAAGCAAAGATGTAATATCACCGATAGTGAGTAAAGATCTTACCTCCCATGGTTTGGCAATGATGGTTATCCTATACCTCCTCCTGTCTTTATTGAGTGGACTTACTGACACCTGACATCTGATTTGCCAACATATTCCCCGTTCCAAGAGACAGTTGAGTCTCTTTGGGAAGTATTTCATTGTTTGCATCTTCTACCTTAGTGCAGTTCCAGCCCTTTTATTGTACAGCTACATTGCTGATCCTGCAACAGCGATCTATCCAGGTTTCAACTTTCAGTGACACCCACCTTGAATTACAAGCACTTCCCTTGGGTGACCATTCAATGACAGGTCCATGAACAGCAATTTACACATGGCTTTTCAGCAGTGAGTATCCATTTGCAATCTTCATTATGAAATCTGTGCTTTATATTGTTCACCTCCATTGAAGTTCAATCTCTTTTTCCCCCATGTCCTGGTGGTGTGATTGGAAGACATGCATGATTGAGGTGTGCTGCTAGCAGCTATTTGTATCCACTTTGACAATGTTGTCTTTTTAATCTTTTGGACTGGTGGTAGTGTGGTATTTTTATCTTAATGTTAACTCTGGTGTCGCTATAGAAGGTTACTGTGAGGATATACTATCCTCAACTTTTTTCTATATGCCTTTCCTTCAAAGAGACCACACCTGATGTAATCAGGAGGTATAGGGTTTAAGGAGTGGGGATAATTCCATGTATTTGGTGATCCTCTATTTCAGTATATGGCTGAAGTGGTGATTTTTATTCCTTTGTTTATTATACATATATGTAATACATGATGTGCCCAGGTCTAAGGTTCACCAGCAATAAACAGATCACAGTTCGTATCGTGGCAAAATCTGTTGCATTGGGAAGGGGTTTGTAGAGAAAAGAGAATCTGGCATGAGGTAATAAATGTTTGATAAGATGAGCGATCTCCATTGAATTTATCAGGTAAAGCAACTTTGGGTTCAGGAGCAGCAGCACCCCTTTCTGGATACATCACAGGTGATTCAGGCACAGGTGGAGGTGTATTAACCAATTGGTCCAATCTTGCTTGATTGGCTTGTAAGTTTGCTTGAGTAGTTTGTAGGTCTTGCACAGACAATGTCAGCATGCTTATCTGTTGAGTCAATGTCACTAATGCTTCAGCCAACCCCCCGGACTCCATACTGGCTCAGTTGTTATGTCAGTGTTTAGGTATGGGGAGCCCAATAGCAGGGGGTACACACGTTGGATAAGTAAACCCAGGAGGGGGATCCAGCACAGTTTCCAAAAACATGGTACAAAAAGGGAAAGTCCAATAATCAAAGTCTAACATAGCATAAGGTCAGGGCAGGCAGCAAAGGATCAGAGTCAATAAACCTAGCAACAGTCATATAGCAATATCACACGGCAAGCAACAGGTACACACTGTGGACAGCTCTAAAACGACTGAGCACTCTCTCTCTGGAACCTCTCAGCTTTATAGTTATTAAACAGGAAGTGATGGAATTGCTGTCTATAACAGGAAGCACTTCAGTGCTGCCATTTGAATATGAGGATGCCCTCAGACATGTGCTAGAGGCCTCTCCATACTCACACAGGGGTGCCACAGGACACAGGCCACCAACAAGAGTGCAAGGATCCCTGCAGTTGGTACAGGTAGGTTGTGGGTTGTGACAATATAACACAGTTCAGAGTATAAAATTCAGTTAGTGTAGTATATATAATACAGTTCAGAGTATATAGTGCAGTCAGTGTAGTATTTATAATACAGTTAAGAGTATATAGTGCAGTCAGTGTAGTATATATAATACAGTTCAGAGTATATAGTGCAGTCAGTGTAGTATTTATAATACGGTTCAGAGTATATAGTGCAGTCAGTTTAGTGTATATATAATACAGTTCTGAGTATATAGTGCAGTCATGTAGTATATATAATACAGTTCAGAGTATATAGTGCAGTCAGTGTAGTATATACTGTATAATATAGTGCAGTGCAGAGTATACAATACAGTGTATTGAAATGGTTAAGGGGAACCCCATTGACAGACTTAAGAAAAAATAGCATAGGGTGCCCACCAAAATTCATACCAGGTCCTTTGGGTGTGGTATAGATTTTAAGGTAAACTCCACGCCAAAATTAAAAAAGAAAAAAACAAGGGGGTCCCCAGATCCCGCCCCCCCTATGTGAATGGGTATCGGATACATTGTAGCCCTGCCCATTCATCAAAAGAAGTGTTGCCCTGCCCATAACCAAAAAAAAGTGTCAAAAAGTAAAAACCACAAGAGACAGTTTTTGACAACTCCATTAAAAAGAAAAAAAGTGTCCCGCAATGTCCATCCATGTTCAATCACACCACCCGACGGACCTGAAAAAAAGAAAAAAAAAGCTTCGCCTTCGTGGGAGGCCTCCCAGCGACTGCTGTCTCTTGGCTTTGACAGCTGTTATATAGGCAAGTGTGGGGCCACTCGTTGACATAACCGAGTGACCCCGCCCCTTTCGGATGTCATGAGGCATCATGTGATGTCAGAGGGGGCGGGGTCATCCAGTTACGTCAGCTCTTGCTTATATAAAAGCTGTCAAAGTGAAAAGACAACAGTTGCCAGGAGGCCTTCCATGGAGTTTTTTTCGCTTTTTCTATTTTTCGGGTCCATTGGGCGGCATGATTGATGGTGGATTTACATTGTAGGATACTTTTTTCTTTTTTTAATAAAAGAATTGTCAAAAACTGTCTCTTGTGGTTTTTACTTTTTGACAGGTTTTTGGTGAATGGGTAGGGGTACAATCTACCCGATACCCATTCACATTGTTAAAGGGGGCTTCCATATTCCTATAAGCCCCCCACTGGCAGATCCCGACAGCCACCAGGGTTGTCAGGAAGAGGCCCTTGTCCCCATCAACATGGGGACAAGGTGCTTTGGGGTGGGGGGCACCCCACCCCTCCATGTTGAAGGCATGTGGCCTGGTATGATTCAGGAGGGGGGGCGCTCGCTCATCCCTCCTATCCTGATCTTACAGGCTGCATGCTCGGATAAGATTTTGACGGGATCCCACTCTAATTTTTTTTAATTTTGACGTGGAGTTCCCCTTAAAATCCATACAAGACACGGAGGGCCTGGTGTGGACTGGGGGGGACCCCACACCATTTTTTCATAGATTTTTCATCTATATTGCCGGAGCCAGCAATACATTACAGCCGCAAGCAAGTTTGGATGACATTTTATCCTTTAGAGATGCCATTACTGCTGCAGCATGCTCTACACCAGTGTTTATCAACTCCAGTCCTCAAGGCGCACCAACAGGTCATGTTTTCAGGATTTCCACTATTTTGCACAGGTGATTTGATCAGTCTTCACTGCCTTAGTAATTACCACAGCCGTTTCATCTGAGGGAAATCCTGAAAACATGACCTGTTGGTGCGCCTTGAGGACTGGAGTTGAGAAACCCTGCTCTACACATCATGCAGATGCGCCACTTTACAGGCAGAATAAGGGGACCCCCCGACACAATATTTAAAGGAGTATTTCATTTTTATTGTTTTTTTTATAAGCATCATCATTAAAATCACTGCTTCTGAAAAAACAATCATCTTAAAAACATTTTTTTTTGCTTTGATACATGTCCCATAAGGCAATACCCATGTCCCCATGCACTTTTTATGGCAATAACTTGCATATAAGCCTTTAAAATGAGGACTTTTGATTTTTCATTTTCGTGACCCTTAGACTTTAATAGGGTTTGCATGTTCACTAGAACTTTTTGCCTGTTCGAGGTGTTCTGGTGTGAACCAAACCAAGGGGGTGTTCGGCCCATCCCTAGTTTTAAACAGTCCAAAAGACATGAACTAAATAAGTGCAATTGCTGTTTTTAGGTTAACATACTGTACATTTTAATAGAACTAAGTAATTTTTATGTCATATTCTACATTTATATTATTGTAAATGTTAATAGATTCCTTATGTAACTACTTTTGTGTTCAGTTTAGAGGCTTTTTAAATAGAAATGCATGTAAATAAATTGTATACATAAACGGGTAATGTATTAGGTTTCATATTTTAACTTGTGGCTATAATTATCTAATTATCTTTAAAATTATACTATTGCATTGCATCATTTCCTACATATTATTTTTATTAATATTTTAAGCATCGGCTACAAAGTCCAATTTTAAAAATCTGAAACAACAGTAGAGCACATTGAAAATGTCAGAAAAGATGAATGCTGGATCCTTTACATTCATTCATAATGAGCCTAAAATATTTTTTTCCCTAATCAACCAAGCACTGTTCTACTTTTATCATTATAGACTGGTGTTTAAAACCTGATAAGTGAAGAGGGAAGAATAAAAGTAGCAGCTGCTGAGTTGTTAATATGCAAATGTGTCTTTAATTACCAACTTGTTGTGCAAATCTAAGATTTCCTAATTAAACAGTGTGGTGTGATTCTATAGTTATTATTTTGAGCTATGTGAAATTGAAAAGGCATTTATTCACGCAAAATGTTGAGATGTCACACAGTTTTCATGTAAATTCTCACTGAAATAATGTTTGCAAATTACTCTAGAAATATAGAAAATTTAGTTTGGTTGTTGCTGTTTTTAAGATGGTTGTTCAATAAATTTTTATTTTATATTTTGTTGTTGTTATCCATGTGGTGCCTATAAAGACCTGAAGTCTTTTGAATAAATTTGTATTCAGCAACATGGGATGTGGCACCTAGTACAGTTTATCCCATCCCCATCCTGCATGAATGTTGTCAACAGAAACACAGTGAAATACAAAGAAAATAAACAGATTTAGTAATAACGAGACATACTTACTTATTTGCGCTAACAGTTAAATTGAGGGATTTTGGAGGTATACTCCCTTCTTCTAGGTCCAAGCAGTACTGATACAGAAGCTCAAAGATGAAAATAGAAGAAAGAAAGCCTAAAAAAAGGAAACTAATACAGCAATCACATCTACAAATTGGAAATCTGCAGTATAATAAAGGTTTGCTTTTGTGTTTAATACTGCATCAACAGATTAACAATTTACCAAGCCTCTGTGTATCAGTACAGCTTGAACTTGGAGAATGTCCTTAAAAGATAATTGTAATGCCGCGTACACACGGTCGGACTTTCCAACAACAAATGTTCAATGTGAGCTTGCCATTAAGTTCCGTACCCTGGCAGCAGAGGTTGCTTGGAACAATGAGGCCCTCATGGCTGCTTTTTCTCATGGTCTCTCGGATTCCATCAAGGATGAGATATCAGCCCAAGATGTACCCACTGAGCTGGAGAGCTTGATCTCAATTGTCATCCTCATTGACTCCAGACTCAGAGAAAAACTTTCTTTTAAGGAGCGCTTACGGAAGCCTCCTGTACGTTTGCCTCCGAGCTTTGCAGTCCCACCCGTGCCTCCCTCACCTCCCATGCCTCCTGGTACCGAGTGGGTCAGTGAAGATGAACCCATGCACTTGGGCTTCACACGTCTCTCTGCGGATGAGAGAGCCTTTAGGAGGAGGGAGAGATTGTGCCTTTTAGTGTGGCCAGGCAGGTCACTTTTTGAAGTCTTGTCCTACCCATCCTGGGAACACCCCAACCTTGAGGTCCTGTCATGGACAGACCTTAGGTGGTGTTGTGTCATCCCCAGTTATCCAGAAGGATAAGCCCCTGGTTTCGGTCACCCATTCTTGGGCTAAGTCATCTATCGAGATACAGGCTCTAATCGACTCTGGGGCTGCAGGCCTGTTCATTGCTGCTGCCTTTGTATCAAAGCACTGAATTCCACTGCAGCTACGTGACACTCCACTAGCCAATTAGGCTCTTGACGGGAGACCTCTACAGCCTGCCCATGTGACTTGGTTACAGAGGCACGACCCCTCTTTTGATTGGCTCTGTGCTGTGGTTCTCTCCTGGTCACCACAATGCAGTGAAACACGCTTCCAGAAGGTAGCCGAGGTCCTGTGTACCTCTTCACTCTCCTCCCTGCCAGAGGAGTACCGTGATTTTAGCTATGTCTTTGACAAAGGTCAAGCAGGTAGTTTGCCTCCACACTGGCCGTATGATTGCGCAATTGACCTTCAACCTGGCGCCACTCCCCCTCATGGCCGGGTTTACCCTTTGTCGGTCATGGAGGATAAAGCCATGGAGGAGTATGTTGCAGACGCACTTTCTCTGGGTTTCATCTGCAAATACTCAACTCCTGCTGGTGCTGGTTTCTTATTTGTGAAGAAGAGGAGCTGTGAACTGAGACCTTGTATTGATTATAGAGGTCTCAGTCGTTTCACGATTAAAAATGCCTACCCGATCCCGTTGATTAGAGTTATTTGACCACCTCAAGGGAGCAATGGTTTTCACTAAGCTTGATCTGAGAGGGGCTTACAATCTCGTGAGGATTAGGGAGTGCGACGGGTGGAAAACTGCTTTTATTACCAGAACAGGCCATTATGAGTATCTCGTCATGTCTTTTGGCTTTGTAACCCCCCCGGCAGGAATTTATTAGCAATGTCCTCCGAGATTTGTTGCAGTTATGTATGGTGGTTTATCTCGATGATATCCTCATATTTTCCAGTCCCTGGAGAGCCACCACACAGATGTCTGTTGTGTGCTTCAGAAATTAAGAGAGAACCATCTCTATTGTAAACTGGAGAAGTGTGAGTTCCATTAGGAACAGGTTAAATTCCTGGGCTATGTCATTTCCACTGCTGGTTTTTCGATGGACCCAGAGAAACTTTCGCCAGTCCTACAGTAGCCTTGACCCATGGGGTTATGTCCTCTGCAGCATTTCCTGGGTTTTACCAACTATTATGTGAAGTTTATTCATAACTTCTCATCTCTGGTCAAGCCCCTGACTGATATGACCAGAAAGGACAGTAACCCACAGAGTTTGTCTCCGGAGTCCATTAAGGTCTTTGAAAGTCTCAAGGCTGCCTTTGTTTCTGCTCCTGTGTTGGCACATCCTGATCCTATGTTACCGTTTATCCTTGAGGTTGATGCTTCTGAGACTGGTGTTGGCACCCTTCTGTCTCAACGTACTACCTCTGAGAGTGCTATGCATCCCTGTGGCTACTTTTCCAAGAAATTGTCACCTGCCAAGTGCAATTACGAGATTGGTGACAGAGAGCTGTCGGCAATCATTTTAGCCCTGAAAGAATGGAGACATCTCCTCGAAGGTACCACTGTGCCGGTTCTCATTCTTACTGACCATAAGAAACTCACATTCTTGTCTGAAGCTAAATACCTCTCTCCCAGAAGGGCGCGATGGGCTCTTTTCTTGTCAAGTTTCAATTACATTGTCTCATTCTTACCCGGTACTAAGAATGAATTGTCACAACAATTTTCCTCCACTTCCAAGTTGGAGTCAGTTCCGGTGCCTAGGATTCCTCCTGATCGTATTCTGGCTATGGTTCGCACAAGAAATAGGGGAGGAGTCCAATAATGCATCTAACCCTATGGAGACAGAGCCAACTCGAGTGTTGGACACCATCAAAACTCCTGTAAGGAAATATGATGGCTCTTATAAAGACCCCAGGAAAGCCACTCGTAATAGTCAGAACAACGACTACTATGGTGCATCAGCATCTGGGTACAGTGTACCCACTTATAACCGTTTTGAACCCCTTGATTATGACCACCCCTATCCATCCCAAAGGGGATCCTATGGACAAAAGGGCTATGACCATAGAGGGTCCCATAACCAAAGAGGATACAACAACAGAGGAGGAGAATATGGAGGACAGGCCTGGGCCTATAACCAGTCTGACTATTATCCCCCAACCAACCGGGGAAGAGGATGGTATCCCAGTATCAAAGAGGGGATTTTCAGAGGAGAGGATCAGGGGGACCACCTATCACGAGAGGGAGAGGTGCTACAACCCCCACTGGTTGGGGGAGAGACCAGAGTCTACCAGAAGAATGGAGACCATGGTACCCCATGACCCCTCAACCAAATCCAGAAAGAAGAGGAGAACAAGAGGATGCAGAGGAGGGAAAAGGAAAGCGAAAAAGAATGGCCTAATGGAAGGAATTTTCAACTTAAGTGATGTTATTTTTTCTCAAGAAGAATTAAAGGTTTTAGATTTAGGTTTAAAATATGCTATGGAAAAAAATCTCAATAAATTTGATGTGTTCATTGACCTACAAAAATTCATCAGGAAAGTTAATATAAAAAAGCATTTCTCCAATAAAGAATTTGCATTAAATTCCCCGGAAGAGGAGTATATGCATACAACTTTGAGGAATAACTCAATTTTTAACCCCCAGATCAATAATAATCATTTTGTTGGGGTGTTCAAATCTCTGGTAGAACAGGATCTGGACAAACTTGTTGTCAAACCCCAAAGAAGAAAAAAAGATCTAGAAAGAGGTCTAGAGTCATTAATCAAAAACAAAAACATAGTGATCAGGCCAGCTGATAAAGGAGGGGGGGTAGTGATACTGAATAAAACTGACTACCTAGAAGAATTAAATAAACTAGTTGGAGACCAAGAAACTTACGAAAAGCTGAAGAACAACCCTACTAAGAAATTTAAGATAAAATTAAAGAATTTAATTAAAACAGCAACTGAAGAGGGTATTTTGAAGAAAAAAGAGGCTAGATACCTCACCCCCGATGCACCACGGGTACCTGTGATATACCAATTGCCGAAGATTCACAAGAATAGATCTAAGCGTCCAGGCCGACCAATAATCAGCGGGATTGGATCCCTCTTTTCCAGACTCGGTGAATACCTGGACTGCTTCTTGCAACCACTCACCAAGAAATACCCCGCATATCTCAAAGACAGCAGAGAACTGATTGAATTAACTAAGACCGTAACAATAGATGAAAACTGTTTACTTGCAAGCATTGATGTAAATTCACTCTATACCAATATTCAACAAGAACATGCGCTACAAGCAGTTGAATGGGCCTTGGGAAACACAGATATGAAATCTAAACAAAAGAAGTTTATTCTAAAAGCTCTTGACTTAGCAATGAGCCATAACTTTTTTTGGCATCAAAAAGAATACTATAGGCAAAACAAAGGAGTTGCAATGGGTGCCAAGAATGCACCTTCAGTGGCCAACCTGTTCATGAGCTTTTGGGAGGATGAAGCTATTTACCAATCTAGTATCCCAGAGCTCAGGTTATACAAAAGGTACATAGATGATATTCTAATCATCTGGGCAGGATCACCCGACTCCTTTTTGGAATTCTTGGCCAAAATAGGGACCAATCGGTTTGGTATCTCTTTTCCCGAATGTTTTAGTTACCAACAAATCAATTTTCTAGATCTGACACTATTTAGAGAGGGTAGTAAACTACTTACTCGTACCTTCTTTAAAGATGTCGATCGAAATGGTTATATCCCCCTGACAAGCTGCCATCATCCAAGATGGCTAGGGGGCATTCCAAAAAGCCAGCTACTAAGGATTAGGAGAAACTGCAGTAATTTGAGTGATTACAACTTGCAAGCTAACATTATTTTGAAAAGATTCCAAGAGAAAGGCTATAGTCCGGAGAAACTAGAGAGGATTAAACAAACGGTTAGGATAGGAACGATCTGTTTAAATCAAAAGAGAAAAGGGAACAAGATAATTTCAGTTTGTCCTTCTTTACAGGATTTAACAGACAGTATCGTGACCTAGAGAAAATTGTCAAAAGACATTGGCCACTCCTTCTTCAGGACAATGATCTCAAGAAGGTGTTGCCAAAACAGCCCAAATTTATTTACACTAAACCACCCACATTAAGGCTTCAGCTGGCACACAATGTTATAGACCCTCCTAGAAAGGTATGTACCTTTCTAGATAGTGTTGGGTTTTACAGCTGTGGCAGGTGTATAATGTGCAGGACATCTAAATTCCGCAAACGGAAAACCACCCACTTTAGTTCTCTGGTAGATGGTAGATCCTATGAAATCAAAAAATTCATAACCTGTAGCACCACACATGTTACCTACCTTTTGTCTTGTCCTTGTAATCTTCAGTACGTAGGAAGAACTACTAGGCAACTGGGTATAAGACTCAAAGAACATGTAAATAGGATCAAAAAGGGATATAAGTTTCATGGTCTTTCCAACCATTTCAGGTTATTTCATAATCAGGACCCAAGTCTACTCACCTTCTGTGGGATTGATAGGGTTGAGGAACACTGGCGAGGTTCTAACCTTAGGCAAAATATCTCACAAAACGAAACCCAGTGGATACATAGATTACGTACGTTGAACCCCCTGGGCCTGAATATTGAGTTAGACTTAAACTGTTTTTTATCTAATTGGTAGTTCCATCCTTTTTAATTATCAATTTCTATTTTTACTTTTATTTTTATATTTATTTATATTATTTATTTTATTTTTTATTTTTTTTTTGTATTTTTATTTGATATATTTTTTGCCTATTTATACTGTTATTAATTATTAATTTTAATATTTGTTGGGATACCTCCATACCATATTCATGAATATACGATTTAAAAAAACTTTTTTCTCTTGTTGTAAGATTTAGCAATCAGCAAGGCTTAGTGTTTTGTTTTAAAAGGAATTTTTTTTTACATTTTTTTTCGATTAATCATATATGATCCATATGTATGTGTAATTCTTTGCATATATATATTTTTATTTTTATTTTCATTCTAAGTTTTATATAATTTTCATACTGTATAATATATTAAAGAATAGATTTTCATTGTTAAATATAATTAGGGAATCAGACATTCAACATATACTGTATATAACTTATATTCGTTCAGTTATCCTGTTATGACATATACTTTATTTTTGTATAAGACGGTGAGCATCAAACTTGCTTTCCTGTGTAAATGACACAAGCATTTACATCTGCCTATTGGAGTTTTTTGTGTGCTCTCGAACACTGATTAAAGTTTGGATTGCAACAGGATATGATGATAGAGGAAGGAATGGGTGATATTTCACCCATTGGCCGTAAATGGCTGTCACTCACCGAGCATAATATAAATAGCTCCTTACGTGAGCGGGATGTTAAGTCTTTGATAACGCCCTGGGGGAGGGGCGAAACGCATCGACGCAACATCCTGCTTACGCTTGCTAAACCAGTAACCAGAGACATCACTTCCTGGAGTTGGTGGAACGCACGCCGGCCAGCGGCGAACCGACCAAATATCTGAATGCCTGCTCTGCATGCCGGTCCCCTGAGTAGCACACATATGCGCAGGTGACCCTATGGTATCCTACGGTTTTACACCATATACCTTTTCTTTCCTTTTTGGCGGAACGTGAGTTTTGTGGTCCTCTAGAGGTTCCTTCCAAGCATCTTTAACATCAGTATACCGTTTGCCCTGTTTATCATACAGATGAATAAGCTGGAAGTCTGCCAATTGTCTCTCCTATGAAAGAGCTTTAATCCAATAGATACTTTACAGTTTGCTAATCTTGCTATTGCTGACTTTTTTGTTTCATTATTTTACTTGGCATCTTTATAGAAGCTCGCTTCATTGCCATTTGTGCTTGCGAATCTATGAGAGCACATATATTTATTATTTATATTTATTTTTATTAAGTGTAATGATAACTGTTTCTTTATCACTTCACAGTTGCACGTGTATACTATATATATTTCTGATTCATCCTTCATTACTTTGTAGTTATTTATTTTGATAGTGCATTTGTGCACGATTCCACTCAGCACTTGGTGTGTTGTGCAAGGTGTTTATTTAATTTTCTTTTTATATATTAATTTTTCTCACATCCACTACCTTTCTTATAGTGTATTTATGATTTAGTCTATAGTTTATCTTTAGGAAGTTGCTAGCGCAGTCTTTCGGTTATTTATATTTCACTTTTATTGTTTCACTTTAAGCTTTATTAAAATCACTTTCTGCCGAAAAAACGGCCATTTTTAAAACTTTTTTTTTGCACTGATACATGTCCCCTGGGGCAGGACCCAGGTCTCCAAACACTTTTTCTGACAATAACTTCCATATTAACCCTTAAAATTAGCACTTTTTATTTCTCTCATAGACAATTAACTACAGTATAGCCGACAATTCACTATAGCCGCTATTACTTCATGACTTTTTTTTCACTTTAGAAATGTCATTTTGCTGTCAGACTAATTTAAACATGGGAAAAAAGTGCCACTTTACAGGCATACTATAGACACCCCCCAGGTACAAAAATTTAAAGGAATATTTCACTTTTATTGTTTCACTTTAAGCTTTATTAAAATCACTGCTCCCAAAAAAACTTCCGTTTTTAAAACTTTTTTTTGCACTAATACATGTCCCCTGGGGCAGGACCCAGGTCCCCAAACACTTTTTATGACAATAACTTGCATATAATCCTTTAAAATTAGCACTTTTGATTTCTCCCCTAGACTTTTAAAGAGTGTTCCGCGGCTCTCGAATTTGCCGCGAACACCCCAAATTGTTCGCTATTCGGGGAACGGGCGAACAGCCAATGTTCGAGATGCACTCATGTTCGTCCCGAACATAAAGCCCATCCCTATTCCTGAGTTGTGTATGTTATGATTTTAAACATGCCTGTTTAACCTAAAAAA
The DNA here is from genome assembly GCA_037952925.1 of Lithobates clamitans. Lineage (NCBI taxonomy): Eukaryota > Metazoa > Chordata > Amphibia > Anura > Ranidae > Lithobates > Lithobates clamitans. The sequence continues at coordinate 8,604,396 of JBBGZY010000268.1, read as the reverse complement.
GGATATTTCTACTGTCAAACTTAAAAATATTATACACTAAAGATGTTGGTTTGTTCAAAAACCCTTTTCTAACGCACATGTGAATGTGCACGGAGTAAAATGTTTTATACTCAACAATGTGTGGCTTCTTTCAATGCTCAATACCAGTTTTTGGAGTAAGTTGGTGTAGTTTACAGTAACAATGGGGGTATTTACTAAAGGCAAATCCACTTTGCAGAACAAGTGCAGTTTCAGGGCAGTTTCAGTGCACTTTCAAGTGCACTTGCAGTGTACTTGTAGTGTAAAGGGGATTTGCCCCAATCACGCCATTTTAGGGACTCAAAGCAATTAATTAATGGAGCTGAAAAGGATGATTATTTTTATCATTAATGCATTACATATATTAACAAGAAAAACAATGTGTGTGTGTGTGTAGCAGACCCACAACATAATAGTTAGCTGAAGAAGAGATTGTCACCGCATGTATCAAATAAATTACGTTTGCACTATTGAAGAAAATGGCCAAAAAAAAAGGCCATTGGAGAACCTAGGAGACAGCTAAAAGAAACACAAGCAGTAAATCAAAATATGAGTTTATGCCAAAAAAATGTATTTAAAAAATGTTTCCCACATTGGCTGGCATATCAATGGTCCCCATACCCGCAAAGTACTTGACATACTTCTGTCTTACTTCGCGGGCGCTTTGGGGGGGCAAACCAGGATGGCCAGGTTCAAGTGTGGTCAAGGTAGTTGGATTTTGAACGCCGGCCTCAGTCCCAACCGAGGCCACATAGTTTGCAGCATTTTTCCGTAGGAAATTGTGAAGAATGCAGCAGGCAAGGACAATATGATTCAGTTTATATTCCGCCATATGGATCGCTGTCAGAAATAGGTGGAACAGGCTGGCCATTATTCCAAATACATTCTCCATGACTCATCTGGCTCTGGCCACCTGATAATTAAAAACCCCCTGCTCCAGGTGAGGGTCCTTATGGGGAACGGCCACACCAGGTGATCACCCAGCCCAAATGCTTCATCAGTGACAAACACAAACGGGAGACGAGCCACGTTGTCTTCCGGAGGTGGCAAGCCCACATAGAGGAGAAAAGACTCGGGACATCTGAGGACACCACAAATCCCACTATTCATGAAGAGGGGGAACTCCCCACATACCATGAAGAATATGTGGAGGGAGGAGAGGTCCATGAATTGGGCGAAATAGTGACCACAACAGGTCAGTGTCTGAGACCACAGCTTCAGGTAATAGATGTATGCCTGCATATTTATAATACATGGTGTGTTTTTTAATTTTTATGTGCTGTGAATGTTGTGTAAGAAGAAACTCATTTCAACAGTGCAAGTGCACAGATCTTCATCGGGGAGATAATGGTGTGCAATCGGGATTTAGAGAAGGTCAAGGAAAACATCAATGATGTACAACAAAAAATGAAGAACATCATTTTTGTTTTAGGCAGAATCTAAAACCCACAAAAATTGAACAGCTTGTTGTTGTTTTTTATTTTTTAAAATAAAGTTTTAAAGTAATTTGAAAGCCATATTTTGAAGATGCACACAGTGTGTCAACATGTGCTATCTGCCATCACGGGATATCAATGTACGCATTTGTGGGTGCAACCCCTTCCCCGCAACTAAAGTAGATGAGAGGAAGGGGTTGCACCTCCAAAACACATCCATTGATCCACCATGATGGGAGCTAGCACATGTTGACATTAGGCATGAGATCAGGAGTGCAATCCACATTTCGACTCCCAATTTGTGTGCATCTTCAAAATTTGGCTTTTACAGGGGTGACATCACCCCATCTGATGAAGGCAAGATCAATACAGTTTTGACATACTAATGTCTAATATTGCCTTCAATTTATCAAAGTTGAACTTTGTAAGTTCCTGAGTTGTGTATGTTATGGTTTTAAACATATAAAAAACAAAGCCTGGGGAATGCCCAGGAAAAAATTCCAAGCCTACTTACCACCAGCTCGCAGACAACCAAATTGTCCTGTCTAACAGTATGCGTTAAAAACAGGGGTTTATTTCGTACGCATTTGCAAACACATGTGTAAGCCACAGAACCTCGTCACGGCACCCTGATATCTGTGGTCCTAATGTCTTGAGTATTAGTGCCAGGAAGCTAGCTGTTAGGTAATTTGGACAGGGGTAAAATCCCCAAATCCTCACTATATTTAATAGGTACGATGCCCGGCGGGTGTGGAGAGGCGACTCTTTGTACATCTTGCAGCATGTATGCGTTCCTTGATTATCCGATCGAGGGTGAATACTGCTGTGCAAAAATGTAAGCACATTGTTTCCCTGGAAGCCCAGTTTCTGAATCTGGGGAAGCAACTGTCAGCACTGAGAAGTCCCTCCATACTAAAGGTGAGCCAGGCACGTACACAGCAGGTGCCGGCAGGGGCCAGCACAGAGGCAGGTGGAGACAAAGAGGTGCAGGCACTAGCAAAGAGTAGATGGGTGACAGTCAGGAGGGGTAGAGGGGGAAGTGCCAGAGAGGCCGATCCAGGACTGGAGCATCCCAATAAGTATGCTCCATTGAGTGACATTGGTGAAACCAGTCAGGGACCAGCACTGCTGGAGATGAGGAACTCTCCTAGCTGCCAGGGGAAGTGAGAGTGGGGGGGCAGAAAAGGGAAAGGAAAGACAGATTCTGGTGGTAGGGGACTCAATTCTTAGAAGGACAGAGAGGGCAATCTGTAACCAAGACCTGAAGCGCCGAACAGTATGTTGTCTACCGGGCGCTCGGGTTCGGCACATCATGGATCTTGTGGACAGATTACTGGGAGGGGCTGGGGAAGACCCGGCTGTCATGGTGCATGTTTGCACCAATGACAAAGTCAGAGGCAGATGGAGTGTCCTAAAGAACGATTTTAGGGACTTAGGTGCTAAATTGAGGAAAAGGACCTCCAAGGTAGTGTTCTCAGGAATACTACCGGTACATCGAGCCACACCAGAAAGGCAGAGGGAGATTAGGGAAGTAAACAAGTGGCTGAAGAGCTGGTGTAGTAAGGAGGGGTTTGGGTTCCTGGAGGACTGGGCCGACTTCTCAGTCGGTAACCGGTTCTATAGAAGGGACGGACTGCACCTAAATGAGGAGGGTGCTGATCTGCTGGGAATGAAGATGGCCAAAAAGTTAGAGGGGTTTTTAAACTAGGCGATGGGGGGGAGGGTCCAGAGACAGTGATAGCCAGCGCGGGAGATATTCCAGAGGGTAGTATTGGGGGCATTAGTGATAGGTTAACCAAAGCACAAAAACACAAGGTGAGTATAGTAGCAAGTCCTAGTTGCAATCTTGAAACACGCAATACGAGGACAATATGCGACCGGTCTAAACTATATGGCATGTTCACCAATGCCAGGAGCATGGCGGACACGATGGGTGAACTAGATATACTGTTGTACAAGGAGGATTTGGATTTTGTGGGAATTTCAGAGACCTGGTTCAACAGCTCTCATGATTGGCTGGCAAACATTCAAGGGTATACCCTATACCGCAAGGATAGAGAGGGTAAAAAAGGGGGAGGGGTATGCCTATATATTAAGAATAATGTACAAGTGAATGTGAGAGATGACATCACTGAGGGAGCTAGTGAGGAGGTGGAATCCTTATGGGTAGAGCTCCAAAGGGATGAAGCTAAGGGGAAAATAATACTGGGAGTATGCTATAGGCCCCCTAACCTGAGGGAGGAAGTGGAGACGGATCTCCTATCACACATTGGATTAGCAGCAAGGATGGGAAGTGTTATCATAATGGGGGATTTTAATTATCCAGACATAGACTGGACGGAGGGAACCGCGCATTCATTTAAGGCTCGCCAGTTCCTTAATGTCTTGCAGGACAATTTTATGGGTCAGATGGTAGACGCACCAACTAGAAATAAAACATTACTGGATCTACTGATTACCAACAATACAGACCTGATCACAGATGTGGAAATACGGGGCAATTTAGGTAACAGCGACCACAGGTCAATTAGTTTCAGTATAAATCACACAAATAGGAAACATGAAGGGAACACAAAGACACTGAATTTCAAAAGAGCCAACTTCCCTAAGCTACAAGCCTAGCTAAAAGGCATAAATTGGGATAAAATATTAGGAACAAAGAATACGGAGGAGAGATGGGTTTGCTTTAAGAGCATATTAAATAAGGGCATTAGCCAATGTATCCCATTGGGTAATAAATTTAAAAGAGCGAACAAAAATCCTGGATGGCTTAACTCCAATGTAAAAATGCATATAAAAGCAAAGGAGAAGGCCTTCAAAAAATACAAGGTTGAGGGATAATCCTCAGCATTCAGACTTTATAAAGAATGCAATAAGAAATGTAAGGGTACAATTAGGACGGCTAAGATAGAACATGAAAGACACATAGCGGAGGAGAGCAAAAAAAATCCCAAGAAATTCTTTAAGTTTGTAAACAGTAAAAAAGGGAGGACAGACCATATTGGCCCCATAAAGAATGAGGAAGGACATCTGGTTACAAAGGATGGGGAGATGGCAAAGGTATTTAATTTATTCTTCTCCTCAGTATTCACGAGTGAATCGGGGGGCTTCAGTAACCAAAACTGCAGTGTTTATCCTCATGACACAACACAGGAAGCACCTACAAGGTTAACAGAGGACGGAATTAAAATTAGACTTGAGAAACTTAACATTAATAAATCACCGGGACCAGATGGCTTGCATCCGAGGGTACTTAGGGAACTCAGTCAGGTGATTGCGTTGTTCCTACTTTTTACAGACAGTCTATTGACTGGAATGGTACCAGCTGATTGGAGAAAAGCCAATGTAGCACCAATATTTAAAAAGGGCCCAAAAAACATCCCTGGGAATTACAGACCAGTTAGCCTAACATCAATAGTATGTAAACTCTTGGAGGGGATGATAAGGGACTATATACAAGATTTTAGTAATAAGAATGATATCATTAGCAGTAATCAGCATGGATTCATGAGAATCGTTCTTGCCAAACCAATCTATTAACTTTCTATGAGGAGGTGAGTTGCCATCTAGATAAAGCAAGGCCCGTAGACGTGGTGTATCTGGATTTTGCAAAAGCATTTGACACAGTTCCCCATAAACGTTTACTGCCCAAAATAAGGTCCGTTGGCATGGACCATAGGGTGAGTACATGGATTGAAAACTGGCTACAAGGGCGTGTTCAGAGGGTGGTGATAAACGGGGAGTACTCAGAATGGTCAGGGGTGGGTAGTGGGGTTCCCCAGGGTTCTGTGCTGGGACCAATCCTATTTATTTGTTCATAAACGACCTGGAGGATGGGATAAACAGTTCAATCTCTGTATTTTCAGATGATACTAAGCTAAGCAGGGCAATAACTTTTCCACAGGATGTGGAAATCTTGCAAAAAGACCTGAATAAATTAATGGGGTGGGCGACTACATGGCAAATGAGGTTCAATGTAGAAAAATGTAAAATAATGCATTTGGGTGGCAAAAATATATATGCAATCTATACACGGGGGGAGAACCTGGGGGAATCTAGGATGGAAAAGGACCTGGGGGTCCTAGTAGATGATAGGCTCAGCAATGGCATGCAATGCCAAGCTGCTGCTAATAAAGCAAACAGAATATTGGCATGCATTAAAAGGGGGATCAACTCCAGAGATAAAACGATAATTCTCCCGCTCTACAAGACTCTGGTCCGGCCACACCTGGAGTAGGCTGTCCAGTTCTGGGCACCAGTCCTCAGGAGGGATGTACTGGAAATGGAGCGAGTACAAAGAAGGGCAACAAAGCTAATAAAGGGTCTGGAGGATCTTAGTTATGAGGGAAGGTTGCGAGCACTGAACTTATTCTCTCTGGAGAAGAGACGCTTGAGAGGGGATATAATTTCAATTTACAAATACTGTACTGGTGACCCCACAATAGGGATAAAACTTTTTCACAGAAGAGAGTTTAATAAGACTCATGGCCACTCATTACAATTAGAAGAAAAGAGGTTTAACCTTAAACTACGTAGAGGGTTCTTTACTGTAAGAGCGGCAAGGATGTGGAATTCCCTTCCACAGGCGGTGGTCTCAGCGGGGAGCATTGATAGCTTCAAGAAACTATTAGATAATCACCTGAATGACCGCAACATACAGGGATATGTAATGAAATACTGACACATAATCACACACATAGGTTGGACTTGATGGACTTGTGTCTTTTTTCAACCTCACCTACTATGTAACTATGTAACTATGTAACACTAAAATATGAGTGTCCCCACAGTGGAGGCACATTCATTCTGATGGATAAATGCAGGCAGGTGGACTGAAGGGCAGCCCACCCCTTCTTAAAGGTACAGGAGCACACCAAACACCCAGCACTATGGCTGCAAAAGTGCTGGTGCATTGCTAGACCAATACACACACCCACACACCGACGTGATCTCAAAAAACTTGCCACCACCCTCATTTATAGCTGGCTATCGAAGTAAGCAGCATTGGAGTGCTACAAACAGATACAAACAAAGCCTGGGGAATGCCCAGGAAAAAATTCCAAGCCTACTTACCACCAGCTCGCAGACAACCAAATTGACCTGTCTAACAGTATGCTTCAAAAACAGGGATTTAGTCCGCACGCATTTGCAAACGCATGCGTAAGCCACAGAGCCTTGTCACGGCACCCTGATATCTGTGGTCCTAACACTAAAATTTGAGTGTCCCCACAGTGGAGGCACATGCATTCTGATGGATAAATGAGGGCAGGTGGACTGAAGGGCAGCCCACCCCTTCTTAAAGGTACAGGAGCACACCAAACACCCAGTATATAGCACTATGGCTGCAAAGGTGCTAGTGCGTTCCTGGACCAATACACACACCAACGTGATCTCAAAAAACTTGCCACCACCCTCATTTATTTGTCAGCAGATTTTATTTTATATCATATTCAGCGCAACAGATCTTGTTTTTTACACCCTCATTTATAGCTGGCTGTCGCAGTAAGTGGCATTCAAGGGCTGCAAACAGATACAAACAAAGCCTGGGGAATGCCCACTTACCACCAGCCTGCAGACAACCAAATTGACCTTTCTAACAGTATGCGTTAAAAACAGGGGTTTAGTCCACATGCATTTGCAAATGCATGCGTAAGCCACAGAGCCTCGTCACGGCACCCTGAATTTTTTCCTGAGCTCTGTAGTTGTAGTATTTTCTCCATTCACATATTTGATTTGCAGAAAATAAAGCCTTATGCCCCGTACACACGGTCGGATTTTCCGATGGAAAATGTCCGATCGGAGCGTGTTGTCGGAAATTCCGACCGTGTGTGGGCTCCATCGGACATTTTCCATCGGATTTTCCGACACACAAAGTTGGACAGCAGGAGATAAAATTTTCCGACAACAAAATCCGTTGTCGGAAATTCCGATCGTGTGTACACAAATCCGACGGACAAAGTGCCACGCATGCTCAGAATAAATAAAGAGATGAAAGCTATTGGCCACTGCCCCGTTTATAGTCCCGACGTACGTGTTTTACGTCACCGCGTTTTACGTCACCGCGTTTAGAACGATCGGATTTTCCGACAACTTTGTGTGACCATGTGTATGCAAGACAAGTTTGAGCCAACATCCAACGGAAAAAATCCTAGGATTTTGTTGTCGGAATGTCCGAACAAAGTCCGACCGTGTGTACGGGGCATTAGAATGTTTGATTTTGCTGCATTCACACAGAACAAATTTGCATGCAGTTTTGATAGATGAACAGCTTTTAGTTGTATAATTGAATGTATTTTGATCATAGGCGTGCGCACAGGGTGTGCCAGGTGTGCCTGGGCACAACCTAATAACACTGTGCTGCGCAGATTTCCTCTACTGCTTGGCTGCAGAGAAAGGGACTGGGGAATCTTTGTCCTCAGTCCCTTTCTCTGTTTCAAAAGTGAGACATCAGGCATCTGTTTAGACCCCTGTTATTTTACCAAAGCCCCCAAATGAGGCTTCTAAAAAATTGTGAAAAAAATGGTAACTATTGTAAAAAAAATTATAGTAAAAAAGTTATAATTATTCAAAATACCGTACACTACTGACACCGTCCATTGCTCTACTGCTATAAATATGTATATATATATATATATATATATATATATATATATATATACACATACACACACATGTGTGTTTGAGGTGCACACCCTAATGCAATAGGCAGAGCACACCTATGATTTTGACATATCTATTTTATTAGTGCATAGAATACCTGTTCATAATGCAAACTTTTTTGTTAGCTGATAACTTTCTGGTCTCTCTGATTCTGCTGCACTATTATTATCAGTTAGCGTTACTCCCAGCAATTTCGGAGGACTACCAACCATTTCCCCTGTATGTATGGAACTGCAAAAACTATAATGCCGCGTACACACGATCGGACTTTCTGGCATACTTGGTCCGGCACACTTTCCGACGGACTTTGTCCGCCAGGTGCGCCGGACTTTAAAACGGACGGACTTGCCCACACACGACCGGACTTTCCGGCGGGCTAAGTCTGCCTGTCTTTCCGATGGACTTTCGCCGGAGTTACGGTGGACTTTCAGAACGAACGGACTTGCTCACACATGGACAAGTCCGCTCATTTTGAACGTGACTCGGGTACGACGGGGCTAGAAAAGGAAGTCAATCTTGCCGCTTTTATCGGCGAGATTGACACCTTGAGAGCCCCGTCGCGGGTCATACCAGGCCCTTAGGTCTGGTATGGATTATAAAGGGAAACCCCCACGCCAAAAAAACGGCGTGGGGTCCCCCCTAAAATCCATACCAGACCCCGATCTGAGCACGCAGCCGGTCAGGAAAGGGGGTGGGGACGAGCGAACGCCCCCCCCTCCTGAACCGTACCAGGCAGCATGCCCTCAACATGGAGGGGTGGGTGCTTTGGGGGAGGGGGTGATGTTGACCACGCCCCCTAAAATGTCACAGTCCCAGCATGCCCAGGGACTGTGACATCATAAGGGGGTCCCTGCCTATATAAGTCACAATGGAGCCCTCAGAGAGCAGTCCAGCCGGAGAGACCGTTGTGTCAACATCTGAAGAAGAGAAGAGGGAAGAAGACAAGAAGCCCAGAAGTCTGGACCTCCACTGGCAATAGAGCGGCCTGAAGACAGTGGAGGAGCCGGCCGAAGAACTGGAACACTGGGAGAAGAGGCCGGAGAGAGCGGAGAAGAACCAACCAGACGCCGGGAGAAGAGGAACCGGAGGGACCCCCGAAGCTGGAAGAAGACCCTCGAAGCCGGAGGAAGACCCCCCGGAGCTGTTTAATAAATTATTTTAAAAACCTGTGTAGTGTGTTTTATTATTGACACTTTTTCCCTAGGTGAATGGGTAGGGGTACCACGTACCCCATACTCATTCACCTAGGGTGGGGGGCCGGGATCTGGGGGCCCTCTTATTATAGGGGGATCCCGGATTCCGATAAGCCCCCCGCCTGCAGACCCCGAAAACCAACAGCCAGGGTTGTCGGGAAGAGGCCCTTGTCCTCATCAACTTGGGGACAAGGTGCTTTGTGGTGGGGGGGCCCCGCAGGGCGCCCCCTCCCCCAAAGCACCCACCCCTCCATGTTGAGGGCATGTGGCCTGCTACGGTTCAGGAGGGGGCGTGCTCGGATCGGGGTCTGGTATGGATATTAGGGGGGACCCCACGCCATTTTTTCGGCGTAGGGGGTTCCCTTTATAATCCATACCAGATCTAAGGGCCTGGTATGCCCCGCGCTCGCCGCAATAGGAAAATTTGTTTTTCCTATTGCAGCGAGCGCGAAATGCAATACCCTGCCCTTGCGTCGTATCTGGTCCGTTGGACCAGCACACAGACGAGCGGGCTTTCCGTCGGACCAGCACACAGACGAGCAGACTTTCTGCCAGAAACTGAGTCCGACGGAAAGATTTAAAACATGTTTCAAATCCAGGTCCGGCGGGCTTTTGGGAAAAAGTCAGCCAGTAAAAGTCCACCGGAGCCTACACACGGTCGGATTGTTCGGCGGACTCTGGTCCGCCGGACCAAGTATGCCGGAAAGTCCGACCTTGTGTACGCGGCATTAGAGTTGTATTGAAGATGGTAAACCAGTTAAATGTTAGCTTAATCACTTAAGAACTGGGCCTATTATTCAAACTTGTTTTTTGTTTGGAAAAAATATACTTTTTTGAATTAAAAAATAAGACAAGAGTAAAGGTAGCCCAATTTTTTTATATTGTGAAAGATGATGTTACACCGAGTAAATTGATACCCAACATGTCACACTTCAAAGTTGCGCCCGCTCGTGGAATGGTGACAAACTTTTACCCTTAAAAATATCCATATGCGACGTTTAAAAAAATATACAGGTTGCATGTTTTAAGTTACAGAGAAGGTCTAGGGTCTAGGGCTAGAATTATTGCTCTTACCTTACTATAATGATCGCTGCGATACCTCATATATGTGATTTGAACACTGTTTTCACTGTGGGCGCTACTCGCGTATGCTTTTGCTACCGCACACGGCAGGACGGGACACGTTTAAAATTTTTTCTTTTTTTTCTTATTTATTTTACCTTTAATTTTTTTCTTTTACACTGTTCTCTTTAAAAAAAAATGTGTCACTTTTATTCCTATTACAAGGAATGTAAACATCCCTTGTAATAGAAAAAGGCATGACTGGACCTCTTAAATATGAGCTCTGGGGTCAAAAAGACCTCAGATCTCATATTTACACTAAAAAGCAATAAAATAATTTAAAAAAAGTCGTTTGAAAAAAAATATTAAAAAAATGTCCGTTTAAGAGCTATGTGTGGAAGTGACATTTTGACGTCGCTTCCACTCTGCAATAGTATAGAGATGGATCGGGGCCCTCTTCCCCTCACTTAGCTCCATACCACAGAGGGGAGCGGACGCGATTGCCTCTGACACTGCCGGTGGCTCCTGTAAGGTCGGAGGGCACCGGAGCGCGGCAGGGGGCCCTCTCCTGCTGCAGATAAAAGTGACCTTGCGGCGAATCCGCCACAGAGACCACTTTTATCTGAAAGCGGACCACCCGCTGAAGAAGAGGATACTGGGGTTAAGGCAGCTAGCTGCTGCCATAACAACGATACTCCTCTTCAAAGTGCCGACGTATAATGACGACGGGTGGTCCGTAAGTGGTTAAAGTGGCACTAAAGTCAAAATAAATAAAAAAATAAAAAATAAAAAAGTCACTAGTCTTAACAAATCAGTCTTTGTTTTTCTAAACCCCTCCTTTTTTAACCTGTTGATCCCACTGTTATTTTTCAACTTCCTTTAACAGACCAAACTGTGCTGCAAAAGTAGCAATTAGAGGGTTGAGAGAAGCCATTTATCACTGACAAGTGTACTTACAATGATCAACTTTTATTCATCGATGTAAAATCTTTATCCCAAAGGGAAAAAATAAACACAGTTTCTACAGCTGTTTAATCAAGTCCCGCCTGGCCTATAGCAATTTAATGGGCGAGCGGGACTTTGGTCATATGAGGTCCACCTCGTGCGCAACCATGCACCTCGCTGTAAGCATGATCTGTCAGTGTATCGGCCTGTTGTCGGTACCATGTGACTGCTGCAATCAATCACAGCAGATCACATGACAGTTGTAAACAATGAAAGGCTTCCTTTTATGCCATTCATTTTTACAATTGTGCTGTTAGCTGTGATTGGTCACAGTGATCACATGGTACAGACAGGGCCATCTATACCATGTGATTGGCTTTTACTAAACAACAAAACAAACTGAATCGATTAAATTCAGTAAAATGCCTGTTTATAGCAATGAATTACACTGCTATAAGCAATCATAATGTGTAAAAAAAAAAAAAAATCCTGATCACTTCCCCAGAATAGTACTATGGTAACAATATATTGCTCTGGTCCAATTGTGCTAAAAAAAACCCCACAAAGACATTTGTAAAAATGTAATAAAAAATTAGAAAAAAAAAAAAAAAAAATATATATATATATATATATATATATATATATTGTTATTGTTATTATTATTATATATATAATACATATATATATATATATATATATTTATATATATACAGTATCTCACAAAAGTGAGTACACCCCAAAGTGAAAATGTCCAAATTGGGTCCAAAGTGTCAATATTTTGTGTGGCCATCATTATTTTCCAGCACTGCCTTAACCCTCTTGGGCACGACGTTCACCAGAGCTTCACAGGTTGCCACTGGAGTCCTCTTCCACTCCTCCATGATGACATCACAGAGCTGGTGGATGTTAGAGACCTTGCGCTCCTCCACCTTCCGTTTGAGGATGCCCCACAAATGCTCAATAGGGTTTAGGTCTGGAGACATGCTTGGCCAGTCCATCATCTTTACCCTCAGCTTCTTTCACAAGGCAGTGGTCGTCTTGGAGGTGTGTTTGGGGTCATTATCATGTTGGAATACTGGCCTGCAGCTCAGTCTCTGAGGGGCAGGGATCATGCTCTGCTTCAGTATGTCACAGGACATGTTGGCATTCTCTCAAAGAACTGTAGCTCCCCAGTGTCGGCAACATTCATGCAGCCCCAGACCATGACACTCCCACCACCATGCTTGACTGTAGGCAAGACACACTTGTCTTTGTACTCCTCACCTGGTTGCTGCCACACACGCTTGACACCATCTGAACCAAATAGGTTTCTCTTGGTCTCATCAGACCACAGGACATGGTTCCAGTAATCCATGTCCTTAGTCTGCTTGTCTTCAGCAAACTGTTTGCAGGCTTTCTTGTGCATCATCTTTAGAAGAGGCTTCCTTCTGGGATGACAGCCATGCAGACTAATTTGATGCAGTGTGCGGCGCATGGTCTGAGAACTGACAGGCTGACCCTCCTCACTCGTACGTCTATTTCCAAAAGACAACCTCTGGATATGACGCTGAGTACGTGCACTCAACTTCTTTGGTCGACCATGGCGAGGCTTGTTCTGAGTGGAACCTGTCCTGTTAAACCGCTTTATGGTCTTGGCCACCGTGCTGCAGCTCGGTTTCAGGGTCTTGGCAATTTTCTTATACCTAGGCCATCTTTATGTAGAGCAACAATTCTTTTTTTCATATCCCCAGAGAGTTCTTTGCCATGAGGTGCCATGTTGAACTTCCAGTGACCAGTATGAGAGAGTGAGAGCGATAACACCAAATTTAACACACCTGCTCCCCATTCACACCTGAGACCTTGTAACACTAACGAGTCACATGACACCGGGGAGGGAAAATGGCTTATTGGGCCCAATTTGGACATTTTCACTTATGGGTGTACTCACTTTTGTTGCAGTAGTTTAGAAATTAATGGCTGTGTGTTGAGTTATTTTGAGTACAAAACATATTACAAAAAAACCTGGTCAGGGTCTACTACAATATACAAAAACAGATTTGGGGGGCACACACTAAAATGTGTTTAAATTCAAGAGGGTGCTGCTATAAGACCAACAAACAGTACAAAACATATTACAGCGCACACATTCAAGAATGACATTTCCTGCAAGGCTAGTTAAAAACACCTGAACATATTCAACAAAATATGGGGTTTGGTCACACTTTATGGTCATATAGTGCTAAGCCCATTAGTGGGTCCTACTCTAGTAATAGAATGGAAGATCCTTCACTAATTCGGGGTACTTTGTCGCAGTAATGCCCACGCGGTCAGATTTTCCGACGGAAAATGTGTGATAGGACCTTGTTGTCGGAAATTCCGACCGTGTGTAGGCTCCATCACACATTTTCTATCGGATTTTCCAACACACAAAGTTTGAGAGCAAGCTATACAATTTTCCGACAACAAAATCTATTGTCGGAATTTCCGATCATGTGTACACAAATCCGATGCACAAAGTGCCACGCATGCTCAGAATAAATAAAGAGATGAAAGCTATTGGCTACTGCTCCATTTATAGTCCCGACGTACATGTTTTACGTCACCGCGTTCAGAATGATCGGATTTGCCGACAACTTTGTGTGACCGTGCTTAAGCAAGACAAGTTTGAGCCAACATCCGTTGGAAAAAATCCTAGGATTTTGTTGTCGGAATGTCCGATCAATGTCCGACAGTGTGTACGGGGCATAAGTCGGCTTAGCACTATATGACCATACAGTATAGTGTGACCAACCCCCCGTATTTTTTAAAATATGTTCAGGTGTTTTTAACTAGCCTTGCAGGAAATGTCATTCTTGAATGTGTGCGCTGTAATATGTTTTGTACTGTTTGTTGGTTTTATAGCAGCACCATCTTGAATTTAAACGCATTTTAGAGTGTGCCCCCCAAATATGTTTTTGTATATTGTAATAGACCCTGGCCAGGTTTTTTTGGGCTGGAGAACCCCTCCCCCTCCTCATTACCTCTTATTTAGTGGCCACCAGTGCATAGGATGTATACCCTTCAGTTCTTCCACATAGAGGAGTTCAGCTCCCATGGTTGAGACAAAAGATCTTCCAATCTATTTCTAGAGTAGGACCCACTAATTCGGGGTACTTTGTCGCAGTAAGTGGGCTTAGCACTATATGACCATATAGTGTGACCAAACCCCTGTATTTTGTTGAATATGTTCAGGTGTTTTTAACTAGCCTTGCAGAAAATATCATTCTTAAATGTGTGCACTGTAATATGTTTTGTACTGTTTGTTGGTCTTTTAGCAGCACCCTCTTGAATTTAAACGCATTTTAGGGTGTGCCCCCCAAATATGTTTTTGTATATTGTAGTAGACCCTGACCAGGTTTTTTTGGGCTGGAGCACCCCTCCCCCTCCTCATTACCTCTTATTTAGTGGCCACCAGTGCATAGGATGTATCCCCTTCAGTTCTCCCACATAGAGGAGTTCAGCTCCCATGGTTGAGACAAAGGATCTTCCATTCTATTACTAGAGTAGGACCCACTAATTCGGGGTACTTTGTCGCAGTAAGTGGGCTTAGCACTATATGACCATATAGTGTGACCAAATCCCCGTATTTTGTTGAATATGTTCAGGTGTTTTTAACTAGCCTTGCAGAAAATGTCATTCTTAAATGTGTGCGCTGTAATATGTTTTGTACTGTTTGTTGGTCTTATAGCAGCACCCTCTTGAATTTAAACGTATTTTAGGGTGTGCCCCGCAAATATGTTTTTGTATATTGTAGTAGACCCTGACCAGGTTTTTTTGGGCTGGAGCACCCCTCCCCCTCCTCATTACCTCTTATTTAGTGGCCACCAGTGCATAGGATGTATCCCCTTCAGTTCTCCCACATAGAGGAGTTCAGCTCCCATGGTTGAAACAAAGGATCTTCCATTCTATTACTAGAGTAGGACCCACTAATTTGGGGTACTTTGTCACAGTAAGTGGGCTTAGCACTATATGACCGTATAGTGTGACCAAACCCCCGTATTTTGTTGAATATGTTCAGGTGTTTTTAACTAGCCTTGCAGGAAATGTCATTCTTGAATGTGTGCGCTGTAATATGTTCTGTACTGTTTGTTGGTCTTATAGCAGCACCATCTTGAATGTACACGCATTTTAGGGTGTGCCCCCCAAATACCTTTTTGTGTATTGAGCTATTTTGTGGGGACAGAAAATTTACACTGTTATACAA
This sequence comes from Lithobates clamitans, assembly GCA_037952925.1. Lineage (NCBI taxonomy): Eukaryota > Metazoa > Chordata > Amphibia > Anura > Ranidae > Lithobates > Lithobates clamitans. The sequence goes on along the minus strand of JBBGZY010000268.1, from coordinate 8,588,860 downwards.
GCTGCACATTCACTACTTTACATTGTAGCAAAGTGTCATTCCTTCAGTGTTGTCACATGAAAAGATATAATACAATATTTACAAAAATGTAAGGGGTGTAATCACTTTTGTGAGAATCTTATTTTTTTTTTTTTGTACTGTCACCAGTCAGTGTCCCTGATCACCACCACACCAGTTAGTGATGATGCTGTACTGCTCTAGTGACAGTATGCAAACAAAAAAAATGATTTTTTTTTTCATTTCTTAATTTTCCCAAAAAATTATGACAAAAAATGACAACTTCAAAAAACTTGCCATTCCTCTTACTAAATACCTTGGCTTGTCTACTTTTCAAAAAGGGGTCATTTGGGGGATATCTGTACTGTTCTGACATTTTTGGGCCTCAAGAAATGAGAGGTCATCAGGATTGATCAATTTTCAGATATATACCATAGTTTGTGGACTCTAGAACTTTCCTACAGACATATACACATATTTGGGTTATTTTAACCACAAAAATGTAGCAGAATACAGCTTGGCCTAAACTTATGAAGAACAATTATTTGTTTGCAAAATTTTATAACAGAAGCGACGATAAACACGTTTTTTGTTTATTTAGCAAAAAATAAAAACCCAGTGGTGATTAAATACCACCAAAAGAAAGCTCTATTTGTGTGAAGAAAATTATAAAAATGTAGTTTGGGTACAGTGTTGCATGACCACAATTGTCATTCAAAGTGCAACAGTGCTGAAATCTGAAAATTGACCCGGGCAGGAAGGGAATAAAAGTGCCCGGTATTGAAGTGGTTTAAAAAGGGGTATGGAGGTCTGGGGCAAATTGTGGACAAGGAAAGATTACTCCTGCGCTTGTGAGGGTCTGTTTGGGTTTGAGAAGAGTAGTATTGTGAATTGTAGCAAAGCTGAAAGAGATGGTGTTGCATGTCCCGCTGCCCAGAAATTGACCCCGGGGTGGTCAGGTAAGGCTATATGGAGGGTAATGGATGAAAGGCGCGTGATCAATAGCTCACATCAAAACATATAAAATTTATTCAAAAGAAATTAGAAGCAAATAAAAGCAATTGAATAATACCAATACTACGTATCATGCAAACAGGTAACAAAATATAAAAGGCATGGAAAATTAAAAATGGGTTAAAAATATCATAAGCCCATGTTGAGGCGGGTGTTTAGAGTTGGCTGACGCGTTTCGAGGATAACCTCTTCATCAGAGCCTTTGAGAACCAGGGCGCAGTCTCTATATGCCAGTAGGCCAAAATATGTACATCAACATAATGGCTAGTTGGAAAAAACGGCCTGAAATGGGAAATACGATTTTCTGTGTTCCATACCAGTCCACGTTCAAGCGTTCTAGGTGGAACAGAGATCAGAAAAGAAATCTATATATGTGTGTATACATATATAAAATATAAATATGTGTGCACTTATGTACACATGCACAAGCACACACGTATGCACAAACAATATTAAAAAAAATATATATATGTATATATAGAGACAGAATTTCAGCTAGAAATACAGTATGGAGCACATGGCAAGAATATGCAACACAAAAATGCATGATGGGTAAAAATGCATAAAACAATAAGTGAATATAAATACATGGATCGATAAATGAATATGATAGACGGGAATGTGATAGACTGGGTACTTCCCTGGGGACATATATCAATGCAAAAAAAGTAAAAACAATAGTTTTTTCAGGAGCAGTGATTTTACTGATGATTAAAGTGCAACAATAAAAACAAAAAAAATCCTTTAAATATATAGAAAGGGAGGATCCTCACTAAGCCAACATCCAATAATTATATAGAAAGGATTAAATGAGTTTGTAAAAAACTATAAAAACAAGGCAGACTTTGTGGTCATATCATGAGGTGGTAGTTATATTATATATTGTCTTTATTACAAAAAAATGTTAGAATAATCTTTAACAAACAACACCCTACAGATACCCAATAGAACAGACATGGAGGGAAAAGGATCCTTGAACTATAGTATATGAGGTCTGTGATGGGTACAAAAAGCGATGTATATAGGTGTCAAAGGATTGGGTCCATGCACTACTCAATGCTTGCTGGTCTACAAGATATACACCCACCATCAACAATCACGCCCCCCGAAAGACCCGAGAACTAGAAAAATTCTGCCTCCATGGGAGGCCTCCCAGTGACTACTGTCTTTTCGCTTTGACAGCTCTTATATAGGCAAGGGCAGGGCCACCCACTGATGTAACTGGATGACCCCGTCCCCTCTGACGTCACATGACATCAAATGATGTCAGAAGGGAACAGGGTTACTCGTTTACATCACCGGGTGGCCCCACCCTTGCCTATATAACAGCTGTCAATGCGAAAAAAACAGCAGTCACCGAGAGGCCTCCCATCGAGGTGGAGCTTTTTAATATTTTTCTATTTTTCGGGTCTGTTGGGCAGCATGATTGAAGATACATGTACATCGTGGGACACTTAGTTTTTGACAAATCCTTTATTTAAAAAAAAATCTCTTGTGGTTTTTACTTTTTGACACTTTTTTGGCGGAATGGGTAGGGATAAAATGTACCCAACACCCATTCACATAGGGTAGGGGGATCTGGGGGCACCCTTGTTAAAGGGGGCTTCCAGATTCTGATAAGCCCCCTGACCACAGAACTCAACAACCACACACCAGGGTTGTAGGGAAGAGGCCCTTGTCCCCATCCACATGGGGTCAAGGTGCTTTGGGGAGGGCAAGTGGCCTAGTATGGTTTAGGAGGAGGGGCCAACTCGCTTGACCCCTCCCTTTCCTGGCCTGCCAGGCTGCATGCTCAGATAAGGGTCTGGCATGGATTTTTGGGGGGACCCCACACCAATTTAAAAAAAAAAATGGCGTGGAGTTTTACTTTAAATCTATGCCAGACCCAAAGGGCCTGTTATGGATTCTGGGGGGGACCCCACATTGTTTTGTTTTAATTTTGCCATGGAGTTCCCTGTTAAAATCTTTACCAGACCCAAAGGGCCTGGCATGGATTTTGGGGGGGACCCCATTCCGTTTTTTTCCTATATCTGTCATATGGTTCCCCTTAACCACTTCAATACACTGTAGTATATACTCTGAACTGCACTTTATACCCTGCACTGTATTATATATACTACTACACTGACTGTACTATATATTCTCCACTGTATTATATATACTACAGTGACTGCACTATATACTCTGCAATGTAATATATATACTACACTGACTGCACTATACAAGCCCCAGTGTATTATATATATTACACTGACTGCATTATATACTGTGAACTGTATTATATATACTACACTGACTGAACTATATACTCTGAACTGTATTATATATACTACACTGACTGCACTATATACTCTTAACTGTATTATATATACTACACTGACTGACTGCACACTACACTAACTACCTGCCTAATCTAAAATTCATTCACTATATGCGGCCATCGTGTAAGCAGCAGCCTTATATAGTGTGGGGTGTGGACTTAGCCCTGAGCCATGATTGGCCAAAGGCGCCCTGTCCTTGGCCAATCATGGCTCTCACAGCACATCGCTCTGTGATTGGCCAAAACATACAGGTGAGGTGCATGCTTTGGCCAATCAGCAGCTGTCAATGCACAGCGATCTTGCAGTGCATTATGGGGCCCTCCACCGTGGGTGAACTTCCCGCGAATGCCCCATAGGTTCTATGAACAAAAAAACCACCCGATGTTTAAGTCGAACTTACGTTTGACTCAAATATCGGGATCATCCCTATTTATGACACTTTTTTGGTGAATGATTAGGGATACAATGTACCCCATACGTATTCACATAGGGGGCTTGGATACGGGGGCCCCCTAGTTAAATGTACAGTTCCTCCAAAGTGTGAATACCACTAGAGACCCATTGTGAGAGATTGAGGTCTGGTATAAATCGCTATATAGCTGGAAGGGGAAAGTTAGTCTGTATATCTTGGTTATAATCTCCGCTAGATAGACTCTTCCACGCCATCATGGTGGCCTCTATAGTGGGAAAAAGGTTTGAGGATTTATGTGGAATATATCTATAAGCTGGAGAAAAGTTGTATAGAATGTTCATTGGGACTTGAAAGCTCTCTAGTTCAGTCCAAATAGTGTATGGTGCATTAGGGAACAATGCTTTCATCTGGTTAAGAATTGAGGCTATGAGGCGCATGCGCGGCAGCTCAATGGACGGTCGCTCGTTCTGAGAGCTCCGCTCCACTCCAGCCAGCAAACACCGCCACAGCCACGAGAAGCAGCGGAACCAACGCATCGGACCCCCCCCTTATCTCCCGGAGTCCTGGGGGACCCCCTCGCATGATCGGGGGCTCAGCAAGACGGGACCTTTCCCGATCCCTGGATCCCGGACCGCGGACCGCGGCCTACACGAAAATGGCCGCCGCTAGCGCCGCACGAGGCCCCATAAAGAATCCAGCGGCATCCCTGGAAGACTTCCCTCCTCTGCCTTCACAGGCAGACAAGATAAACCCACCAACAGTGAGTAACCCCCTGGATGGGATATTTCCAGCATCCCCCACTGACTCTCTAGGATGTAGCCCTATGGAAGTTCCCCCCCTGACCCAGATGGAGGAGAGATGCTCCACATCCAGCCCTTGGCCTACCTCTCCTGGCCCTATCCCCACAGATTTCTCAGCCTTAATGGATACCTTTTCTAACATGCTCTCAAGAGGGTTAGCACTAAATGCCTCACAAATCACTACCACTATACAGGCAGACTTACAGCAATTGGGCATTAGAATTGAGGCGATTGAATCAAAGACTGATCAAATCGCAGCAGTCGCCAATCAGAATACAGACAGGATCCAAGAATTACATGAACAACTGGACATGGCATACTTAAAACTCGATGACCTTGAGAATAGGTCTCGTAGATATAATTTTAGGCTAAGAGGACTTCCAGAATCGTTCAAAGACACAGATAAACTCGTTCGCTCATTCATCAAACACTTACTTCCGGACATTCCAGAATACAGATTGGAGTTAGACCGAGCGCACAGGGCCTTACAACCTCCGCGCCAGGACGGCTTGCCCAGAGACATAGTGGTTAAACCCCACTTCTTCAGAGTTAAAGAGGAGGTTATGCACAGAGCAAGAGAAACAGAAAATCTCTCCTTTCAAGGGCACCCGATCCAAATATTCGCGGATCTTTCTCCTCTCACGATACAGAAACGGAGATCCCTGAAGCCTCTTTTGAGCTGCTTAACTCAGAAATCGATCGCCTATAGATGGTCGTTCCCTTTTCGCCTCAACTTTGCCTACCTAAATAAATCATATAGCTTCACTAGCTTTGGAGACGGAGAAAGGCTGCTGCTGCAACTGGGCCTTATTTCACACTCGCCAGCACCACCTGCCGAGATGGACCCTAGAACTCCTCAATCAACAAAAAGACCGCCACCCTCAAGTCCCATTCAACCCTTATGGCACAAGCAACAGGCCAAGAGATCCAAAGATGGTCGCCCTCCATGAAGAACAGTCTACTATCAACAGAATCAACCCCCTTTTTACTCCCCAGGAACTCCTGCGGTAGTCTTTTGAAAATGGGACACTGACTTCCTTAACCCCCGTTTTCTCCTGGCAGAACCCTAGCCAGATTCGTTTTGAGATTTCCCCCCCCCCCCCTTTTTTTTCTTTTTTCTCCCTCCTGGGGGTTTTTTTTTTTTTTTCTTTTTGGATGCTGAGAAGTTTATGGTTCGCTCCATCTCTCCCAGGACTCCTTTTAGCATGTTTTTTCATGGTTTCAAATTTGGTATTATTTCTGGCGGTTTGGCCGGAGTGGCGGCACTTCGCCTCCACGAGTCTCTGAGTGGTATTTTCCCCCACTCGGAGACACTTCCATGACCCCATTTGGGGGGGTTTTTGTTCTAAGGGAAAACCTTGCAGGAGGCAAACACCCACCTTTCCCTCCTGTAGGGGTTCTTGCAAGTTACTCAGTTTTATCCGAAATGTTTTCTTGGATATGGTTCTTGTTCTATATTGCTTTTGACATGTCTGGTCTCTCCCACCCAGGGTCAACCCTTCTTCATTTCCTCACCTCTCCCTCCCACCTATCCTCGGAGTCACTCAGGAGTCACACGAGGCAGGTGCTACTAGGAATCCCAGGAACTCAGGCCGTGGAGGATTGGACGCATGTACACATCTTGAAATCCCAGGTAAGCACTGGATATGTGGGACGCTCATCCCCCCTTCTGATCCATGCACTCTGACACACTGATGCCCCCTCATCCCCTCTGTATTGCCACACACAATGTGCAGGGAATGAATTCTCCAGTCAAAAGACGCAAATTATTTAACCTATACAAATCACAAAAAATAGCAATTCTTTTACTACAAGAAACTCACTTCCCATCCTCATACAATCCCTCCTTCCTCCATGGCCACTACACTCAGTTTTTTCTCTCCAATGCTGACAATAAGACAAAAGGGGTTGCTATTTGCTTCGCAAAACATCTTAAATTTTCTCCCACAGATGTCTTTAAAGACCAAGCGGGCAGGTTTCTTTTAGTAAAGGGCACGATTGAGGGATCAATGCACTCATTTATCTCTTACTATGCCCCGAATAAAGGCCAGGCTTCCTTCATCTCCACAATGATGTCCACACTAGGCCCAAAACTTGAGGGGAAGATCGTAATGGGAGGAGACACAAACCTCCCTTTTGACATCTCACTGGACAAAGCAGGCTCTGGTCCTCCTCGTCCTAGAAAACCACCAAAACAAAGCACTAAAATAGCCTCCACACTGTGTTCCTTGGGCCTGGTGGACATCTGGAGGGAAATGAATCCTAAGGTCAGAGACTTCACTCATTATTCCGCCCCACACCACCTCTACACAAGAATCGACCACATTTTTATTCAATCACAAAACATCCCTAGAGCTCTCAAAGCAATTATCAGGGACTCCCCTATATCTGACCACTCGATGGTTGTTTTATATATGCAGCAATCCCCCAACCCGGGCAACAAATTTATATGGCGCCTCAATGAAGGGCTCCTCAGTGACCCAATACAATGTTCGATCGTAGCAAAAGAGATACAGGAATACTTCCGTTTAAATGATACTGAAGAGGTCTCTCCGGAGACGCTATGGGCTGCTCATAAGGCAGTACTCAGAGGAAAAATTATTCAAATCTCCACCAACCTTAAGAAGGAACGTACAGCTGATATCAATAACCTTCGGCTTAAATTCCAATCTTTGTGTGGAGCCCACAAACGGAACCCCACCAAAGATTCTCTAGAGGCGCTGGAGAATACGAGGACTACGACTCTAAACCTGGCCCTTACCTCCGAGGCTGAGAAACAGCTCCGGTGGTCGGGTGCCCGCTTTTATCACCAAACTGACAAATTAGGAACCAAATTAGCAGCCAAATTGTCACCAAAACCAAGATCGATCGCCTTCCCCAAAATTCGCACCCCATCAGGTGATCTCACCCAAAACCCAAAACGGATAATGGAAACATTCCACGATTTTTACACTTCACTATATAAAAAGGAAAAAGTATCATCTAATCATTCCATATCAGAATTCCTAGACAACCTACCCCTTCCCAAATTATCTCCAGACCACTCTGAACTTCTAGAGGGTCCAATTACTGAACCCGAAGTGCTCGCGGTAATTAAACACCTGAAACAAAACTCAGCCCCGGGCCCAGATGGCTTCTCTGTAGGCTATTATAAAAAATTCGGTCCCATACTAACCCCGTACTTAGTCAGATTCTTTAATTCCCTCGGGTCTGATTCTCCCCTGGATAAAGCCCTAAATCTTGCCTTCATTTCGGTTATTCCGAAACCCGGCAAAGACACGACTATGGTTGCCAATTATCGCCCTATCTCCTTAATCAATAACGATTTAAAAATCTTAACTAAAGTTCTCTCCAACCGGCTAGCGTCCTGTATAGCTCTCTATGTTAATAAGGACCAGGTGGGCTTTATCCCGGGGAGACAAGGCCCTGACCAGATCAGGAGAGCAGTCGACATCATTTCTTTACTCAATTCTCAATGGGATGGGGGCCCCCCTCAACATGGGTATCTGTTGTCCGTTTACCTGCAGAAGGCCTTCGACACAGTTTCCTGGCCATACTTATTCCAGGTTCTAGATCGGTGGGGTTTTGGTCCACGATTCTTGAGCATCCTTAGGGCCCTGTACTCTGACCCAAGTGCACAGGTCAGACTGCAGGGCTTCTACTCCGAGCCCCTTACTATAGAAAGAGGAACTAGACAGGGTTGCCCTCTGTCCCCCCTCCTATTCGCCATAGCCATGGAATCCCTGGCTGTTGGGATTAGGAACCATCCCGATATTAAAGGGGTGATATGTGGCAAACAGGAGCACAAATGTGCCCTTTTTGCGGATGATTTATTACTCTTCGTGACATCCCCTCTGATCTCCACTCCTAATATTTTCTCTTTACTTGATAAATTTGGTGACATATCGGGACTGCGAGTCAATGTATCCAAATCCTCCGCCCTGAACATTACGGTCCCACCCAATACCCTAAGTAGCCTACAAAACCACTTTCCATTTTCATGGAATGAGGTGTCTCTCCCTTATCTGGGAGTACATCTCACGGCAAGTATAGCCTCCCTCTACTCCTCCAACTACCCGGCCATACTCCGCAAATTGATAGCGGACCTTTCCCTCTGGGATAATCACAATCTATCCTGGCTGGGCCGTATTAATGCGGTCAAAATGACTCTCCTTCCACGCATACTTTACTTATTCAGATCCTTGCCCATCCCAATCCAAAAATCGCAAGTACAACCACTCCAGTCCAAAATCATAAAATTTATTTGGGGCCCGAAGGGAAGTCGTTGCGCTCAAAATATCCTTTTCAGGTCCAAATCACAAGGGGTCTAGCACTTCCCAATATCTGGTGGTACTATCAAGCAGCACAGTTAGCTCAAATCTCCGTCGTATACTTAAAAGGCCCGAAGCCGGATTGGGTCACAATGGAACGTCAAGCAGTCCCTCTCCACACAATTGACTTTTTGTTGTGGTCTCCTACTAAATCGAGACCGCCCATACTTGCCCCCACGTTGTCTCATTCTCTGGCCCTATGCGACTGACTTTATAAAAACTCCTCCTTGATTTCCTCCCTCAAACCCCTCACACATATTTTTCATAACCCCGACTTTCCGCCAGGTATGAACATATTAGCGTTTAGTTGGTGGCTGAATAAGGGACTACTTAGAATAGGGAACTATTTCTCCTCCACAGGTCCTCTCACTCTGGCTTTCTGCACTAGCAAGCTGGAAATGCCTCAGGCTGAACGTTTTCGCTTTATGCAAATACATCATTTCCTTCATTCCCTCTGGCCAAATAAATCAATACCCCCCTCAATATCTAACTACGAGTCTTGGTGTGCGAGTGCAATGGATCAGAGAGGGGGGATTTCCATCATATATGCATCACTAGCGTCAATAGCGTCCAAGCCTCCATACGCCTTATCCTGGGAAAAGGACCTGAACCTCTCGTGGGATAGTGACCAATGGTTCTCCTGCTTCCAGCGCTCTTTTAAAGGTATATTAAATGTTTCTCTCATGGAGGGTAGCATCAAGGTACTCATGAGGTGGTATAGGGTTCCTTCTCTTCTTGCAAAAATATACCCTGATGCTTCCCCGCTGTGTTTTAGAGAGTGTGGCCATGTGGGGACAATGTCTCATGTATGGTGGGCTTGCCCCCGCATACGGAGTCTATGGAACAAAATTTTCTCGGTAATACGCAAAATAACCTCTGTTCATATACCCCAATCTCCAGAGATAGCTCTACTGAATAGGAAAGTGGAAAAAGTAGATAAATACACACAGAAATTGATATTCTTCATCCTTCTGGGCGCCAAAATCACAATTGCCTCTTGTTGGAAAAAACGCAGGGTTTCTTTTGCAGCGGTGAAGCATAAAATATCCTGGATTATGGCGCAAGAGAAGATTGTTAGCATTATACAGGACAAAACTCGTGTTTTCGAATTAACCTGGGAACCTTGGGCTAATTTTTGCCATATCTCCTTATGCCCTGGTGTTAGTTTATCAGGGCAACAGGCTCCCTGAGTGACTCCACGGATACTCCTCCTCCCTTGTGATTTTCCCCTCATCTCCCTCCCTCCCCTTATCCTGATTCTCCTTCCCCTTTTCCTACATTCCCTCAGTTTCACGGTTTTAAAGTAGCTGTAAGAAGTTGGACCTTGTCTCTTACCTATTAATACTTACAGGGAGAGTTTAAATAATACCCTAAGAATACCCAGGCTTCATGAGGCTAGGGTATTTCTGTAATATGTAGCTCTCCTTCAGTTTGAGGATACGTAACTAAGGTGGTTTGACCACTTGACAATAGAGACCTATGACGTAGGGAATACATTGTTCCTACAATGGAACAAAATTATTAGACGCCTCTGGTGGGGGAGGCTGGGACTGAGATTGAGGGTTAGGGAGGGTGGGGCGGTCCCTCGCCCACAGTGAGTCCCCAATTGGGGTGGGTGACGGATAGCCTTGCCTGCTCCCTGAGCTCTGGACTATATAAGATAGATCCTTCTATTACATTCCAGTGTTTCTCTCCTCCCGGCTCCGCTATAACCCTGCCTCCTCTTGTCTTATGACCCTGCGGTAGTTTCCTCTTATTTCGTTCAAGCAAATGTGACCAGATATCCCAAGCAGATTCGCTAGTCTTGTTTTAAGGATTTTCATTAACGTGGCTTTATTTTAGTTCTCTTACTTATAAGCCCTGCATCAGGAGGCTAAGCCTCAGATATATTTGTACTTCTAATGTCCCTTCTACCTTTATTCAATGTAAAGTTTGATGCTAATTTTGTATCTGATATATTTTTAAATATTAATAATAAAAATTTATTGAAAATTAAGAATTCAGGCTATGTATTAGTCTTGCAATATTGCGAGGCAGACCCCTCCCGCAGATCTGAGTTTGATCAGCTTACTGAATGCACATCTGGCCCTCTTGCAATCCATTCTGAACCAATATTTATGGAGAGACAAGTTCTTAAAATATGAATTAGGCATAGGGATGGGAAGGGTTCTAAATAGATAAAGTAGTTGAGGCAAGAAAAGCATTTTAAATGTTGCAAGACGTCCTGACCAGGACAATTCAAGTTTTGCCAGACCTTGTAGTCTGGAGCAAAGTGTGGTTAAAAAGGGTGTGTAGTTGTATTTACCTAGGTCTGTTACCTTTTGAGGTAAGTGTTATACCCAAATATGTCACTCCCTCTAATTTCCATGCATATGGGAAGGAAGTCATGAGCTTTTGAATAGTAGACATGTGCTGAAATATTTTGTTTTAGAATTTTTCGTTCAAAAAATACATTTATTTAGTTACTCACAAAATTAGTTTTTATTTATTTTGTTTAGTTAAAAAATGCATTTGTCCGAAAATCCAAAATAATTAAGGCTGAATCTGTCATTGAAGGCTTATGGTGTCTGTCGAATGTTCTAAGAAGATTCGACTGAGCAGCTAAACTGTACGACGCCGCAATCGTACATTTCCGGTCGAATGTTCCACCTACAAGCTATAGTAGAATTACTAGTCAACCAACATTAGAATTTTTCTATTGCCTATGGGCGGAGCATTTGACCATAAATGTCCGCTTGCGGTGACTGCTTCGTCGAATCTTCATGTCAAATCTTTTCTCTCTATGTCGAATAATCTTGGATGAACAGAGTTGGGTTAGGCACATTCGACCTTTTTTGCTATTGTCTCTATAATGTCGAACCTTTTCTCTCTATGTCAAATCTTTTCTCTCTATGTAGTATAATCTTGGACTAATAGAGCTAAGGTTAGGCACATTCGACCACAGGTTCGATGGACACAGATCGCTATTGTCAGCGTCGTGTCAAATCTCCTATCTATATCGAACTGTTGTTGCAACGAAAATGAAAATAAAGCATTTGTTTATGTCGGATCTTTCGATGGACACAGATCGCTATTGTCAGCGTCGTGTCGAATCTCCTATCTATATCAAACTGTTGTTGCAACGAAAATGAAAATAAAGCATTTGTTTATGTCGGATCTTTCAGTTTTCGGATTCTGCACGTTCGTTATCGTTTATTAAAACAATAATGAAAATACCCGAAATTCGGACAAAAATGCATTCGGATGAAAACGAATGCACATGTCTAGTAACCAGTGATATCCCCAGATCCAAAATATATGACTTTGACTCATTAATCTTAGAATTAGAAACTTGGTTGAACAATTGGAGAGTTTGGTGTACCGAAGCTATGGAATTTTCCACATCTGTCAACATCAATATGATGTCGTCTGCGAACAGACTAATGGTGTATCCTTTACTGGAAATCCTAGGATGTGGGGGTGAGACCATATATATGTTGCCATAGGTTCCATAAGAAGATTAAAAATGAGTGATGACAGGGGGCAACCTTGGCGTGTGCCATTGGAAATATCAAAGGGGGTGGAAAGCATACCAGATACAAAGACCTGGACAGAAGGCTTTGTATACAGGGCCATAATGGCTGAATAGATTGGACCAGTAAATCCAAAAGTTGTTAGAACTTGAGCCAGATAATCCCAGTGGATTCTATCAAATGCCTTCTCTGCATCCAAGGCTAGGAGCAGAGAAGGAATTTTCAATTTATTGGCTAAATGAATAACATTCACCAAACTGTGAGTGGCGTCAGCCATTTGGTGGCCTTTTGTGAATCCAGAATGATCTGGGTGTATGATAGAAGGTAGTATGTCAACCAGTCTGAGGGTTATAAGCTTGGCATAAATTAGCAGATCATTGTTTAAGAGCAAAATTGGGCAGAAATTTTGAGGAGTAGTGGGATAATTACCAGACTTTGGTAACGCTATAATTATTGCCTTTAACATTTCAGATGGAAAAGAAGAAGCAACCACTGAGTTTTAGACTCTTTCAAGAAAAGGAGTTAGAATATGTTTGAAAGATTTAAAATATTCTCCTGTAAAGCCATCTGGGCCTGGGGATTTGTTGTTAGTTAGAGAGTCCACTACTTTGCTGATTTCAGGGGTTGTGATGGGTGCATTTAACAAATGAAGGTGGAACTCTGAAAGTTGAAGAAGTTTAACTTTTTGTATGAAATTTTTAATCAGCTCTGGTGTTGGTTGGAAGGTGGTTGGGTGCTGGTTAAGGTTGTAGAGCATACTGTAATACTGGCTAAATGTGTCAGCTATAGCTTGCTGGTGGTAAGCAAGCAATTTGCCAGCTCTGTTACTGTTGATTAGGGGTGAGCCGGACACCCCCCGGTTCGGTTCGCACCAGAACCTGCGAACTTTAGAACTCCATTAAAGTCTATGGAACTCGAACGTTCAAAATCAAAAGTGCTAATTTTAAAGGCTAATATGCAAGTTATTGTCCTAAAAATGGTTTGGGGACCCGGGTCCTGCCCCAGGGGACATGCTTATTACCCCTGTAACATTTGTTTTGCTGTCTGTGCACCTCTTCAGAAAATTTCACCTCACTTTCTGTCCCAATGACAATTTTTTTTGAAAATTTGGGGGTTTTAGTGAAACAAGGATTTGTAATAAAGCATCAGTGAAGAGGATCAAAAAGAGGGTCCTAGTTCGTAGTACCTAAAAACAGGGTGACACTGTAGGTACTTGGAAGAATTGTGCCAACGTCCCTGAAATTGTAAATGTGGCCATATGAAAACTAAAAAAGTGGGACTTTAAGGGCACAAGGATATTTAAACTACAAAAACGTAAGAATGGTTTTTCAATTTTATTACAAAGTACAAAAAACAGACATATAGGTTTAAAACAATACCAACTACATGTAGAACCTTATTACATACACCAAATGGATCCTATCCTGCATTGACCAATAATTGCTCTTGTCTATATTGTATACACTCCAACATTCAAAATTATAAGGAAAAGGAAACCTTCCCCAAAAAAAAGTAGTGGCTATGAATGTATAACTGAAATTGAGTGGAGTTGCAGGTCTGGTAGTCCACTTGGGATGCTCTCTATCTGCTGAACATGTTTCACGTTGTAGAACGCTTCTTCAGGAGCTAGAGGTTCTGTTAAATATACACGAAAAAAGAAAGGGGTATCACAATACCAGTATGTGTACAATATATGAAAACATGAACATACAAAAAATATATAAACACAGATGTTATGAAATTTCACCCCTTGTGGTGATACATGGAAAAAGCCCTATAAAAGATAATGATCTCCCTGGGATGAGCAGCACAGCCCGGTGGTCTGGGGAAGCCATTTAAAGTGACATATGCGGTGTTATAAGGTGTATGAAAGAGAGATGTACCATGCAATAGATTACAGAGTGGTAGATAACTACTAATCTTCACATAGGGAGTATAGATCTACGATAAAAAGTGATCTCCTATGACCATCATATATTTAAAACATATTAGGAATATGCAAAAAACCCAGGAATGGTACAATTAGCACAGAGTATATGCAAATTATGTGACCTAAGTCATCCCCATTTAGTGTACAGCAATGTGCACTAGCATCACTGCTAAACAATTGGTACATAAAAGTACGAGGGTAGATACAGGGGCAATTGTTGTGGATATGGCAATAGAAAATGGGATGGGGGGGGGAAGGGGGGGAAAGGACAGGAAAAGGAGGGAGAAGAAGGAACTAAAGTCAAACAAGGAAACATCCTGAGCAGCAGTCCAGGCAAGTTAGAATATGCATATTAACGCACAGAGAAGATATATCAATAGGTATTGGCTTAAAATTTGTGTGTAGTAGTTAAAATAATACTAACAATGGAGCAGGCAATCCATTGATTGCAGACAAAATGTAGGTAGTTGTATCTGGGGCGTATCAGAAGCAGCGGACAAAGCCGGGAACTCCCAAGGCAGTAAACCCTATGCAGCCTTAGGTATAGGTAATAGCTATAACAAGCTATGGTTCTAGTATATGGAAAGAGCGTGGTATAAGTTTTAAAAGGTAACAGTCGGCGTTAATAGCATAACAACAATAGTTTAAAGATCGTGAAATAGTGGCTCTAATATTAGGATGTATGGGCTTACCCAGGGTGAAATGGGAGACAGGTCCGGGGGGCGCCGCTGCTTCAAACCGAGATACCGTCCATTACCCTATCAAGGCACCGCAATGTCCTTAAATAGGAGACCCCGAAATGAAAAATGCTGGCTCCGTGGAGCGCAGCTTTTCCTGGCCCCATTACGGGCTGCTGCACATGCGCCGGACAGCGCCGCCACCACGCAAGATGACGTAAGGACGGCAGGGAAATCACCGCGCATGCGTGGAAACAGGCGTGGCTGCACGATGCCCGACCAATGCCCAAGCAGCAGAGGCGGGGGCTGTGACAGAGAACCAAGAGG
Organism: Lithobates clamitans; assembly: GCA_037952925.1. Classification (NCBI taxonomy): domain Eukaryota; kingdom Metazoa; phylum Chordata; class Amphibia; order Anura; family Ranidae; genus Lithobates; species Lithobates clamitans. The sequence continues at coordinate 8,573,539 of JBBGZY010000268.1, read as the reverse complement.
TCCCTGTGCCCCCGTCAATCGCCGCACATCGGGCCAGAGAATCGAACCCAATGTGCGGCGCTGTGTAATGGAATTCACCTAAGGCAAAGGCTACCCCACTCCCAAGGAGACCAAGACTAAGGGAATGACCATGGAATTAACACAAAGGGGAGAGAAGCGATGATACAAATATTTATAAACAAAATGGTATAATCTAGATTATTAACAGAAAACAAATAAAGATTTATTTAAATATAAATATTTATGGTATCAATATACAAATAAAGGGAGAAATTTAAGTTATATTGATCTGGGATAGTCATAGTTGAAGCTTGTGAAGCGTGTTGATAAACTGCCAAATTTTGTGATTATTGAACCTAAATGGGATTTTATCTCTATATTGATGAATTTGCCTAGGGGGGTCTGATGGGATGGGTATACAGATCAATCCACAGGGTTTCCTTTTGTAGTATGAACAAATCCCATTCACCACCTCTAGGATTTTTGGGGATGACGGCCAGAACAGTGAAAGAGATAGATGAAGTATCAAAGCGATGATATAAATCAAGATGTCTACTCACAGGTGTAAGCATTTTGCCGTTTCCTGAGTAGTAAATATGATCATTGATTCTTTGTCTTAGCTGTCTGGCCGTCTTCCCTACATAAAAGACTCCACAGGTACATATCATTAAATAAACCACCCCTTGTGTGCAACATGTAGCCGAAAATTTGGGGTGATAAATCTCACCATTTGGAAGTGAAATGGGATAACCGGACATTATCCATGGGCAAAAAGAGCAGTTACCACATGGCGATGTACCTTTTGGCATTTGAAATGTGACTGGGTTATGAGTTTTGTACTGGCTAGACACAAGTTTATCCTTCAGTGAGTTTGTACGCCTGAATACTAATTATGGATATATGTTGACATATTTATTCAGAATGGGATCCTCTGTTAGAAGATGCCAATGTCTTTTCAAGATATTTCTGATGTCCTGGTGATGGGAGGAAAATTTGGTAATCATTTTGACAGTGGATTTTTTCAATCGGGCTTTAGTTGTGTATAGTAGAGTGTTTCGTGATTTGTGCTTAGCTTTGTTGAAAGCCTTGCGCAAAAGAGATCGACTGTAGCCTCTGGCTAGGAGACAGGATCTTAATAAGTTTGCTTGATGTTGAAAATCTGCTAGCTGTGTGCAATTTCGAATGTATTGCGCATAAGGTATACTCCGAATGAGTGTTGGTGGGTGTGCACTAGTAGCATGTAGCAGTGTGTTTCCTGCTGTTGTTTTTCTAAATAGATTTGTTGATAGGGTGTTACTATCATCCTTGTATATCTCAAGATCCAAAAAACTGGTAGTTCTGACATCACAGTGATATGTAAACTTTAGATTGAAATGATTTGTATTTAGAATCTGTATAAATTGTTGTAAGGTGTTTTGAGTACCTGTCCAGATGATGAAAATATCATCTATATAGCGTTTCCAAATCAAGATTTGATCTATGAAGTCTGAAAACTGTTCTCGAGAAAACAAGTAGCATTCCCACCCCCATGGAACAGATTGGCATAGCCAGGGGCACAACAGGTGCCCATGGCTATGCCCTGCAACTGGAGGTAGTGGGAACCCAAAAATTCAAAGCAATTGTGGGTCAGAATAAAATTGAGTAATTTCAAAATAAAGTCATTATAGTTTCAATGATGATGGTCCTCTTCATATAAGAAGGTGCGGACCGTCTCGACTCCCTGCTCGTGAGGGATGCTGGAGTACAGAGCCTCCACATCCAAGGTCACGAGCAGAGTGTCAGGAGGGACCGGTAACCCTTCAATTTGTTTAAGTAGATCTAAAGTGTCTTTAGTATATGACGGTAGGGCCGTGACATGAGGCATTATTGTAGCGTCCACAAGTTTGCTAGCATTGTCTGTCAGACTACCGATACCCGAAATAATCAGTCTCCCAGGGGGCGACACCGGGTCCTTATGCACTTTGGGAAGTGCATAGAACGTCGCCACCCTGGGAGACCGAGCATTCAGGTAATCATTGGTATCTTTATTGATTAGGCCTTTTGAAAAGGCGTCGCCAATAATGTCAAGGAATTGGTCCCTGAAGGATGCGGTGCACGATAAGGGGATTTGTCGGTACCAATATTTATTGGACAAGATCTTTAAACACATTGTTTCATAAAAGGATCTAGTCATGAGAACTATATTACCCCCTTTATCGGTGGATTTGACGATGACATCAGGATGATTCTGTATTTTCAAAATGACTTGGCGTTGTGTTGAAGTTAGATTGTTTTTTCTAAAGGGGATGTCCATCCGTTTGACGTCACTCACAACATTCTGTAAAAAGGTCCAAATCTGGGGATTTTGTGATAATTCAGGGAATTGTCGGGATTTAGGTTTAAATTTAGTGACTGAAGGTGGAGAGGGAGTTGTAGGTGTAAGTGTAAGACTGTCGCTAGGGTTGGTATCATTGTTTTCATCTAATAAGAGCATTAGGTCACAAAGTGTCCGAAACTCATCCATCTTGAAGTGTTTAATACTTTCAGAGAATTCCCGTTCCTCTTTAATTCTTATCCGACCTTGGTCGAATAGGAATTTATAGGAGAGATTGCGAGTGAACATATAGACATCTTTAATCGTCTCATATTTGTCAATTTTTTGTGACGGGCAGAAACTTAGCCCGAGTTTTAACACATTTAAGTCTTGTTCAGGGAAGTGATAGGAAGTGAGGTTAAGGACATCCAGTCCTAAGTGTGGGGTGGTAGTATCCCTGGTATGGTAACATTTAGGGTAGGTGTTGCAATTGGGATGATGTGGGAATCAAGGGTGCTTTGTTTCTTGCAAACTTGTGATTGGGTGAGAGATAGGGAGTTGGCTAAATTTAGAGAATTAGGAAAATTGAGTTGAGATGTTGCGTTGATAAGCGTGTTGTTGGTTGACAAGTTATTTGAGGCACCTCCCAAAGGTGAAGGTTGGGGTGTAATGGGTGTATTATTGGTGCGACTTTGTGAATTTAGCAATTGTAATGCTTTGTGAGCATTTGGACGTTTTTGTAGTTTAAATATCCTTGTGCCCCCAAAGTCCCACTTTTTTTAGTTTTCATATGGCCTCATCAGTGAAGAGGAGACACGTTTTTTCCCATATTAACTCTCACAGGAGAGAATTTCCTTTCCTAGGGGTAGATTTTATCTCACTTCCTGTTGTCTCCTTCCGTTTGCAAGTAGGAGTCGTTTGTAAGTTGGATGTTTGAAAGTAGGGGCATGCCCTATATACTCTGCAGAAATTGGGGCCTTAGGTGTTGGTGTTGCCACAATACTGTAAGCCCTCACAGTTACTCTTGGTGGGCGCAGGAATGGGCCCTGCTGTGAAATATTACATCAAGAATTGTAATTACATGTGTAGCGCTGGTAGATTTATGATCTACCAACTGATAGATAAATTTAGTAAATTGCTTGTTAGGGGAGTCAGATTTGCCTCTGTTCCAGCTTGGCTGACGTTGTGTGTTGTTCAACACTGAGCCGGTGGGTGTCGCTGTTACCATTGGCTAGTGTTGGAAAGGCAACGTGTCGAAGCGTATGGGTGCTCCTCTGTCCCGGAGACAACTCGGTGGAGGTGGTCCTCCGAGTTGCATTCTGGGAGAGGGTATTTATGGGACAGACGCCATGTTTTGGGGTTTGTTTTCAGCCACCTGCTGGCCCTCCTGGCCGACAGGTATGCATTAGAGTGCTACCTCGTGGTCCTTCGTTCCAGAGGCCCGTGCCGCTGCGGCGCGTGGGTGGGCCCAGAAGCATGTCTGGGGCCTACCACAGCAGCCGAGGAATGGTCCTGAGCTGTCTATCCAGAGTGAAGAAGCTGGACAACTGAGAAGATCCCAGGGGAGGACCCGTCATGGAAGGATCACGCAGAGTGCTGGTCTGGAGAGGGGCCTGGTGACTCGGTTGGAGGACATGTCCTAAAGTAGCTTTACAGCATAGTACTGTCGGGTTGGCTTAGAGGTCCAAGTACTGTGTCTGACATTCACCCCAAAGTTTAATACATCCTGTGGCAGAGGATTGTACGGATTTATTTCAAGCAAGTCTGTGGCAAAGACTTTTGTTCGTGCTACGTACTGGCTGCTAGGCAAGTGAGAGAGGCCTATCCAGGCAAGCAAAGATTGTGTCCCACAAGGGGATTGCATCCGATTACAATATTCAACTTTAAAGGACGTTCTCAAGAATCCTAAAGAAAGGTATTTGAGCTTCCCTGTAGCTTCCCTACTGCCTCTTTCCTGCTACTTCCTTTGTTACTTGGTTCAATAAAGCATTGAAAACGTATTCAAGTGTTGGTGCTTTTATCGTCCAGAGGTAAACTCAATGGAACCCTAGACCCGGTGCCAGTGAAGCAGGGGTGTCGAGAGTGAAGGTAACAAGCCCGCTTAAACCAGCAGCTCCACCGAGAGTTATTGCTACACATGTCCCTGTTGAACAGGGGCAGAAAAATTGGGCCTTAGGCACTGGTGCCACAACACTGCAACCCCTCACAGATGCTATAGTTGGAGCGCAGGAATGAGCCCTGCTGCAAAGTATTGCATCAAAAATTGTAATTATACGCCCCTGTTAAACAGGGGCTGAAAATTTGGGCCTTGGGCATTGGTGCTGGTGCCACAACACTGCAACCCCTCACAGATACTCTAGTTGGAGCGCAGGAATGAGCCCTGCTGCAAAGTATTGCATCAAAAATTGTAATTACACAACCCTGTTAAACAGGGGCAGAAAAATTGGGCCTTGGCCACTGGTAGCGGTGCCCAGAACCAAAAATGTTCTTACAAGCTATCAGCATGAAAATTAAAGAGAAAAAGGATTGTGACTCAGCATAACAGGATAGTCACTCAGCACCAGCATAGGCAGTCTTGAAGGGATCTCACATAAAAAAAAAACAATCGGTTACATCAGCATCAGGTGCTTGGTAGCTGGTGATCCAAGACTGATTCATTTTTATGAAGGTCAGTCGATCGACTGATTCGGTGAACAGGCGCACCCTGTGATCGTTACAAAGCCTCCAGCAGCAATGAATGTGCGTTCCAAAAGAACGCTGGATGCAGGACAGGCCAGTAGCTCAATTGCATACTGTGCATGCTCTGGCCAGTGATCCATCCTCAAGACCCCGTAACCCAGAGGATTATCGGTGGGAAAGGTGTCCAAGTCTGATCTTGCCCCTAGGTAATCATGCACCATGTGAATCAGACGCTGGCGATGGTTGCTGGAAACGATCATACCTTGGGGCTGCAGACTAAAAAATTGTCTGAACGCATCGGTCAGACGGCCACCTTCTCCACCGCTTCTTCTGTGACTGACCAAAGCCTCAGCAACATTGTAACCTCTCAGGCTCTGGAAACGTATTGCACAAACCTTTCTGCAAGGCCTCCCAAAGATGTGTCATCCTCTGCTCCCTCTGCCATGGCAAGATAAGGTCCGCAACCTTACCCTTGTAACATGGATCAAGGAGAGTTGCAAGCCAGTAATGATCCCTCCCCTTGATACCACGAATATGAGGATCCTTCTGCAGACTTTGCAGGATCAGGGAGGCCATGCAGCGTAGGTTTGCTGAGGCATTCGGTCCAGAGTCCTCTGGGTAACTAAGGACGACATAATCCACAGCCACCTCCTCCCAGCCACGTACAAGTCCATGGGTTTCTTCGGACTGTAAATGATCCTTTGAAGACTGCTGCTGATGCTAAGTGCCAGGCTCCACCTCCATGCTGACACAATCCTCCTCCTCCTCCTCATCCTCTTCCTATGTGATCGGCGGGCACACAGGAACACTGTCTGGATAAAGGGGGCCTTGAGAGGTAAGGAAGTCCTCCTCTTCTGTTCTGCCTCTGTTCTGCCTCAAGTGCCCTGTCCATTATTCTACGCAGCATGTGCTCCAACTGGTGGACAAGAGGGACAGTGTCACTGATGCATGCACTGTCACTGCTCACCATCCTCGTGGCCTCCTCAAATGGTGACAGGACAGTGCATGCATCCCTGATCATAGCCCACTGGCGTGGGAAAAAAAAACAAGCTCCCCTGACCCTGTCCTGGTGCCATAGTCGCATAGGTACTCATTGATGGCCCTCTGCTGTGTGTGCAGCCGCTGCAGCATGGCCAACGTTGAGTTCCACCTGGTGGGCATGTCACAGATTAGGCGGTTCTTGGGCAGGTTAAATTCCTTTTGAAGGTCAGTCAGCCGAGCACTGGCATTATATGACCTGTGGAAATGCACACAGACTTTCCTGGCCTGCCTCAGGACTTCCTGTAAGTCCAGGTACCTGCCCAAGAACCTCTGCACCACCAAGTCAAGAGCCAAACAGGGCATATGAGTCATTTGTCCCTGTCGGAGGGAGGAGAGGAGGTTGGTGCCATTGTCGCAAACCACCATACCTGCCTTAATCTGGCATGGCATCAACCACCTCTGAACCTGCCCTTGCACAGCTGACAGAATCTCTGCCCCAGTGTGGCTCCTGTCCCCCAAGCACACCAGCTCAAGAACCACATGGCATCTTTTTGCCTGCGTGCTTGCGTAGCCCCTTGAACACCTACGGAGCACCGCTGGTTCCAAGGACAAATCAGAACAGGAAGAGGCCATGGAGGAAGAAGAAGAGGAGGGGGTGGAGGAGAGAGGTGTGGCAGAATCACCACTAGAATTTTGGAGGCGTGGTGGCGGAACGACCTCCAACACTACTGTACCCTGTCCTGCATCCTTCCAAGCTGCCAGAAGAGTCACCCATTGCGCGGTGAAAGATAGGTGACGTCCTTGTCCATGCCTGCTGGACCATGAGTCAGCGGTAGCATGCACCTTACTGCTGGCCGTCCTGTCCAGTGAGGCCAAATCATTGCCTTCCACATGCCGGTAGAGAGCCGGAATTGCCTTCCGTGAGAAAAAGTGGAGTTTGGGAACATGCCACTGAGGAACCGCACATTCCACAAACTCACTGAAAGGGGCAGAGTCTACCAACTGAAAAGGCAGCTAGCAATTTAGCCAAGCTAGCATTCAACCGCTGGGCATGTGGATGGCTGGGAGCGAACTTCTTTCGGCGGTGCAGCAGCTGTGGCAGGGAAATTTGCCTGGTACAATCTGACATTGGTGTAATGATAGCAGATTGCCTGCAAGTACTTGGCTGTGACACAGCTAATTCTGCACCTTCATTCCTCTCACTGCAGGTTTCAGAGAGGACTGAAGGTATAGTGGGGTTGGAGATCAAAGCTGATGAGGAGCAAGGAGAGGTTCACTTTGTTCTTTGGTGTGGGTCTTTTAGGTACGCTTGCCAACGAACTGCATGGCAGGTCGACATATGTCTGGTCAAGCATGTGGTGCCCAAGTGGGTGATGTTTTGGCCACACAAGATACACTTGAGACATATGTTGTAAATAGCAGTGGTGGGAACTGATGCACTCATCTCAAAAAAGGCCCACACCAAAGAACTTTTGGAATAACGTGCAGAGACAGCAGCGCCCTGCACATGCGGAGCTCTGCGGTGTGATGCAGTCAGTGTGCTGCCCTTAAGCTGGCCCCTGGAGGGCATCCTGCCTCATTGGAGATGTTTCTTCTTCTCCTCCTCCTCCTCTCTTCTATCAGGCACCCACGTGGAGTCAGTGACCTCATCATCCCCTCCCTCCTCACTGGAGCAAAGCTGGCAGTATTCTGCAGCTGGGGGAACATGACTGCCAGATTGCTGTCCTTCTTGGGCACCCCCTCTCTCTGAGGGATGAGACCACGCCAGCCACTGCAAGAAGCGGATCAACTACACCAAAAGGTTGAGGAGTATCTTTGTTTATTTATATACTAGCTAAGAAAGAGAGCAGGACACATGTTTGGGTCTACTAGTGCCCCAGCGATGACAGCAGTACATGATATATAGAACGTTCATATTTGTGTGAGGAGTTTTGACAAACTAGTAAAATCCAAACAGACACCTGTCAAAACATTTCTAGAGGGTAAAATTAATTATAATTTTAACAGCTCTGGTTCTTGCCAGCTTTGGTATCGGTATAACTATGTAGCCCACAAGTGTGCTTCAACTGTAGTTTGGTATTAATGCGGATCTGCAGCTTATAAGGTAATTCCCCAAAGGCAAGAGGTTCATGTGTGCTGGTGAAACTTGTCCCAGCATCTTATGTCGCGGCCGATCGTGAGGATCTGATGGTGCGAGAGAAGGTAAGAATGGCAGGGACAGCTGGAAGGGAATTGCTTGTACACAGTGAGGGCTTGAGCTTATGAAACTCTTGGACAATTTCTCATCCATTGAGGATGGGATGTTTCATGTAACTGTTGAAGCTACAAGGAAGTTCCCACAGTCCAAGGGGGTTTCTGGGAATTCATAAGTAAAGATTGTTATATCTGGATCGGGGATACTAGTGACAAAGTTCAGGCCCATATGGATAAGGTTTAGATCCCTACAAGGCAAAGCCAGAGCTATAGCTAGTGAAGGTTGGAATCCTTTTAAGGGTTTGGGAATCTTTGGGGATTTAATTATTTTATTTTGCAGCGGATCATAGTGAAGGAAGTAGGGGTATATATACTCATGTTGTTTTTGTTTCTATTCCCAAAACTGACCGGCGATTACTACAGCTCACCATGTCGTGTCCTCCCTAGAAGTCATTCCTCCTGAAGAGCAGAGTCGACACATCAAGCCGTGTTTTCCTTTTTATGGTTTCATATGGACTGTAAGGACTGATACATTTCCGGGTATAAGAAGAAGATCAAGATTCATCGAGGGACACATGGGAGGATATGACAAAGAGGAGGAGCTGTTGTGGAAAATTTTATTAATGTATGTTGTCAGATGCCCCCCAGTGTCAGTTTTGCTGTAATAATCTCATGTGAGGGTATTCGCACATACAGACGCTGGTGGAAGACCATTGGACGCGGAAACCTTCCCGTGGACACGGCAGATCTGTTGCTCTTTTAGGGATGTTAGATTATGCATTCATCAAGAACTTGGCCACCTCATGGAGACTGCATTAATGACTCCGAGCATACATGTCTGGGTACATGGGAACTATAGCAAAACTATATGAAAATTATGGTCCACTGAGCCAAAATTTTGTATGGTTCTTATCACTGGCAACAGTGGGAGTGTGCACACAGTTGTGTTCAAAGCCATTTGCTTGCCACATGGTTTTGCACACCATCGTCTACACACGTCACTACTGTATTCCTATTTTGAATGTATACATGTCTTTGGTTCTGTTTTTGACCCTGTTGGAAGGGTTTCTGTGATCTCACATCCTGTTACATCCTTATATGGTCATTCACGTCCTGTGTTCATTTCCTGTGATGTCACTTGCAATGTAAGAAGTGATTGGCTGTTGGAACCATCACTTCCTGTTTGTGAAAGCTTTTGAGGTAATAAAAGGGCATGCGAACTGGAGAAATTCAGTCATGCTGGGCTGAGAATGTAAGTATGAGCTGATGTCTGTTTACTTGGAATGCGTGGGTTTTTAGGTAAGATGCATTTATTTCATTAGACGAAATTGGTACTATATCATAAGATGGAAATGGGTGCTTATTAACACACGAGATATGGCTGTGTGCATAGCTTACAGCCAAATTTCCATTTCACAGGTTACTGCCTTCCTCTAGCTGGGTACCATCATTGGAGCCTTCAAAACGCTGGGCATCCTCCTGGAGCATGTACCCAACATTGTGGTCAAACAGTTTGGGGGACTCCTCAGGAGGACATGGTGGGGCTAGGGAAGGAGTAACTGATTCCATTAAGCCGAGGGAAGAGGCTGCGTTGGCAGCTGCTTTGCCAGACCAAGTACCCTGAGCCTAGGTGAGAGAGGATGAGGAGGATGAGGACCCCCGGTCATCCACTCTACCGAGTCTTCAGCTTGTTGCGGCTCAACGCGGCCAGCTGCCAAAAAAAAGGACAAGCGTGTCCCATGGCCACGTGCTAATGAGGATGCACCGTCTCCATGACCAGCACTGTTGCCTCTAGACACAGAGCTTGCTTGCCCTCTTTTATTGGCTTGTGACTGCCTCTCTTTGTTGGCCTTCCAGACATACTAATGGCCTGCAGTGAGATGTAGCTGCACAAAGCTGGGATGTATATATATACTGATACTGCAGCTAGCAGAATCAACTGCCTGCCTGTAGTATTATTAGTATGAGAACACCAGCGATTGTCTTCAGGTAGCTTTAGGTGCACACTGTGCAGAGGACACAGTACACTAACTGTATATACTGTAGCTGCCTTCCTGTGGTATTAATAGGATCAGAACAACAGCAATTGTCTTCAGGAAAATTTAGGTGCACACTGTGCCAAGGACGCAGTACACCAACGATAAATACTGCAGCTGTCTGCCTGTGGTACTAATAGGATCAGAAGAACACCACCAATTTTCTTCAGCTAGCTTTAGGTGCACACTGTGCAGAGGACACAGTACACTAACTGTAAATACTGTAGCTGCCGGCCTGTGGTATTAATAGCATCAGAACAACAGCAATTGTCTTCAGGTAGCTTTAGGTGCACACTGTGCAGAGGACGCAGTACACTAACTGTAAATACTGCAGCTGCCTGCTTGTGGTACTAATAGGGTCAGAAGAACACCACCAATTTTCTTCAGGTAGCTTTAGGTGCACACTGTGCAGAGGACGCACTACACTAACTGTAAATACTGCAGCTGCTTGCCTGTGGTACTAATAGGATCAGAACAACAGCAATTGTCTTCAGGTAGCTTTAGGTGCACACTGTGCAGAGGACGCACTAAACTAACTGTAAATACTGCAGCTGCCTTCCTGTGGTACTAATAGGATCAGAAGAACACCACCAATTTTCTTCAGGTAGCTTTAGGTGCACACTGTGCAGAGGACACAGTATACTAACTGTAAATACTGCAGCTGCTTGCCTGTGGTACTAATAGGATCAGAACAACAGCAATTGTCTTCAGGAAGCTTTAGGTGCACACTGTGCAGAGAACGCAGTACGCTAACTGTAAATACTGCAGCTTCCTGCCTGTGGTACTAATAGGTTCAGAAGAACACCACCAATTGTCTTCAGGTAGCTTTAGGTGCACACTGTGCAGAGGACGCACTACACTAACTGTAAATACTGCAGCTGCCTGCGGTACTAATAGGATCAGAAGGACACCACCAATTTTCTTCAGGTAGCTTTAGGTGCACACTGTGCAGAGGACGCACTACACTAACTGTAAATACTGCAGCTGCCTGCAGTACTAATAGGATCAGAAGAACACTACCAATTTTCTTCAGGTAGCTTTAGGTGCACACTGTGCAGACACAGTACACTAACTTATACTTAAATACTGTAGCTGCCGTCCTGTGGTATTATTAGGATCAGAACAACAGCAATTGTCTTCAGGTAGATTTAGGTGCACACTGTGCAGAGGACGCACTACACTAACTGTAAATACTGCAGCTGCCTGCGGTACTAATAGGATCAGAAGGACACCACCAATTTTCTTCAGGTAGCTTTAGGTGCACACTGTGCAGAGGACGCACTACACTAACTGTAAATACTGCAGCTGCCTGCAGTACTAATAGGATCAGAAGAACACTACCAATTTTCTTCAGGTAGCTTTAGGTGCACACTGTGCAGACACAGTACACTAACTTATACTTAAATACTGTAGCTGCCGTCCTGTGGTATTATTAGGATCAGAACAACAGCAATTGTCTTCAGGTAGATTTAGGTGCACACTGTGCAGAGGACGCACTAAACTAACTGTAAATACTGCAGCTGCCTGCCTGTGGTACTAATAGGATCAGAAGAACACCTCCAATTTTCTTGAGGTAGCTTTGGGTGCACACTGTGCAGAGGGCACAATACACAAACTGTAAATACTGTATCTGCCTGCCTGTGGTATTAATAGAATCAGAACAACAGCAATTGTCTTCAGGTAGCTTTAGGTGCACACTGTGCAGAGGACGCACTACACTAACTGTAAATACTGCAGCTGTCTGCCTGTGGTACTAATAGGATCAGAAGAACACCACCAATTTTCTTCAGGTAGCTTTAGGTGCACACTGTGCAGAGGACACAGTACACTAACTGTAAATACTGCAGCTGCCTGCCTGTGGTATTAATAGGATCAGAACAACAACAATTGTCTTCAGGTAGCTTTAGGTGCACACCGTGCAGAGGACACAGTACACTAACTGTAAATACTGCAGCTGCCTGCCTGTGGTATTAATAGGATCAGAACAACAGCAATTTTCTTCAGGTAGCTTTAGGTGCACACTGTGCAGAGGACGCACTACACTAACTGTAAATACTGCAGCTGCTTGCCTGTGGTACTAATAGGATCAGAACAACAGCAATTGTCTTCAGGTAGCTTTAGGTGCACATTGTGCAGAGGACGCACTACACTAACTGTAAATACTGCAGCTGCCTGTGGTACTAATAGGATCAGAAGAACACCACCAATTTTCTTCAGGTAGCTTCACCACCGATTTTCTTCAGGTACCTTTAGGTGCACACTGTGCAGAGGACGCACTACACTAACTTGTAAATACTGCAGCTTCCTGCGGTACTAATAGGATCAGAAGAACACCACCAATTTTCTTCAGGTAGCTTTAGGTGCACACTGTGCAGAGGACACATTGCACTAACTGTAAATACTGCAGCTACCTGCGGTACTAATAGGATCAGAAGAACACCAGCAATTTTCTTCAGGTAGCTGTAAATACTGTAAAAACACCTGCCTGCCTGTCAGTAGAAAGAGAACAGGAACGGATGTAGCTAAACTGAATACAGTGTGTATATATATATATATATATATATATATATATATATATATATATATATATATATATATATACACAATACATTGTAAGTGCAGCTAACTTACTCGCCTGCCTACTCTATCTAACTCAAATCAAATATCTCTCTGTCTATCTCTCTGCCGCTGCAACACACTACACAAGGCCGCCATGCAGGCAGCCTTATATAGTGTGGGGCGTGTACTAAACCCCCTGAGCCATAATTGGCCAAAGCCACTCTGGCTTTGGCCAATTACGGCTCTCTGTACAGACGGCGGGTCATAGTGCATGCTTGGCCAATCATCAGCCGGCAATGCACTGCGATGCCGCAGTGAATTATGGGCCATGACGCGCCACTCGAATTTGGCGCGAACTGCCCATAACGTTCGAAATTCGGCGAACGGTCCAACATGCGATGTTCGAGTCCAACATGGGTTCGTCTCGAACTCGAAGCTCATCCCTACTGTTGATGAAGTAAGTAATTTTAAGACGCCTGGATGACTTTTCAAAATTATCCTGAAGAGCCAATCGAGGTAATACCTTAAACTTGTTAGTTTTGTGGAAATCATTTTAGTCAGGTAAATGAGTAGGTTTGGGATCCTATCCACTGTTAGGTCTAATTCTGTAAGGTCTGGAAGGATGGCCTGGAACATATCTTATGCATGTTTGCAGAGTTCCTCCTGCTGCATGGACTATGGGACACCTCTTATCTTTAAATTGTTTTTCTTTGACCTATCCATATACCCCAGCTTCACTTTAACCCAGTCCATCTCATCATCTTTTTTCTCTGATGCATCTATCAGGTCATTAATAGTAATGGCATATTCTCCCATTTTTGTTTCAGTGTGGCTGACTCTAGAATCTACAGCCTGCAGCTCAGTGCTCAACTTGTGCATACAGGATGCCATCTCTGCCTGAAGGGAGCTCCTAAGGGACATAAGCATATACTTCAGGATAGTGTCCATCACAGGCTGATTATTAGTGGGGAATGCATCAATGGAAGTCAGGAGGTTCCCTTGTATCATCCCCTGAGTCATTATTAAAGCTCACCTCAGATCTGCTGCTTGGTCCATCATCCTGAATATGGCCTTTTCTGGGTTGCCAAACATAGGAGAAGTAGAGAGAGGAGATTATCTCCTCCGTGAGCTGCTGCTGTGACTGGAGCTGCTTTTCCCCACTTGCTTCCTGCCATGAGGCTGAGCTGTAAAGAAGGCAGTCAACTTTTGGGGTTTCTGATTTTCATTTCTTTTCCTGGTCATTATGGCTGGGTGCCCTGGAGTCAATCCGCTACAGTGGGATGACTGGAAGCCACCCTGGAGAGCTTAGAAGTGCCGTTAGGTCCCCTGCATACACAAATCTCTGTATTCAAGTGGACATTCTAATTCGTGGCAGGCCATGCTCCCTCTTTTCAACATTTTTTTTATTTATTTTTTTTACATTCAGCTGTCAGCAGGAAACCCTGCTGACAACTGATGAGTCATCTGTTGTTAAGGATGTGGCGGCTGGCTTCCCAGCCCAATCCTTAACAACAAGCTATTGTTAAAGACCAGGTGGCCATCAACTCCAAAAATTTGCATCTGATCCACTGAACAGCTGCTTTTGAAATTTGCAGTGAAAACGGAGGGGAAATTCACACCCTACACGTGTAAACCTAGCCTTACCCATTCTTATTCACATGGGAGGAGGTAAGTATCTGAATACCCACTTATTGTTAAAGGGGACTTACAGATTCCAATGAGCTCACCACCCTCAGATTGCCACAACCTCCAGGCTAGGGTTGCACAAAAGAGGCCCTTATCTTCATCAACATAGAGACAAGTGCTTTTCCATGAAAGGTACCCCCATATTAAGGCCTGTGGCTTGGTATAGTTCAGGAGGGGGTGCACAGTTGTCTGGCTGCATGCTCAGGTAAGGTACTGCCCCCACCTATAACTGGCCAATGCAGCAAGGAGCCCTGGAAGAGCGACGTATGTGAAACACAAACAAAAAGATTTTCAAGCTCAAACTTACCAACCAGCCAGCGACTAACTGAATGGACCTGTCTAATAATATGTGTTAAGAACAGGAGTTTTGTCTGCACACATTTACAAATAAATGCATAAGCTACAGGCCCCGTTAAGGAACACTGTTTTCTCTAGTCCCTAACTCTAACTTCAGTGAGTCTCTACAATGAGAGCACATGCATTTTAATGGATAGGCAGAGGGCAGGTGGACCTGAAAAAAGCCCACCCCTCCTTAAAGGTACAGGGGCACACTGAACAGCCAGCACATACAGTAGTAATATGACAGCAAATATGACAGTGCATTGCCCGACCAATATAATAAAAACACAAACAAGTGGCCACTGCCCCCACCTATACCTGGTCTATGCAATAAGGAGCACTGGAAGGGCAACATATGTTAAACAAAAACAAAAAGATTTCTAAGCTCAAACTTAGCAAACAGCCAGCGACTAACTTTTTTTTCCCATGAAGTCTCCCCTTAAAATCCATACCAGACTCAAGGTGTCTGGTTTGCATTTTGCATTTAATGCTGGCCTATTTTTAAAAAAGTTACTTTGGAGGGATCTGTGTGCCATTTAAAAAAAAAAGAAGCCTGAAGAAAAATGTCAGTTGCCCGCAATTTAAAACCATTTTTTCCACTGTAAATGTCAGTGCTTTCAAAACCCATTGCTCTTTGCCAAATAGATATTCTTTAAAAATGTTTTTGCACCAGTGTATGTTCCCCAGGGCAGAGCTTACTCCTCTCCATGCTATTTCTTTGATAATCCTAGACCTATTAGACCAGATGCTTTTATTTTTATTAAAAATTCAGCTCCAATTGAATTCATTCGGGTTTGGGTTCATCAGCTATTAAACTTCTTTGAAAATTGACAAACCCTGCTCAAGCTGATCCCAAGGCAATTCAGCTCATCAAAAGACAACAGTTTTCAGTTTATACAAAAGATTGCCAATATATATTATATTATAATATAATATAATATAATATAATATAATATAATATAATATAATATATATATATATATATTATATTATACTCCTGTTTCTAATATTGGTTCCCTGACTTTTCTGCAAATATGCAAAGTGACTTAAATTATAGGTAGAGGGGGCGTGGCTTGACGCGTTGAGCGGATGGAAGCAATCTAGGAGAGCTCCGGGACATCCACGGCTCCACGGCTGGACAAATGGTCTATACCAACCGCAATGAAAAGATATACCAGGGCGATACCGAACTACAAGTCAAAGCACACAAATTTTAAATAAAACAAGACAGATCAAGCTCATCGAATTAAATGGTGACACAATTAAACTATTCCAGGACCTCTCCCCTATTACACTAAATAATAGGAGAGCTTTGAATCCCTTACTGGAGTCACTGAGAGAAAATGGTCTCTCCTACAGATGGAAATTTCCTTTTTGCCTTACAAGTAACCGCTAATGGCAAACAGCATTATTTAAGAATGCCACATAAACTCTATGATTTCTGTGAAAACCTGCGTATTCCTAAGTTTGAATTGTCTGACTGTCATCTCAATTCTCTCCATCAGGCACACCGCACAAAAGAGGAAAATATAACACACCTGCCAGTCAGGGTCATTACCCCAACACACCAAGATCCAGAGCTTCCAGAACTTCCAGAGCTTCCAGAACAAATGATGACACCTGAATTTACACTAAACCAGTTTTTGGATAATTCAACTGAATATATTTTGGTTTATCACCACAGATCCAAAAATGATTGATGATCTTCCTTACCGATCTTGCACCATTAACCCTACACAGCAATGGACCTGATAAACACCATGCGTAAGCTGTGTCCTTAATAATACTATACTAACAGTATATAGCAGATCTCACTGATAATTTTTTCCCTTTTCTCCCCCTGGTGGCCTAAACATGAAGAGCATCTTCTGAACTAACTCCCTCTGATATTACCAGATTAACACTGGGACTACAACATAGTATAGAACTTTGCTCTATTTCAATACTAGTTTGAGCAATTCAATCAGAGTTTATGCCTCGCTTCATACAAATTACCAATGTCACGCTACCAACTTGGCTAAGTTTCTTCATTATATACGGTATATATATTTGTTATCTTTTGACACCAATTCGCAGTATGTGGGCTCTCCCCCTTTTTTTTCCTTTTCTTTTTCATGGCAACCCAGACATGAGGCTCTCCCTTGAAGAATCTCAGCTCCACCACCAGGATGGACTGTCTACCAAATGGCTACATCACCCTGAATTCTCTCATAAGGTACTGTCCATTTTGAGTTATTGCATTGATTTGGCTTTTCCAACACCTACAGACATGGAGACCTACCTTCAGGTTACTATTTAATGATCTTCATATCCTGCAAACACTCTTCCAAAAACCTCATATATTCCAGCTGAGAGACTCCATCCTTCATTTCCCTTGAACTTATTTTTGAAAAAAGATGATTTGATACAAGACCTATTATTATATTCTTGTTCAATATATATCGCACTCATATAGTATTATTAATCTAATAGCATTATTGATAATTTGGATCTGCAAAGTTGGTATACTCTTACATAAGATTTTGCTCACTGCTGCATTACTTGTTATTGGTTTCATTGTTCTTAATTGTTGGTGAAAAATATTTACCTAAGACCTACTAATACTTTTACAAGATTACTAGACCGTTAACTAAGTACTTGTTTATTGTTATGATATAATTATAAAAACCGTGGAGCCACGGATATACTGATTATAGTTTTGATAACCTATTTAGTTCTAACTAATTTGTATTAAGTGATATTGTTGCGATCGTTTATGCGGATCACATTTTCTCTTACGGGTTAGACTCACTCCCACCATCTCCCACTTCCCCACAAATACTTTGTGGGCATATCTAAATATCTCATTTAGTTCAATCTCCTAAAAGTTAGAAGAAGTGTTCACGATTGTATGCCACTAGTTTTAGATTATCGCCTTGACTAATAAAGGCATTGTTACAGTTTTTCTTGTTACAAATCTATAGGTTAAAGGTTTAATCCTTTATTTAGTACTCTTACCTCCTATCTTTGCTCCCCCCTCCCCTCCACACACCTACCCCCCTTTTTTTAAAAGATTAGGGAAATGTCCTACATTGATATCCCATAATACCAAGAGCCTCAATATCTCTGAAAAAAAGATGCTCACTATTAAAGGAACTTGCAAGAGCCAATCCTAAAATAGTTTTCCTTCAGGGAACCCACTTTAAAAAGATAAAATCCCAGACCTGATAACTACTTCACAAAGGTTTTCCATGCCACTAATCCTCTGGCCAAAACAAAGGGAGTTACAATATTATTAAGTAGGGACTCTAACTTCTCTGTCTCCGAACATTTGGCTGACCCAGAAGGCAGATTCTTCTTTCTTAAGGGATCCTTTAATGGCCAACAAATGACCCTCGCTAATGTATATTTCCCTAATACAGCACATGCATCATTTTTCCAGAGAGCCTCCCCCTTACATCAGGGTCCCCAGAGAGCCTCCCCCTTATGCCAGGGTACCCAGAGAGCCTCCCCCTTACACCAGGGTCCCCAGAGAGCCTCCCCCTTACATCAGGCTCCCAGAGAGCCTCCCCCTTACATCAGGATCCCCAGAGAGCCCCTGTATACATCAGGGTCCCCAGGGAGCCTCCCCATACACCAGGGTCCCCATAGAGGCTCCCCTTACACCAGGGTCCCCAGAGAGCCTTCCCCTTACATCAGGGTCCCCAGAGAGCCCCCCTTACATCAGGGACCCCAGAGATCCCTCTAAACATCAGGGTCCCCAGAGAGCACCCATTATATCAGGGTCCCCAGAGAGTCTCCCTATACATAAGGGTGAGAGAGTGGGGGGTGAATGAAAAGGGGTGAAAGAGAGAGAGGGGGTGGATGAGGGGGGGTGAGGGAGGGTGAGAGAGAGGGGGTGCATGAGAAATCCCCTAGCCCTGCCTGCAGTCCCTGCAGTCCCAGCTCTGGGAGGTGCCAGTGATGCTGCTCAGGGTGGCGGTGTCTTCTCTCTCTCTCTCCCTCCTGGGCTCTTCCCGACTGCCCAGGCCTCCCCCTCCCGGTTTGATGCTGCTGCTCTGCGCTCCAAGCTGCCACTGGACCAGCGGTGGGATGCTCCAGTCCAGGAGTTGCAGGTCAGGCCCCATGAGCACTAGCACGGAGGAGGAAGTGGAATCCTCCTCCGCTTTGAATGCTGGGCACAGTGGGCATAAAGGGAGTTGCAGCCGTGACGTCACTGGTTGCTAGATGCTAGGTGGTTCGAGCAACCAGTGACCAAAAGTAGAGTCAGGTGGAGGCGAGGGCGGAGCTGGAGCCAGCGCTACCACGGATCAGTCTGCCCCTGTCCCCTGCATTCTGGACCGGGACAAAAGACTTGGGGCTATGGGCCCCAGATTCGGGGCTGTAGCCCCAATAGCCGCCCCCTGGCAATGCCACTGCTAGGTGGAGACTTTACCATCACACTTAATCCACTACAAGACACATCTAACGGTCAAACTTCAATTGCCTTTAAGATACTTAAATGTGTTAAAAAATTGCTGAATTCTCTAACATTAATAGATTCTTGGAGATAGGGATGGGCGAACGGTTCGGCCCGAGCATAAGTTCAGGCCAAACATTCTTTGTGCAGTTGTTCGGCGGACAGCCAAACAAATGGGTTGTTCCACCATTTGTTCTGACCACAATGCATTGTGGTGCTGAACAGTGCATTGCAAGCCCTGATTGGCTGAAGCAGTGAAAGCTTCAGCCAATCAGGGCACAGAGCACTGTCAGATTCATGATTGGACACTGTCATCATGACTTTATCCTATCATGGCTCATTCCCGCCCTAAAGTATAAAAGTATTCTTTCAATGGCAGCCATTTTCAGTGTGATTTTGGCGTGGAGAAAGATAGAACAGGGCTCTGTTCGGTGCTATCAGTTAGTTAGTGTGCTATCTTGTGCTATTTTGCTTCAATTGTCAGTGTAGAATAGTAGTTTAGTGTCAGTCTAGGGATAGCGTGAGTGTAGTGAGGAGGACCATCATTCAGCTTTGCATAGTGTGAATCTAGAGTAGGGACAGCTCAGATAGTTTCACTGCCAGTTTAACGCCATATAGTTTTGCGTGCATTACTGCCAGTTTAACGCCATCTAGTTCTGTGTGCGTTACTGCCAGTTTAACGCCATATAGTTCTGCGTGCGTTACTGCCAGTTTAATGCCACATAGTTCTGTGTGCATTACTGCCAGTTTAACGCCATATAGTTTTGCGTGCGTTAATGCCAGTTTAACGCCATATAATTCTGTGTGTCACTGTACGTTTAGCACATTATATTGCAGTATATTATAGTGTATCCGTGGAGTGTGTCTGTGTAGTGTGAGAACTCAAATTAAAGTGCACCAAACACCTCTTTACATTGATTAAAATGTATCAAAGTGGCAAAAACACCAACAATTTGGATACCACATGCCTAACAAGGCATTTAACATCCAACCACTCAGCCCATTGGCAAGAGCACCTAAAAGCCACACAAAAGGGCACAAATCTGTCCCTCCTCCTCCTGCTCCTTACCCACTTCAGTCTACCCCTGCGATACCGAGTCATTACCTTTCAGCTGCCTCCACTGACAGTGATGATGGTATCGCACAGGGTGTCCCAGGTCCTAGCAGCACATCTGCCAGCAGCACAGAACCAGCTGTAAAGTGTAGCCGGCAAATTTCTCTGCCCCATCTGCTACAGCGAAAAAAAAATGCAGTCTCTGCCACCCACATGCCCAGCATCTGAATGCAAGCTTTCAGCCTGGTGGATTCTGTCCCCTTCCGTGAATTTGCACAATGTGCTGTACCACAATGGCAGGTTCCCAGTCGCTATTACTTTTCACGTTAGGCCGTTCCATCTCTCTACCATCACATGGAAGGGAATGTTCTGGCATCGATGGGCAAGGCAGTCAGTTGTAAAATCCACCTTACTGCTGACACGTGGTCCAGCAAGCATGGGCAGGGACGATATATATTTTGATCACAGCACATTGGGTAATGCTGCTTGCAACTCGAAAGGATGCATGTCAGGGCACAGTGCTGCAGCTTGTTGCACCCCCACATCTCCATATAGCTGGTGGTGATGATGCCAGACCTGTGAGCTCTACCCCCTCCTCCTCCTCCTCCTCTGTCACTTCCATGCCCTCCTCTGCAGAATTGTCCTATGAGCATCAGGTACCCCCTAAGCGTTCAAAGGGCTATTCCCAGAGCCAGGCTAAAAGGTGCCATGCAGTGCTTCAGCTGGTGTATTTAGGGGACAGGAACCACACCAGAGCAGAGATTCTTGCAGCTATGCAGGGACAGGCCCAGAGGTGGTTCACACCATGCCAGCTGGAGCCAGGAATGGTGGTGTTAGATAGGGATGAGCTTCGAGTTCGAGTCGAACTCATGTTCGACTCGAACATCGGCTGTTCGCCAGTTCTCCGAACAGCGAACAATTTGGGGTGTTTGCGGCAAATTCGAAAGCCGCGTAACGCCCTTTAAAAGTCTATGGGAAAAATCAAAAGTGCTAATTTTAAAGGCTTATATGCATGGTATTGTCATAAAAAGTGTTTGGGGACCTGGGTCCTGCCCCAGGGGACATGGATTAATGCAAAAAAAGTTTTAAAAATGGCCGTTTTTTCGGGAGCAGTGATTTTAATAATGCTTAAAGTGAAACAATAAAAGTGTAATATTCCTTTAAATTTCGTACCTGGGGGGTGTCTATAGTATGCCTGTAAAGGGGTGCATTTTTCCCGTGTTTAGAACAGTCTGACAGCAAAATGACATTTCAAAGGAAAAAAAGTCATTTTAAAATACTCGCAGCTATTAATGAATTGCCGGTCCGACAATACACATAAAAGTTTATTGATAAAAACGGCATGGAAATTCCCCACAGGGGAAGACCGAACCAAAATTTTTTAAAAAAATGACGTGGGGGTCCCCCTAAATTCCATACCAGGCCCTTCAGGTCTGGTATTAATATTAAGGGGAACCCCGGCCAAATTTTTTTTTTTTTTTAATGGCGTGGGGTCCCCCTCAAAATCTATACCAGACCATTCAGGTCTGGTATGGATTTTAAGGGGAACCCCGCCCCAAAATTAAAAAAAAAAAAATTGTGGGGTCCCCCAAAAAATCCATACCAGACTCTTATCCGAGCACGCAACCTGGCAGGCCGCAGGAAAAGAGGGGGATGAGAGAGCGCCCCCCCTCCTGAACCATACCAGGCCACATGCCCTCAACATTGGGAGGGTGCTTTGGGGTAGCTCCCCAAAACACCTTATCCCCATGTTGATGGGGACAAGGGCCTCATCCCCACAACCCTTGCCAGGTGGTTGTGGGGGTCTGCGGGCCGGGGGCTTATCTGAATCTGGAAGCCCCCTTTAACAAGGGGACCCCCAGATCCCGGCCCTCCCCCCTGTGTGAAATGGTAAGGGGGTACAAAAGTACTCCTACCATTTCACACAAAAAAAGTGTCAAAAATGTTAAAAATGACAAGAGACCGTTTTTGACAATTCCTTTATTTAAAAGCTTCTTTTAAATAAGGGTGGGTGGGGCCACCTGGTAACCCCACCCCCTCTGACGCACGGGGACTTCCCTGTGGCATTCCCCGTGACATATGAGGGGGCGGGGTCACTGGGTGGCCCCGCCCTTTGTTATTTAAGAACCGCCAGAAGAGGAGAAGCGTCACACAGCGGGAGCATCCCATCATGGTGGATGAGGAGCGGGCCGAGAAAAAGAAGGGAAGAAGACACCGCGGAGGAAAGATGCCGGACAAGAACACCGGAGGAAGAACCAGAAGAACCAGAAGAAGAAGATGGAGGAAGAAACCGAAGGAAGATAGAAGATAAAAGAAAGAAGTAGCATTTAAATAAAGGAATTGTCAAAAACTGTCTTCTGTCATTTTTAACATTTTTGACAGTTTTTTTGTGAAATGGTAGGGGTACTTTTGTACCCCCTTACCATTTCACACAGGGGGGAGGGCCGGGATCTGGGGGTCCCCTTGTTAAAGGGGGCTTCCAGATTCCAATAAGCCCCCCCCGCAGACCCCCACAACCACCGGGCAAGGGTTGTGGGGATGAGACCCCAAAGCACCCTCCCAATGTTGAGGGCATGTGGCCTGGTACGGTTCAGGGGGGCCACTCTCTCGCCCCCCTCTTTTCCTGCGGCCTGCCAGGTTGCGTGCTCAGATAAGGGTCTGGTATGGATTTTTGGGGGGACCCCACGCCATTTTTTTTTTAAATTTTAGCGTGGGGTTCCCCTTAAATTTCATACCAGACCTGAAGGGTCTGGTATAGATTTTGAGGGGGACCCCATGCCATTTTTCTTTTACATTTTGGCCAGGGTTCCCCTTAATATCCATACCAGACCTGAAGGGCCTGGTAAGGAATTTAGGGGGTCCCCCCACGTCATTTTTTTTTTAAATTTTGGTTCGGGTTCCCCTGTGGGGAATTCCCATGCTGTTTTTATCAATGAACTTTTATGTGTATTGTCAGACCGGCAATTCATTAATAGCCGCAAGTAGTTTTAAATGACTTTTTTTCCTTTGAAATGTCATTTTGCTGTCAGACTGTTCTAAACACGGGAAACATGTGCCCCTTTACAGGCATACTATAGACACCCCCAGATACAAAATTTAAAGAAATATTACACTTTTATTGTTTCACTTTAAGCATTCTTAAAATCACTGCTCCCGAAAAAACGGCCGTTTTTAAAACTTTTTTTGCATTGATCCATGTCCCCTGGGGCAGGACCCAGGTCCCCAAACACTTTTTATGACAATAACTTGCATATAAGCCTTTAAAATTAGCAATTTTGATTATTCATGTTTGTGTCCTATAGACTTTAACGGTGTTCGCGGGTCCGAACAAATTTTTTGCCTGTTCCCATGTTCTGGTGTGAACCAAACAGGGGGGTGTTCGGCTCATCCCTAGTGTCCAATAATGGCTCAAACTTCCTGTCCATCCTTAGACAGGGAAAATTGACACATGTGCCATGCCTGGCACATGTCCTCAATATGGTGGTGCAGCGTTTCCTAAGTAGGTATCCAGGGTTGCAAGATGTACTAAAACAGGCCAGAAGAGTCTGTAGCCATTTCAGGCAGTCATACACAGCCAATGCTTGGTTGGCTGAAATTCAGCAGGAATTCCATCTGCCCATAAACCACCTGATTTGTGACATGCCCACCAGGTGGAACTCAACTTTGGGAATGCTGCAGCGGCTATACATGCAGCATAGGGCCATCAACAAGTATCTGTGCCAGTACGGCATGACGACAGGCTCAGGCCGCCTCTGCTTTTTTTCCCCACGCCAATGGCTGATTATTAAGGATGCATGCACTGTATTGTCACCATTTGAGGAGGCCACAAGGATGGTGAGCAGTGACAGTGCATGCATCAGTGACACAATCCCTGTTGTGTACCTGCTGGAGCAGACTCTGCGTGGCATTATGGACAGGGCACTGGAGGCAGAGCAGCAGGAGGAAAAGGAAGACTTCCTTTCCGCTCAAAGCCCACTTTATCCAGACACCATCATTCCTATGTCACAAAACACACAAGAGTAGAGCGGGGTGGAGGATGAGGAGGAGGATTCTAGCACTTTCATAGGCTTCAAAGAAGAGGAAGACATGCGTAAATCTGTAAGCGTTGGCTTTCCAATCGCAGGACCCTTGGGAGTAGTACGTGATTGAGAAGAGGAAGTTCCAGATGCTGTCATCCTGAGTGACCCCGAGGAGTCTGCTTCTCAAGCCTCGGCAAATTTGAGGTGCATGGGCAACTTCATGCTTCAAAGCCTGCAAAAGGACCCAAGAATTTGTTGCATAAAGGAGAAGGATGATTACTGGTTGGCAATCCTCCTTGACCACCATTATAAGGGGAAGGTCTCAGAACTCATCCCATCCCCACAGAGAGTGCAGAAGATAAAATCTCTTGGGGACACTTTAAAGAGGATTTTATTGAACATTTTTCCTGACTCCAGTAGGTTACAGTGTGGTGTAAAACGTTATTTTGAGTCTTCTGTTGGTCAAGAGAGGAGCGTTAGAGGGGGGCGTGGCCGACCGGAGCTGAAGATGGACGCCTGATCTCTCAGCTCGTCAGCCAGAGGAACACACAGGACAACACAGGCCGCACTAGCATCACAATCCGGAGCCATCCTCGTCCCAGACACACCAAAGACCATGGCCAGCGTGTCCAGAAAGAGACTACCAGAGTACAAACCCCAAAAACTGACTGAGTTCTCCTACAAGCTGGTGGAGCAGGTCAGTGTGTTTAAAGATGGCACCGGCCGGCCGCGCCGCGGGACTCTTACACGGATCTCCCGGACGAAATCCCAGCAGATCCATCCACCACAGGCACCCCAGCATTGCCCCCTCACCCTCCGGAGTGTGATCCCCTCCCTAACAGCCCCGCAAAAGCTAAAATGCGGCTCGATACGCCGCTGCAGCAGCCGCTGTCAGCACAAATTGAGGCCCAGGCTTTCAGCCCCCACCTCTGCAACCAGGCCTTGCACACATCAATGGCATCCTTCCCTACCTCAGGACAACCAGTCATTGATACCACCCTAAAGGACATGCTGCTATAATTGGCAGACCTCTCTCATGACAGATCTTTCCTCATTATTTACAAAAATATCCTCAGACATCCACTCACTTGATGATAGAGTGAAATGTATTGAGAGAAGTATGAGTGAATGCACCTCCACAGTAAATGAGGTCATAGAAGTTTATGATGATGTGAGAGAGGAACAGAAGTGGATTCGCTCCAGCTGGCCGATTTGGAAGACAGGTCCCACAGGAACAACGTTAAGTTGAGAGGTATTCCTGAATCCATATTACCTGCAGACCTACCTCGCTACGCGAAAGAAGTGATGCATATCATTATCCCAGAAGCGTTCCCCCAAGACATAATAGTGGACAGAGTTCACAGAATTGCTAAGCCGTCCCACCTTGCCGCCTCAGTTCCCAGAGATGTACTAATGAGAGTCCACTTCTTTCATATCAAAGAAAAACTCCTGCTGGGGGTCAAAACTAAATCACCATTGCCCAGTCCATACACGAGGATCCAATTCTTCCCAGACCTCTCCAAATACAAGCTCCAACTAAGACGCCAGCTGAACCCAGTCACCATAGGTCTCCAAAACCATAAAATACCATATAAATGGCGTTACCCGGCAACTCTCCTACTCACGAGAAATGGTCAATCCCACACTATAAGTGATCTTGATAAAGGAATGAAACTCCTCCACACCTGGGGAATAATCCTGGAACCCCCCAAGACACCCTCACCGCTGAACATCCTCATCCCGCAGGCACCTGGACCAATACCGCAGATAAATGGCTCTTACTACAACCACCAAATTGGGCCTAACCACAACATCTCAGATCCCCTGGACCATGACGAATTGATCCCTTAGCTTTTCAGTTCCCTTCGTTACTTACTGTTTTTACCCCCACCTAGAGGTTGAAGCGGTGTTCTACACCACCTCTACAAACCGTTCTCTCAGAGTTTAAGTTACCAACAGTTTGTTTATCAAGTGTTAATGTCATATGTGATTAACATATTGCTCTATCCACAGCTCTATTAACCATCTTGCTGACAGGCCCTCCGCTCCTCATCAATTTTGTCTCTATTCCAGGCACTTCCATACCTAGGAAAACAGCGACAAACTGTAAGTGTTACCCCACCCAATCCTCCAACCCTACACTCACACAATGCCGATCACTATTTTTATCACTAACTGTCAATGGGCTGAATCACATGGCTAAAAGACACTCACTATGGAAAACCGCCAAGGCTCTCCAGAGTGATATTCTCTGTGCTCAAGAGACTCACCTAATTCCAATGGATTCACATCTATGCAACAACCGCCAGTTTCCACACATCTTCCAAGCATTCCACGCTACTAAATCTAAAGGGGTCATGATAGCAATAAAAGATACTGTGGACTTCCAATTGTCTAATGCGCTACTGGACCCTGAAGGTCATTATATAATTCTAACGTGCATCATCAACAGAGTACCATATACTCTTATTAATGTCTATGCCCCGAATACCCACCAAATGAAATTTCTACACAAAGTCCTGCGCATCACCAAACCAATTCAGAAAGGTCATCTGATATTATGTGGAGACCTAAACATGACCCCCAACACCATCATGGATACCACATCAGCTGCAAAATGGCGAGACTCGCCACTGAAAAAATGTTTCTCTTCACAGGATATGTTCGATGTTTGGCGTTGCCATCATGGAGCTGAAAGAGACTTCAACTTTTATTCCCCCAGACACAATTCTTATTCGAGAGTTGATCTATTTTTAATGGACAAATGGCTGTTACAGAAAATATGTAAATCTACGATCCACACCACGACATGGTCAGACCACACCCCAATTTCAATCACGATAGAAGACTCCAATCTACAATGTAATATGTTTATCTGGCGAGCAAACAATTACATACTTCAACACGAAAAGTACTCACCAGAGATTTCAGATCAACTTACAGAATTTTTCTCAATAAACAAAGGCTCAGTGTCTGACCCTGGAGTGGTGTGGAGCACACATAAAGCTTATATAAGAGGTTTGTTGATAAAACTAAGCTCTCTCCACAAAAAGAAGAGGACGCAGCGTATAGATGAATTAACATTCCAGATAGCAACTCTAGAGCTGCAACATAAAGCCAACCCTCAGACTCTACAAACTAACCAATTACTGTCCCTTGGGCAAGAACTGAAAACTTTGCTCCTTCATTCTTTTGAATTCCTCCAATGCAAACTAAAAGCTACTACATACTCCACCTCTAACAAGGCAGGGAAAAGATTAGCACAGAGACTCAAAGGCAGATGATCTAAAACCAAAATACACCAGCTTCTTCACCCCCATAAAAAAATTCCTAAGACAAACCCACAAGACATAGCCAACGCATTTAGCGACTACTGTAGGGACTTATACAACCTAAAACAAGACCCCCAGACTCCACAACCCTCCACGGATGAGATTAACCAATTCCTCCAAACTATTCGCTTACCATCCCTGACTGTGAATCAATTAGAAATCCTCAATACCCCATTCACAGAACAGGAAATCAAAGCATCAATTGACTCACTCCCCAATGGGAAGGCCCCAGGACCTGATTCTCCGACAGGTGAATATTATAAACAGTACTCCACACATCTAATCCCATATATTACGGAACTCTTCAATAACGCTACCTCCTCTTCTAAATTCCCCAATGAATACCTAAATGCACTGATAATTACAATACCGAAGCCAGGGAAGGAGCCGAACATTCCCCAAAATTTTCGCCCAGTATCCCTACTTTACCTTGATCTAAAAATGTATGCTAAAACTATTGCAACGTGATTCATAGACATCATACCCATCCTCATACATAGAGATCAGACAGGGTTCACTAAGGGTAGACAGGGACCAGATGCCACCAGAAGAATGATCAACCTGATCCGCCATGCTGAATCCAATGGAACGCCTTCTCTGCTCCTATCTTTGGATGCAGAGAAGGCGTTCGATAGGGTACACTGGACGTATCTCAACATGGTGCTCCAATTTGGCTTTCAGAACCACATCCTTAGAGCCATTATGGCAATGTACACTACCCCCCCAAGTATTCACAGAAGGCATGATTTCAAAACCATTCCCCATTACAAATGGCACGCGCCAAGGTTGCCCGCTCTCTCGCTCATTTTTAATTTGCTCATGGAAACTTTGGCGCAACACATACGTTCCAATGCCGCTATATCTGGATTACAGATTGGCAACGTTTCCCACAAAATAAGCCTTTTCGCAGATGATGTCATACTGATCCTCACTAACCCAACTTCCTCCCTGGCAGAGGTACAAAACACATTAAACTGGTTCAGTAAAATTTCATATTATAAAGTAAACACGACCAAATCATTTATTCTTGATATAAAACTAGACGCCACAATAAAAAATCTGCTTCAACTACAACACACCTTCGGGTGGGCAGATAAAGACATTTCTTTCCTGGGAATTCAATTGCCAAGATCAGTCAAAAATCTTTACTCATCTAACTTCTTGCCACTCCTTCACAAAATCCAAAAGGACACACAACAAATAACAAAACATGAACTATCCTGGTCAGGAAGGCTGGCAGCCTTCAAAATGACATGTCTCCCTCAAATTTTGTACTTCTTTCGAACCCTTCCCATACCAATACCCTCCTCATTTTTCAGGTCCCTTCAAACAATCTTCAACAAGTTTCTTTGGAACGGTAAAAAACCCAGATGTGCCCATATAAAACTGATTAAACATAAACTGGTGGGAGGCACGGGATCCATAAACTTTGAGGACTACTATTTTGCAGCTTTACTTGCTTAGCTACCTGATTGGTTCCAACCCCTTCCATAATCTCTCTGGGCCCAAATAGAGATGCTCTCACTCACGCATCCTAACTTAAAAAACTGGCTACTAAGTACCCCTCTAGGATCTTTCATTCCACCCTCTATCTCCCCGACCATGAAGGCTACAGCCCTTGCTTGGAAAAAAATGATCACCCTGATTATACTCCCTCCATGGCGCTCTACAATATTCCCTTAGAGTCCCTTCACTACATGACACCAGATCTAACGCTTTCCCAATGGACCCTCATAGGGATCCACTCCCTACAACACCTTTATACAAGGAAACAAACTAAAATCTTTCTCCCAACTACAAGCAGAATATGACTTACCCTCCTCAGAACACTTCACATTCTTGCGCATCCATCACAACCTAAGGAAAACACCCCTCCCTCTCTACAGCATCCCCCAAAGACCTGGGATTATCTCGCAAACCCTACCCCAAAAACCAAAGGCATATCATACTTCTATACCCTTCTTCATAAAAAAGAGACCTTCCTTAAGATGGCTCCACACCATCTATGGGAATCGGATCTTACACGCACTTACTCTGACACACAATGGCAGTATGCTCTTAAGTCCATTTACAAAGCCACTAAATTCTCAGTGCTATGGAAACTCACTCAGAAATTATCGTTAAGATGGTACCTGACACCAGCTAAACTGGCATCCTTCAGCCCCCAAAATCCCAATACATGCTGGCGATGTAAATCCGCCAAGGGCAACATGTTCCATATTTTCTGGACTTGTCCCCTCATCCAGAGATATTGGATTGATACATTTAAACTTATCTCCACCATAACCAAACTCTCGATCCCCCCCTCACCTGAACTTGCACTACTAAACCTAAACATAGAAACCATGCCTTACCCCCTGAGACACACAACAACCCATGTCCTCTTGGCCTCCAGGCTCAATATAACAAGACAATGGAAGTCTGACAAAACTCCAACTATCGCAGAAATAATAGATCTAGTTTCACTTCACTTCAATTATGAGACAATGACGGCCGCCAGCAATGATCAGGCCACAAAATCCCGTACAAAATGGCAACCGTGGGCAAACTGGTCTAATGCTGCAATTGCCACTTAAAATGTTAAATGTTCACCTTTACACCTTTCTTGACCGAGCAATGTGTTCAACCCACTCTAGTTATGTTTGATACAACAAGAATACAGTATAATACTTACTAATGGAAGAAATGAACTGTACTCAATATGCACACATTGGGTGCTGTCTCCCCTTGGGGCACAAAAGTGCTCCCAATCGGGGTGCTGTGACGGGAGAGAGAACCCTTTATTTATATCTTTACCTCCTTTATTTGTATTTCTGGCAAACTGTTGGTTATTAATGAATAGTTAATGAGTTCCTTATGTTGCACAAAGTACAAAATCTAAATTGTATCTTGTATTTACTTGCTTAAAATCAATAAAACAATTTGAAAGAAAAAGAGAGGAGCATTGGAGAAGGCGTCTGCCTAAGTGAGGCATTTCAGAATTTTTTTAGTCTTTGCCACCCAGGGCTGTCAGCTTCCACATCCTATCGCCAGCATCTGCATCACATGGTGGACGATTACCTTGGGGCCAAAACAGAGATGGAGAGCTTTCCAGCTGATGATCCACTGACTTACTGGGTCATGAGAATAGACCACTGGCCAGAACTTGCCCAGTATGCTTTTCAGTTGTTGAACTGCCCTGCATCCAGCGTGCTTTCAGAACGGGCATTCAGTGCTGCAGGAGGTTTCATTACTGATCATAGAACGTGTCTGTCCACAGACTACGTGGACCGTTTGCCTTTTATAAAAATGACTTAGTCCTGGATTACCAGCGATGAAGTCCCTGATGCCGATATCACTGATTAAGTCTTTTTGGGATATTGAATCTCTGCAGGACTTCGAGGTTGCCTAGCTTTGAGGGTGTTCAATTATTTCATCTGGAAGAATGTTTTTGGTATAGGTTTCATGGGCACAATTAACACCCAAAGACCAATTTTCCAAAACCTGTTTGACAGGTGCATATCATTGAAATTTTTCCAGCAAGGCCAATTCTTGCTTTCATCAGGAGTACCTCTATAGGGTTATGGTGGGAAGGCGCCCCCACACCCAAGGAGTAATTTTTCTGCACCTGTTTGACAGGTGCATATCATTGCAATGTTTTACAGCAAGGCCAATTTTTGCTTTCATCAAGAGTACCTCTATAGGGTTACAGTGGGAAGGCACCACCAACACTCAACACCGAACACCCCCCTGGTTCGGTTCACAGCAGAACATGTGAACAGGCAAAAAATTAGTTCGAACACGCGAACACCGCTAAAGTCTATAGAACATGAATGTGAAAAACCAAAAGTGCTAATTTTAAGGGTTAATATGCAAGTTATTTTCATAAAAAGTGTTCAGGGACCTGGGTCCTATCAATGCAAAAAAAAGTTTTAAAAACTGACGTTTTTTTGGGAGCAGTGATTTTAATAATGCTTAAAGTGAATCAATAAAAGTGAAATATTCCTTTCAATTTCATACCTGGGGGGTGTCTATAGTATGGAAAATTATAGAATCGTGCTAAACATTTGCATAAATGATTACATATGCATACACTGACCCAAATGACAATATTGATGTACCATGTGTGTGTGACCATATGATGCGAACAAATTGTCAAACAGTAACGTAACATCAAAAAAACAAAAATGAAGTGATAATGAGTCAATAAGTGATTAATAAATAAAAACATATGGTAAAGTGTACATAAACCTAGGATGACCAATCACCCGTGGACTAAATATTAATTAGTGAAGTGATAAAAAAGTCCATCCAAGAAGTATATGGTCTCCAATAATGTGAAGGAAAATGGGTGCTCGGTCCGCCACCAATAATAGAGGGTTGCCGCTTACCAGAAACCCATGATCCCCCACTACAGAGGATCAGGGGAAGCCTAGATAGGAAATGCCCTCCGGAGCATAGCAAATGAGGTCAGAATCTGAAGTCGGTGGTAATTAGGGATGAGCCGAACACCCCCCGGTTTGGTTCCCACCAGAACCTGCGAACGGACCGTAAATTTGCGCAAACTTTAGAACCCTATTGAAGTCTATGGTACTCGAACGTTCAAAATTAAAAGTGCTAATTTTAAAGGCTATTTGGAAGGTATTGTCCTAAAAAGGGTTTGGGGACCCGGGTCCTGCCCCAGGGGATTTGTATCAATGCAAAAAAAAGTTTTAAAAACAGCCGTTTTTTCGGGCGCAGTGATTTTAATGATGCTTAAAGTGAAAAAAAAGTGAAATATTCCTTTTAATTATCGTACCTGGGGGGTGTCTATAGTATGCTTGTAAAGTGGCGCATGTTTCCCGTGCTTAGAACAGTCCCTGCACAAAATGACATTTTTAAAGGAATAAAAGTCATTTAAAACTGCTTGCAGCTTTAATGTAATGTCGGGTCCCGGCAATATGGATGATAATCAGTGAGACAAACAGCATGGGTACCCCCCCCAGCCCATTATCAGACCCTTTGGGTCTTGTATGGATATTAAGGGGAACCTCGCACTCAAATTAAAAAAAGGAAAGGTGTGGGGCCCCCAGGCCCTATATACTCTGAACAGCATTATACAGACGGTGCAAACAAGGCAGGGACTATAGGTTTCTTGTTAAGTAGAATATGTTTGTAATTTTGAACTGGTACATTTTTAACGTGTAGCTCCAGTCAAAAAATCTATTTTAAGCTTTTTGGAAAACATAGGGAAGGGTTATCACCCCTGTGACATTTGTTTTGCTGTCTGTGCACCTCTTCAGAAGATTTCACCTCACTTTCTGTCCCAATGACAAATGTTTTTTGACAATTTGGTGTTTTTAGTGAAACAAGGATTGGTGATAAAGCATCAGTGGAGAGGAGACACGTTTTTCCCATATTAACTCTTACAGGAGAGAATTTCCCTTCCTAGGGGTAGATTTAATCTCACATCCTGTTGTCTCCTTCCGTTTGCAAGTAGGAGTCATTTGTAAGTTGGATGTTCGAAAGTAGGGGCCTGCCCTATATACTCTGCAAAAATTGGGGCCTTAGGTATTGGAGAAGGGCATTGAGGCCATTGTGTACGCCTCAGGGACTTTTAACGGTGCTAAGATCAATGATATACCCAACGTATCATAAAATAATATTTTATTAGACAATCTCATTAAAAGGAAACAGACATTAATAGAAAACAATATACGGCAATATACAAAACAGAAAAAAAGGGGGGATAACCCTTTGATACAGAAGTTAATACCACTTTCTCAACATGTTTCGCTTTCATAAGCTTCTTCAGGAGATATGTTTGTGATATTAGAGTCAACTATGGAAGAATAGAGAAAATATATATATATGTAAACAATACGTGTACATGTCTGCTTATACATCATACAATCATGATATTTAAATATGAGCAATGTACAAAAATTTAAAAAAAATAGATAATATATATATATATAATAGATAGATCTGTATATGTGTAAACATCATATATTAAGATGGAGATATACAAAAAAAAAAAAAAAAAAACACAACCACATTTCATGTGTATAATCATCATTTGGCTTGAAAAAGCTTACCTGTAGAAAGAATTATATAATTAAAAAGGAGAGACTTGTATAATGGCAAATGCTTTCTCCTCAGCTCCCACCTCACTATAAAGGCATGCAGAGAGGGATAAAATCCCTAAAACATGAGAATTCTTTAAAAAGAGAAAAATTGAGAACAGTAAGTCTGAATGGATAAGGTAAATTTAATTGAAGTGCACTTATCAGTAGCATTGTGTATGAAGATAAAAAAATCAAAAATCAATCAAAAAGTACCTCAGGTAGAATCAATCGAAGATAACAAAAAGGCTACATCCAAAAGATGATAGGTTGCAAAATTGCTGAAAAATTGAAAAAACGGTTCCTGTGTTGCAGTGGAGTAGCAGTCAAAGAAGGGGGCAGTATACGTCCATACACAGCTGATGGATGAGCTAGACCTGGAGGTATTACTGCAAACTCTCACAGAGAACCTGAAGGGTATGAGCATAGTAAGAGGATATCTCTGAGTATCATCTATACTGGAATGCATAATTGTTACAAAAAGCAAACGAACGTAGATGCAAGGACTTACTGTGATAATCAAGATTTCTATTAAGCAAAATTGCCCGTCAGGAGGATCCCTCTGCCCCACGTATCAAGCAGGAAAATGACAGAAGTTGGCGGGGAAACAAAAGCCCCGCTTTTAAACCTCTCCAGCGTGACGACGTCTGACTCATCGTCACGCTGCGGACTGAAAAAGACACCTGCGCATGCGCACGTATCCGATTTCCATTCAGAGAGCAGCGTAAGTGACGTCGGGTACTGCAGGCGGACCCGCGGCCATCTTGGAAAATCCTATGCCCTGAGTCTGATACTAAGAAGGCTCACAGGGCTCAAAAAGGAAAAAATTGAGTTGTGCTTGGTATATATAATGACGCAATCAAAGTCAATGGCCTCTGATATAGCGTGGCTGTCACACGGCCCTGTTTGGGGATTTTATGCCCTGATACTTTGCATTAAAGGAGCCCAAAGATACTAACATAGATTTTATAGTATATAGAATGCCGTGTGTATGAGTGAATCGGAAACAAAAAGAGCAGCACTCGGTGTCCAAAAAACGGGCAGCAAAGCAATCAAAACATTGATTAGGAAATGATTAGCTAAGTGCCCGGGGTGTCCGTGCATGCCAAAGGATATAAAGGGAAGGAGAAGTGCTTGACATTTTCTGAACCGAATTTAGGGCCCCATATCTCAGGGCCACTTGGAGCTGGGAACCCCATATTTGGTGTGCAAACCCAGTGGAACTGGTACCATAACATATCCAAAGCTGGTGTTCCTAGCACCAAGTGGCCCTGAGATACGGGGCCCCAAAACCAGTTTGCAAAATGTCATTCTCTGCTGCAGAAAAGTGCTTGACATTTTCTGAACTGAAATTTGCGGCCCTGTATCTCGGGGCCACTTAGTGCTAGAAACACCAGCTTTGGAAATTTTATGGTGCTAGTTCCACTGGGTTTGCACACCAAATTTGGGGTTCTTAGCACTAAGTGTCCCCGAGATACGGGGCCCCACCTTCGGTCAACTGTGTCCATCTGCAGCAATGTCATTTCGGGACCCTTTGGGTTCAGAGACCCCAAATTTTGGCTGCAGCTAGGGGGCATCTAGGAACCCTTAACTACTGAGTTTGAAGTTCAGGGGACCTATGGCTGCAAATGGGCACAGTGATGCTGCAAATGGGCATTGTTGACCCTCTTTTCCACTTACAGTAGCTGTGCATTTCTCACCCTTGTCTTATACTCGGGTCAATAAGTTTTTCCCATTTTTTTGTGGTAAATTAGGGCCTCGACTTATACTCGGAACGACTTATACTCGAGTATATACGGTAACTATAATAATACAAACTTTTTTAATATAGACACAACATTTGCTGTATTGACAATTTACAGAATTAACCACTTCAGCCCCGGAAGGATTTACCCCCTTCCTGACCAGAGCACTTTTTACAATTTGGCACTGCGTCGCTTTAACTGCTAATTGCGCGGTCATGCAATGGTGTACCCAAACGAAATTTGCGTCCTTTTCTTCCCACAAATAGAGCTTTCTTTTGATGGTATTTGATCACCTCTGCCATTTTTATTTTTTGCGCTATAAACGGAAAAAGACCGAAAATTTTGAAAAAAAATGATATTTTCTACTTTTTGTTGTAAAAAAAATCCAATAAACTCAATTTTAGTCATACATTTAGGCCAAAATGTATTCGGCCACATGTCTTTGGTAAAAAAAAAGTAAATAAGCGTATATTTATTGGTTTGCGCAAAAGTTATAGTGCCTACAAACTAGGGTACATTTTCTGGAATTTACACAGCTTTTAGTTTATGACTGCCTATGTCATTTCTTGAGGTGCTAAAATGGCAGGGCAGTACAAAACCCCCCAAATGACCCCATTTTGGAAAGTAGACACCCCAAGGAAATTGCTGAGAGGCATGTTGAACCCATTGAATATTTATTTTTTTTGTCCCAGGTGATTGAATAATGACAAAAAAAAAAAAAATTTACAAAAATTTGTCACTAAATGATATATTGCTCACACAGGCCATGGGCATATGTGGAATTGCACCCCAAAATACATTCAGCTGCTTCTCCTGAGTACGGGGATACCACATGTGTGGGACTTTTTGGGAGCCTAGCCGCGTATGGGGCCCCGAAAACCAAGCACCGCCTTCAGGATTTCTAAGGGCATAGATTTTTGATTACACTCCTCACTACCTATCACAGTTTTGAAGGCCATAAAATGCCAAGATGGCACAAAACACCCCCAAATGACCCCATTTTGGAAAGTAGACACCCCAAGCTATTTGCTGAGAGGTATGTTGAGTCCATGGAATATTTTATTTTTTGACACAAGTTCTGGGAATGTGACAATTTTTTTTTTTTTTTTGCACAAAGTTGTCACTAAATGATATACTGCTCACACAGGCCATGGGCATATGTGGAATTGCACCCCAAAATACATTTAGCTGCTTCTCCTGAGTATGGGGATACCACATGTGTGGGACTTTTTGGGAGCCTAGCCGCGTACGGGGCCCCGAAAACCAATCACCGCCTTTAGGATTTCTAAGGGCATACATTTTTTATTTCACTCCTCACTACCTATCAGAGTTTTGAAGGCCATAAAATGCCAAGATGGCACAAAACCCCCCCAAATGACCCCATTTTGGAAAGTAGACACCCCAAGCTATTTGCTGAGAGTCATGTTGAGTCCATGGAATATTTTATATTTTGACACAAGTTGCTGGAAAGTGACAATTTTTTTTTTTTTTTTTGCACAAAGTTGTCACTAAATGATATATTGCTCAAACATGCCATGGACATATGTGGAATTGCACCCCAAAATATATTCTGCTGCTTCTCCTGAGTACAGGGATACCACATGTGTGGGACTTTTTGGGAGCCTAGCCGCGTACGGGGCCCCGAAAACCAAGCACCGCCTTCAGGATTTCTAAGGGCATAAATTTTTGATTTCACTTCTCACTACCTATCACAGTTTTGAAGGCCATAAAATGCCAAGATGGCACAACCCCCCCCCCAAATGACCCCATTTTGGAAAGTAGACACCCCAAGCTATTTGCTGAGAGGCATGTTGAGTCCATGGAATATTTTATTTTTTGACACAAGTTGCGGGAATGTGAGAATTTTTTTTTTTTTGCACAAAGTTGTCACTAAATGATATATTGCTCACACAGGCCATGGGCATATGTGGAATTGCACCCCAAAATACATTCTGCTGATTCTCCTGAGTACGGGGATACCACATGTGTGGGACTTTTTGGGAGCCTAGCTGCGTACGGGGCCCCGAAAACCCAGCACCGCCTTCAGGATTTCTAAGGGCGTAAAGTTGTAATTTCACTCCCCACTACCTATCACATTTTTGAAGGCCATAAAATGCCCAGATGGCACAACCCCCCCCCCAATTGACCCCATTTTGGAAAGTAGACACCCCAAGCTATTTGCTGAGAGGCATGTTGAGTCCATGGAATATTTTATATTTTGACACAAGTTGCGGGAAAGTGACAATTTTTTTTTTTTTTTTTGCACAAAGTTGTCACTAAATGATATATTGTTCAAACATGCCATGGGCATATGTGGAATTACACCCCAAAATATATTCTGCTGCTTCTCCTGAGTACGGGGATACCACATGTGTGGGACTTTTTGGGAGCCTAGCCGCGTACGGGGCCCCGAAAACCAAGCACCGCCTTCAGGATTTCTAAGGGCATACATTTTTGATTTTACTCCTCACTACCTATCACACTTTTGAAGGCCATAAAATGCCAAGATGGCACAAAACCCCCCCAAATGACCCCATTTTGGAAAGTAGACCCCCCCAGCTATTTGCTGAGAGGCATGGTGAGTATTTTGCAGCTCTCATTTGTTTTTGAAAATGAAGAAAGGCAAGAAAAACGTATTTTTTTTTTCTTTTTTCAATTTTCAAAACTTTGTGAGAAAAAGTGAGGTCTGCAAAATACTCACTATACCTCTCAGCAAATAGCTTTGGGTGTCTATTTTCCAAAATGGGGTCATTTGGGGGGGGTTGTGCCACCTGGGCATTCCATGGCCTCCGAAACTGTGATAGGCAGTGAAGAGTGAAATCAAAAATTTACGCCCTTAGAAAGCCTGAAGGCGGGGCTTGGTTTTCGGGGTCCCGTACGTGGCTAGGCTCCCAAAAAGTCTCACACATGTGGTATCCCCGTACTCAGGAGAAGCAACAGAATGTATTTTGGGGTGTAATTTCACATATTCCCATGGCATGTTTGAGCAATATATCATTTAGTGACAACTTTGTGCAAAAAAAAAAAAATTTGTCTTTTTCCCGCAACTTGTGTCACAATATAAAATATTTAATGGACTCGACATGCCTCTCAGCAAATAGCTTGGGGTGTCTACTTTCCAAAATGGGGTCATTTGGGGGGGTTTTGAACTGTCCTGGCAT
The DNA here is from genome assembly GCA_037952925.1 of Lithobates clamitans. NCBI lineage: Eukaryota > Metazoa > Chordata > Amphibia > Anura > Ranidae > Lithobates > Lithobates clamitans. Next base: position 8,534,941 of record JBBGZY010000268.1, on the reverse strand, counting down.
TTTATGCACAACATTTAGAAGCTTATGTCACACATCGACCAATCTTCTAACCACTTGAAGACAAAGCCCTTTCTGACACTTATTGTTTACATGAAAAAATTATTTTTTTTTTGCAAAAAAATTACTTTGAACCCCCAAACATTATATATTTTTTTAAAGCAAATGCCCTACAGATTAAAATGGTGGGTGTTTAATTTTTTTTTTTTTTCACACAGTATTTGCGCAGCGATTTTTCAAACACATTTTTTGGGGAAAAAACACACTTTTTTAAATTTTAATACACTAAAACACACTATTTTGTCAAAATGTTTGATGAAATAAAAAAGATGATCTTAGGCCGAGTACATGGATACCAAACATGACATGCTTTAAAATTGCGCACAAACGTGCAGTGGCGACAAACTAAATACATTTTTAAAAGCCTTTAAAAGCCTTTACAGGTTACCACTTTAGATTTACAGAGGAGGTCTACTGCTAAAATTACTGCCCTCGATCTGACCTTCGCGGTGATACCTCACATGCATGGTGCAATTGCTGTTTACATTTGACGCCAGACCGACGCTTGCATTCGCCTTTGTTCGAGAGCAGGGGGGGGGGGGGGCAGGGGTGCTTTTTTTTTTTTTTTTATTATTTTTTTTGCTTTTTTATCTTATTTTTAAACTGTTCCTTTCATTTTTTTTTTTTTTATAATTTTTATTGTTATCTCAGGGAATGTAAATATCCCCCATGATAGCAATAGGTAGTGACAGGTACTCTTTTTAGAAAAAATTGGGGTCTATTAGACCCTAGATCTCTCCTCTGCCCTCAAAGCATCTGACCACACCAAGATCGGTGTGATAAAATGCTTTCCCAATTTCCCAATGGCGCTGTTTACATCCGGCGAAATCTAAGTCATGAAATGCTTGTAGCTTCCAGTTTCTTAGGCCATAGAGATGTTTGGAGCCATTCTGGTCTCTGATCAGCTCTATGGTCAGCTGGCTGAATCACCGGCTGCATTCTCAAGTTCCCTGTTGGGACAGGAGAGCCAGAGAAAAACATGGACGACGGTGTGGGGGGGGGCATTCCCTCCCACTGCTTGTAAAAGCAGTCTAGAGGCTAATTAGCCGCTAGGATTGCTTTTACAAGAAAGCCGACCACTGGCTGAAAAGAATGATACCAAGATGATACCTAAACCTGCAGGCATCATTCTGGTATAACCACTCAAAGTCCAGCAACATACCAGTACGTTGCTGGTCCTTGTTGGGCATACATTGTAAACTTTTTTTTCATGCAGCCTGTGGGCTGAACGAAAAAAAGATATTGATCGGTGGGTATGCCCACCATTAGAATACCTCCCTTCATCCACCCACTTCTAATGATGGGCATACATGCACCGTATATATATGCCGAAGCATGGGGGCATCCTCCCGCAAAAGGCAGGAGCAAATCGCTCCTCCACCCACTGCTGCCCCCACGCTTCGGCATATATGCTGAAGTATGTAACTGTGGTGGTGAAATCACCTCCGACAGCGCTGGAGTCACGGCTTTATGTATCGTGGGAGCAAACGCTGTTGCTGTCAAGATAAATAAATCCATGCTGCAACTGAATGGCGTACCTGCTAAGCAAATGATGGTTAACAAAAAAACAAAGTAACATTACAGTATAATAGTATTACTTACCATACCTGCAAAGCAAAATACAAAAAAAAATAGTAAAAAATAAAACATTTAACGCAACCTGTGCCTACCTAAAAATATATATTTGCCGAAGCATGGGGGCATCCTCCCGCAAAAGGCAGGAGCAAATCGCTCCTCCACCCACTGCTGCCCCCACGCTTCGGCATATATGCTGAAGTATGTAACTGTGGTGGTGAAATCACCTCCGACGGCGCTGGAGTCACGGCTTTATGTATCGTGGGAGCAAACGCTGTTGCTGTCAAGATAAATAAATCCGCTCTGCAGCTGAATGGCGTACCTGAAAACACAAAGGTGGTTAACAATAAAAAAAACAAAGTATAAAAAAATTGCATACCTATAAAGCAAACATGATAAAAACATAACAATAAAACATTGCAGTATAGAATGCAGAACAATAGAGAGAGAATAGAGAGAGAACAATAAAACAACAACTATTTTTGGTTTTTTTATTTTATTTTTTTTTGTGTTTTTTTCTTTTTTTTACTTTTTTTTGTTTTTTTTACACTTTTTTTTGTAACTTTAACTTTTTTAACTGGTACCAGGTTTGGGTCTCTCAAAATGCGACAGCATCTTGGGAGACCCTGTGGAAGTGTGCCTAGTCTGTGCAGTGCTGTACCCTACGCTAATATTCCACTAGTGTGTGGTAGCGTTCAAAACATTCACCAATGCAAAGACCAGGATTGCCAGGACAGAGGGGACAACAATACCGGGTGTCACGCCTAAATCCGCGCTTGCTGCAGACACGACATCTTTTTTGGGGGGTTCGTTGGGTAGGGGTACTCGGGAGGGTATAAAGAAAATGCCTCTCATGCAGCCGGCTTACTGCATTTGGTTGGGGATGGTGAGGTGGAGCACCGTCTGGATACAGAAGGGCTCTGACGATCTCTTCCTGGAATTTAAGGAAGGATCCAGTCCGTCCTGAAGCTCTGTATAGCACATAAGCATTCAGCAAAGCCAATTGAAATAAATAAACAGACACTTTTTTGTACCAGCGTCTGGCCTTACGGGCAATTAGGTACGGCGCCAACAACTGGTCGTTGAGGTCCACCCCTCCCATATTAAGGTTATATTCGTGGACACAGAGGGGTTTCTCCACAACACCAGTCGCCGTAGGAATTTGGACCATCGTGTCTGCATGAAGGGAGGTTAGAACGAAAACATTCTTCTTATCCCTCCACTTCATAGCGAGCAAATTATTATACTTCAAGCAGGCTCTCTCCCCCAGCCTAAGACGGGAATCTACAAGCCGCTGGGGAAAGCCCCGGCGATTAGGTCGCACGGTGCCACATGCTCCAATCTGATGATCAAAAAGGTGGCTAAAAAGTGGCACGCTCGTATAATAATTGTCCACGTACAAGTGGTACCCCTTTCCGAATAAGGGTGACACCAAGTCCCACACTATCTTGCCAGCGCTTCCTATGTAGTCAGGGCAGTTTGTCGGCTCTACGTGACTATCTTTTCCCTCGTAAACCATAAATCTACATGTATAGCCTGTGGCCCTGTCACAGAGCTTATACATCTTGACCCCGTATCTGGCACGCTTGCTGGGAAGGTACTGTTTGAATGACAAGCGGCCAGAAAATTTAACCAGGGACTCATCAACGCAGACAACTTGATGGGGGGTAAACAAGTCTGCAAAACGTTGGTTGAAGTGGTTTACGAGGGGCCGAATTTTGTAGAGCCGATCGTATTCAGGGTCTCCACGAGGACGACAGAGTTCATTGTCGTTGAAGTGCATGAACCGCAAAATCTGCTCGTATCGTGCCCTGGCCATGGAAGCAGAGAACAAGGGTGAATGGTAAATTGGGTCAGTGGACCAATATGACCGCAACTCACTCTTTTTATTCAACCCCATGAGGAGGGAAAGGCCCAGAAAGATCTTAAATTCGGAGACCGTAATTGGTCTCCAATCTCTGGCAAGGGTGGACTGGGGCATAGTGGCGATGTATTGACCAGCGTATAAATTGCTTTGGTCCACAATAGATCTATAGAGATCTTCGGTGAAAAACAGCAAATAAAAATCCAGTGGCGTAAAGTCAACTGTTTCCACCTGAATTCCGGGTTGGCCAGTGAAAGGGGGAAGTACGGGTGCTGCAGAAGTGGTGGGTACCCAATTTGGATTGGCCAATGCAGCAGGAAGGGCACTATGGGCACGACAGGCCTGTGTTCGTCTTCTTGGTGGCAGCGGGACACTACTAGTGCTTGCCACCTCGCCAGCTTGAACTGCACTTATGGGACTCGCCACGTCACCACGTGATACTGCAGTGCTGGATGTACGACCAGGGTGTACTAGGCCGCTGGTGCTTGCCAGTTCACCAGAAGGAGTAGCGGCGCTAGTACTTCTCTGCTCCATACGAGAGCCCTGCGGTTCTTGCACTTCAAGGACAGCATAAGTTCGGGGTCTGGTACGCCTGACCTTAGCAGGGACCACAACTCCGTCGTCAGAGCTATCTGTCATGGAGCCGCTGTCCTCTACAGGATCGTATTCTGAGCCTGAATCTGACAGATGAGTGACTTCCTCTTCACTATCTGTCATGCTCAGAATCCTGTAGGCCTCTTCACTAGTGTACCTTCGATTTGCCATTTTGGCCTCTAAATTTAGGGGTACACTAGTGAGACTCACAGGCAAAAAAGCTCCCGACTGTCAGCGACTGATTCAAAACGCTACCAAAAAACTGTTAGCGATCGCAGGGATCAGGCCTGACTCTGCGACCGCTGCAGTTATGTGTGCTTAGTGTTTTGTAAGTGTCAGTAATCGATCGATACTGCACTTGGGTGGGCTGGGCTGGGCCGAGGAGCAAAACGCAGGTGCTAGCAGGTATCTGGGCTGATCCCGCTAACACTGCGTTTCAGGGAACCCTAAACTGCTGGGGAGTATAGATCTGATCGGATCAGATATCGATCCGTTCAGATACTATAGCACTAAGGGAGGTGTATGCTGCGTGCGTGGGTTTTAGCGGTACTGGCGCTAACCTGACGCTGCCTGGGGCGACGCAGACCTTATCTGATCCTAAAAACTTAACTTCTATCACCGCCGGGCAATTAGGGGGTTAAACCTTTATAAGGTAATAAACGGCGGGTGCCCTAAAACTATAATAAACTGTAATAAACTATAATAAACTACAAAAAACAAACTATCTAACCAGCGTCACCCGTAACACTTATACGGTGATCGCTGGTGAAAGGGTTAACTAGGGGGCAATCAGGGGGTTAAAACCTTTAGCAGGTAGTATATGGGGGTCCCTGTCGCTATAAAACACTGACAGCGAACCTATATACTTACCTCCCTAAACTAGCGTCACCTGTGTCACTAATACAGCGATCAGAAAAACGATCGCTTAGCGACACTGGTGACGGGGGGTAATCAAGGGGTTAACTTTTATTAGGGGGGGTTAGGGGGTACCCTGGACCTAAGGGGGGGTACCCTAGACCTAAAGGGGGCTAACCTAACTGCCCTAACACTTATAACTGACAAACTGACACCAATGCAAAAAAAAAAAAAAACACTGCTATTGGTGTCAGAGTGACAGTGGGTACAGGGGGGTGATCGGGGGGTGATCGGGGGGTGACAGGGGGGTGAAAAGTGTGCCTGGCGTGTTCTACTGAGCGTGTGGTGTTGGTGCACTTACTTGGATGTCTTCTCTCCTCGGCGTCGGATCAAAAAGACCGGCTCCAGGAGAGATGACATCACTTCCTCTCCCTCTGTTTACATTACAGAGGGAGAGGAAGCATTTGATTCGTGGGAGCGATCGGGAGGGGGTGGCCATCAATGGATGGCCTCCCCCTGACCCCCAATCGCCCGCGAACAAGAGCCGACCGCCCAGGGCACCGGGGGGGGGTCCGATCGGACCCCCCGCCCGCGGGAAGGCATCACGTACTAGGTACGTGATTTTGCCTGCCCGTGCCGACCTGCTCACGTATATAGGCGTGAGGCAGTCGGCAAGTGGTTAAGATTGATGTAACATGTTGTTCATAATGAGATATAAAAAAAAAAAACACTAATTTACATCACCCTTGTACAAGTGGACAGAGTGATACTCAACGCGTTTCAAGGTCATGCGTTATTCCTCTTAATCAGGAACAAGTGGTATGAATATTTATTTATCTACAATTCATAAAGAGAAACAATAAGTAAAAAGTATATGCATACAGATAATTAGACAAAAAATTGTCTACAGACAAGCAATCTATACATTAAATACATAGTCTACTGACCATAAAGAAGCAGGTGTCTTGGTATGTCACATCAATAATTTTTCATATAAAAAAGAAGAAAAACAAAAAGATATAGCTGTGCTAGCCCCACAGCGCCCAAACAGGATGGAGACAGCACGGCCAATCCAGCGACGGCCAAAAGGGGGGTCAAAAGAGGGGGGAGACCCGAGCCAAGACCAGGCAGTTTGCACCAGAATGAAGATGACGCAGATCTAACAATAAGTATACTAATAAATTAGTGAATGGTAGTATATGCACACATGATATACAGAATGTATAGAAAACCCCAAGACCACTCAAAAAAGGGGAAAGGAAGGGCAAGGAAGGAGAGTAAAAAAGGGGAGGGGGAAAATAAAGAAGAAAAAGAAAAAAGAAGGAAAAAGAAAAAAGATAAAATAAGAGCGAAAAAAGGGGGGAATTGAGAGGGAGGGGGAGGAGGGGAAGGGAGAAGGGAAGGAGGGTTTTTTTCTTTAGTGTGGTACTTAAACCCACCTCACTCTATAGATATACAGCATAAAAGTGTCAGAAACCATGAACCAGACCGAGAGAGAAGTACAGTAAAATCACACTTGTTTAATAAAAATAAAAAGGTAAATAGAGTAAGCGTAGTCAAAGCATAGCCAGAGTCCAGTAACTGGATCGGGTAGTCAGCAAAGCCAGAGTCCAGTAACCGGATTGGGTAGTCAGCCAAGCCAGAGTTCAGTAACCAGATTGGGTAATCAGCCAGGCCAGAAGTCAGGGATCCAAATAGAGTAACAGTAAGCAGCATAAGGAGCCAGAAGGGATGTCAGCAAAGCCAGTCTTTAAACAGGAAAGCAGGAGATGGTTTCTTGTGATGTGACCAAGGCAAAGGCAGGAATGAAGTGAGCTGGAGATCTTTAAGTAGGTGGGACTGACGAGCAGATCCACAACAGCTGGTTAACTGTGGAGAGAGATGAGAGCTGGCAATTAGCCGACAGCTGAGTGGCCAGCTCAGAGAAGGAAGGGCTGAGCCAACCCTGACAAAATATATATATATATATATATATATATATATATATATATATATATATATATATATATATATATATATATATGAACATTATTAGTCTATCATACTACAGTTTGGAGCAGAGGAAATAAAACAAATAAAAAGGTGTATATATCTGCTTACTGGCAGATCACTTTTAATGTTATATGCCTATATCCTTAGTCAGTAAGAAGATATACCTATGGAAGGAGGTGGAGGACAATAAATCAATATCAGAAACAGATGTCCATTGCGTACAGTATAGGGTCTATGCATATATAATGCTCAAAAGACCTATCTATATGCATACAGGCATTAAATTACTAATTTTTGTCTAATTATCTGTATGCATATACTCTTTACTTATTGTTTCTCTTTATGAATTGTAGATAGCATAAATATTCATACCGCTTTCTCCTAATGAAGAGGAATAACGCATGACATTATAAACCAAAATCCATCCATCCACGGCTTCAAATTAGCTAACAGGGAATTTAAAACTGCGGCATACGCAGATGACCCACTCTTTTTTTTTTTTTTACACAGCCTTATATTTCCATCCCCAATCTTTTAGATAACTTTAAGACATATGGTTACATTTCAAACCTAAAAATAAATTATAACAAGTCTGAAGCTTAAAAAGAGCCAGACAAAAATGCTCTTTTAAATGGGAAAATAAAGCCCTGAAATATTTAGGAATATGGCTTACCCCCAACCCTAGGGACTTACTTGAACAAAATTTTACACCACTTCTGAAACACATTACAGTAGATTCAAAGAAAGAGGCAGCTTCTCATGGTTTGGGAGAGACGCAATTTTGAAAATAGTCATCCTCTCTAAGCTACTTTATTGCATGCATACCTTACCAGCCAAAATCCCATCTGTCTTTTTTAGACGTTTGCAACATATACAGTGCCAATTTGTGTGGGCCCACAAAAAAACAAGATTAACTACTTGGCATCCGCGCTATAGCCGAATGACGGCTACAGCGCGGACCTACATTCCCGGGAGGCCGTCATATGACGGCCTCCCCTGTGCACGCTCCCTGCGCGCGCCCTGTAGGGCGCGCGCTCGGCGCGTTGTGATCACCGAGTCTCTGAGACTCGGCTGATCACCGATCTGTGTAAGGGGCCGGTCCCGGCCCCTTACCATGTGATCAGCTGTCAGCCAATGACAGCTGATCACATGATCTAAACAAAAGATCGGTAATCGTTTTTTTTTTTTACTCACGCTGACAGCGCGAGTAGAAAAAAAAAGCCGATCACCGGATCGGATGTGAGGGACATCGGTCCCCAAGTGGAAGAGGCACATCTGCCTCATCAGTGCCCAATTAAAGTGCCACCTAACACTGCCCACAGTGCCACCTAACAGTGCTCACAGTGCCACCTAACAGTGCCAACAGTGCCACCTAACAGTGCCCACAGTGCCACCTAACAGTGCCCACAAGTGACACCTATCAATGCCCACAAGTACCACCTATCAATGCCCACCTGTAGTGCCAATCAGTGCCACCTGCCAGTGCTGCCCATCATTGCCACCCATCAGTGCCCATCACTGCCACCCATCAGTGCCCATCACTGCCGCCTATCAGTGCCCATCACTGCCGCCTCATCAGCGTACATCAATGAAGGAGAAAAAATACCCGTTTAAAATTTTTTATAACAAAATATAAAAAAATAAACTTTTTTTTAAAAAAAAATTCAGTTTTTTACATTTTTTTAATAAAAAGTAAAAACCGCAGAGGTGATCAAATACCACCAAAAGAAAGCTCTATTTGTGGTGAAAAAATGATAAAAATTTCATTTGGGTACAGTGTTGTATGACCGCGCAATTGTCATTCAAAGTGCGTCAGCGCCGAAAGCTGAAAATTGGTCTGGATAGGAGGGGGGTTTAAGTGCCCGGTAAGCAAGTGGTTAAGCATCAACACAATGACAAACTCTAAAAATGCAGGAGGTATGGGACTACCGGATTTTAAACGTTACTATTATGCCACCCATATCACAAGGGTTATAGACTGGCACTGTCATGATGCAAACATTAGGTAACCATTGAGAATAAATCCTCCCCCCTCCCCCTAAAATTTCTACCCTGAATATCTTAAACTCAATATGCCCATCTCTTTTCCGACACACAAAGTTTGAGAGCAGGATATAAAATTTTCCGACAACAAAATCCGTTGTTGGAAATTCTGATCGTGTGTACACAAATCCGACGGACAAAGTGCCACGCATGCTCAGAATAAATAAAGAGATGAAAGCTATTGGCCATTGCCCCATTTATAGTCCCGACGTACGTGTTTTACGTCACCGCGTTCAGAACGATCGGATTTTCCGACAACTTTGTGTGACCGTGTGTATGCAAGACAAGTTTGAGCCAACATCCGTCTGAAAAAATCCTAGGATTTTGTTGTCGGAATGTTCGAACAAAGTCCGACCGTGTGTACGGGACATTAGACTGACTGTTTGATTATAGTAAAATAAACTCTCCTAGGTAAATCAATTGAAAATATGTCAACAAGTACATTGGAATAACTATTCTTATCTATGAAACAACTCTGTTTAAAAAGCAGAGCACACATTGCAAATTCTTTTTCTCTTTTTTTTCTCTATCTCTCCCTTATTTTGTTTCTTTTCATCCTATTATCTGCAGTGCACCATATCCCTGTCACCCACCTAGCTGCTTGCACCTTTCCACCTATCCATGCCAGTATAGTTTTAGAAATGACATCCTCTTGCCCCATTTATTTTTTTTATAAATAAAATTTTTATTGAACATTTTTCAAGTTAACAGTACTTTGTACAACACCCTGCAATACAGAAATATAAAAGAAGATCAAGTATCAGATGTATCAGATGTATACCGCACAAAGGAAGTAGCTTCAATATACTACTAAATGTCTCAGAAAATAGGTATGTTATAATCAGTGTATCTTGGAGAAAATGTAAAAATCTCAAGGAAATATGGAAGAATATCTAAGGCTTTGGTGTTTATGACATTACTTAGTAAAATATATTTATTAACTAAAAATTTAGTGTAAAATAATATCAACTATAATTGGTGATAATACAAAAAGATATAACTTCAAATATCAAATATATGGCTGATACAGATGATGAGAAATTTTACCACAAGCTCTTGTTACAAAATGCCCTGTCTACATTTCATGACGGCTTTAGTAAATAGCTTTCCATGACTTTACATACGTATAATAAACAAACTTGTGTGTTGAATGTGATTTCTTCTCAAAACAAAGATACCTTCAAGCTTACACTTCAAAATGCATGAAGAAAATGTTATACTATGTACAGAGCTTGATAATTTAATCAAGACTTATTTACGGTAAAGATAATTCTCTAATGAATTTTATGTTTATACATATATCATAACAAAACCATTGATACAGACTTTGGAATTAGCTTTTTTTTTGAGATATACAAAGATGCGTATTTCTCTTATAATTGGAATATAATTATGTCATGCTGCAGGTAGAAATAACACAACTCAAATGCTGCTCCATAAAGTTAAATTGGTTTAGTAGTGTATATGCTAAATAATTAAATACCAAAAGATAAAATAGAAAATTAATACTTTACCAGAGATATACCGTGTTTATCTGCGTATAACACGCGCCTGTGTATAACATGCACCCCAAGTTTAGGAGGGAATTTTAAGAAAAAAAACTTTTAGGAGGGAAGTTTAAGGAAAAAAACTTACATTTAAATGCCCATCAATGCAGCGTTATCAGTGTCCATCTGCAGCCTTCTCTGTGTCATTGCAGCCTGTGTCATTGCAGCCTTTCCTGTGTCATTGCAGCCTGTGTCATTGCAGCCTGTGTCATTGCAGCCTTTCCTGTGTCATTGCAGCCTGTGTCATTGCAGCCTTTCCTGTGTCATCCCAGCCTGTGTCATTGCAGCCTTCCCTGTGTCTTTGCAGCCTTGTGTCTTTTAAAATTGTCACCGATCACAGTCAGGGGCGGGACTGCGAGAGGAGAGAAGCGAGCGTCGCCGACATACACAAAGCCGAGTGTACTTCGGCTAGACTCGGCTCTGCTCACAGTCAGGGGTGGGACTGCGAGAGGAGCCAAGTCCAGCCGAATTACACTCGGCTTTGTGTATGTCGGCTCCGCTCGCTCCTCTCCTCACAATCAGCGGAGATCGTCCCGGGATCGGCGTATAACACGCACTCACGATTTTCCCCTGATTTTAAGGGGAAGAAAGTGTGTGTTATACGCCGATAAATACGCTTTGTTTTGAGAAGTATCATCTGGGTGTCCCAAAGGACTTCTCCAACACTCCTACATTCTTCCGTACTGTCTTAATCCTGCTTTCTTTCCTTCTGTTCTTCTTTTGATGACCCCCTTCCAGCTATGTTTATACTCTTTTATCCCACCCAAAAAGTGGGTGTGTGTGTCACTTCTACGTAACTAATGAAGTCAATTGACGTGATGTTTAGCATGCAACTATGGCAATGCTAATTAGGAATCCATTTTTGACTTTACCATGATTACCACTAGGGGTCAGTATAGTATTTTATAATTTATTTTTAAATATTTTTAATATACCAAATGTAATTCCTGAATAACCATTTTAGAAAGAAAGCCATAAATTATGAGAAGATGTTAATATCTTCATATATATGTCAGACTTTCTGGCTCTTCCTGAAATATATGGTTTTAAGAAAATATGCTCCACACTGATTGCTTTTTCTTTAAATTCCTGAAATATATGGTTTTAAGAAAATATACCCCACACTGATTGTTTTTTCTTTAAATTCCTTAAGTTAAGTGAGGTCATGTTTCTGACTAGACGTATAATGGCTTATTCTTAAACATCCCCATTATTAGAACTTCTAGACATCACATTCATATACAATATTCCCCCTCATGTGAATAATATGAAGACTTATATATATCAGTGAATACATCAAACAATACATATATATTTAATATGTAAAAAAAAAAAATCTACAATAAGTGACATTGTTCAAGTCATTATGCCTATAACTACTCCAATATAATTTACTAATATATTTGGAATTATTGCTAGTATGATTAATTGCAGTGTATAATATAAAGTATTTCAAAAACACAGTTTATGAACACATCTCTATTCCCTTTCTTCATCATGAAAAAAAAAAATTGTGTTTCTATCTAGTGTTATTTGAAACCTAACCCCCATTCTTTTTCTGGTTAGTGTCTTATCCTATGTGGTTTTCACTTTGACTAAGATTTCTCAAAATTTACAGCCTAAAAGAATGTGCATGGGTTCTCTCAGAGAAAAAAAAAACTCTTGTAAAAGTTTCTATTCATTAGTCATGAACTCAGTCTCAACTTAAAAAAAAAAATATATATATTATAAAAAAAATATATATATATTCACTTGTAGAGGAGAACCGCACTCTGCTTATAGTTTAGTGCCAGCAATCAGGTCTTCCCACCGACCTTGTATATAGAAAAAGAGTCCAAGAGGTTGCTGCACTTAAAAACTTCTTTGCTTTATTTCACAATATCTTCAGGAGAGATTTACAAAGCAAATATAATCCAAAATCACAGGCAAGAAATGCCTACACAGTTTCAGACATGAGTAGATTCAGATATGGATGGATGGATGGATGGATGGATTACGTCTCGGGCTAGTCAGCTTACGCCCTTCCTAAGATCCATTGAAGCACATTGATGTGCTTCAATGGATCTTAGGAAGGGCGTAAGCTGACTAGCCCGAGACGTAATCCATCCATCCATCCATCAATGTCACTCGTCATTGGGTGGATAGTGTATAGGAGCTCTGATGTCAAGTACCAAAAATAGAGGATTTTTATAAAAGTATTCTTTATAGGGTATACAAATAGAGCTCTTTTGTAGCCTGAGATCATACCACCTGCCACACATCGGGGGTGAGTTCCTCTCCCAGAGCCCTTTGCCATTTGTGCATGTAGGTTTGTTTCCCTTGGGTCTGCATGGAAAATGCATTAAGTATCTTATAGATATCTGATATTAGGCTCTTCTGAGAGGGGCCTGCCTGAACAATCTGCTCAAAAGGGGTCAGTTTTGCGAATTGTAGGGAGGGAGGGAATTATCCATAAAACACTCTTTGTGGCAGGGGAAATCTATCTCTGAATGTATCGAAAGATAGCAGTTTCCTTGTACTATCATCAACCATGTGGTCATATTGAAATAAATTATCTGACATCCATGGATGGGACATTGGAAAAGTCAGACTATCTGGCACTTTAGGGTTGTAGCTGAATGCTGTCATTAAAGAGGCTGACGATGTGGGGGGATATCTATGTTTCAGCGTCCGCTGCAAACCATGGTGGAATGACTTAGTACGAAGTATGTTGGAGGGGTCAGTGGTTGTGTCTGCATTCCATAGCAAATTATTAGGGTGGGCAGGCACAAGCCAGAGTTTTTCTTTTTTGTCCAGCAATTATATACAAATAAAGCAGTCCAAGAAGCGATGGCTTGGAGGTGTATCAATGTTTGTGCAAAGAGAATGGTCCCTATATGGCATAAGTATTACAGTCACATAAGGGCTTTGCATGTCACTTGGAATGGGGTTTTTAAGGAGAAATCCATTAAAAAGTGTAGTTATAAGGGAGGAGGATCAGGAGAAAAGTTTTATAGTATTCATAAGGGAGACTATCAGGTCCCATGGCTTTATGACACTAGTTACTTTATTGTCTCTTCAATTTCTTCCCCTGTAATGGGCGGGTTAGGTGAGCAGAGAGCAGAGGCTAAGCGTTTAGGGATGCCCCTCTGCAAAAAGTATCAATGCATACAGGCTTGAAGATCTAGCAAGGATGGAGGATGTGAAATGATGGATTATATAGGTCCGAGTAGGAGTCTCAGAAGATTTAGGCTATATGAGAGGAATGTGACTGTAGCCTCCCGTGTTTATCCATAATAGCCTGCAGGGCCACCAGACAAAACTTTTCCTTCAGTTTATTTGCTAAGTCTTTGTGGACTCTGTTCCCTTTGTCGTAATATAATTGTCAAACGTAAAAAAAAAGGGTTTCCTCAAGTTTGCCCAAAGCTAATTCTTTTAACGTAGTTCTAAGTTTAACTATCTCTCTGAGTAGTTTGACAATAGTGAGAGGCTCAATTGAGCCTCTAAAAGTTGGAGTTGGTTCTCAGCCTGTTTTTTTGGCATTTTTCTTTAAAGCCAAACATAGGGCTATACACAGTCCTCTGATGACTGTTTTATGCGCTTCCCACAATGTGTTGTGGAACACATCTGGCGTTTGATTTTCTGCGAAGTAGAGCCTCAGAGTGGATTCTAGTTCATGTTTAGAAGGATCCAGCTTAAGCAGAAACTCATTAAGTTGCCAATGGCATGTTTTAAGTTTGGTAGAGTCTAAGGCTAGGGTCAAGAGAATAGGAGCATGATCCGACCAAGAAATAGGTAATATTTTTGAGGCCTTTACTGTTCGCAGAGTCGGATTGTTTACAAAAAAATAGTCAAGACAAGAATGAGTTTGATGAGGATGAGAATGCATTCATTATCTATCCAGTGGGTGGGGGTGGAGCCGGCGCTGGCCATGAAGGCAGCACAGGGAGAGGGCACCTACTGACAGACAGCGATCCTGCCTAAATCCTGTAAGCAGTGTAATTTGAAGTGGCTTCATTTTGCCTCAGGTCCCTTTTTTATCATCTGGGGCAGGTGCAGTCATGGTAAAAATCGCCAGGCAGCTGCTAAGGGAGGTTAAGGCTCAGATCTCCGAGGAAGGCCTTATCTGAATACTCTGCTAAGATGGAGCATATGGAGGATCGTACGCAAAGGAATAACATCAGGCTAGTGGGCTTCCTGGAGAGCCCTGAAGATTTTCTGGATTGGTGGTTTAGGGACAATATGGAGGCAACCACCTTTACTCAGCTCTTTGCTACGGAACCGGCACATCTTATCCCAGCCAGGGCACCACCATCTGGGCCGATACCTCACCCTATGATTGCATGGATCTTGTATTTTTGTGATAGAGAGAATATTTTTCGTGCTGCAAGAAATGGTCCTGAGTTGGAGTATATTGGCTACCATATTTCGATATGTATATATATATGTATATATATATATATATATATATATATATATATATATATATATATATATATATATATATTATATATTTCTGTTGTAATGCAGACACAAAGAGCCAGCTTTCAGCCTGCATAGAAACGTTTCAGGGATCATTAGTTGGTCTACAGCATGTTATATCCAGCCAAGCTGCAGGTGGTGGATAGGGGCAAGGTGCACTTCTTTACCATTTACTGAAGCTTCTAGATGGAAGGATTCCAGAGGCAGACCATAAAGTGGCAGCTCTCCCCGGCCTCCCTGAAGATGACACTCTTCGATGCTGTGCTGTTCTTTTTTCAGCTTTTATTTTGCTGTTTTTTTGTGCTTCAGCGGAACTGCTGTTTGATTCCCTGGAGTCCATTAATATGTGCCTGCTCTTGGGTATTTTGTATTACACGGACTTTCAGAAGCTTGCTTCCTCTATCTGACTTTTTGTGCATATTGTTTGTAATTTTTTTCTTTCTAACATTGCTTGTTTACCATTACTCAGGTTTTCTTGTTAACTTACCATTCCTTTTCAGGGTGGACTTTTGGACTCTTAAGGATTTGGGGCAGTGACCTTATGCAGGCTGATGAGATCTCTTAGGTTTACTGTCTTGGTTATGTTCTTTTTGTCCTTGGAGTGTGCACACTATGTTTGCGGTCCCTTTCTCAAGTTGACCCAACTGCCCCTCTTTTGGTGAGTTTCTCTGTGGCTGATGGTCTCCAAGAATCCTGGCTCTCTGCGAGTGGCGATGTCTGCTCTGTAAGTTGTCTCCATTATTCACGTTGCATTGAATGGCATTAAAGTGGATGTGAACCCAAAATTTTTGAGTATAAGATTTCCTATCATTTGAGCCCAGTCTTGCCACAAAGAGTTAATCCAGTTCTGAGAAATCCTCTTTTATTGTTCAGTGAGATAAAACTTGACAAACAGAGAAAAACTGTCAAATCCTCCCCGTTGCTGTAAAAGACAGGTGATTTACATATATCGTAAACTAACCTAAGACATGCATTATTTTTTATTTCCCACCCCCACTCCTTTCTTCAGCAGCTCTGCAAGGATTGGCTGTTCCACACCTCAGCATGATTTGGCATGCTGAAGTCATGTGGTTACTTTCCTGTCTTTTCACTGGATGTTAGAGATCATAGCAGAAGTTCAGTGTAAGAAATACACAGGAGAAATGCATATTGACAAGGGGAGTGTAGAGGTGGGCGGGGAGTCTACTGATATCACGACTCCACCCACCGAGCTCCAGATAACAGACCCACCCACAGAATCTGTTTTTCGGGTCTCATAACAGACAGAGGGGAGACATTTGACAGGTAAAGATACATGCAGGAGGCATGTATATCCTTATAGGTAACCCCTATGGCAGTAGTTTAAAAAGGATGAAATTGGGTTTATTTCCACTTTAATTCTTCACTTAGTGTCCTGGAATGTTTGGGGCCTTAATTCCAAATGTAAGCATTCTCTGTTGTTCGACTACCTCTCCATATAGAAGGGCGGGTTCTGATGGGTCTCCTGCTCTGTTTGCGGTATGGATGTCTATGTATGGATTGCAGGACATTTGGAGATATAAGCATGCAGACACCAAAGAGTGATCTTGTTACTCGGAGTCCCATAAATCCTTATCCAGAATGGACACTGTACTCGCTTATGGGACGGGCTTGGGCCTGGTGGACTCTGTACAATACACTGAAATACAGTTGCACCTACTGCACTTTGTGCATCATCATTTCGTTTTGTCTTTTTAGATACATAGGTTAGGTTTGTTTGTTTTGTTTTGCTTTTGTTTTTTTTGTGGCACTGCAGAGTTTAAACTATTTAAAGTGGAACTTCAGTAATTTTTTCAACTTTCCATCTATTAAATATTTTACCCTTGTTGTTTTAACTTTGGATAGTAAAACATTTTTTTTCTGTCAGCAAATACCTTATACAGCCCACTTCCTGTTTCTTGTCTGGTAAAAAGCCTAGGCTTATGACATCATGTACAGCTCTCTCTTTCTCTCTCATGAGAGTTTGTCAGGAAGGGAGGGGGAGGAGTCATAAGAGGGCCAATGAGAGCTGCAGAGCTGGAGGTGTACCTTTTGTGTGTCTGCGTAAATTCAGGAAGTGAATAGATAGCAGCTCCAGCTGCCCACAGTTAAAATGGTTGCAGCCAGACTCAGTGAAGGGAAATTTCTGCAGCATATTTGACATATATGTATATCTGTACAGAAGTACAGAATCACAGTATATATAAAATAATATGCAAAGTGGTTGGGGGGAAGTTTCAGATTGGCAAATATGTTTTTATTACAAAATATGTGAGCAGACTGCATTTCCTCTTTAAAGGTAAAAAAAGCTACACTTCAATATAGTACACCTTACACTTTGGAATCACTATTAGTCTTTAATTTAAAATTACAAAAATTTTGCTGATTTATTTTCAAATGTGAAATTACAAACTCCCCTTACTAAAACAATATATTGTTGTCTGCAAAAACATCATATTTCTTTACTAGATGGTCGATCAAAAGGGATCAGCAAGCTATATGAAATTAATACATTGGTGAGAACATTTTGTATTGAGATAAACAAAACAATCTGAGGAAAATTTCCATTTAATAAGCACAGTGCATATGACCTCTGTATGTTATTACAGTCTGCCAATAATGTACAGTGATTTAATAAGACTGGGGATTGCTGCTCCATTTATAATTGAGTTATCAGGACACATTTCAATGAATTTTTGAAAGGTTGTTTGGTATACCATTAAAGTCGTTTTCAGCATTTTGCTTGCCTGGCCTCACATTATTTTCTGTCATTATTGTAACACAAAAATAGAGTAAAGCTAATTTTATACTTATTAATGTCCTAATGTATACATGACATTCCTGTTAGAAAAGTTTTGTTTTTGATAAAGCAAACAATAAATTATTACTTATATGTATGTACTGCATTAAAGTAAATATATTGTAACATATTATTGTAAATATGCTATTAACCTCTTTTGAATCATTCTGTTCAAACTTTGTACCCTTTGTGCTTTGTAAACAGGATAGTTTTTATCCTTATGATGTGGTGACATTATACTCAATTCACATAGCTTTCATACAAGGATAGGGATTTTTATTCAATCCATGTGAGTGTAGTTTTTAAATCTCATTGAACTCAGATCAAAATGTCATACTTAAAAAAAAAAAAAAAAACTATTGCTATTCCTGGGGTTCAATTTACTAATGTTTACCGCATGCGATAACATGATCACATGACTCATTTGCATAAATTATTGCATGTGGTAAAAAAATTCAGAAAAAAGAATACAGATTATGCAGTATTTACCAGAAAAAGGAAAAATGCGCTTGCAAATATTGCTCAAAAAAACATGTGGTAAGCTCTTAGTCCAATTCACAAATGGAACAGAGAGTAAAAAAAAGCATGCAATATTTATCACCAGGGTTTTGCTGGCAGTATCTCATGTGGTATTTGTCAGAAACAGCGTGGGGGTCCCCCTCAATAGCTGGTTGCTAAGAAGTGGACCAGGAAGCCAGCCGCCGTGTCCTTAACAACGGGTTCCCTGCTAACAGTTGTCATACCTGCCTACCTCTTATTCTCCTACCCCTTTGCTTAATACTCCCCTTCTTCCTACCTAACTCACCTATCCTACCTCATTCTTTCTCTCCTCTTACTTTCCCTCTACTTACATTGTTTGCCTGACGGCCTCTGTTATTATCAATGTTTGTCACAGCCTTATGATGAATATTTGGCAATTGAACAATTTGTGACAGTCTGTTGTAATTGTTGTCATGGCTTTATTACAACATTAAAAATATATTGAAACTAAAACATCTGTATGACTAGTACCCCACCAACATCTGTCTCAGTATGTACTAGCACATATCAAAACATCTGTCACACACAGATTCGGTTGAAATTTTTCTAATGCGGTTGAAATGTTTTTGAATGCAGTCAAATTCAGAAATTCTAATTCGAATACGAATAAATGAAACAAAACTAATTCTGAAAACAAATTTAACTAATCTAGCTAAATGAAATGAGTTAAATAACAAATCAAAACAAAACAAAATTAACCACTTGAGCCCCGGACCATTATGCTGCCTAAGGACCAGAGGTCTTTTTCCAATTTGGCACTGCATTGCTTTAACTGCTAATTGCGCGGTCATGCAATGCTGTACCCAAACGAAATTTGCGTCCTTTTCTTCCCACAAATAGAGCTTTCTTTTGATGGTATTTGATCACCTCTGCAGTTTTTATTTTTTGCGCTATAAACAGAAAAAGACCGAAAATTTTGAAAAAAAATGATATTTTCTACTTTTTGTTATAAAAAAAATCCAATCAACTCAATTTTAGTCATACATTTAGGCCAAAATGTATTCGGCCACATGTCTTTGGTAAAAAAAAATGTCAATAAGCGTATATTTATTGGTTTGCGCAAAAGTTATAGCGTCTACAAACTAGGGTACATTTTCTGGAATTTACACAGCTTTTAGTTTATGACTGCCTATGTCATTTCTTGAGGTGCTAAAATGGCAGGGCAGTACAAAACCTCCCAAATGACCCCATTTTGGAAAGTAGACACCCCAAGGAAATTGCTGAGAGGCATGTTGAACCCATTGAATATTTATTTTTTTGTCCCAAGTGATTGAATAATGACAAAAAAAAAAAATATTTACAAAAAGTTGTCACTAAATGATATATTGCTCACACAGGCCATGGGCCTATGTGGAATTGCACCCCAAAATACATTCAACTGCTTCTTCTGAGTATGGGGATACCACATGTGTGGGACTTTTTGGGAGCCTAGCCGCGTACGGAGCCCCAAAGAACCAATCACCGCCTTCAGGATTTCTAAGGGTGTACATTTTTGATTTAACTCTTCACTGCCTATCACAGTTTCGGAGGCCATGGAATGCCCAGGTGGCACAACCCCCCCAAATGACCCCATTTTGGAAAGTAGACACCCCAAGCTATTTGCTGAGAGGCATGGTGAGTATTTTGCAGCTCTCATTTGTTTTTGAAAATGAAGAAAGACAAGAAAAAACATTTTTTTTCTTTTTTCAATTTTCAAAACTTTGTGACAAAAAGTGAGGTCTGCAAAATACTCACTATACCTCTCAGCAAATAGCTTGGGGTGTCTACTTTCCAAAATGGGGTCATTTGGGGGGGGTTGTGCCACCTGGGCATTCCATGGCCTCCGAAACTGTGATAGGCAGTGAAGAGTGAAATCAAAAATTCACGCCCTTAGAAAGCCTGAAGGCGGTGCTTGGTTTTCGGGGTCCCGTACGCGGCTAGGCACCCAAAAAGTCTCACACATGTGGTATCCCCGTACTCAGGAGAAGCAGCAGAATGTATTTTGGGGTGTAATTTCACATATTCCCATGGCATGTTTGAGCAATATATCATTTAATGACAACTTTGTGCAAAAAAAAAAAAATTGTCTCTTTCCCGCAACTTGTGTCACAATATAAAATATTCCATGGACTCGACATGACTCTCAGCAAATAGCTTGGGGTGTCTACTTTCCAAAATAGGGTCATTTAGGGGCTTTTTGAACTGTCCTGGCATTTTATGCACAACATTTAGAAGCTTATGTCACACATCACCCACTCTTCTAACCACTTGAAGACAAAGCCCTTTCTGACACTTTTTGTTTACATGAAAAAGTAATTTTTTTCTGCAAGAAAATTACTTTGAACCCCCAAACATTATATATTTTTTTAAAGCAATTGCCCTACAGATTAAAATGGTGGGTGTTTCATTTATTTTTTCACACAGTATTTGCGCAGCGATTTTTCAAACGCATTTTTTGGGGAAAAAACACACTTTTTTAAATTTTAATGCACTAAAACACACTTTATTGCCCAAATGTTTGATGAAATAAAAAAGATGATCTTAGGCCGAGTACATGGATACCAAACATGACATGCATTAAAATTGCGCACAAACGTACAGCGGCGACAAACTAAATACCATTTTAAAAGCCTTTAAAAGCCTTTACAGGTTACCACTTTAGATTTACAGAGGAGGTCTACTGCTAAAAAAATGACTGCCCTCGATCTGACGTTCGCGGTGACACCTCACATGCATGTTGCAATTGCTGTTTATGTTTGATGACAGACCGCCACTTGCGTTCGCCTTAGGGGGTGCTTTTTTTTTCTTTATTTTTTTTTGCTTTTTTATCTTATTTTTAAACTGTTCCTTTCATTTTTTTTTAATCATTTTTATTGTTATCTTGGGGAATGTAAATATCCCCTATTATAGCAATAGGTAGTGACAGGTACTCTTTTTTGAAAAAATTGGGGTCTATTAGACCCTAGATCTCTCCTCTGCCCTCAAAGCATCTGACCACACCAAGATCGGTGTGATAAAATGCTTTCCCAATTTCCCAATGGCGCTGTTTACATCCGGCGAAATCGAAGTCATGAAATGCTCGTAGCTTCCGGTTTCTTAGGCCATAGAGATGTTTGGAGCCACTCTGGTCTCTGATCAGCTCTATGGTCAGCTGGCTGAATCACCGGCTGCATTCTCAGGTTCCCTGTTGAGACAGGAGAGCCAGAGAAAAACACGGAAGACGGTGGGGGGGGCATTCCCTCCCACGGCTTGTAAAAGCAGTCTAGAGGCTAATTAGCCGCTAGGATTGCTTTTACATGAAAGCCAACCACTGGCTGAAAAGAATGATACCAAGATGATACCTAAACCTGCAGGCATTATTCTGGTATAACCACTCAAAGTTGTGAATGGCGTACCTGAAGACAAAAAAATGGTTAACAATAAAACACAGTAAACAGTAAAGTATAAAAAAATTGCATACCTGAAAAGCAAACAGGATAAAATAACAATAAAACATTGCAGAATAGAATACAGTAAAAAAGAGCAGAACAATAGAGAGAGAGAATAGAGAGAGAGAGAACAATAAAACGACAACTATTTTTTTTTATTTTATATATATTTTTTTTTTTACACTTTTTTTGTAACTAACTTTTATAACTATAACCGGTTCCAGGTTCGGGTCTCTCAAAATGCGATGGCATCTTGGGAGACCCTGTGAAAGTGTGCCTAGTCTGTGCAATGCTGTACCCTACGCTAATACTCAACTAGTGAATGGTAGCGTTCAAAACATTCACCAATGCAAAGACCAGGATTGTCAGGACAGGAGGGACAATAATAGCGGGTGTCACGCCTATATTCACGCTTGCTGCAGACACGACATCTTATTTGGGGGGGTTTGTTGGCTAGGGGTACTTGGAAGGACATAAAGAAAATGCCTCTCATGCAGCTGACTGCATTTGGTTGGGGATGTGAATGGGGGAAGTACGGGCGCTGCAGAAGTGGTGGGTTCCCTATTAGGATTGGCGAATGCAGCAGGAAGGGCACTATGGGCACGACGGGCCTGTGTTTGTCTTTTTGGTGGCAGCGGGACACTACTTGTGCTTGCCACCTCACCAGCTTGAACTGCACTTATGGGACTCGCCATGTCACCAAATGTTACTGCAGTGCTGGTTTGACTACGACCGGGGTGTACTAGGCCGCTGGTGCTTGCCAGTTCACCAAAAAGCTACCAAAAAAAAACTGTTAGCGATCGCAGGGATCAGGCCTGACTCTGCGAACGCTGCAGTTATGCATTTAGTGTTTTGTAAGTGTCAGTGATCGATCGATACTGCACTTGGGTGGGCTGGGCTGGGCCGGGCGGAGGGGCAAAACGCAGGTGCTAGAAGGTATCTGGGCTGATCCCACTAACACTGCGTTTTTGGGAACCCTAAACTGCTGGGGATGCTAGTATAGATCTGATCAGGACAGATATTGATCCGATCAGATACTATACCACTAAGGGAGGTGTACGGTGCGTGCGTGGGTGTTAGCGGTACTGGCGCTAATCTGACGCTGCCTGGGGCTGGTGCTTGCCAGTTCACCAAAACGCTACCAAAAAAACTGTTAGCAATCGCAGGGATCAGGCCTGACTCTGCGAACACTGCAGTTATGCATTTAGTGTTTTGTAAGTGACAGTGATCGATCGATACTGCACTTGGGTGGGCCGGGCTGGGCGGAGGGGCAAAACGCAGGTGCTAGCAGGTATCTCGGCTGATCCCGCTAACACTGTGTTTTTGGGAACCCTAAACTGCTGGGGACGCTAGTATAGATCTGATCGGATCAGATATTGATCCGTACAGATACTATACCACTAAGGGAGGCGTATGCTGCGTGCGTTGGTGTTAGCGGTACTGGCGCTAATCTGACGCTGCCTGGGGCGACGCATATCACCGCCGGGCGATCAGGGGGCTAAACCTTTATTCGGTAATAAACGGCGGGTGCCCTGACACTATAAAAAATAAACGAACTAACCAGCGTCACCCGTAACAGTTATATGGTGATCAGTGATGAAAGGGTTAACTAGGGGGCAATCAAGGGGTTAAAACATTTATTAGGTAGTATATGGTGGTCCATGTCGCTATAAAACGCTGACGGCGAACCTAAATATTTACTTCCCTAACTAGCGTCACCAGCGACACTAATACAGCGATCAGAAAAATTATCGCTTAGTGACACTGGTGACGGGGGGTGATCAAGGGGTTAAAACTTTATTAGGGGGTTAGGGGGGTACCCTAGACCTAATGGGGGCTAACAGTAACTGTCCCACCACAGTAACTGTCACAAACTGACACCATGCAGTAATCAGAAAAAAAAAAAAAAAAACAGCTTGGTGTCAGTTTGTGACAGGGGGGGTGATCGGGGGGGGTCTGGGGTGTTTTGTGTGCCTGGCATGTTCTACTGTGTGTGTAGTGTTTGTGCACTCACATAGATGTCTTCTCTCCTCGGCGCCGGAACGGAAAATACCAAGCCGAGGAGAGATGACATCATTTCCTTTGCTGCTGTTTAGCATACAGCAGCAAAGGAATGTTCCCATTGGCCGGCGGCGATCGCGAGGGGGGGGCCACGAACGGATGGCCTCCCCCTCACCTCCGATCGCCGGGGGACAAAAGAGGACCGCCTCGGACACCGGGGGGTCCGATCGGACCCCCCACCCGCGAGAGGCAGATCATGTAGATCTACGTGATTTTTATTTCAATGGTTTTTATTGAATTTTTATATAGAAAGGTATAATCGGATACATATATGGTACATTTCGTACAATAATCCTTTTGTAGAAAGTTCACACATATTGTATGGTTCTTATTAAGGTTACATAAATTGGAATTATGGGGTTAACAAAAATACTCAACTTTCAGTTGGAGCACTGCCACTCAACCCGGACACCCCATCTGGGAGCATACTGTGTCCAGGCCAAAATGGAAGCACACCCACTACAACTAGAAACGTCATGACATTTTAAATTGCATTTCTGTTAGTACGTTGTATAGAAATGTGTTATGATAGTATACCATTGTCCAACAAGTAAGATATTTTCGTACTTATATAGTTATAACAAGTATTGATATGGTACTGAATTTTCAGTTTGGGTGGAATTTCGATTTCCAATAATTTGGGACAGGTATTGCTTAACGGTTTTGCTTATGTGTCAAATTAAATTTCAAAGTGAATTATTTCCATTTTAACTTATCTTGATTATGGTGATTTGAACATATCACCTTTAACCATAATTGAAGAGAGAACAGAAAAAAGGATTAAGAAAAGATTAACAGAGAAAAGAGGGGGGGGGGGAGTAGAAGGAGGGGGAAATGGAGGTAGGGGAAAGGAAGGGAAAGGTATGTGCAGGTAAAGGTTTGGATCTCTCCTGGTCCACAGGAAACAGAATGGAGTTTATTTTTGGTACAAGGAGTTCCACATTTCCCAATTGGAGAGGTATTTTGCTCCCAATCCGTCTCTGTAAGCTAGGATTTTTTCATAGACGGATATTGTATTAATTTTTGCGATGATTTCTCTGATGGAAGGGATTTCATCTGATCTGCATTTACACACCAATAAGGACCTGGCGGCAAAAAGTATGTGCATCGCTATGGATCCCACTGATAATGGGTATTCTGACATATTAATGCTTAAAATTGCCTTTTCAGGAGTTGGAGTAGTGATTACTCCTGTTATTTTCGTTATTAATTTAAAGGTTTCTGACCAGAAGCTGCGAATATGTTTACAGGACCATAACATATGGATTAATGTTCCAACCTGGTCGCAGCCCCTCCAACATAAGTTAGTGTTTTCACTAGAAAATTTAGCCATCATGTATGGTGTATAATGCCATCTAGCTATTAGTTTCGCCGCCAGCTCCTCATAGTTAGAACATCTTGAAAATCTATGGTTACATTTGAATGCGGATAACCATTGATTATCTGTGAAATTCTGGTCTAAGTCTTTTTCCCATTTTCTCATGGGTGCAAGTTTAGTAAATGATCTCTTGGTATTGAACAGTGTGTACATCAAGGAAATGCCCTTTGTTTTTGAGTCGGAGGAGTTCAGGTACCTCCACGCCAGGGTTGGTACAGAGGAACTCGAAACCCCCCATTTGTTGTACCATGAATCTATCTGTAGGTATGTTAGAAACTCTGAGGAAGGAATATGAAGCTTGTGTTGGATTTCCTTGAACGGTAGAAGTTTCTCATTCTGTATAATATCCTTCAAAAGTACATTTTGGTTGCTTAGCCATTGATCTAGGGATATGTTTGGGATCAGCCATTTCAGGGTTTCTAGTGGTAAGGGTATGTCTGTGAGGGCCGTTTGTGGGTTGGATGTCTTTTTTAGGTGGGACCATGCCTGAATTGTAGCTTGTATGGTAGGGTGGTCCTTTTTAAGTGTGATTTCCTGTATGTTGTGAGCAAGAATTAATGATGGTAGGGATCTAGGATACAGCCACGACTGCTCTAGATGGGACCAGTGTTTAATGTCTTCGTTAGCGAACCATTGTTTCAGTTGGTCTAAGATTGTTGCTGTATAGTAATCTTTTAAGTTTGGCACCCCTAAACCACCTATTTGTTTATGGTTTTCTTGCATTTGTTGTGAGAACCTAGCTCTTTTGCCTGCCCATATAAATTTTAACATTTGGTTCTGCAAGGCTTTAAAGAAGGTGTTTGGGATTGGTATTGGGAGAGTTCTGAAAATGTATATTAGTTTTGGGAGTAGTAACATCTTGTATGCTGCTAGGCGACCATTCCAAGATAGGTAGAATTTTTGGAGTCTTAATATTTCTTCTTGAAATGCTTTTACCAAAGTTTGGTAATTGAGTTGGAAAAGTTTCGAGGAGGGAGATGTTAGCTGTATGCCTAAGTAGGTGATCGACTCTGAAGCCCAGGGATAGGGGAAATCTTTTTGCATATTTAATTTAGTTTTATTATCTATTGCTATTCCTAAAATGTTAGATTTGGATGCGTTCACTTTATAATAAGCTACTTTACTAAATTCCTGTAGTGTTTCATGTGCTGCTTTTAATGAGTTGTATGGGTCAGATAAAGTCAAAATGACGTCGTCTGCAAAAAGTGAGATTTTATGTTCACGGTTTGAAGAAGGGATTCCCTGGATTGCTATGTTATTCCTGATTTTTTCTGCAAGTGGTTCCATAATTAATGCGAAAATTAATGGTGACAGGGGGCATCCCTGCCTTGTTCCATTTGTTATTTGGAAATTTTTGGAAAACATTCCCTCAGAAAAAACATAGGCAGATGGGGAGGAATACAGTGCCAAGACTGCTTGTTGTATGGGGCCTATTAATCCGAACTTCTCCAGCACTTTAACTAAATATCCCCAGTGGACCCTATCGAAGGCCTTCTCCGCGTCCAAAGTTAGGAGCAGAGAAGGCCTTCGGGACTCCTCTGTTGTATAAATTATATTTAGCATCCTTCTGGTTGCGTCTGTAGTTTGCCTACCTGAAACAAAGCCCACCTGGTCCTGATTAATAAGAGCTGGTAATAATGTGGACAATCTATTGGCTAAGATTTTGGCATACAATTTAACGTCTACGTTTAGTAAGGAGATGGGCCTAAAGTTTTGTGGTGTTGAATGATCTTTACCTGGTTTTGGCAGAGTTGTTATAGTAGCTGTTAACATTTCTTTTGGAAATGAGGCATTGGACATTGCGGCATCAAAGACCTGCTTTAGGTACGGGGATAATTCAGTCGCGAATAGTTGGAAATATTCAGAAGAATATCCATCAGGGCCGGGGGATTTGTTGTGGGGCATATTTCTAATTGTTTTTTCGATTTCTTGAATTGTAAATGGTAGGTTTAGTTTGGCAAGTTCTGATTGCGGAACCTTCGGAAGATTAACAGCCTCCAGGAATTCCGCAATTGTGTTTTCTGTTGGTTGTGGTGTGTTGAGGTCATCTTTAAGGTTGTATAGAGCTTCATAGTAGTCGCTAAAAGCGTCCGCTATGTCTTTGGGGTTAGATACTGTTATTTTGGATTTAGGGTTTACAATGTGTGGAATTCTTTTTTTTATTGTTTTCTCTTTCACCTGGTTCGCCAGCAGTTTACCCGCCTTGTTGTTACAATGGTAGTTGTTTGCTTTTAATATGCGAAGGCGGCTATCCTGCTGGGACACCAGAAGAGATCTCATTTCTTGTCTAGCATCGAATAGTAGAGTTCTTATTTTTTGGGTAGAGTTTTGTTTGTTGGATATTTCCAAATTTTTGATTTTTTCCAGCAGGTCGTTAAGCCTCTCCGTTCTCTGCCTTTTTGCCCTAGTACTTAGTTGTATTAGGAGCCCCCTTATAACCACTTTATGAGTATTCCACAGCGTGAAAGGGTCGGACACCGAGGGAGCATTGATCTCGAAAAATTCTGTCAAAGATTTTCTAATTAATTTGAGATTTTTAGGTTGAGAGATAGTTAGTACATCATTCCTCCATCTGTTTGCTGCAGTCTCGGCGTCCCTCCCTCCCACGCTGATCGATATGGGGGCGTGATCAGACCATGATATAATACCAATGTCTGATCTTACAATCTTTTGCAATAAAAATTTGTCTACTAAGAACATATCTATTCTTGAATAAGTACAGTGGACATTGGAAAAAAAAGAAAAATCCTTCTCCGATGCGTGTTGACACCTCCACACATCAAAGAGGTTTGAGGTGTTGATGAATCTCGTCAGCGTCGTCCTTCTTTGTTTTAGATGTTTAGGGTTAGTGCAGTCCATATGTTTGTCTGGGATCGCGTTGAAATCTCCGCATAAGATGATATGTCCTTGTTTCAGTGTTTTCTACTTTTTTCCATATTTTGTTTAGAAATCTGAGTTGGTTGTTGTTTGGCAAGTACATGTTGACCAAAGTATACTTAATTGCGTAAATCTCACACACTAGTATGATGAACCTGCCAGAAATATCCAAATGAGTTGAGATTTCTGAGAATGGGATAGAGTCTCTGATAGCTATTGCAACTCCGCCTTTTTTCTTTGGGCCGCTTGCTGTATATAGGGTAGGAAATTTTCGATTCTTAAAGACTGGGGGATTAACTGCTGAAAAGTGAGTCTCTTGGAAACACATAATGTCGCTTTTCAGTCTGGATGCTTCCTTCCAGGCCATTTGGCGTTTGTAAGGGCTGTTCAGACCTTTAACATTTAGTGAGGATATTTTGAAAGACATGTTAGTAGTTGTTCTAGACATACCTTTGCACATTGAGGATGGTTGATATGAGCTGACCGCTTGGTGAAGTTGGTTTTCGATGTGCTGTAGATTATTGGTCGAAAGTTCTCCAAAGGTTGAAGGCTATGGGTAAGTATTTTCGTATTTCTGTTCCTGCAGACAAGGAGAGAGGTAGGGGAGAGAAAGGGGTAGGAGGGTAACAACAAAAAAGTTCGTAAAAACTGACGATCCTGTTTGGGATCTGTGCGGATACAATTCCGCTATAACTCGGGGGGTAAAGCAAGAAGTTAGCTAAGTGGCATTTTCCTGGGCAGGACGGGTGTTCTGTTGTTTTTCATCTGAATAAGTCAGCCTGTTTCTGCATCTGAGCTGGCTCTAGTGGATGAAAGAGAGTGTGATTCTTCCTGGTTGTTGTTATCTGGCTCAAAGAGTCTCCAGTCTCTCAGGAGACGGATTCCTTCTCTGACATTCGTTATGATATGTGATTTGCCTTCATTCGTGATCAAAAGCTTAGCCGGATATAACCATCTATACTGGATGTGGTGGTTATTTAGCGGTTTTGTTATGGTTGCTAGTTGTCTGCGTTGTTGCATGGTAAAGGCTGACAAGTCAGCAAAGAAAGATAGACTTTGTAGCTCTTGGGGAAGGTTGTCCCGTTTTCTCACTTTCGTCATGAACAGATCTTTGATGTGAAAGAAGTGGATGCGGACTATTGTGTCTCTGGGGAGGTGCTCTTGTATGTTCCTGGGCTTTGGAAGGCGATGTATTCGGTCTATGATTAGATCTTCCAGGGGCGTTTCCGGAAGTGTAATTTTCATAAGGTTGGTAAAATATTCCTTTAGGTCTGGGGGTTTGACCGATTCAGGGATCCCCCTGATTTTGACATTATTACGTCTTGATCTGTCCTCTAAATCGGCCATTTTTGTTTTAATAGCTATGATTTCCTCATCCCTGTCGTTATGAGCGTCTACCATGTCGTTAAATGTGGACGCAAATTCTCCCATCTTAGATTCTATATGGGACACCCTTGAGTCTACCGCAGCCACCTCTGATTTAAATTTTTGTGTTATTGCCAACATGTCAGCATGTAGGGTTGATCGCAGGGATACTAACATATCCTTGAGTGTGGTATCGAGTACCGGTTGGTTTTGTGTGGGGAAGTCTATAATGGATTCCTGTAATTCTCTGGTATCCTCCAAAGAGGAATCAATACCGCTGAATTCAGCTAATTCTGTACTAGGGATGAGCTTCGAGTTCGAGTCGAACTCATGTTCTACTCGAACATTGGCTGTTCGCAAGTTCGCCGAACAGCGAACAATTTGGGGTGTTCGCGGCAAATTCGAATGCCGCGGAACACCCTTTAAAAGTCTATGGGAGAAATCAAAAGTGCTAATTTTAAAGGCTTATATGCAAGTTATTGTCATAAAAAGTGTTTGGGGACCCGGGTCCTGCCCCAGGGGACATGGATCAATGCAAAAAAAAGTTTTAAAAACGGCCGTTTTTTCAGGAGCAGTGATTTTATTAATGCTTAAAGTCAAACAATAAAAGTGTAATATCCCTTTAAATTTCGTACCTGGGGGGTGTCTATAGTATGCCTGTAAAGGGGCGCATGTTTCCTGTGTTTAGAACAGTCTGACAGCAAAATGACATTTGGAAGGAAAAAACTCATTTAAAACTACCCGCGGCTATTGCATTGCCGACAATACACATAGAAGTTCATTGATAAAAACGGCATGGTAATTCCCCACAGGGGAACCCCGAACCAAAAAAAAAAAAAAAAAAATGATGTGGGGGTCCCCCTAAATTCCATACAAGGCCCTTCAGGTCTGGTATGGATATTAAGGGGAACCCCAGCCAAAATTTAAAAAAAAAATTGACGTGGGGTTCCCCCTAAATTCCATACCAGACCCTTCAGGTCTGGTATGGATTTTAAGGGGAACCCCGCGCCAAAAAAAAAAAAAAAAAAAAGGCGTGGGGTCCCCCTAAAAATCCATACCAGACCCTTATCCGAGCACGCAACCTGGCAGGCCGCAGGAAAAGAGGGGGGGACGAGAGTGCGGCCCCCCCCCCCTCCTGAACCGTACCAGGCCACATGCCCTCAACATTGGGAGGGTGCTTTGGGGTAGCCCCCCCAAAACACCTTGTCCCCATGTTGATGAGGACAAGGGCCTCATCCTCACAACCGTGGCCGGTGGTTGTGAGGGTCTGCGGGCGGGGGGCTTATCGGAATCTGGAAGCCCCCTTTAACAAGGGGACCCCCAGATCCCGGCCCCCCCCCTGTGTGAAATGGTAAGGGGGTACTTACCCCTACCATTTCACTAAAAAACTGTCAAAAATGTTAAAAATGACAAGAGACAGTTTTTGACAATTCCTTTATTTAAATGCTTCTTCTTTCTTCTTTCTTCCTTCATCTTCTTCTGGTTCTTCTGGCTCTTCTGGTTCTTCCTCCGGCGTTCTCGTCCAGCATCTTCTCCGCGGCGTCTTCTATCTTCTTCTCCTCGGGCCGCTCCGCACCCATGGCATGAGGGGAGGCTCCCGCTCTTCTCTTCATCTTCTTCTCTTCTTCATCTTCTTCTTCATCTTCTTCTTCTTCTTCTTCTTCCTTCTTCTCTTCTTCCTGTCTTCTCCGGGCCGCTCCGCAATCCATGCTGTGGCATGGAGGGAGGCTCCCGCTGTGTGACGGCGTCTCTTCGTCTGACGGTTCTTAAATAACGGGGGGCGGGGCCATCCGGTGACCCCGCCCCCCTCTGACGCACGGTGACTTGAGGGACTTCCCTGTGACGTCACGGGGAATGCCACAGGAAAGTCCCGTCATGTCACCGTGCGTCAGAGGGGGGCGGGGTCACCGGGTGGCCCCGCCCCCCGTTATTTAAGAACCGTCAGACGAAGAGACGCCGTCACACAGCGGGAGCCTCCCTCCATGCCACAGCATGGATTGCGGAGCGGCCCGGAGAAGACAGGAAGAAGAGAAGAAGAGAAGAAGGAAGAAGAAGAAAAAGAAGAAGAAGAAGATGAAGAAGAAGATGAAGAAGAGAAGAAGATGAAGAGAAGAGCGGGAGCCTCCCCCCAAATGCCATGGGTGCGGAGCGGCCCGAGGAGAAGAAGATAGAAGACGCCGCGGAGAAGATGCTGGACGAGAACGCCGGAGGAAGAACCAGAAGAGCCAGAAGAACCAGAAGAAGAAGAAGATGAAGGAAGAAAGAAGAAGCATTTAAATAAAGGAATTGTCAAAAACTGTCTCTTGTCATTTTTAACATTTTTGACAGTTTTTTAGTGAAATGGTAGGGGTAAGTACCCCCTTACCATTTCACACAGGGGGGGGGCCGGGATCTGGGGGTCCCCTTGTTAAAGGGGGCTTCCAGATTCCGATAAGCCCCCCGCCCGCAGACCCTCACAACCACCGGCCACGGTTGTGAGGATGAGGCCCTTGTCCTCATCAACATGGGGACAAGGTGTTTTGGGGGGCTACCCCAAAGCACCCTCCCAATGTTGAGGGCATGTGGCCTGGTACGGTTCAGGAGGGGGGGGGGCCGCACTCTCGTCCCCCCCTCTTTTCCTGCGGCCTGCCAGGTTGCGTGCTCGGATAAGGGTCTGGTATGGATTTTTAGGGGGACCCCACGCCTTTTTTTTTTTTTTTTTTTGGCGCGGGGTTCCCCTTAAAATCCATACCAGACCTGAAGGGTCTGGTATGGAATTTAGGGGGAACCCCACGTCAATTTTTTTTTTAAATTTTGGCTGGGGTTCCCCTTAATATCCATACCAGACCTGAAGGGCCTTGTATGGAATTTAGGGGGACCCCCACATCATTTTTTTTTTTTTTTTTTTTGGTTCGGGGTTCCCCTGTGGGGAATTCCCATGCCGTTTTTATCAATGAACTTCTATGTGTATTGTCGGCAATGCAATAGCCGCGGTAGTTTTAAATGTGTTTTTTCCTTCCAAATGTCACTTTGCTGTCAGACTGTTCTAAACACGGGAAACATGCGCCCCTTTACAGGCATACTATAGACACCCCCCCAGGTATGAAATTTAAAGGGATATTACACTTTTATTGTTTGACTTTAAGCATTATTAAAATCACTGCTCCTGAAAAAACGGCCGTTTTTAAAACTTTTTTTTGCATTGATTCATGTCCCCTGGGGGAGGACCCGGGTCCCCAAACACTTTTTATGACAATAACTTGCATATTAGCCTTTAAAATTAGCACTTTTGATTATTCATGTTCGTGTCCCATAGACTTTAACGGCGTTCGCGTGTTCGAACGAATTTTTTTCCTGTTCGCATGTTCTGGTGCGAACCGAACAGGGGGGTGTTCGGCTCATCCCTATTCTGTACTTGGCGAGGACATTTTCTGCTTGCTTTTAGCAGGGCTGGATGAAGCAGAAGGAGGAGGTGGGTACTGACCTTGTCCCTGCTGTCTCTTGCCATGTGAGTGTCCAGAGTCGGATCTTTCGTTCCGTCCGTGCTGTGTTGTGAAGCCGCGCGGCTCTCCTGTACTTCTGCCGGCGCCATCTTGGACTGGGAGACGGCGCGGCTGTATTAAAAAGTCCGTCATTTTCCTTGGTTTAGTAGTCTCTTTACGTTTACGGGAAGGCATTCGGGAGTTATCCGCTGTCTGTCTGGTGTGTGGATCCGTGAAACGAGGCTCTGTTACGTTGTTGTCACCCGTATAGGCCCAGGACGCTGCGGAGCTCTGTTAATGTGCGACCATCCTCTCCGCTGGCTAGCCACGCCCCCCCAGATCTACGTGATTTTGCCTGCCCGTGCCATTCTGCCGACGTATATCGGTGTGAGGCGGTCCTTAAGTGGTTAAACAAATTTTTTAATTTTGCACGTGTCTATGTGACACACAAGCATGTTACAGGGCACTTTTCCTTGCATCTGGATTGGATTTATTTATATTTATCTGGAGTTATAATTTGTTTATGAAATAATAGTTTAGCATTTATACTTGTTCACTTTTTTGCACTTTTATGTGGAATGTTTGGACTGGGGGCTAAGAATATGCATGCATCATACATGCTAGGGGGAGTAAAACTGGGGAAATCCGTGGTGGAGAAGGATCTGGGGGTTTTGGTAGATCATAAGCTCAATAATAGCATGCAATGCCAAGCTGTGGTTTCCAAAGCGAGCAAAGTCCTTTCTTGTATTAGGAGAGGTATGGACTCCAGAGAGAGAGATATACCGTATTTATCGGCGTATAACACACACTTTTTTCCCCTTAAAATCAGGGGAAAGTCGCAGGTGCGTGTTATACGCCGATCCCCTGCGATCCCGAGCTGTCAAAACTTAAAAATCGCCGACCGCGATTTGAAAATGGCGCCGCCAGCGCCGAAATACACAGAGCCGGTCCTCGGCTCTTTCCGGCGGCTCTCGTTTACTTTCGGCTCCACTCATGGTCCCGAGCGGAGCTATCCGAACCTACTCGGATAGCTCCGCTCAGGACTACGAGTGGAGCCAAAAGGGAACGAGAGCCACCGGAAAGAGCCGAGGACTGGCTCTGTGTATTTCGGCGCCGGCGGCGCCATTTTCAAATCGCGGTCTGCGATTTTGAAGCCCAGGAAGCAGGGACAGGGGATCGAAGGCTGCACTGGGGCAAGGCTGCACTGGGGCAAGGCTGCACTGGGGAAGGCTGCACTGGGGCAAGGCTGCACTGACAAGGCTGCACTGACATGGCTGCACTGACGAGGCTGCACTGAGAAGGCTGCACTGGGGAAGGCTGCACTGACAAGGCTGCACTGACAAGGCTGCACTGACATGGCTGCACTGAGAAGGCTGCAATGATGGGCATTTAAATGTAAGTTTTTTTCCCTTCAACTTCCCTCCTAAAAGTTTTTTTTCCTTAAAATTACCTCCTAAATTGGGGTGCGTGTTATACGCCGGTGCGTGTTATACGCCGATAAATACGGTAATTTTGTCCCTGTTCAAATCATTAGTAAGACCTCATCTGGAATATGCAGTTCAGTTTTGGGCACCAGTTCTCAAAAAGCATATCGGGGAACTGGAGAAAGTGCAGAGAAGGGCAACCAAACTGATAAGAGGCATGGAGGAGCTCAGCTATGAGGAAAGATTAGAGGAACTGAATTTATTCACTCTTGAGAAGAGGAGAATAAGGGGGGATATGATCAACATGTTCAAATATATAAGGGGTCCATATAGTGAACCTGGTGTTGAGTTATTCTCTTTACGGTCAACCCAGAGGACACGGGGGCACTCTTTTTACATCTAGAGGAAAAGAGATTTCATCTCCAAATACGCAAAGGTTTCTTCACAGTAAAAGCTGTGAAAATGTGGAATAGACTCCTGCCAGAGGTGGTTCTGGCCAGCTCAGTAGATTGCTTTAAGAAAGGCCTGGATACTTTCCTAAATGTACATAATATAACTGGGTACTAACATTTATAGGTAAAGTTGATCCAGGGAAAAATGTGATTGCCTCTTGGGGGATCAGGAAGGAATTTTTTCCCCTGCTGGAGTAAACTGGATCATTCTCTACTGGGGTTTTTTGCCTTCCTCTGAATCAACTGAGGGTATAAAATTGGGTATATTGGATTGTACGATATTTTTTATTTTATTTATTTATTGTTTTTTAGGTTGAACTGAATAGACTTGTGTCTTTTTTAAACCTGACTAACTATGTAACTATTTAATGTTTTGCACCTGATTTGCACTTTATTTGTTATTATATATTTTTACCTCAGAAGAGCATATATGACGTTTGAAGATATATTTACTTGAACATATTTTTACTATGTACCCCATACCCATTCACATGGGGGGCCTGGGATCTGGGGACTCCCTTGTTGAAGGGGGCTTTCCAGATTCTGATAAGCCCCTCCACCCACAGACCCCACAACCACTGGCCAGGGTTGTGGGGAAGAGGCCCTTGTTCCCATCAACATGGGTCATATGCAGGCTACCTCCAGGCATTACATTTTTGTGTGTTTTCACTACTAAAATACCGCATGACTTCATAAAATAACTGTATTTTAGTAACTTTTTTTGTGAATGCCAAAAAACATTTTTAAAAACGCTGAGTAGTATTTTAGCACATTTTTTAAGGTGCTCAGTATCGCTTCGTGAATGGAGCCCAATATTAGTACAACTGTTTATTAAATATATTTTTGATTAATAATACACTCAAATTAATTTTACAGTACACAGACATTTTTTTGTGAATTGGGAATTGTAAAAGATGAGAGCAAATAAATATCAAATATGTGGACAAAGTATCACACTCAAAATTGTACATTGGTGATGCTTTAAAACCCCCAATTCCAAAGCTCATCCCTAACACAGAGGTGAATGGGGATAATATGCTGTGTGTCTGAGGTAGCTATAGACCTATATTTGTTAGAAATAACACATATAGTATTATACTGTACACAACAATATCTTATATTAGACCTGATCTGTACAAGGTTCTTTTCATACTGCACATTCAGAAACAAACACTTTGAAAAATGACATAGATGGCACCTACTGATGCATATCCACTTCCACTATAGATCTCATCTTGATGTTCTGATTCTAATTGTCATTAGCCTACTATAGATTAATGAAGTACTCATTTGTCATTGATACTAATGGTGCATCTTTAAATGGAATTTCTAAAAAGATTCAACAGAAGTTATACTAGTTTTGTATAACAGTTCCCATTACATTTAATTACACTATAGATCAAATCATATCACCTGCATGTCAAGGTAAATGATTACCAACATTATACAGTCTTCTAATTAATTTCCTGTAGAAATGTAAATATTTATTTGATTAGAAAAAAAAAACAACTGAAAGTCATGTATGTCTTGTTTTATATGCTAGGATTATTAATGATTAAAAACTGTTAGGTTACACAGTTTATCGATACGATAGATGGATGCTCTGTCCAGGGGCAGCCCATCCATTAAGGGCGCAGGGGCGCCGTCCCCCCTCTGACCATCGGCGGTTCCCCTATCCATGCGTCCAGCCCCTTTTAGGACACTGACGCATGGATTCCAATGTGGAGTGGTTGTTTTTTTGAAGCACCGATTATAGCCAGAAAGTGCGCTCTGAGCCCACCCAGGTGTGTTACAACAGCAAATCAATATTTGCTGTTGTAACACTGAACCTCCTCCCAGCCAATCAGGAAGCAGGTTTTGACACAGGCCACCCAATTGGCTGAAAGGACAGGTGATCCTATTGGATGCCTAGGAGGAGGAGGAGGGAGACACATGGCGGAAGCCGCCGTGATGCAGAGAGGACACAGGAACTGCTGCCCACTGCCCATAGGAGCCTGCAACCTGCCTGTAGGAGCCCACCCCCTGCCCATAGGAGCCCACCCACCTGAAACCGATGGGCTAAGTGCCGGGGTAAGGGGCGGGTGCCGCTGATCTACCAACCAAGGGGGTTATTTGCCGCACCCCCAAAAAAACTCCATCACCCGCCATTGGCTCTGTCACCATATAAACATGCATATAGTGACATGGATAGAGCATAAGGATAAGCCGAACACCCCCCGGTACGGTTCACACCAGAACATCTGAACAGGCAAAAAATTTGGACAAACAAACAAACACCATTAAAGTCTATGGGACACGAACATGAAAAATCAAAAGTGCTAATTTTAAAGGCTTCTATGCAAGTTATTGTCATAAAAAGTGTTTGTGGACCCGGGTCCTGCCCCTGGGGACATGTAACAATACAAAAAAAGTTTTAAAAATGGGCTTTTTTTGGTCTTATCGGAATCGGGAAACACTCTTTAACCAGCTGACATCCGCGCTATAGCCGAATGATGGCCTCCCCTGTGCATGCGCCCTACAGGGCGCGCGTGGAGCGCGCTGTGATCACTGAGTCACTGAGACTCGGGTGATTACCAATCCGAGTAAGAGCCCCTTACCGTGTGATCAGCTGTCAGCCGTCAGCCAATGACAGCTGATCACATGATCAAAACTAAAGCTCTGTGATCGTTTTTTTTCTCCTCGCGCTAACAGTGTGAGGAGAAATAAAAGCCGATCACTGGCTCATCAGCAAGGGACATCGGTCCTGAAGAGGAAAAGGCAATAAAGCCTCATAAGTGCCACCAGTACCCCCTGCCAGTGCCACCTGCCATCGCCACCTGACAGTGCCCACAGTGCCCACCAGTGTTACCTATCAATGCCCATGAGTGCCACCTATCAATGCCCACCAGTGGTGCCAATCAGTGCCACCTAGCAGTGCTGCCTATCAGTGTAACAGATCAGTGCCCATTATTGCCACCCATCAGTGCCCATCACTGCCACCCATCAGTGCCCATCACTGCCACCTATCAGTGCCCATCAGTGCCGCCTCATCAGCGTACATCAATGAAGGAGAAAAATTACCTTTTTTAAAATTTTATAACAAAATATAAAATTTTTTTTTTTTTTTTTTAATTCGGTCTTTTTACATTTCTTTAACAAAAAATAAAAACCACAAAGGTGATCAAATACCACCAAAAAAAAGCTCTATTTGTGGGGAAAAAATGATAAAAAATTTCATTTTTTGGTCTGAATAGGAGGGGGGTTTAAGTGCCCAGTAAGCAAATGGTTAACAAGGGGACCCCCCCGGATCCCGCCCCCCCTATGTGTATTGGTAACAGGTACATTGTACCCCTACCATTTTACAAAAGAAAGTGTCAAAAATAGTAAAAAAGACAGGAGACACTTAGGGACCAATCCCTTATTAAAAGATAAAAAATAAAAATGTCCCACGATGTCCATTCATCTTCTATCACACCGCCCGATGAACCGGAAAAATTAAAAAATTAAAAAATGCAACAGCTCCGCCTGACGTAAAGGGGTGACCCCACCCCCTCTGATGCCTCATGACGTCAGAGGAAGGTGTGGTCACTGGTTTACATCATCGAGTGGCCTCACTCTCAGCTATATAACAGCTGTCACCAAGAAGAAGCGTCACTAGGCAGGAGCTTCCCATGAAGGCAGAGCTGTTGCTTTTTTTTCCCGTTTTTTCGGTTCGTCAGACAGCGTGATGATAAATGGACATCGTGGGACATTTTAATTTTTTTTATCTTTTAATAAAGGACTTGTCCCTAAGTGTCTCCTTTCTTTGTTACTGTTTTTGACACTTTTTTGTGAAATGATAGGGGTACAATTCACATGGGGAGAGTCCGGGTTCTGGGGGTCCCCTTGT
Organism: Lithobates clamitans; assembly: GCA_037952925.1. NCBI lineage: Eukaryota > Metazoa > Chordata > Amphibia > Anura > Ranidae > Lithobates > Lithobates clamitans. Next base: position 8,496,323 of record JBBGZY010000268.1, on the reverse strand, counting down.
TGAGGGCATGTGGCCTGGTACAGTTCAGGGGGGGCGCTCTCTCATCAGCCCTCTTTTCCTGTGGCTTGCCAGGTTGTGTGCTTGGATATGGGTCTGGTATGGATTTTGGGGGGACCCCTACACCATTTTTTTTTAATTTGGTGCAGGGTTCCCTTAATTTCCACACCAGACCTGAAGGGCCTGGTATGGATTTTGGGGGGACCCCATGCAATTTTTTTTTTAATTTTTGGTTTGGGGTTCTCCTTAATATTCATTCTAGACCCAAAGGGCCTGGTAATGGACTGGGGGGGACCCATGCCATTTTTTTCAATGAGTTTTATCTCTATTACTGAGACCCGACAATTCATTACAGCCGCAATCAATTTTAAATTACTTTTTTCCTTTAGAAATGTCATTTTGCTGTGGTACTGTTCTAAACACTGGAAAACTGCACCACTTTACAGGCATACTAAGGACACCCTCCAGGCATGATATTTAAATTAATATTTCATTTTTATTGTTTCACTTTAAGCATTATTAAAATCACTGCTCCTGAAAAAATGGCAGTTTTTAAAACTTTTTTTTGCATTGATACATGTCCCCTGGGGCAGGACCTAAGTCCCCAAACACTTTTTATGGCAATAACTTGCATATAAGCCTTTCAAATTAGCTTTTGATTTTTCAACCCTCCCATAGACTTTAACAGTGTTCTGAGTTTTTGAATTTGCCGTGAACACTGCATATTGTTCGGTGTTCGAGGAATGTCCGAACAACCAAAGTTCGGCCCGAACTTATGCTCACGCTGAACCATTCACCCATCCCTAATAGTAGATCTATAAGCAATAACTCCAAGGCCAATAATAAATAACACATTATCTCTTCCGATTCTGCAACATGTCTGGTTGACGAATGGACGTTCAGAAATGAACTGAAAAGCACAAAATGAAAAGCACAAACTAAAGAGCACGAAATGAAAAGCACGAATCAAAACTCACTAAACTTCTACTAACACAAAATTAGCAGAAGGAGCCCAAAGGGTGGCGCTAAAGAGCTGAAAAACCACGTAGTACATCACTACGTTTGTGTTTGTTGGCTGACAATTCCTTGCCGTTTGTATGCAAAACAAAATCCAGACACACGCCTTAGGACAAAAGTCAGAGGTTTTGTCTGCGGAAAATCCGATCGTGTGTACAAGGCTTTAGGCTAGCCAGCAAAGCCTCCTTCCACACCAGGTGAGTTGTGCTGCATGGAACAGCATGTCTATGCACATGTCTATGCACATGGAGGGATTAGTGTATAGAGACAGGGTGCGTAACCAAGTGACCCCGCCCCTCTGACGCTACAGGAAAGCCATAGGGATGTCCCCATCCGCCAGAGGGGCGCATCAGGTGGCCCCACCCCCCCTGACGCTACGGGGAAGCTATAGGGATGTCCCCATGCGTCAGAGGGGGTGGGGTCACCCGGTGACATCATCGTGTGTCCCCGCCCTCAATTATAAAAGAGCTGTCACCTGAGAGGTGGGTGTCTCCCATCGAGGCAGATCGTAGGCGGCATGCGGCTTTTTTTTTTCTTTTTTGGTCCGTCGGAGTGAGAGAAGAAGAAGATGAATGGACTTCATGGGACAGTTTTATTTTTTCATTTTTTTTAAAAAGGACTTGTCCCAAGCCGCATCTTGTGTTTTTTTTACCATTCTCACACATTTTTTGTGAAATGTTAAGGGTTTCCAGATTCTGATAAGCCCCCCACCTGCAGATCCCCACAACCAACAAGGGTTGTGGGGATGAGGCCCTTCTCCCCATCAACATGGGGACAAGGTGCTTTGGGGGGCCAGTACTCCAAAGCACCCTCCCCATGTTGAGGGCATATGGCCTGGTACGGTTCAGGAGGGGGGGCGCTCTCTCATGCCAGGTTGCGTGCTCGGATAAGGGTCTGGTATGGATTTCTGGGGGACCCCATGCCATTTTTTTTTAAATTTTGGCGTGGGGTTCCCCTTAAAATCCATACCAGACCTGAAGGGTCTGGTAATGGACTGTGGGGGAATCCCATGCCGTTTTTTCAATGTACTACTTTTAAATGACTTTTTTCCTTTAGAAATGTCATTTTACTCTCAGACTGTTCTAAACACGGGAAATACACGCCCCTTTACAGCATACTATAGACATCCCCCAGGTACAAAATTTAAATAAATATTTCACTTTTATTGTTTCACTTTAAGCATTATTAAAATCACTGCTCCCGAAAAAATGGCCATTTTTAAAACTTTTTTTTGCATTGATACATGTCCCCTGGGGCAGGACCCAGGTCCCCAAACACTTTTTAAGACAATAACTTGCAAATAAGCCTTTAAAATTAGCACTTTTGATTTTTCATGTTCGCGTAGACTTTAACGGTGTTCGAACAAATGTTTTGCCTGTTCGCATGTTCTGCTGCGAACCGAACCGGGGGGTGTTTGGCCCATCCCTAAATCCCACTTGTACTGTTTCTTTGTAAAAAAATGTATATACAGTTGCAATAAAAAGTATATGAACCCTTTTGGAATGATATGGATTTTTGCACAAATTGGTCATAAAATGTGACCTGATCTTCATCTAAGTCACAACAATAGACAATCACAGTCTGCTTAAACTAATAACACACAAAGAATTAAATGTTACCATGTTTTTACTGAACACACCATGTAAACATTCAGAGTGCAGGTGGACAGAGTATATGAACCCCTAGACTAATAGGATCTCCAAGAGCTAATTAGAGTGAGGTGTCAGCCAACTGGAATCAATGAGATGAGATTGGAGGTGTTGGTTACAGCTGCCCTGCCCTATAAAAAACACACACCATTTCTGGGTTTGCTTTTCACAAGAAGCATTGCCTGATGTGAATGATGCCTCCCACAAAAGAGCTCTCAGAAGACCTACGATTAAGAATTGTTGACTTGCATAAAGCTGGAAAGGGTTATAAAAGTATCTCCAAAAGCCTTGCTGTTCATCAGTCCACGGTAAGACAAATTGTCTATACATGGAGAAAGTTTAGCACTGCTGCTACTCTCCCTAGGAGTGGGCGTCCTGTAAAGATGACTGCCAGAGCACAGCGCAGACTGCTCAATGAGGTGAAGAAGAATCCTAGAGTGTCAGCTAGACTTACAAAAGTCTCTGGCATATGCTAACATCCCCGTTAGCGAATCTACAATACGTAAAACACTAAACAAGAATGGATTTCATGGGCGGATACCACAGAGGAAGCCACTGCTATCCAAAAAAAACATTGCTGCACGTTTCCAGTTTGCACACGAGCACCTGGATGTTCCACAGCAGTACTGGCAAAATATTCTGTGGACAGATGAAACCAAAGTTGAGTTGTTTGGAAGAAACACACAACACTATGTGTGGAGAAAAAGAGGCACAGCACACCAACATTAAAACCTCATCCCAACTGTGAAGTATGGTGGTGGGGGCATCATGGTTTGGGGCTGCTTTGCTACGTCAGGGCCTGGATGGATTGCTATCATCAAAGGAAAAATGAATTCCCAAGTTTATCAAGACATTTTGCAGGAGAACTTAAGGCCATCTGTCCACCAGCTGAGGCTCAACAGAAAATGGGTGTTGCAACAGGACAACGACCCAAAGCATAGAAGTAAATCAACAACAGAATGGCTTAAACAGAAGAAAATACACCTTCTGGAGTGGCCCCGTCAGAGTCCTGACCTCAACCCGATTGAGATGCTGTGGCATGACCTCAAGAAAGCGATTCACACCAGACATCCCCAGAATATTGCTGAACTGAAACAGTTCTGTAAAGAGGAATGGTCAAGAATTACTCCTGACCGTTGTGCACGTCTGATCTGCAACTACAGGAAACGTTTGGTTGAAGTTATTACTGCCAAAGGAGGTTCAACCAGTTGTTAAATCCAAGGGTTCACATATTTTTTCCACCTGCATTGTGAATTTTTACATGGTGTGTTCAAAAAAAACATGGTAACATTTAATTATTTGTGTGTTATTAGTTTAAGCAGACTGTGATTGTCTATTTTTGTGACTTAGATGAAGATCCGATCACATTTTATGACCAATTTGTGCAGAAATCCATATCATTCCAAAAGGGTTCATATACTTTTTTTTGCAACTGTATTTTAAGTAATTTTGCATTTTTCTTGGTATATGTGGCACTGTTATAATCCCAAAACCCCTTTGCTACCATAATTTTTGTATTTTTTTAATATAATTTTTATTTTTCAACGCTGTAGAGTTCTCTTTGAATTGTTATATAATTTAAGGAAACACTTTATTCATAAAGATAGAAATTAACCTAACGCAGATGTTTAAACATATTTTTAAGATATAGAGTTAAAGAAATCAGCATGATGTAAATAAGGAAAAAATACTTTTATTTCTTTGTAGCATTTGTATTTATACTGTACTCTATATACACTATATTGCCCAAAGTATTGGAACACCTGCCTTTATACGCACTTTAACTTTGAAGTGTTTGTAACCCTAAAAAGGAAAAACTAAAATCCTGTTCCATTAAGGCATGAATAACAGCACAGTGCTTGTGCTGTGCAATTCTTCTCTTCCTAACTGGTAATAAACCTGGTTGATCCTGCAAGTTCCTGTGTCCCCCTGCCTCTGCTGACCACGATAATCATGGCTGCTGAGCCCTGACTACCGTAGTCAGTTTACGTGCCTCGTCATCCCCAGCTCTCGTCTCTCTGATATTCTCTCCCCCCTCCCTCCCTGTCAACAGGAGATTGCTTTCCTCCTCACCCCTCCCACCTCTATATAGTTGCATAATGCAGCACATATCAATGTATCAAATGCAGGTATGCTGCCATTAATGAAATTGTAAGTGTTAAAATGAAAAGGCAAACTAACGCGTCTGACACCGCAACTGTGCGATCACATGATCCCCCTGTCCTGGCAAGCCCCGATCTATGGAGAGAAGCAGGAGGGGCAGAGATTCCCCTCTTCTGGTCAGCTGACGTCACGGGTATCTCGGCCCCTCTCGCTTCTCTTCATAGATTGAGGCCGGCCAGCACAGGGGGATCACAGGGGGCCAGCACAGCTGCGATGTCAGAAATAGTATTTAGCCTTTTCATTTAGAATAAACACATACACTTTTTTTAATGGCAGCATATCTGCATGGGATACATGTAAAGTCACATAGTGACTTTACAAACACTTTAATGGCATCCCAGTCTTAGTCCATAGGGTTCAATATTGAGTTGGCCCACCCTTTGCAGCTATAACAGCTTCAACTCTTCTAGGAAGGCTGCCCACAAGGTTTAGGAGTGTGTCTATGGGAATGTTTGACCATTCTTCCAGAAGTGCATTTGTGAGTCAGGCACTGATGTGGACGAGAAGGCCTGGCTCGCAGTCTCTGCTTTAATTTATCCCAAATGTGTTCTATAGGGTTTAGATCAGGACTCTATGCAGGCCAGTAAAGTTCCTCCACCCCAAACTCGCTTATCCATGTCTTTATGGACCTTGCTTTGTGCACTGATCCAAATCATTTGGTGGAGGGAGGATTATGGTATGGGGTTGTCTGTCAGGGGTTGGGCTTGGCCCCTTAGTTACAGTCTTTGCCTTCTGCAGTACTACATAGTGGTTGTGCTTTACTGCCTCTTAGCACTATTCAAATTTAGTTGACTAAATCATAGAAAAAAAATCGCTCTCTTTGTAAGTGATAACTCATTTCAATAGCTTTTAGGCGGAAGGGTTCAATAAAGCTGATTCAAAAACAGAGTTGATTTACTAAAAGCAAATAGACTGTTCACTTTGCAGGGGAAGTTGCACTTTGCATGGGAATTTTCTCCAAAGCTTAGTGAATGAAGTCAACTGATGTCAACGTTGCTTAATTCCATCATCCAGTGATGTGCAAGCAAAATGCTGTTTATTTAATTTCCTTTCATGTGTTTGGGTATTTTTTGCAAAGTGACATTTTTCTACATTCACTAAGCTCTGGGGAAAATGCCCTTGCAAAGTGTAACTTCCCTTTCAAAGTGAACAGCTTATTTGCCTTGAGTAAATCATCTCACGTTTAATACATTGCTTAACCTGCATATCTATAAATATCATACAATAACATAAAGATGTGAGAGCAAACATATGTAAATCAGAGTCCAAAACTCAAAATATATGGTCATTACAAATATACTATAATTTATCCTTAAAAGCATCTCCATACTGTACTCATTGCTGTGTGTCACGGACCCCTGTCCTCAAGAACAGTCTGTACCAGCATAATCCAAGGTACCTTAACCCACCCAGTCACTTGTCGAAGCATCAGTGTAGGGTAGTAACAAACATAACACTCTTTATTCCAACACAGACAGACAGAGATATACACTCAGAGAACAACAGGGGTAAAAGGAAATGTTGAGTCCAGTGTGGTTGTACGGTGAGTCGGGTTAGTGCAGGCCCAACTGGGGTTCTCGGTCACCCTGTGCCCCTAATAGATACAGGGTGTCTTACACATAGGAGGGGCCGGGGGAGCTGGACAAGGAGTTTCCAGAGCATTTTTAAGGTAAGTTGGGTTCCACAAACCCCCCGCCCAAAGTGACTTCCTTCACACATTTGTATTTTACTTTATTTTTTATTGTAGAAAAGTATAAGGAAAAGAGAAACACCATTGTTACAAATAGGATCAGTACCTACCAAAAGGCTGAATTGCAGTACATTTGGAAACTAAATATTGCATGCTGCATGCTTTTTTTCATGTGCTTTGATCTGCAGCTCCAGCTGACCGTAACACCAACCCTTTCTGCCCCATCCATAGTATAGCAACAGTCACATGTTGAGATACTCTATATGGGCGCTGACATGGTAGTTATAATTTAGCCATTAAAATTAGCATTGAATCACAACATATAAGAACAGTAAACCGACACTGATCTTCAATGTATACTATAGAGGACATTAAACACGTTCACATTGTTTTATAAACCAGAGGCAATTGTTTCAGCAGTATTTGGAAGAGGTCAGTAATTTGAGAAAGGACAACTCTCGTAATCATGCAAATAATTTGCATAACCATGGCCATCATATGATTCCCTCGACTTTGACAGTTGAGGAAACCATAGGATGGCCATAGTTGGCAGTAGTTGACAATGCAAATATCATTCATCAAATGCATATCAGACTAGTGCCTATTTTTTGTGATAGTGACATGCCCATATTTAGGAATGTGGCATTTCATAATATTCAATTTGATGGATGATATATTCCCTGAAACTTCATATGCATGCTACTTTCAAGAATTAGTTCACATTGTCAGTAGTATCTCCATACATTGTTCTAGATTTAAAATTAGCAAACAATCCAACTGTAAACAATCAGATATTGCAATCCTCTATATGGCATGCTCCTTCCTATATATATGCTGTTATGCTGCAAAGATTTTCTAAGGAGCTATTAGATTGCACATTTTTTCTACAATTTACAGTATGTTTAGATACGAATTATAGAACAGTCTTTGGCATTGTAACATAGCAAAATGTAGTAACATTTATTGAAATTATAAAATTGTTAATAGATTTGAGAATTGTATACTGAATAGCTAAACATGCTGATTTCATGCTGACTTACTAGTGTAGACACTTTGACAATCCTTCCTTATCTTCAGTATCTGGTCTTTATCTTTTCACTAATTGAACAATTGTTAATCCTCAGAGGATCATTAATGCTCTAGTGATAAATAAGGATATTAAAAGTTTAGAGAATAATGGCATGCTGTTTAAGATTTTATCTTTTTAATGGCTGTGTTTTATTTTTTATCACTTAATAAGTCATCAAAGTTGAGATTACAATAGAGTACCGTGTGAAATTATGAAGGTGAGCCCATATAAATTAGTTTCAATGATGCAGTTGACATTGGTTCGCATTTAGAGTGCATGTAATGAGCGATAGTGATGTAACAGTGGTTTTGACAAATGTGCTGTTATCTAAAGGTTATTGAAAGATGAGTCATTTATCAATAGCTAGAGTAAGATAAATGAGCTAAACGGTTATAATTTTCTTGAACATACCATGCAATAAGTTGCTTTACTATAGAAAACCTATTGGCTGACTTAACATTTTGCCATAGTTTAAATTGGAACCAGTTATCTAGCTATTATACTGTATATTTAAAGAAAATGTGTCTTGTTCAGGTCACATGCAAACAAATATTATGCTTTTTAGAATTTACTGTGTATACTTAATTCTCAAAAGCAAAAACATGACACTCTACATCAGTATTTCTCAACTCCAGTCCTCAAAGCGCCCCAACAGGTCATGTTTTCAGACCTTCCATTATTTTGCACAGGTGATGCGATCAGTTTCACTGCCTTAGTAATTACCACAGCCAATTTATCTGAGGGAAATCCTGAATTGGTGCAGTGGCCTATATAAACTGAAGCACCGCAGAAGGAACCTGCTGAGTGCCTTTTGGCTTACCTGAGACCTGACCTATTGATTTTGCTTCACTGTGTGTGACTCTGCTTACCTCCTGCCAACACCTTCTGCCTTTTACCCTGTTTGCCCAATGTTTACTAACCTTGGCTTGTCTCCTGGACTTTGTATTTTCCTCCTAATTCGGTATCATGTGGCTTGGCTGTTACTGATCTTGGCTTGTTTCCTGGGCTCAGGTTTTGCCTCCTGATCTGGTACCATGTTGTTCCTGTGCCTGGTGGCTGCTCCATAATCTTCATCTCCCAATGTTCTACACATCTGGCTGCAAAAAAGATCCGTGCCCTCACACCCATTGTCACCACCTTTATGAGTCTTGGGTAGGAAGGTCAAGAGAAGCCCTTCATCTAAAGTATATTGATAACAAAAATATTTACTTTGTGACAGCCTTATTCATATAATTAAAAAATATCACAAACATGTAATATTTCCTTTTTAACAAAACATCATTTTTTTAATGGAGTTTACTGTTTAATGGTCCTACAACAGGCAAGAATGATCAAATATGCTAATTTGGTCAGATGCCAATTAAGGCATGAAAGCCATATAAACTGAAAATAACATAAATTCCACAGAGATAGTTCATTGAAATTTCAAAGCAATGATGCAAACTGCTGCAGCACCATTTACCACATTAGCAAATTGTCTTTTGTAGAACGGTATAATTTTATTAACCTATTTTTTAAAAAGAGGTGGGGATTATCTTTGCAAATCAAAAACCTTATTTTGTAGAAAATATAAATAAAATATCTCAAATACTTAAGCCAAAAATGATTTAAAATTTCTGATACAGTATGAGATTTCTAATTTTTACTGCATGGATGTTCTACAGTGCCTTGCAAAAGTATTCACCCCCCTTGGCATTTTTCGTGCTTTGTTGCCTCACAACCTGGAATTAATATGGATTGGTTGCGGATTTGAATTATTTAATTTACGGAATATGCCCACAACTTTGAAGATTTTTTTTTTTTTTATTGTGAAGAAAACAAAAAATAGAACAAAATAACAGAAAAAGTCAATGTGCATAACTATTCACCCCCCTAAAGTCAATACTTTGTAAAGCCACCTTTTGCAGCTATCACAGCTCCAAGTCACTTTGGATAAATCTCTATGATCTTGCCACATCTTACCACTGGGATTTTTGCCCATTCCTTCTTGCAAAACTGCTCCAGCTCCTTCAAGTTGGATGGTTTGCGCTTGTGAACAGCAATCTTTAAGTCTGACCACAGATTTTCTTTTGGATTGAGGTCTGGGCTTTGACTAGGCCATTCCAACACATTTACATGTTTTCCCTTAAACCACTCAAGTGTTACTTTGCAGTGTGTTTGAGGTCATTGTCCGGTGAACCTCCGGCCTATGGAAAAAAGAAAACCCGCTGCTCCAGGTGAGATAAGGAAGTCTAATGATCCAGCAGGTGCTCATCTCGGCTCGCCTCCGCACACAATGAAATTAGAAGAAATGGCTGCACACCGCTGTAGATCAAAATCCTCTTTATTTGGACATCCCAAAAATTACAGGTATCAGAATGCTGGGTAGACGCATTTTGCACACTTCACGTGTGCTTAGTCATTACACAGGTATGTCTGCAAAACAGTTCCTATATAGTCCCACCTGTAACAGGTGTCACCAGGTGCTAATTGCAGACTTCCTGTTGCATAAACTTCACATATGAAAGAGAGACCCATAAATATATAATTGTATATATCACATATAGACAAAAGAAAAACAAATAACAAAAAAAGTATATGTGCTTTAACGAGACAACATATTGTTCTATAAAGACTAAATATAAAAAATAAAAACATTGTCATAAAACACCATATAGTCTTGTGTCACCCCTTATCCATATACTCTAAAACAATTAGCCAGTAAACAACAGTTTTCCCTTCCCACCCTGATAGGAACAACAATAGATACATATAAACACATACAGTGCCTTGCAAAAGTATTCACCCCCTTGGCTTTTTACCTATTTTGTTACATTACAGCCTTTAGTTCAATGTTTTTTTAATCTGAATTATATGTGATGGAGCAGAACACAATAGTCTAAGTTGGTGAAGTAAAATTAGAAAAATATATACATAAAACTATTTTTCAGAAATAAAAAAATGATAATTGGCATGTGCGTATGTATTCACCCCCTTTGTTATGATCCCATAAAATGCTCTGGTGCAACCAATTACCTTCAGAAGTCACATAATTAGTGAAATGATGTCCACCTGTGTGCAATCTAAGTGTCACACGATCTGTTATTACATATACACACCTTATTTAAAGGCCCCAGAGGCTGCAACGCCTAAGCAAGAGGCACCACTAACCAAACACTGCCGTGAAGATCAAGGAACTCTCCAAACAAGTAAGGGACAATGTTGTTGAGAAGTACAAGTCAGGGTTAGGTTATAATAAAATATCCAAATCTTTGATGATTCCTAGGAGCACTATCAAATCTATCATAACCAAATGGAAAGAACGTGGCACAACAGCAAACCTACAAAGAGACGGCCGCACACAAAAACTCACGGACCGGGCAAGGAGGGCATTATTCAGAGAGGCAGCACAGAGACCTAAGGTAACCCTGGAGGAGCTGCAGAGTTCCGCAGCAGAGACTTAAGTATCTGTACATAGGACGACAATAAGTCGTACGCTCCATAGAGTTGGGCTTTATGGCAGAGTGGCCAAAAGAAAGCCATTACTTTCATAAAAAAACAAAATGGCACGTTTTGAGTTTGCGAAAAGACATATGGGAGACTCCCAAAATATATGGAGGAAGGTGCTCTGGTCTGATGAGACTAAAATTTTACTTTTTGGCCATCAATGAAAATGCTATGTCTGGCGCAAACCCATCACATCACATCACTCAAAGAACACCATCCCCACAGTAAAACATGGTGGTGGCAGCATCATGCTATGGGGATGTTTTTCAGCAGTCGAGACTGGGAAACTGGTCAGAGTTGAGGGAAAGATGGATGGTGCTAAATACAGGGATATTCTTGAGCAAAACCTATACCACCCTGTGTGTGACTTGAGGCTAGGACGGAGGTTCACCTTCCAGCAGGACAATGAACCCAAACACACTGCTAAAGCAACACTTGAGTGGTTTAAGGGGAAACATGTAAATGTGTTGGAATGGCCTAGTCAAAGTCCAGACCTCAATCCCATAGAAAATCTGTGGTCAGACTTAAAGATTTCTGTTTACAAGCTCAAACCATCCAACTTGAAGGAGCTGGAGCAGTTTTGCAAGGAGGAATGGGCAAAAATCCCAGTGGTAAGATGTGGCAAGATCATAGAGACTTATCCAAAGCGACTTGGAGCTGTGATAGCCGCAAAAGGTGGCTCTACAAAGTATTGACTTTAGGGGGGTGAATAGTTATGACATTGACTTTTTCTGTTATTTTGCTCTATTTGTTGTTTGCCTCACAATAAAAAAAAAACATCCTCAAACAATCCATGTTAATTCCAGGTTATGAGGCAACAAAACACGAAAAATGCCAATACTTTTGCAAGTCACTGTACATATCAATAGGTGGGGGAATCTCCTAACATAGGAACGGGAAAAGACAAACAGCACAAGACACAAAGAGACAGAAAGACAATTGACACACAAGTATACTATACATTGAAACCCATTCATATACAATGAGGCCCACATCTGTAAGGAACAGACCGGGCACCATGAAATAAGTAGGACAAACAGCCAAAAGAGGGGGCACTGGAGATGGGTGGCACAATTCGGGTAAAACACACAGTGAACTGCAATATTACAGCCCATCAATTAGTCCCTTAATTTACACCCAATGACTAGTAAATATCTAAATGGATCAAAAATGAATGGAAGAAGAATGTGTATCGAAATGCATGCCTAAACACAACTTCCATACACAAAAAAACATTGGATGGTTATGCAACACATCACAATATTCAGTACAATTATAATAAATAAAAAATATTGGTAAACATGACAACAGTAAATATGTGAGTGTAGTGTAGTTAACCATCCTCTGCACAAATAGACAACTCACCATAATAATGTGTGTTGATTGCTGTCGGAGGGAGGAAGTACACTATACTACTCATAAAAATGGCTCACATACCACTCAAAGTTTAACCCCTGCGGGATGCTTCTGAAGCTGGAAAAAACAGAAAACCTCCCTCTGGCAAAGCAAAGGAACCACATCTCCACTTCTACTAGGGGCCTTCACTTTTTCAATGACCTGTACATGCATGGCTGAAGCATTCCCATTGTGGCAAAAATGTAAATGTTTAGCCACATTTGTTGATAGGTTTTTAGCCACACTATATATATGCTCATTAAAATGATCCCGAAGGCATCTCATCATCCTACCTACATATTGAATATGGCATATATCACAAGTGAGTAGATACACAACATAATTGGTATTGCAATTATGGAGGGAATCAATGTCATATTCCTTCTGTGTAGCTGATGAGCAGAATTTGTTCCCACCCTTCATGTAACCACAGCATAAGCATCCTGTAGCTCCACACTTGAAGTTTCCCTTAAAGTGTAGTCATGTAGTTGATTTCATGGGCTTACTAGCAAAGAAAATGGGAGATAGAGTGTGACCTAATGTGGGTGCCCTCCAAGATACTATATTTATTCCTCCCTGCTATTTATTTGCACACACATCATCCGTAAACAAAACAGGAAGATGTCTGTTTATAATGTCTTTGATGTCTCCAAATTCAGTACTAAATGAGGTCGATAGGGTCATTTTATTTTGATGAGGACTACATTTGTCCTGTACCCTTCTATCTACAAGAGTTTTCCTGTCTTTGCTTTGTGCAATTGCCAAGTACCTCCGTCTTAGCCTCAAATCACACACAGAGTGGTACAGATTTTGCTCAAGAATATCCCTGTATTTAGCACCATCCATCTTTCCCTCAACTCTGACCAAATGCACAGTCCTGACTGCTGAAAAACATCCCAACAGCATGATGCTGCCACCACCATGTTTCACTGTGGGGATGGTGTTCTTTGGGTGATATGATGTGTTGGGTTTGCGCCAGACATAGCGTTTTCTTTGATGACCAAAAAGTACAAAAAAAGTTCAGAGCACCTTCTTCCATACATTTTGGGAGCCTCCCACATGCCTTTTCGCAAACTCAAAACGTGCCGTTTTGTTTTTTGCTGAAAGTAATGGCTTTCTTCTCCCCTCTCTTCCATAAAACCCAACTCTATGGAGCATACGACTTATTGCCGTCCTATGTACAGACACTCCAGTCTCTGCTGTGGAACTCTGCAGCTCCTACAGGATTACTTTAGGTCTCTGTGCTGCCTCTCTGAATAATGCCCTCCTTGCCCAGTCCATGAGTTTTGGTGTGGAGCCGTCTCTTGGCAGGTTTGCTGTTGTGGAATGTTCTTTCCATTTGGTTATGATAGATTTGATGGTGCTCCTAGTTATCATCAAAGATTTGGATATTTTTTTATAACCTAACCCTGACTTGTACTTCTCAACAACATTGTCCCTTACTTGTTTGGAGAGTTCCTTGGTCTTCATGGTAGTGTTTGATTAGTGGTGCCTCTTGCTTAGGTGTTGCAGTCTCTGGGGCCTTTCAAAAAGATGCGTATATGTAATGACAGATCATGTGACACTTAGATTGCAAACAAGTGGACATCATTTCACTAATCATGTGACTTCTGAAGATAATTGGTGGCACCAGAGCTTTTATGGGCTTCATAACAAAGGGAGTGAATACATACGCACATGCCAATTATCATTTTTTTTTATTTCTGAAAAAAAGTTTTATGTATATATTTTTCTAATTTTACTTCACCAACTTAGATTATTGTGTTCTGATCCATCACATATAATTTAGATTAAAAAAACTTTGAACTAAAAGCTGTAATGTAACAAAATAGGTAAAAAGGTAAGGAGGATGAATACTTTTGCAAGGTACTGTAAAGCAAACGTGAACTGAGTAGTGTTCTTTTTCTCTCCAACTGGTACACTGAAGCCTTTGTACTATACTTGTCTGGATGACAGCTGGGAGTTAATGCTTGGGAATTTGAATTTATTAAGAAAGGAGAAAAGGTGAAGTTTGGGACAGTCAGTGAATTGAAAAAAGAGAACAGACTTATTGTATATCATAATAGACCTTGGTATGCAGAGAATCACTAGGTTAAATTAAACATTTAGTTTATTAGCAGTTCCAAAATGTCAATTTTTCATATTCTAATATGTATTAAAGTTCAGCTTCTCTTTAAAGTTATAGAGAAACCAAATTGGATACACAGAGGCTTGACTACGCATGTAGTATAGATATAGTGTGTACCCTGAAAAGGTGTAATTGCCTTTCAGCCCCTGAAAACCTGCAAGCCAACAATTGTCCCAAACAGAGAGGGGACCAAGAAAAGATGGGGCTCATTAAAAGGCAACACCAGTTTGGTGTTGCCTTTTAATGAGCCCCATCTTTTCTTGGTCCCCTCTCTGTTTGGGACAATTGTTGGTTTTCTTTAAAATTATAGCAGTGCCATTTGATAAAGGAATATCTAAGAGAGACAATATAAAATATTTACATGTTAGCATAGTTTTCTACATTGTCAGACCAATAAACACCCTCCTTCTGTATGCAATCATACTAAAAATTCTTCCGCTAAACCATACTTCATTGGTATCACTGAGAAGAGTGTCGGATTATCATTAAAGTAATATAAATCCTTAAAGTGGTTGTAAAGACTCCAGTTTTTTTTACCTTCATGCATTCTAAAAATGCCGTTGTTAGTAAACTATGTACATTGCAAGGATTTTAACAAACTTTGTTGCAGCATCCTACTATTTGTTATTCTGAGGAAATAGCTGTTTGTTTGTCTGTGTCCATGGTCGGAGTGAATTTGTATGGGAGTGCTTTTATTGTTTCTTCCAATAAAGTTTTATTGAGAGAAGTCAAGATAAACAGTAATATGCAGTATATACATTATATATTTTTTCTTCCAATAGAGGTTTATAGAAAGAAAGTGGAATATTTTTTTCAGTCAACTTGTGCACTTACAGGGCTTTAATGAGAAAAATGACAGGGTCTGCATCCCTTTAGATGTGATTTCCCTTTGGTAGTATCTCATTATACATGTCATTTTTGTTGCAGGGGATGCCCAAAATCAAACTTGTATCTTAGTGCAAACTGCTGAGAAAATCAGTAAGCCAATCACACAAGCAGGAAATGACATATCTGGATATCTGGGGGGCGTTGTGTATACCATCTGTGTACAGAACACCTCCAGGTTACCATATTGCATTGCATTTTACAGAAAAATACAGCTCTACAGATTGAAAAGGGAAGGTCATTTTTAATAACATTAAATTTCATAATGATATGACATGTGTCGCAATTGTACAGTATACACTATATTATTATTGTTATTTTTTGCCATTTTTTCTACAAAGGTGGAGTTACGCTTTAATATTATATATTGAGATGATTTTCATGATAACTGCCACCTCCTTTCATTTTGCATATCCAGTTTATGGTCCATTTTAAATGTCAAAAAGTTAAGAGTTTATGTATATCTTATATATAGAGTCTAAAAATATTTCTTGCACTACATTTTTAAAACAATAGGAGCCTGTGTCGATCAGTTTTAGTTTGCATCAAGTCTATGGAAATGCAAAACCTGCTTAAAGCAGGTCAAATGCAGGTAAGAAAAAGCCAACTTCAGGTCTCAAATGATGCTAACACAAGCACAAAGCCAGTTGATAATTAGCTTCATTCAAAAATTTCATAGGAAATGAGAACCTCATGTGAGCTCAAACTCATTTATATTTATTCCACATAACAGAAAGTTGGATTGGGTGTGTGGTCACAAAAAAATACTTTGTTGCACAAATGTTGGGGTTATGTAAGTTACTACTGGCAAGAAAGTGAAAATCATGTCTGGTGAAATCAAATGATTGGCACCTTGTAAATATGTATGTAGATGTATAATTTATTTTGGATGTAAAATGAAAACTGCTTAGCAAATTAACAGCAGTGTGAGGTCCCATTTCGGAGCTCATCCATTGCAGGAAACACATTTCAGCTGCTACATAAAAAATGCATTACTACTCAGTATTGTTAAAATGTCTGTATTTGCTTTTAAAAGGTTACCATAAAATTAAATTTGGTCTTATATCAAATGCATTCGTAATGCCTCAATCTCGCCTGTATAAAGCCAATTTTCAAATATGACAGACTAGTTAAAACCAGCGTTATAAAAAATGCATGGCATAATCTGCATGATAAGTAGACACTGGGAAAACATGAATTCATCAGCTTTTTATATATTTCTCCCACAAAACTGCTTAGCTCACTGATTAATTCTGCTAAGCTGCTATAATTTAGGCCCCAAGAATTTATTTAGTAGAAAACTTGGCAAAAGCAGTTTTAATCTCTTCCAATCATATTTTCTTTCTACCCAAAAGTAGGGGAAAAATCAGCTATTCTATAATTAAGATGTCATGGAGGTGTAGATCTATTATAGCGAATTACATCAATGTTTTGAACTTGTGTACCTAATGCATTGTGATAGAAAAGTAAAATACTCAAAACTATAATATAAAGGGATTACTATGCAGGGAAAGTGCTGAGGTGGCTACAGACACAGAGACATTATTAAGTCATTATTGTAAGCTCATTAGGCCATCACATTTTAAATTGATCCATAATTCAAGTTTATTCCTACAAAGAAAATCATAACTTCTGTTTTAAGAATACATAATGTGTTGATCTAATTAAATTTGAATATGATACCTCTCAGAAATAATGCCTGTATTTTATTCTCAGAAATAAACCACAGTAATCATTTGAAATGTATTGATTTTGTCATTTCATGTTAATTGAGTTCAGAATATTGTTAGCTTGAAACAGTCTCACATATTTAGCCATTCAGGTCGCTTATGACTATAAAAATATTACTTAATCAAATGAGCTACCACCTTTTCCTTCAAGGCTTTAAACAGGCTTGGAACAAAACTGTTTACCTAGGTAAATTTATTAAACTTCTATTAAGCAACATTGCTGCATGAGGAAAAACATTTATAGATATGAAAGCACTACACATTTTAAAAGAATAAAGTGGAAGTCTAGACTAAAGCATAAAAATTCTCTAAATGCAAAAATTTGAATTTTATTCATGTTTAATTTCCTTCACATTTTTCTATGTACACTGGTTGAAATTTCAAATAAGACTTATGCCCCGTACACACGGTCGGATTTTCCGATGGAAAATGTCCGATCGGAGCGTGTTATCGGACATTCCGACCGTGTGTGTGCTCCATCGGACATTTTCCATCAGATTTTCCGACACACAAAGTTTGAGAGCAGGCTATAAAATTTTCCGACAACAAAATCCGATCGCGTCAATTCCGACCCTGTGTGGCCAGTTCCGACGCACAAAGTGCCACGCATGCTCAGAAGAAATTCCGAGGCGGAACAGCTTGGTCTGGTAAAATTAGCGTTCGCAATGGATACAGCACTTTCGTCACGCTGCAATGTAAAAAATGGTTTAATACAGCGCACTCTCTTTTTCTTTATAATGTGAGAAGAATGAAGTAGTTTTGCTGCTCATATTCACACAGACTTCTTTCTTTATTATTTATTGTGATTCCCTCAATATATTTTGATTTGTCACATCTGACTAATTTTTTTTGGTTTTGTTTTTAATTGTCAAAATTTTTTTTTCAAGGCTTTTTTTTTTTTTAATTTGTTTTGCTTTTTAATAAAGTATTTTTTTTTGGTGTGTTTTGTGTGTCAAGTTACCACAACACGATTATTATCTTATATTATTGAATCTCAATTAGATTGTTTGGTGTTGGTGTCCCTTGTTAATTTTACATTGTATTTTTGAAATGTACCTGCCTCCTCACCAACAAGCTGTTTTTTTTTAAGGAAAACACACATAGGCGAGTATAATTGAAACAAAAATGCCTTTATTAAGGGCTCAGAACCAAAGAGGGAGGCAACACTGGAGAAACAGTAGAAATTGGTGAAGCCTTTGCCCCCCAGGGCAGACATCAATTATTTTACTGCAAAATTGGTGGCCTGAGGAGTCCATATCTAAGGGAGTGCAGTCTGGTCCAGAAGTCCCAGAGATCATGAAAGCAGCAGATGACATCTGTGTCCCCAGGCTGTGGTCATACAAGAGACTGCATCTTTTGTCAGACCAGACTGAACCCAGGTCATCACTCTCTGGTCTTCCTTCCATGCTTCCTTCCACGCCGTGGCTCTGGTGGTGGAGTTGTGGCAGCAGGAGGAGGAGGATGGTCCAACTCAATCACATCGGTCTTGGGTGTGATTTCGCCACTCACCCCCTTAGTTAGGACTTTATAAACAAGTTGCTCACATATGAGGCGTTGACCCTCCTGCATGCCCTTCAGTTTGGTGGCAGCCATGCAGGCAAAGGCCTCTTCAGGAATGGGTAAGGCTCTGAGGGACGCAGAAGCCTCCTGAATGAGCCTGAGTTCTGAATCCTGCATGTGAGTCGCCTTCCTCGCTCTTTTGTATGGAAGGCGGAGGGGAGGAACCTGCGATTCGGTCAGGCTGCGACTGGCCCTAGGCTTCTCCTGGCTGCAACTTAGCCCCGCCTCCTCCTGGCTGCAACTTAGCCCCGCCTCCTCCTGGCTGCCACATTCCACAGCCTCCTCCTGGCTGAGGTCTTCCTGTGTATGAAAAAGGGACATAGTTTGAGTTTTTTATTCATCAATCACACACAATTGTCACCTCAAGACTGTTGCAAATTGAATGTTAACAAATATAACTGATGATCATTCTGAGCCCAGCATTTTTCATTCTTGTCCCAATTATTTTTGCCCACTACTGTCTATTAATATGTAAAAAACTTTATTAAATCAGCAATTGGTGATCAATAATGACATCTAGTAAAGATCATTTATTTATTGACAAGAAATCTGTAGAGGAATGCTATACCTGACTCCATCTGGGCTCCTCCACTTCTTCCTGGCTGGAAGTCCCAGGTTGGACATCAGAAGCCTCAGCTGGGGTGGAAGGAAGAGTGGAAGGAAGGGTTGGAAGGGATTCCCTGACTTCAGTGTGGTCTGACAGAAATCGCAGTCTCTCATAGTACCACAGCCTGGGGACATAAATGTCATCTGCTCCAGCTACGGATCTCTGGGAATCTGTGACCTTCTTGCACTCCCTAAGATAAGTGCTCCTCAGGCCACCAATTTTGGCTTTTAAATAGGGGATGGTTGCTGTGGGGACCAACGGTTTCACCAACTCCAGCAGTTTCTCCAGGGCTGCCTGCCTCTTTTGTTTATGATTATAATGCGGGTGTTGACCTGCCACAGACAGGGCAGCTCCCTGTACTTGTCTATGAACAGGGGGAGGAGGTTGTGGTCATTGAAGCCATCCATTTTATCTGCAAGACACAACACAAGAAAAACCTTAATGTCAGGCAAAACTCTCCTAATCTTGTTACAATATAGGCCTCAATCTAGAAGCAGTATAGGCCCAAGTTTAGATCTTACCTTCGTTATCACGATCGGCTAAACAAGTAACAAGGCGCAATATGCAGATACCTTACAATGTAGTACCCAATTGTCCAGGAATATGGATGTATGTACAGATGTGTACACTAGTGATATAAAACCGCTATGTCAGTCAGGGCAGCCACCAAGAAACCAAAAGCGAGTTTCAATAGCTGAGAAGAAACAAGGAATAGGGGCGCCTCTGAGAAGTTATCATAAAACACTTTATTACAAACATAATATCCACTCACATGAGGGTAGAAGAAGTCATGTACAGGAGCATGATGAGGGCTGAAGAGCTGAAAAATGCAGGACTGTAGGCAGAAGCTGTTTCAATATAGCTGAAGCACCATCAGGTCCAGGCAGGCAGGGGTGCGGATGGCTGAGCACATACACACACCGGTGTAGTACAATGTCCCTGGAAGATGGTGTAGGTAGTCCAGTGGAAGGAAGAAAAGTCAGTCCAATGATGACATGAATGTCAGTGGAGAGAGGGAGGAAGGGCGTCCGGCCGGATGGCAGGGCTGCGCTGTATCTCCACAGTGATCGCACTGTCCCTGTGTGGTGAGGGAAGAGACACGGCCATGTGTGTAAGATGGAAGCGAGGCTTGGAGAGCAGACACAGGCCGGCGCCGAGCCGTGACGTCATCAATATGCGACGCGTTTCCGAAATTGCTAGCTATAGATGGATGGAATAGCCGCATTCCTTTTTCAAGCATGGATTCACAATACATGGGGAGGTCTAATATAGGCGGAACAAGGGGCGGGGCCAAAAACATGAATGGAGACACAGAATAAAGCAAAGGGGAGGGGGAGGAACCAAGGGAGACAGGGAATGGGACAGAGAATGGGACAAAGAACTTTAAAAATAAATATGATATAAAGAATAAAAAAAATAAAAAAATGGAGAACTGAAAAATAAATATAAATGTATAGATATAATGAATAAATATAAATGAATATATGGTAGGGGAATATGGAAGAACGGAAGATTAATTAGATAAGAGACACCATGTTGCAGAAGAGATATATGATATATGTAGGGCAAAAATATATGCTGGAGAAATGGAGAACTGAAAAATAAATATAAATGTATAAATATAATGAATAAATATAGAATATGTGGTTGGGGAATATGGAAGAAACAGAAGATTATATTATATATATTAGACCTCCCCATGTATTGTGAATCCATGCTTGAAAAAGGAATGTGGCGATTCCATCCATCTATAGCTAGCAATTTCAGAAACGCGTCGCATATTGATGACGTCACGGCTCGGCGCCGGCCTGTGTCTGCTCTCCAAGCCTCGCTTCCATCTTACACACACGGCCATGTCTCTTCCCTCACCACACAGGGACAGTGCGATCGCTGTGGAGATACAGCGCAGCCCTGCCATCCGGCCGGACGTCCTTCCTCCCTCTCTCCACTGACATTAATGTCATCATTGGACTGACTTTTCTTCCTTCCACTGCACTACCTACACCATCTTCCAGGGACATTGTATTACACCGGTGTGTGTATGTGCTCAGCCATCCGCACCCCTGCCTGCCTGGACCTGATGGTGCTTCAGCTATATTGAAACAGCTTCTGCCTACAGTCCTGCTCTTCAGCCCTCATCATGCTCCTGTACATGACTTCTTCTACCCTCATGTGAGTGGATATTATGTTTGTAATAAAGTGTTTTATGATAACTTCTCAGAGGCGCCCCTATTCCTTGTTTCTTATCACGATCGGCGCCTCCTATACTCCTTCCTCCGCTCACAGATCGTACGTACTATGCAAGCGTGTTACGCTTTATACACACTGCGCATGCGTGTAACTCCTCCCGCCCCTGACGTTCTTTCTAGTCTATTCCCCACCCCTTTTTGTGGGGGAAGAGCACATGACGGAGACACAGTAGGTGCGTGCTAATTATAGCAACGAGGAGGAGGGGGAGGAAATCCCGGAGCCGGAAAACGTCACGATCCAGAAGGAGAAGATTTAAGGCATCTAATATGTCTTTTGGGGAGATGTTGGAGATGGTGGACATCCTGAAGAGGGCCGACTATGATGGAAAGTATGGAACTTACCCCAACCCCAATGTCAGAAAGGCCAAAATCATGGCGAAAGTAGTCAAGAGTCTGCACCGGAATTTCGGGGTACGCCATCGAAAGATCAGCTCAGGAAACGGTGGTCGGACCTGAAATTAGGAGAACACGAGCAGTACAGAAAGATCTGGAGAGTGCTGCAAAAAAGTAACTAGTTGTCCTGTGTTCCTATTCTTTTTGTGTTTATTACGTTCCTGCTAGTCCATGTGCTTTTCTTAACTGTTGTACAGTTTAAAATGGCAACTTTCATGTTCATTGGCACATTATTCGTTCGTATCAAACATTTTTCTTTCGACCTATAAAACACCATTGTTTTGGCCATATGCATTTGCCCACATTTTTTATGGCCTACTTGTCTGAAAATAATTTGGTTGTGTAGATGGGTTTGTTACTAGAATGAAATGCAAACTAGATTCTGTGTAAGGAGAGGACACTCAGCAGCAGTTTTCACATCTGGATGCTGGAGCACTAGTGTGGGACACAAGAACACCCTTTTTATTAGGGGGCCCACACAGGTGCTCCAGTGTATACTATAGGGGGTCTCCATCTGTGAAGCTTGTACAAGACAGGTAAAGTATTGAAGCTTGACAAAGGACACTTAAAATTCTACATCTTGGAACTCTCCGAAAACAGACAATTGTACCCCACTTCCAAGCAATGTTTCATATGTATAGTTCTGCCATCAAATATCTGTGTGCTAAGTATACCTATTTTTTTTACATAGGGGATAAAAGACTCGGAGGACACCCCTCATCCGAGGAGACCACAGACCCCCCACCTCTGGAAGAAGGTGAAATCCCCCAAAGACAAGCAGAGCAGGGGGAGGAAGACGTGGTGGAAATTGTCACCACAACAGGTGAGTGTCTGCGACCACAGGCTCAGGTAAGAGATGGATGCCGGCATATTTATTAAAACATGTTTTTTTTTGGTTTCTATCTTTTTAGGTGATCGTGATATTGTGGATCCAGGGCATTTCACCTCGGAAAGTGCACAGATCCTGATCGGGGAGATAATGGGGTGTAATGTTGCATTGGAAAACATCAAGAAAAACATCAATGATGTTATTCCAAAAAATAAGAACATCATTGATGTTTTGGGGAGAGTTTAAAACCCCTCCAAATCCCTTTCTTTAATGGTGTGCTACAATTTTTTAATTTTTTGAAGAATTATAGAAAAGCCAAATTTTGAAGATGCACACAGTGTGTCAACATGTGCTATCTGCCATCACGGGAGATCAATGTAAGCATTTTGGGGGTGCAACCCCTTCCTCAATAATAAAGTAGCTGAGAGGAAGGGGTTGCTCCCCCAAAACACGTCCCTTGATCCCTGTGATGGCAGCTAGCACATGTTGACATTCGTAAATTGGTGTGCATCTTCAAAATGTGGCTTTTCCTGGGGGACTTCACCCCATCTGAACGCAATATCAAACACAGTTCCTAAATACTCATGTCTGATATTGCCTTCAAGTTCTACCAAATGTGAACTTTGTAAGTTCAAGATTTGTGTCTTTCTTGCTGGTTTGAAACATGCCTGTTTTATCTTAAATGGACATTTCTACTTTTTCTAATGCCACCCCAAAAATTGTTATACAACAAACATGTTTGTTTGTTTAACAAACCTTTTCTTTATGCACATGTGATTGTGCTGGTATTAAAAAGATTGTTAATCAAAAATGTGTGGATAATTGTCTCAACGCTACAACACTGTTGTGGTGCTCCAATTGCTGCTTTCTGTGACAATGGGTGTTATTTCCTAAGGGCAAATCCACTTTGCACTCCAAATGCAGTTTCAAGTGCACTTGTAGTGCAAAGTGTCTTTGCCTTTAGTAAATAATACCCAACAGTGCTTTGTATAAGGTTACACAATCACGCCATTTTCAGGACTCACCACATTTATGTCAGGGTCAGCTAAAACAAACACAAGCAGTAAATGTCACCAAAGATTTGCTTAATTATTTTTTTTTATTTGATAAAGGTTTCACACATTGTCTGGTGTATTGATAGCCCCCCTACCCACAAAGAACTCAAGGTATCTTAGCCGAACATCGCGTGGCCTGACCTGGCATGAAGATGGCTGCTTAATCCTGTAGCTCCTGCTATCCATCGACCTGCTACCTGCTTACCGGAGGTTTAGAAACCCTGCACACGGCAAAGCACATGGGGACAGCATCTCGGAACACCTCGACCTCCCGGTCCCGATCACCCAGGGAACAACCGGGCAACACAGGGCACAACATCCCTGAAATGTTCCGAGCGGGCCGAGGCAACATGGCGCCTTCCCGCCACAGAAACTCTGAGGCCGCAGCTCCCTCACATCTGGGAACATCATCCCCTCCTCTCCCGCCCAGCCAGACAAATGGCACAACAATGGAAGATCATCCCCTGCCTCAGCTTAACATCCAGGACCTACGGATGATAGCCGCGGACATCAAGGACGCTCTCGCAGCGGCCATTTCTGAACTACGCATTGAGTTCAGAACCCTCTCTGACAGAGTTCAGGCGGCAGAACAAGTGGCGGACCGCCAAGACCTACAGATCCGGAAAACTACCAGACATGTCGATACCCACACGCTCCAGATGAGGGAAATGCAAAGACATCTTGAAGATCTCGACAACCGCGGCAGACGCCATAACCTGAGGGTCAGAGGATTGCCTGAGATAAAAGAGGGAGCCCAGGTTACACAATCGGTAACAGCCCTGTTCAACGGCCTTCTCCATAGACCACTGCAGACGCCTATTGAGCTTGAAAGGATCCACCGCGCATTACAACCAAAAGGCAAAGACACAGACCCACCGAGGGATATCATCTGCTGCTTGACAGACTTCAAGCTGAAGGAGGAGATACTCAGGCAGGCCAGAGGAGTCCCACAGATAGTCCATGAAGGGAAACACATCCAAATATACCAGGATCTGTCAGGCATCACCCTGCAACACCGCAGGAATTTGAAACCCCTGCTGGACACACTCCGCGCAAAAAGCATCACTTACAAATGGAAATTCCCTTTCTGTTTAGCCGCCACCTCGCAGGGCCGCACGGCTTACCTAAAGGTACCGGAGGATCGCCCCTTCTTCTGTGATACCCTTAACATCCCGAGGGTTGAGGTCCACAATTGGTATGCGGACTTCCGCCGTTCTGCAGTGCGCAGAGATCACCCGCCTGAAGAACCCATGGAGGCCTCAAACACAAGACAGAGGAGAAGGCGATCCCCGTCTATCACACCTAACGGCGCTCACCGCATCAACCGCATTGACCCCAGCCCTCACTCTCCTAGTTCCAGGAGGGCCAGAAGGGATCGCTGACAACCTCCAACGGTATTTACTACCTGCGGACCATTACACCCCTTCGGCCCCAACACCTTCGGGCGCAGGTATTCGTTTTCTCTTTTGGAGTTTTTATTTTTTGATCTGTTTATCGTTTGCTACTTTTCCGGTTTATAAGACCGTGCGGTGCGGAACCCACAATACCGGGCATATGTAGAAGAAGCCTTCTGACGGCTACCACACCCTTGACTATGGCATCTGCCTTGGGCCCTTGAACACTACAATCCCCAAGATGCACAGCGACGGCGACACGGTCTGACGCAACGTGTCTCGGATGACACACAGCCAACCCTCGGACCTCCCCCTTCAGAGTCATCGAAGCTGCGCCAATTGCGGAAGTAAACTGCAGGCCCCTCCACCACTGCCACAGATTTCCGCACCCTGCCACTTCCAACATAACGTCATGATACACCGGGAACTACGGCACCTCTGAGAAGACCCTATGTATGCCTCTGCTGTCCAACACCGCTGCCTCCGCACCCGAACACTCACCCACGTCACTGGAATTTTCCTAGACACAACGATTCTTGCTGGGACGGGCAGCGTCCGGATTCCCCCTTGAAACGCGACTCCTGAACTCTCTTCTAAGGCCTTTGATCCTAAGTTACTGTACTATACCATTCTGGGATTGGAGACCCGCACACGAGCCAAGCAACAGGATCATCCATCGGCATAGAGGACGGACTAGCGAGGTCAAGGAGACCTGGAACTTTAGTGGCAACGGAACAAGCACTCCTCTGGCCCACCCACGCAGGACACCGGTGACTCCGTGCACATCCGCAGCGCCATACACGTTCCGGCGATATGCTGTACTGGACTGCTCTCCGTACCCCGGTGAGTCATCAACACTGCCTGCAGCCTCACTTCATAGCTTGCAGATGCAGACCCGGGGGAAAGATCTCGAAAGAACTCTATTGAATAGCGAGCTTGCCTCACTGAACTCTAACCTTACAATGGTTCTTATCCCGCAGGTACTTAGTTTAGATGTGATGTTATTTACCTAGCAGAGCCTCACCGTACGGTTGTGCGGCTCTCATAGCTCTGTCATGAGGCGGTACAACCTGTCATGCATACCAACTGAGCATTGGACAGGGACAGGTAGAGGGACCTCCCTCTCACTCAGAGTTTCGCACGGAGTACAAAATGCTTCGTTGTCTGGACCCACGGCTGCAACCTCACGGGGTTGCAGCGGTGACTTCGGATGACCCAGCATAGTCCTGTGTGGGCCTGGCCTGACACCTACACCAAGGGTCACGCACGCACAGGCAGGTTTTATATTATTCTATAAGGTATTGTTATGTTACCAAGTTACATGCCAGTTCCACCCCAGTTTCTAACCTTATGCTAGTGACCAGTTTCGGGGTCACTGCCCACCCCTGATCATCTTAAACAACATAGACCTCCAAGCCGACAGCCTCTACCACCACTCCCCAATCTCCTTACACCTCGCTTCATAGTCACAGGATAGTAGGTGCCTGACACATTTCCACCTTCTCACACCACAAACTTTCTAGTGACAGGTCTTGTCCAACCCCCACACAGCGGCGGTGCAGTGCACCAGACCGGACTCCACGGGCTGGAAGCTCTCACTGCGCTGTACACTACCGATTTTTACTCTATACCGAGACAGCTGGAC
The DNA here is from genome assembly GCA_037952925.1 of Lithobates clamitans. NCBI lineage: Eukaryota > Metazoa > Chordata > Amphibia > Anura > Ranidae > Lithobates > Lithobates clamitans. The sequence goes on along the minus strand of JBBGZY010000268.1, from coordinate 8,469,382 downwards.
TGATCAGTCCCACAGCTGCCTCATCGGTCATTTTTTTTTTTTTTTTCTTTCTTTGCGCCATCTACACCGCACTCCTGCACGCCACCCCATCCCGACCCCGACGGAGGTCATGGATCACACTAAGTCACCCATTGCCCAGAACCCAACATTCTCAGCACTTAATCTACGCTCCTTGAATATACGCGGCCTAAACACTCCCGAAAAACGCTCCCTTATACTCGCTTCACTGCACAAATCTAAAACCCACATTGCGCTCATCCAAGAAACTCACTTTAGAACAGACGCGATCCCCAAACTACAGAACAAAAACTTCCCAAAAGTATACCATGCCACCAACAAAGAAGCTAAATCGAAAGGGGTGAGCATCCTTATTTCGAAGCACTGCCCTCTCGTAGTGACGGATGTACAACAGGACCCTCTGGGTAGATTTCTTTTCATTAAGGGTACTCTACACAATACCACATTTACCATTGCAAATCTATACGCTCCAAATACACAACAGGTGTCATTTTTTCGCACCACACTAGAACTGCTCTTGACTTTCAGCACGGGCACATTAATAGTCGGCGGAGACTTTAACGTTCCTCTCAATCCCTCCCTTGATACCTCCAATGGTACCTCATCCTCTACCTTTAGGGCCCTACGTGCGATCAAAACACAATTCCGCCACCTACTCCTACACGACACATAGCGTACGCTCCATCCAAATGGTAAAGATTTCACCTTCTTCTCCCCAATGCACTCCAAGTACTCAAGAATAGACTACTTTTTTCTCTCCCAAAAGGACCTGACTTTACTTCAAAACTCCACGATTGAACCGATGATTCTCTCGGACCACAACCCCATTACTATGACCCTACATATTCCCACTGTGAGATCAAGCTCTCGCATCTGGCGTCTAGACAACTCCCTCCTCACTGACGCGGGAGTCGCACATACCGTTTCCCAACACCTCAGCACCTACTTTACAGAAAACGGACAGGGCGAATCCCCCCCCGAAGTAGTCTGGGCCGCACATAAATGCGTTATAAGAGGTACTTTCCTGTCCCAAGCCGCGATCAGAAACAGACTACAAAGAGCAGAATTGGAGGGACTGACTGACCGCATCTCCGAACTGGAACGGAAACATAAAGCTTCTCTAGCCTCTGACACCCTGGCTGAATTGACACAACTAAGAAACGAACTCTTAGAGGTTTTGCACAAAAACGTTAAGCGTAAATATATGCTAACACAAAAATGTTTCTATGAGTTCGGTAATAAGTCAGGGAAACTGTTGGCCAGAGCGCTACAGGCTAAAAAAGTGGCCCACACTATACACTCAATCATAGACCCTTCAGGTAAAACACTAGCCACATCTGAGGATATAGCGAAACAATTTGTTTGTTACTTTACAGACCTGTACAACCTCCGCACCCCCCAGACGTCGCAAGACCCAGAGGTCAGGAAAGCAGCAATCCATGCCTTTCTCACTAGATACTCACCTCCACCTCTCACAACTGACGAGGCTGCATCTCTAGACGCCCCTTTGACGAAGGAAGAGATATTACTAGCACTACAACACATGAAACCAGGCAAAAGCCCTGGTCCTGACGGTCGGCTACTACAAGGCCTTCCCTGACATCCTTACGCCGCACTTAGTCGAGGCATTTAACAGTTTCTCATCCACCAACACAGCCTCCAAAGATATTTTAGAGGCCCACATTACCCTCATTCCAAAAACAGGGAAAGATGACAAGATAATCTCCAATTACTGTCCCATTTCCCTACTAAACGTAGACGTCAAACTGTACGCCAAAGCCATAGCCAACCGTTTACCGCCCTTAATTCCCAATTTAATTTCCACAGATCAGGTAGGTTTTGTTCCCGGACGAGAGGCAAGGGACAACACGACTAAAGCTCTAAATGTACACCATTGGCTAACATCCACTTCCACTCGGGGCTTCTTTCTATCCTTGGACGCGGAGAAGGCCTTCGACAGGGTGGCTTGGGACTTCATGGAAGCTACCCTACGCTCTATAGGTCTTCCCCCACAGATGATCAAATTGATTATAGCCCTCTACTCTTCCCCCTGTGCCAGGGTAAGGGTGAATAGCGGCCTGTCGGATGCCTTCTCTGTGTCCAACGGTACTAGACAGGGTTGCCCCTTGTCCCCCCTGATTTTCATATTAACAATGGAACCCCTACTTCGCAGACTTAAAGAGAATCCAGACATTAAAGGCATTGACATTAATCGTAAACAGTACAAAGTAGCGGCGTACGCAGACGACGTTCTCCTCTTCCTTTCCGAACCCATCACTACCATCCCGAATTTGCTTAAAGACTTTGCACTCTTCAAATCTCTATCAAATTTACAAATTAACTTCTCCAAATCCAAAGCCCTCAACATATCACTGCCCGATGACACCGTAGCACAGTGCAAACAAAACTTTCCCTTTTCCTGGGAAGCTCAAGCAATAACCTACCTTGGCATTAAAATCCCCACCAAACTAGCAGACTTATTTAGGCTAAACTTCCTTCCACTCCTCCACACCATCCAGACCGACCTGCAGAAGTGGCAAGTGGGACCGTTCTCTTGGTTCGGAAGGATTGCTATTCTAAAAATGAATATACTACCCAGGTTACTATATCTCCTCCAATCCATTCCCATACTCCTTCCACCCTCCTTCTTCTCTTCCTACACAAAGATATGTAGGAAATTTATCTGGTTCGCCAAACAGCCCAGACTGAACTGGCACAGACTGACGTCCCCTAAACTGCGGGGAGGCTTACAGGTACCGGACTTACAGACTTACTACCGGGTGTGCCATTTAGCCCGAATCGTGGACTGGCACTTACACGACAAAAATAAAGAATGGGTACATATTGAAAATGCATTCACCTCGACCCCGCTACGACTTTTGCCCTGGCTAAACCCAAAACGAGTGCCGAAAACAGCCACGGCAAACCCCATAATTAACTCCACTCTACTGAATTTCAGAGCGGCATGCAAAGTGCTCCAGATACGACCTACACCGGGCCCAATGACCCCTGTGGAAGACAATCCGGATTTTCCACCGGGTGTGTCTTTACGCCACCCATTGAATGACCCTCATAGACCCCGTCTCAGAGTGCAACAATTGCTCCATCATGGAAACCTTATGTCACACCAAGCCATGTCCGACAATTTCCCAGAACTGCACATTCCATTCTACAAATACCTCCAGATCCGTCACTTCCTTCATATTCTCCAACACGAAACAGACATACGTAGGGATCTCACTCCTTTCGAACTCCTATGCATCAGTCCTGAACCTCAAAGACACCTCATCTCAACCATTCATGCCCTTTTCTATCCACCTAATGATATCAAGGAAGACAATTTAATCAGACAATGGGAAACTGATTTAAATCTCTCCCTTACCCCTGATGAGTGGAAAAACATACACAACCACATCCACAAAGGCTCAATCAATGTAGCGACACAAGAATGCAGATACAAATTATTCACAAAATGGTACAGGACCCCCGACAAAATTAATAAATTTATGCCGACCATATCCCCTAAATGCTGGAGATGTAACGCAGCCAGAGGCACTCTTCTACACATTTGGTGGGAAGGCCCTCTCATTCAACCATATTGGACTGAAATCCACCGCCTAATCACACATATTACGACGTTTACTCCAGATTATACTCCGGCTCAATTCCTGCTCCACCACACCTCCATTCCTCAACGGGTTTACAAGAAGTCGCTAGCTCTACACCTCATCAACGCAGCAAATCTGTGCATCCCAGTTCATTGGAGAAGCACATCCCCTCCCTCGATCCCAGAATGGATCCGGAGAGTGGACAGAATCGCTGAGATAGAAAACCTCATACACCAGTCTGCTGACACTCCATCTAAATACAGGGAAATTTGGGCTTGCTGGGCCCACTTTAAAGAAACGCAACAGACACCTACCCCCACCAGTCAGCCATCCACTGACTCTGAAGGCAATGAAAGGCCATGCACAACTGAGCACATTGATACATAAATTTATATATACTCAACCCTAACCCTCCGTCTCCCTCATGTCCCCCTCTCTCCCACCGACAACTCCTAGTTGTTCGTATACAAGTTGTCTCATCTCATCCTAGGGAATTCTCCGGCTAGATGGGAACCCTTTCTCTACAAGCATACCGAACTGACATTTATAACCAGAAGATGCTTGTATACACCCTCACTGGGCACAGATAGATCCCATTAGGGGTGCCCAGGACTGAGGGTTGAACTACCACGGTCGGCAAAGCTATACCCGATTCTCTTTCATTACTGAGATCCTACTCTGACGAAGACTCACACTCCCAACAGGCGGGCTTATATGATAACATTCTCATAACCCACGTGTCTTAACTAGCAACTCCCGCTAATACATATAGGATTGGTCAGAGACTTACGCAACCACGGACATGGACTGTTTATATCCTCCATGATTTTTGCCCTACAGGTTGCTTATTTCTGCCTCCACAACTTTTCTTGTGTACTGTGATTTCGCCTACACTTCAAGATATATGCTAACTCTGTATAATACCATTCCTTATGTCACAACAGTTGATGTACTGAACTTTCTGTATTTGTGAAAACTTAATAAAATATTTATAAACACATCTTAGCCGAACATCACGGGCACTTATGGACGGCAAGCCAGAATGGCCACTTTCAAGCGCCGTCAGGGTTGGTTCATTTTGAATTCCGGCTTCAGGCCCAACTGAGCCAGCATAGTTGGCAGAATGTTGCCCTAAAAAGTTATGTAGAACACAGCACGCCAGGATAATATGATTCAGTTTATACTCCGCCATATGTATGGGTGTAAGAAATAGGCGGAAGCGGCTGGCCATGATTCCAAACGTGTTCTCCACCACTCTTCTGGCTCTGGCCAGCCGGTAATTAAAAGCCCTCTGGTCCTCATCGGGAATGGCCGCATAAGATGGTCCCCCAGCGCAAAAGCTTCATCCACAATGAAGACGAATGGGAGTCCTTCCACATTGGCTTCTGGAGGTGGCAAGTCCAAGCTGCCATTCTGGAGATGCCTGTAGAACTCCGTCTGGGCGATGACTCCACCATCGGACATCCGGCCATTCTTCCCCACGTCCACATACAGGAACTCATAATTAGCCGACACCACCGCCAACATCACAATATTATTGAACCCCTTATAATTATAATAGTACGACCCCGAGTTGGGTGGTGGGATGATGTGAACGTGTTTCCCATCAATTGCCCCTCCGCAGTTAGGAAAGTCCCACCTATCAAACCCTTATAAAACAATTGACACAATGAGAAATACCCCCACAGCAATAAGACATAGCACACTACAGAACAACTCTACTTTTAACCCACAGGTCACGGACAACCACCATATCGAAGTTTTCAAAAAACTAGTATTAAAAGACTTGGAAGCTCTGGAAGTTAAAAAAGTCTCAGATCCTATACACATTAGGAAGGGTATTAAATCCCTAAAAGAAAGAAAGGATATTGTAATCCGGCCGGCCGACAAAAGAGGAGTGTCACGGACTAATACTCACCGAGGCCGAGATGCCAAGAGCGGCTCGCCCTTACGACCACACGCACCCAGACCCTTGAAGTGGGTACAGAGAGCTGGGGGCACGCGGAGGCACGGGCTTCCGGGAGGTAGGAGGTCCGGAGATAGGAAGCGGGTGCTCTGGGATCTGTAGGAGGGACCAGAGATAAGGACTGAGTATAGGCAGAGGCAGGACTGTAATTATGAGCAGGGGTCAGATGTGTAGCAGGCAGATCAAACAGTAGAAAGTCCGTTAATGCAGGCAGAGGTCAGGGTATCAGGCAATCGGGTGGAGACAAGTCTGTTATACAGGCAGAGGTCAGGGTATCAGGCAATCCAGTAGAGTAGTGGTTAACAAGCCAGGGTTCTGTACACAGAGACAAGCAGATAATGGGGCAATCCAGCAGAGTAGTAGTTAACAAGCCAAGGTTCAGTACACAGAGACAGGCAGATAATGGGGCAATCCGTTAGAGTAGTAGTTCAACAAGCCAGGGTTCAGTACACAGAGACAGGCAGAGATCAGGGTATCACAGGCACAGGGAATCAGGGAGAGCTGATGACGAACCAGCAACCCGACTGGGCGCTGGAGCCGTCAGAAATATTCTCCCTGCCCGGCGAGCACGTCAGTGTGACACGCTACCGGGCACCCGCACGGGCTACGGCGCGCACACGGGGACCGCCGTGCACCCACGCACGCTGCACCATCAGGCCGCGGACGGGTGTGCGGCGAAGCGCCAGTCCCCCGCGCATGCCCACCGGAGCCCGGTGAGCAGAGACGCTCCCTGGCTCCTGACAGTGCCCCCCTCCTAAGGGCGGACACTGGACACCTAGGCTAGCCATCAATTCCGGATGATCTTGGTGGAAAGTTTGGATTAGCCGTGGAGCATGCAGGTTCCTAGCGGGTTCCCAAGAATTATCTTCAGGTGGGTAACCCTTCCACTGAATCAGATACTGTAGCTGCCTGCCCTTCTTCCTACCGCTCAGAATGGACTCCACTTCGAACTCATTCTCGCCATCGATTCTGACTGGCGGAGGAGGAGGCTCTCTTCTTCCCGGAAAAGGGCTAGGCACCACAGGCTTCAATAATGACACGTGGAAAATAGGATGGATCCGATATGTCTTGGGGAGTGCTAGCTCAACAGCCAAAGGGTTAATGATCCTCTTGACTTGGAAAGGACCGATGAACTTGGGTCCAAGTTTTCGAGATGGCAATGGTAATCTAAGATTAATGGTGGACAACCAGACCTCTTCTCCTAAGTCAAACTTTGGGTTTGCCTTTCTGCCCCGATCATACTGTTTCTTGTAGTCTTCCTGCGCCTTGTGTAACATATCTTGGATCTTCTGGAAGTTGAATTGCAACAAGGTTATCCTGTCCTGAACTGCGGGGACTGTCATTTCGGGAATGTCGTTAGCAAAGGACGTGGGATGGAACCCACAATTTGCCCAGAAGGGTGTCTGGTTGGTAGAGGCATGAATTGAATTATTATATGCAAATTCAGGGTAGGGAAGAAGACTTGCCCAATCATCCTGAGAACCTGAGCAAAAGCAACGGAGGTATTGCTCCGATGTTTGGTTTGTCATCTCCGTTTGACCGTTGCTTTGGGGGTGATAAGCTGAAGAGAGACAAACGTTGATGTCCAGGGACTTGCAGAGCTCCCTCCAGAATTTGGACGTAAATTGTATGCCCCTATCCGACACAATGCTTCTTGGTATACCATGGAGCCTCACGACCTCTTTTAGGAAGACATTGGCTGTGTCTACGGCAGATGGAGTGCCCCTCATGAGCAAGAAATGGGCCATCTTAGAGAAGCGATCGACAATGACAAGGATGGTAGAAAAATTTCCCGAAGTAGGTAGGTCGACAATAAAATCCATGGACACATCAGCCCATGGCCGTTCCGGGATGGGCAAAGGTTTGAGCAGGCCCCAGGACCTAGTGTTTTGGCCCTTGTTCCGCTGGCACAGAGAACAGGACGCCACATACTCTTTACAATCCCGCCTCCATCCTGGTCACCAGAAAGAATGAGAAAGTAGTTCAGACGTTTTCTTACTCCCGAAGTGTCCTGCCATCTTATGATCATGACACATCTTAAGGGCTAAGGACCGAGTCCCTTGTGGAACGAATATTTTTCCTTTAATCCAAAAAAGGTCCTCATATTTTCTCAAGGAGTGCACTACTGGTTCTGTGCACGAGCTAGATGAGGATCTAATGGATGACATTAAATCCGCCTAAGTTAGTCCAAGAAAGTTTTGTGGAGAGAGGATCGTACTTAGCGTTGACGTTTGAGAGTCTGCGGAGAACATCCGAGAGAGAGCATCGGCTTTCCCATTCTTTGCTCCAGGTCTGTAGGCTATATGAAAGTTGAAATGGGAAAAGAAGAGGGCCCAACGGGCTTGGCGGGGTTTTAGTCGTCTTGCTGTTCGGAGGTACTCTAGATTCTTGTGATCCGTAAAGATCATGACTGGGTGTATAGCACCCTCCAGCAAATACCTCCAATCCTCTAAAGCGAACTTTATAGCCAACAGCTCCCTGTCACCCACATCATAATTGAGTTCCGGTGGACTGAGTTTCCTAGAGGCGAAAGCTACCGGATGCAGAATGGCCTTAGGTCCCTGTCTCTGGGAGAGAATTGCTCCAGTTGCGATCTCCGATGCGTCTACCTCTAATACGAAAGGTTGAGTCGGGTCAGGATGACAGAGAATCGGGGCGGAACTGAACAACTTCTTCAATGTTAGAAAAGCCTCTTGAGCAGCTGAGGACCACTGAAAAGAACTGTGCTGACGGGTTAATTGGGTAATAGGTGCCACGATGGCCGAGAATCCAACAATAAATTTTTGATAGAAGTTGGCGAACCCTATAAACCTCTGCACCCCTTTCTTGTTAGATGGAGCCGGCCACTCTTGAATTGCCTGAATCTTCTGTGGGTCCATTGCGACCCCATTGGTTGAAAGGATGAATCCCAGAAACTGTATGGTTGATTTTTCAAATTCGCACTTTTCAGCTTTCAAGTATAGCTTGTGCTGTTGAAGTATGGTAAGAACCTTCTTTACATGTCTCTTGTGTATCTCTAGCGTGGGGGAGAAGATAAGAATATCGTCCAGGTATACAACAAGGAAGTCATCCAGGTATTCTCGGAATATGTCATTCACCAGGTGTTGGAAGGTGGCCGGGGCATTACAGAGTCCGAATGGCATCACTAAGTACTCGAAATGCCTGAATCTGGACCTAAAAGCCGTCTTCCATTTGTCCCCAGCTCTGATCCTGACAAGATTGTAGGCCCCCCGGAGATCAAGTTTAGAGAACACCTTAGCTGATCGGAACCTCTGAAATAACTCAGGAATGAGTGGTAGCGGGTACCAGTTCTTAATCGTGATGTTGTTGAGCTGTCGATAATCTACACAGGGTCTTAAGGAACCGTCCTTTTTCCCAACGAAAAAGATACCTGCTCCGGCAGGTGAAGATGAAGGACGAATGAAGCCCTTCTTGAGATTTTCGTCTATATATTGTTTAAGAGCTTCTAGCTCGGTTTCTGAGAGAGGGAATATCCAACCAAATGGAATCTCAGATCCGGGAAGGAGGTCGATCGGACAGTCGTAGGACCGATGAGGTGGTAGGCAGTCAGCCATCTGTTTACTGAAGACCTCTTGAAACTCAAGGTACTCGGGGGGAACATGTTGGAGGTTGCCCAATGGCGCAGCCATTGTGGCACAAACTTTGGGAGCCAGGAGCAGACAATGCTAAGAGCAATACTGAGAGGAGAAGGATACTGCCTTGGTGCTCCATTTAATCTGTGGATCGTGAGCCTGTAACCAGGGCAAGCCCAGTATGACGGGAAAGATAGGTGAATGAATCAGGTCGAGCCGTAAGAACTCCCGGTGGCCGGAATCAGTAGTTACCGGAATAGGTTGGGTTTCCTGGGTGATGAGACCTGAGCTAGGAAGGGATCCGTCGGCCAGGTGCACCCGTAAATCTTGAACTTTAGTTTGTATGGGAATATTCAAGCTGTGTGCCAAGGCAGAGTCTATGAAGCAACTGCACGCTCCGGAATCAATGATGGCCTGCAAGCGGGTCTCCCCTTCCGGAAGCTGTAGGGAGATAAACAACATCACATAAGTCTTGGGAATATTATTGTTTGGATAGTTTAACACATCTGGCTGAGGAGACTTACTGGGCCTGATCGGACAGCTGCGCAGGAAATGTCCGGTTCCTCCGCAGTAGAGACATAGATTGGACTGTTGCCTGCGTTGCTTCTCTTCGGAGGTTAGTGGGCCCCGGACCAGGCCGAGCTGCATGGGTTTGACCTCAGGGACCGGTGTAGCAGCAACCGAAGTTGAGGTCGGGGTCTGTGCGGAGTGGGGTCTTGGTAACGCCCAGGTGGGGCGTGGACCTTGGAAACGCTCTGAGCGTCGCTCTTGCAGTCACCTGTCTAGTTTTGTGGCTGCTTGAATGAGTTCTTGAATGAGTTCTAATTCGTCATTATGTAACTCGGACAAGCCTTGGCGGTACTGATAGCGTAGGGCCGGCTCGTTCCAATTTGTATCGGCCGCCCACTTACGGAATTCCACAGTATAGTCCTCAATAGGTCTTCTTCCTTGGGCAGATGGTGCAGGATGGCCTCAGCTGTAGCCATACGCTGCGGGTTGTCATAGAGCTGGGACATGCTCTCAAAGAAGGCCTCGATTGTATTCAGAACAGGGCTGCTCTGTTCCATCAAGCCATGGGCCCAAGCTTGGGGTTCTTCGGATAGTAGGGAAATCGCAAATCCCACCTTAACGATTTCTGAAGAAAAGGTTCTTGGCTGGAGAGTGAAGTAAAGGGAGCATGCATTTTTGAAGGCCCTAAACTTCTTACGGTCCCCTGAGAACCGTTCAGGTGTAGAAACCCTGGGTTCCGGAAGTGCCATGATGACAGTAGGGTTGGCGGAAGCCTGGGAGGGCTCCTGTGTCTTCAAGTTACAGCTCACTCCTACAGCTGCCAGGCACCTGCATCCTTCCACTGCCCTAGCAGTCCCTGTCTCCACTACCAGGGGTGCTTGGACAGGATTTTTAGAAGAGGCCACCCTCATAATCTCGGGCTCCACTGTCAGGTACGTGACACATGCCCTGAACTCAGGTAAATATTAATTCAACCCTAGCAATACATTTGAGAAAAATTGATGGCAGAGCACAATAGGGTAAGCTTCCATAAATGGGTAATATGTTTTAAATTAATACATAAATATATAAATATTATATATATTAAAAATAAATATTTCCGAGGTTTGAAAATGTGTACAATAAACTAGCTTGGAGCATGGTCTAGTAGAAAATGTTATGTACTGTATAGAGTTGGGCGAACTGTTTGGACCGAGCATTAGTTCGGGTTGAACATTGGCTGTTCACCCCGTTCCAGGAACACCCAAATTTGCAGGGTGTTCACTCCACCGAACGCCCTGAAATGCACTGGCCGCTACACAGTGCATTTTGTGTCCTGTTTGGGCAAAGCTTTGTCCAACCAGGGTGCAGTATAAGCTGGTTGTTAAGGATCGGGGCTAGGAAGACGGCCACAGTGTCCTTATCAACCGAAGAGTCATCAGCTGTCAATCAACTTCCCCGCTGACAGCTGAGTAAAACAATAAAAATGAATTGCTGGTAAAAAAAGTAAAAAAAAAAAAATAGAGACAATTTTTTTTTAAACAGCGTGGGGTCTCCCCCCCAAAATCCATATCAGACCCTTATCCAGGCATGCAGCCTGGCAGGTCAGGAAAGAAGAGGGGTTGAGCGAGTGCCCCCCCTCCTGAACTATACCAGGCCACATGTCCTCAACATGGGGGGAGGTGGGTGCTTTTGGGCAGGGAGACCTCATCCCCACAAGTGCTTGTGGAGGTCTGCAGGCAGAGGGCTTATCGGGATCTGGAACTGAACGTCCTAAGCTCCTCCCACCAAACGTTCAGGTGCTGCAATACACCTGAAGGTTAACAGCAGCTGTTTCTCTATGGGAAACCTCGTCCACAGCGACTGACTGCAATCTGCATATTTGAATGCTTCTAATAGACCGGGAGTTTGTGAGTGTATCTCTTGTCCCTGTTTTGCTTATGTACTATCTAGTAAGTGCACTGTACAATGATCTATTTTTTCTTTGCTTGCTTTGCATAAAACCTTTATCCTGAGAGCCGAATCACCAGCAGTGTTATGGCTAAAGTGGGATGCAAGAAAAACTAAATATCCTGATACAAACGATCTAACCCAGTGAGTCAATCAATCTGGATTAAGGGAAGGAACTGTTTAATTATTTTTACTTTCCCCCACTATTTATCTCTGCCTGGACATTGTACTCAGAGTGTCATTATTATTTTATTTATATTCACCGTCACATCACCAATTTGAAGATTTATTTTGGCAATTTTAACACATGTATTAGCACCATAATTATTTATTTATTTTATTCACATGTATGCATTTTTTATTCCTGGATTTAAGCTAAGTCGCAGCAGCATATTGTGCACTATTTATTTAAAGCGCATCAATTTTATACTTAGTACTATTTGTTTGGTTATCTGATCACCCTATATTGATAGCAGCTTTAATTTACTGATTTTTTTCATAGCACTAACTATATTGGTATATATATATTTTTAAGCACAATTTATTTATATGACACATATCTATCCACATCAGCTCTTGGTTTTTATTCATTTTCTGGTAAAATTAGCGTTCGCAATGGATACAGCACTTTCGTCACGCTGCAATGTTAAAAATGGTTTAATACAGCGCACTCTCTTCTTCTTTATAATGTGAGAAGAATGAAGTAGTTTTGCTGCTCATATTCACACAGACTTCTCACAAACTTATTTCTTTATTTTTTATCGGGATTCCCTTAATATATTTTGATTTGTCACATCTGACAAAAATATATTTTTTTTTTTAAAGCCAGATTTTTTTTTATTTTATGTTTGTATTTTTTCAAAGGCTGATCTTTGTTTTATTTTATTTTTATTTTTACTCCAGAATATTTTTGTGTGTGTTTTGTGTGTCAAGTTACCACAACACCATTGATATCTTTTATTATTTAATCTCAAGGAGATTGTTTGGTGTTGGTGTCCCTCGTTAATTTCACATTGTATTTTTGAAATGTACCTGAATCCTCACAAACAAACTGTCCTTTTAGAAGGAAAACACACATAGGAGAGTATAATTGAAACCAAAATTCCTTTATTAAGGGCTCAGAACCAAACAAAGAGGGAGGCAACGCTGGATAAACAGTTGAAATTAGCGAAGCCTTTGACCCCCAGGGAAGACATCAATTCTTGAACATCAAAATTGGTGGCCTGAGGAGTCCATATGTAAGGGAGTGCAGTTTGGTCCAGAAGTCCCAGAGATCCGGAAAGCAGCAGATGACACCTGTGTCCCCAGGCTGTGGTACCACAAGAGGCTGCATCTTTTGCCAGACCAGACTGGATCCAGGGTCCTCACTTTCTGGTCTTCCTTCCATGCTTCGTTCCTGGCTGTGGCTCTGCTGTTGGAGATGTGGCAGGAGGAGGAGTAGGACCTGGAGGAGGAGAAGGACTAGTAGGACCTGGAGGAGAAGGAGGAGGAGGAGGACCTTGAGGAGGAGGAGGAGGACCATGTGTGAGGTCACAAAGGTGGGTATCAGATGTTATTTGGGCCCTCAACCCCTTATTGAGAGCCTCCAACATTAATGACTCACACATGAGTTGTTGACCCTCCTCCATCCGCTGCATTTTACAGGCAATGATGGCAGCAAAGTCCCCCTCCACGGTGTGTGGTGCTCCCAGGGCCTCTGTAGCCTTCCAAAAGAGGCCTATGGCAGCCTCCTCTAGGGTACTCCTCCTCCTGACACTTTCTCTTTGCAGGTGTAGGGGAGGGACCTGCATATCAGGCAGCCTGCTTGGCCCGGCCACCTCCTGGCTGAGACTTCCCTGTGTATGAAAAAGGGACATGGTTGTAATGTTTTGCATCATCAATCACAATCATAAATTAGTACTCCAAACTAACATCTAGTTAACATCATTGATTGGACAAGCAGTAATATTTAGAGGAATGCTATACCTGGCTCAATCTGGGCTCCTCTACATGTTGCTGCCTGGAAGGCCCAGGTTGGGCGTCAGAAGCCTCAGCCTGGGGGGAAGGAAGCGTGGAAGGAAGACTGGAGAGTGATGACCTGGGTTCAGTCTGGCCTGCCAGAAAATGCAGCCTGTCATAGTACCACATCCTGGGGACATAGATGTCATCTGCTGCTCCGGATCTCTGTGAATCCTGGACTTTCTGGCGCTCCCTCACATATGTGCTCCTCAGGCCACCAATTAGGATCTTCAAATATGTGATGTCTGCCGTGGGGATCACCTGCTTCACAATTTCCAACAATTGATCCAGCGCTGCCTTCCTCTTTGCTTGGCTCTTATAATGTTGGTGGGTTATCTCCCACAGACAAGGCAGCTCCCTGAACATGTCAATGAATATTGCCATGAAGTCTGTATCATTCAAGATATCCATTTTCACTGCAAGACACAACACAAGACAAACCCTAATGTCAGACAAAACTCTCCTAGTCTTGTTACAATATAGGCCTCAATGTAGAAGCAGTATAGGTACAAGTATGTCTCTTACCTTCGTTCTTACGATCGGCAAGTCCAATGCTCCTTCCTCCGCTCACAGATCGTACATAATACGCACGCGTGTTACGCTTTATACACACTGCGCATGCGTGTAACTCCGCCCACCCCTGACGTTCTTTCTAGTTTATTCCCCACCCCTTTTCGTTCGCCGCAGTGGGGGAAGAGCACATGGCGGATACACAGCAGGTGCGTGCTAATTACAGGAATGAGGAGGAGGAGGAGGAAAGCCCGGATCCGGAGATGTCCCGATCCAGAAGGAGATTTAAGGCCTCAAATATGTCCTTTGGGGAGATGTTGGAGATGGTGGACATCCTGAAGAAGGCCGACTATGATGGAAAGTATGGACCTTACCCCAACCCTAATGTAAGAAAGGCCAACATCATGGCGAAAGTGGTCAGGAGTCTGCACCGGAATTTCAGGGTACGTCGATCGAAAGATCAGCTCAGGAAGCGGTGGTCAGACCTGAAATTACGAGAACATGAGTAGTACAGAAAGATCCGGAGAGTGCTGCAAAAAAGTAAGTAGTTGTGCTGTTCCTATTATTTATGTTTCTTACGTTCGTGCTGCTCCATGTGCTTTTCTTAAAAGTGTACATTTTAAAATGGCAACTTTCATGTTCATGGGCACATTATTCGTTCGTATCAAACATTTTTCTTTCGGCCTATAAAACACCATTGTTTTGGCCATATGCATTTGGCCACATTTTTTACGCCCTACTTGTATGAAACTAATTTGGTGGTGTAGATGGCTTTATTACTAGAATGAAATGCAAACTAGATTCTGTGTAAGGAGAGGACACTCAGCAGCTGTTTGCACATCTGGACACTGGAGCACTAGTGTGGGACACAAGAACACCATTTTTCTTAGGGGACCCACACAGGTGCTCCAGTGTATACTATAGGGGGGTCTCCATCTGTGAAGCTTGTACAAAACAGGTAAAGTATTGCAGCTTGACAAAGGACACTTAAAATTCTACTTCTTGGAACTCTGCTAAAATTGACAATTGTACCCCACTTCCAAGCAATGTTTCATCTTTATAGTTCTGCCATCAAATATCTGTGTGCTAAGTATAGCATTTTTGTTTTACATAGGGGAGAAAAGACTCGGAGGACACCCTTCATCCGAGGAGACCAGAGCCCCCCCCTCTGGAAGAAGGGGAAATACCCCCAACCCAAGAAGAGCAGGAGGAGGAAGATGTGGTGGAACTAGTCACCACAACAGGTGAGTGTCTGCGACCACAGGCTCAGGTAAGAGATGGATGCCGGCATATTTTTGATACCTGTTTTGTTTTGCTCTCTTTTTAGGTGATCGTGATGTTGTGGATCCAGATTCTTTCAGAAAGTGCCCAGATCCCGATCGGGGAGATCATGGGGTGTAATTTAGCTTTGGAAAACCTCAAGAAAAAAATCAATGATGTTATCCAAAAAAATAAGAGCATCATTGATGTTTTGGGGCGAGTTTAAAACCCCTCTAAATCACTTTCTTCTTTTGTTGTCTACAAATGTAAAAATGTTTTAGCGATTTTTCTAAAAACCAAATTTGGAGGATGCACACAGTGTGCCAACATGTGCTATCTGCCATCACGGGAGAACAATGGACGCGTTTTGGGTGTGCAACCCCTTCCTCAATAATAAAGTAACTGAGAGGAAGGGGTTTCTTCCCCAAAACACGTCCCTTGATCCCCCGTGATGGCAGGTCACACATGTTGACATTGGGAAATTTGTGTGCATCTTCCAAATGTGGCTTTTCCAGGGGTGACCTCACCCCATCTGAACGCAATATCAAACACAGTTCCTAAATACTCATGTCTGATATTGCCTTCAAGTTCTACCAAATGTGAACTTTGTAAGTTCAAGATTTGTGTCTTTCTTGTTGGTTTTACACATGCCTGTTTGATCTTAAATGGACATTTCTATTTGTGATAATGCCACCCTAAAAATTGTTATACAACAAACATGTTGGTTTGTTTTAAAAACCTTTTCTAAATGCACCTGTGATTGTGCAGGTATTAAAATGATTGTTAATGAAGAATGTGTGGATTATTGTGTCAACGCTACAACACTTTGGTGGTGATGTAATTGGTGTTTTCTGTGAAAATGGGGGTTATTTCCTAAGGGCAAATCCTCTTTGCACTACAAGTGCAGTTTCAGTGCAGTTGCAAGTGCACTTGTAGTGCAAAGTGTCTTTGCCTTTAGTAAATAACACCCAACAGTGCTTTGTATAAGGTTACACAATCACGCCATTTTCAGGACTCCACACATTTCTGTCAGGGTCAGGTAAAGCAAATACAAGCAGGAAATGTCACCAAAGATTTGTTTTTTTTTAAGATTTTATTTGATAAAGGCTTCACAAATTGTCTGGCATATTGATGGCCCCCCTACCCGCAAAGAACTCAAGGTATCTTAACCGGACATCACGGGCACTCAGGGAGGGCAAGCCAGGATGGCCACTTTCAAGCGCCATCAGGGTTGGTTCATTGATCATTCCGCCTCAGGCCCAACTGAGCCAGCATAGTTGGCAGAATGTTTGCGTAAAAAGTTATGTAGAACACAGCATGCCAGGATTAGATGATTAAGTTTATACTCCGCCATATGGATGGGTGTCAGAAATAGGCGGAACTGGCTGGCCATGATTCCAAATGTGTTCTCCACAACTCTTCTGGCTCTGGCCAGCCGGTAATTAAAAACCCTCTGTTCCGGGGTGAGGGTCCTCATCGGGAATGGCCGCATAATATGGTCCCCCAGCGCAAAGGCTTCATCCGCAACGAAGACGAATGGGAGTCCTTTCACATTGTCTTCTGGAGGTGGCAAGTCCAAGCTGCCATTCCGTAGCCCCCTGTAAAACTCCGTCTGGGTGATGACTCCACCATCGGACATCCGGCCATTCTTCCCCATGTCCACATACAGGAACTCATAAGTAGCCGACACCACCGCCAACATCACAATACTATTGAACCCCTTGTAATTATAATAGTATGACCCCGAGTCGGGCGGTGGGACGATGTGGACGTGTTTCCCATCAATTGCCCCTCCGCAGTTAGGAAAGTCCCACCGCTGGGCAAAGTGGGAGGCCACAGTCTGCCATTCCTGTGGCGTGGAAGGAAACTGTTGAGGAAAAAAAAAAACATTATTATTTTTGCACATAACCATGGAAAGCAGATTAGACACAAACATTCTTGGCCAACATCCAGATCACATTTATTAAGGGGAATTTTACAACACCAAAGTATAAGGTACACCTATCATATTCCCCCTCCCACCCCCTTTCATGGGCCATTTCTAACATTATAGGGGGGATCTTGGACAGGTAACCCTCTTCACTTCATTGAGAGATGAATGCCTAAATACAGGGTATTACTTGGAACAGCCCCTCCTTAGTTACACTTTTGGTATCCCACTGGACAGGTAAGAAGTGTCAGAATACAAAGATATAAATACACATTGTACACATTAGAGCACATTTTGAAATTCTGCTATTACCTATCAAGATAATAATAGGATATAAAAACTTAAAACAGTACCATTTGAAAGTATACAGGCAGGCCCTTGCACTACATGCTTTGGGGAATTCATCCATAAATCTGACCAGTAAAGAGGTGGGTATAGTGTGTCTGGGTTTGGCAAAGTCAGCAGATAGATGATTGAGGATAGATAGAGAATTGGGATCAGCTGACTTAGCAGTTGGGGGGAGGGAGGGTTAATAAAAATGATTTGGGGACACTAAAAAACAAATCCTCTGGCACTCTGCCTGAATTTAAAGCACAAATCACATTTCTAAAAATTTTAGGGGTGTTTGGGGTAAAGCACTACTATGGAGCTGATAAAATACATTGTTTTAAGTGACTACATGAGGTGAATATAGGGCCTGTAGACCATGCTGGGGAGGTTAGTGAAGGCAAATATGTATGAAGGACAAAAAAAAGATTACATAAAAATCCAGCATGCACGAGGACAAAGGGGACATTCACAGCATATTACAATCATGGTAATTAGGTAATGAGGAAAGAAATACAATATATTAGCAAACATTCAATAAAATGTGATATTAAAGGATAAAAATCTTACCTTAATATACTCCTTCTGTAGGACCTGGATGATGGCAGAACAGGTCTCTGGGATAATGATCTCCAGAGCCTGGGGGTAGATGCCTGTTGAGAACTTCAAGTCATGCAGGCTTCTCCCTGTCGCCAAGTACTGCAGTGTAGCGACCAGCCTCTGCTCCGGAGTGATGGCTTGCCTCATGCAGGTATCCTGCCTGCTGATATAGGGGGTCAGCGAAGCCAACAAACGGTGAAACACGGGGTCCGTCATCCTGAGAAAGTTCCTGAAATCATCAGGATTATTCTCATGGATCTCATGGAGCAAAGGCATATGAG
This sequence comes from Lithobates clamitans, assembly GCA_037952925.1. NCBI lineage: Eukaryota > Metazoa > Chordata > Amphibia > Anura > Ranidae > Lithobates > Lithobates clamitans. Next base: position 8,450,852 of record JBBGZY010000268.1, on the reverse strand, counting down.
AGAACTGGTCACGCTGAAGCAACCAATTCTTGGTCCATGAACTCCTCCCCACCCTGTTCATGGACTGGACTTGTGTCAAGGTCAGGACCCCAACACCAAGCCCCCGCACAGCACGAACTCTACGAGGAGTACATATACGTAACATGGCTAGAAAACGGTCGGCTGCTCAGAACGGAGTAACAGAACGCACTGAAGAACAGAAAGGCCTGTGAAGAGTGACCTGAAAACAGTAGCGAACGAACAAGAACACAATGACTAATTAAAGTCACGTGGAACTTGCTTGCACGCACTGAAGAGCAGATACAAACCCACAAGCACAAACTGAACCGCAGAAAACGATCTGAAAGCCACGAGTCTGAAAAAGCGCAAATCGTCTCTCAGCAAACTTTTACTAACACGAGATTAGCAAAAGGAGCCCAAAGGGTGCCGCGCTTGGTTCTGAACTGGCCTTTTCTAGTCTCGTCGTACGTGCTTGACGTCACCGCGTTGTTGGCGATCGGAAATTCCGACAACTTTGTGCGACCCCGTATGTACGCAAAACAAGTTTGAGCCAACATCCGTCGGAAAAAATCCTAGGATTTTGTTGTCGGAATGTCTGAACAAAGTCCGACCGTGTGTACGGGGCATAAGGGAACCCCCCAGGCACTATATTTAAAGGAATTTTTCATTTTTATTGTTGCACTTCAAGTGTCATTTAAATCACTACTCCTGAAAAAACGATCATTAAAAAAAAAAAAAATCATTAATACATGTCCCCCAGGGCAGTACCCAGACCCCCACACCCCTTTAATGGCCAATTACTTGCATATAAGCATTCAAAATTGACATTAGTTTTTTCTTGTTCGGCTCCCATAGACTTCAATGGGGTTCGCCGGTCGGGTTAGAACTTTTCCCCTGTTAGAGAGTTCTGCTGTAAACTGAACAGGGGGTTCTTCAGCCCATCTCTGGTTCTGTATAACATCACACATAATGACCATTGGGCCATTGGGCACTGCATCATTTTATTCAGTAAACAAGTTCTCCTGCAGTTTAGCAACATTCATTCAGTAAACATGCATTCAAACAAATGCAACAAGCTTGATTTACTTAAGCTATTTTTTATTTTACAAAAAGAAGAAGCCATGGAAATAAAACATCTCCATTTATTCACAAAACATGTACAGAATGGTCTGCCTTTGTTAAAGGGCAATATAGTGTATTTTAACCCTAATCATCACCTTTCTGAACCACTGAAGAAAAATTCTGACAATGTAATCTTGACCTTTCTTCACACTTCTTAATGGCTTGTGATATTTTGGAGTGTAGACAGGAGGCCACAAGAGACAAGACCGAGAACATCAATACATTTTATCAAATGCTATTAAGAACCTTTGGGACTTTACCTAGAGCTCTTTTTTTTAACAGCGAATATTTTTAGCATTAACATGTTTGGAATTGTGAACATTTGTAGAGATATAATCTGTTTCATTATGGTGTTATTGATCCATTGAGCTGCAACCCAACAAATGATAATATTATAAAAACAATTCACAAATGTAATAGATACTTAGGGCACTTTACAGTCTTTGTATTTTGTCACAATGCCGCAAGAATTAACTTTTAGGTTACTTAGTGATATGTCCTGAAACCTAAAGCAGCCCTTCAGTCACCTTTTGCACTTGCAGAATCACATCACACATCCCAGGAGCAGTTTTTTATTTTTTAGCACTGACAGAAAAAATGACACACCGACCCCAAAGGTCCTCCAAAATACATAGCAAACCCCTAAGGGACTGTTATGTATTGCAATGGAACTTTTTTTTTGGGGGGGGGGGGGGGGGGGCTGTATGCATTTTTTTTATTCTTGTTTTGTTTTTTTTAACCACTTCAGCTCCGGAAGATTTTTCCCCCTTAATGACCAGAGCACTCGATACGGCACTGCGTCATTTTAACTGACAATTGCGCAGTCATGTGATGCTGTACCCAAACAAAATTCACGTCCTTTTTTCCCACAAATTCTTCTTTTGGTGGTATTTAAACACCTCTGTGGTTTTTATTTTTTGTGCTATAAACAAACAAAGAGTGACAATTTCGAAAAAAACAAACAATATTTTTTACTTTTGAAAAAAAAAACAATATTTTTTACTTTCTGCTATAATACATATCCAAAAAAATATATATAAAAAACCCGCTCCAGCTCACGGTGGACACCACACGCCGAAATCCTTCTCCCTCTGCAAACCAGGAGGATGCAAATACCATAGTTATGGCATTTTTATAACCACTGGCTACATGAAGCTTGGTCCCTGTGCCTCTATCTACATGATACATGGTCTAGATTACTCCATTAACGAAACTGTTGGTCCCAATATATGTCCCTTAGATCTACATTGGAGTTGCTACGTGTGGTATCATTTTGCACCGTGAGCTTTGCTACCAATCATTGCGGGTTATTGTATGATTTGTCTATATTTATTTTTACCACGCCACAGCTTTTCGCTCCTGAAGAAGCGTGAGGACACGCACAACTAGTTGAGCATCTTTATGACACGTACCTTATATCCTATGACCTGCTATTCACCCGTCGCCTCGGACTTGTCGTTACCCGGGATGATCATCCTTATGTCTGAGTTGTATTAACTAGATGGTTTTGTATAGCACCTGGTCTGTCAAATATCTCTTATCAGATATAGTTTTTGTGATCTGTGGCTTTTAAACGTATTTTCTATGTATATGGTTTTTTCAATAAATTAGTTTTTATATAAGATTATGTGATGTTACTGTGCCTACAAAGTCCGAAGTCCCCTATATATTTTCTCTTTTGTTTATATAAAAAACCAAATGTATTCATTAATTTAGGCCGATATATATTCTTCTACATATTTTTGTAAAAAAAAAATTCCAATAGGTGTATATTGGTTGGTTTGCGCAAAAGTTTTTGAGTCTACAAACTTCGAGATAGATTTAGAGACTTTTATTTATTTTTATTGTTTTTACTGGTAATGGTGACGATCTGTTATTTTTAGCGGGGCTGCAACATTGTGGCAGACAAATCTGACCCCAAATTACACTTTTTGGGGACCAGTGACATTCTTACATTGATCAGTGCTATACAAAATCCCGATCACTGGGAGCAGAAGATCCCTGTCATGACACTAGGCAGAACGGGGAATCAGCTTGTTTACCGTTCTGCCTCTCCTCACGTTAATCGCGGACTGCCGCAGGACCCGCGGACACGCTCGTGCGGCGGGCACGCGCACACCAGCTATCCTGCTTTTACGAACTGACATACAGGTACTTCAGTTTGCGCAGGAGAACCATTCTGCCAACATATATCAGTGTGAGCTGCTCGGCAAGTGGTTAAGAAGCCAGGAATTTAAACTGTCATTTTTTATTTGTAAATGTCATTTTTGATGTAGCACATCCTGCAACAAAAATGTACCTCTCTACACAACCAATTCCTGGTGGTAACACTATCTGAATGACAGCTTCCTGAGCTGTCATCCGCTATGTAAATGTAGGAGCAGGGATAGTGGTGACATCATTGGCAAAATATATCATTGCCAAAATAAATACTGTATTTGGACAATGATGTAGGGCTCTATTCCCTACCCATTTGCTTACTTGCCCAAGAATTCCCAACCATGTAAGTTAATAGTGGTGGGTTAGTATGCAGTGGATACAAGCAGCCACTGGTTTCTTAGCAGCCATTGAGAGCAGGGAGCTGTCACGTTTGTCCATGCCGATTGCCCTTAGCATTCGGCACTCAGATGAATGTTCTAACAGCTAGTTTTCTGTCTGAACTAAAATTCAGGCAAAACACTAAGCTCATCCCCAGAGAATAAAGCAATTTTATAACAAAAATAAAATAAACATACATATGGTGAGGAGGTCCAGCTGAGATGAATTAACCAATGAGCAAAAAGAAACATGTGTTTGGGACAGCAAAATAGGTGGTGGTGCAGCGTTTTTTCCCTAGCTATCATATCATTAACCTCTTTCCGACTGCGCTATTGCTGAATGATGTCCTTCCAGAACCCTGCCTCCCCACATGCCCCCTGGGTTGTGAATTAGGAGCACAGCCCCAACAGTGCCCATCAGTGTTGCCAATCAGTGTCCATCAGTGCTGCCTGTCAGTGCTGCCTACAGGGGAGGGCTGGCAGCCTTAAGCCTGGGGGGCAAGTCCAGTTGAGTGGCCCATTGTACCACTGAATCAGCCCAACATCCATGCCCACTGGGTTTTATAACATAAATTGATGTTATGAAGCAAGACAAATATGACACAGCAATGACAGCATGACCCCAATCTTGGTAAAGAGCAGACTACGCGGCTCTTTACTCATGTGACTTGCTGTGTCCAATAACAGCCAATCACATGAAAATGACAGCATGTGAGGAGAGCCAATCAGCAGCATCTCCTCGCAGGGGAGACTGTACAGATAGTTAGGGCACTGATTACAGGGCAGCCCTAGCAGTGCCCAGCAAGTGACGCCAATCTGTGCCTATCAGTGACACCAGTCAGTGCTGCCTTTCAGTGCCCATAAGTGCCACCCATTAATACCCATCATTGCCACCAATCAGTGCCCAACAGTACCGCCCATAAGTTCTGCCTATCAGTGCCGCCCATCAGTGCCCCCTATCAGTGAACTTCAGTAAATTAAAAAAATGACTTACAGTGCCTTGAAAAAGTATTCACACCCCTTGAAATTTTTCACATTTTGTCATGTTACAGCCAAAAACGTAAATGTATTTTATTGGGATTTTATGTGATAGACCAACACAAAGTGGCACATAATTGTGAAGTGAAAGGAAAATGATAAATGGTTTTCAATTTTTTTTACAAATAAATATGTGAAAAGTGTGGGGGTTCATTTGTATGGCGCCCCCCGGAGTCAATACTTTGTAAAACCGCCTTTCTCTGCAAATACAGCTGCAAGTCTTTTTGGGGATGTCTCTACCAGCTTTGCACATCTAGAGAGGGACATTTTTTGCCTATTCTTCTTTGCAAAATATCTCAAGCTCTGTCAGATTGGATGGAGAGCGTCTGTGAACAGTAATTTTCAAGTCTTGCCACAGATTCTCAATGTGATTTAGGTCTGGACTGTGACTGGGCCATTCTTTTTTTTTTTTTTTTTTTTTTTCTTTTTGTTGTTTCTTTCATCAAGCTGTCTTTTGACCAGGAATAATCAGGGGAAAGTGCGAACGCAGTCCCCCACTACCACAAATTATGCAGTCGAGTTTCCTGCATTTGAGGAAATCGCAGGGGTCAGCACAGCCGGAGTGCAATGGCCGAGCCTCGCCCTGGGAGAACCACCTTCATGATCATGGTATCTCCCCTGCCAGGTAAGTATAACTGGGCCATTCTAACACATGAATATGCTTTGATCTAAACCATTCCATTGTAGCTCTGGCTGTATGTTTAGGGTCGTTGTCTTGCTGGAAGGTGAACCTCCTCCGCAGTCTAAAGTCTTTTGCAGACTCTAAAGCCTCATACACACAATCGGACTTCCATCGGACAAATCTGTGGATTTTTGCTCGAAGGGCGTTGTTCATGAACTTGTTCTGCATACTCACGGCAGAACATTTTCAGCCAACATTCACGAAACCACATGGTCTTTCAGCTCTTTAGCACCATCTTTTGGGACATTTCTGCTATTGTTGTCTGATGTTTAGCATTGGTTCGGAGCATGCGTGTTTGTACTTTGGATTTTAGTCTGACAGATTTGTGTACACATGATCAGATAATCTGATGGAACACATATGTTGTCGGACAATTTGAGAGCATGCACAGCCGGAAATTCCCACAACAATTGTCCGATGGAGCATACAGACAGTCGGATTGTCCGACAAAACACATCCATCGGACAATTGTTGTCGGAATATCCGATCGTGTGTACAAGGCTATACTCTTTCCATTTTCAGATGATGGATTGAACAGAGCTCCGTGAGATGTTCAAAGCTTGGGATATTGTTTTATACCCTAACCCTGCTTTATACTTCTCCACAACTTTATCCCTAACCGGTCTGGTGTGTTCCTTGGCCATCATGATGCTGTTTGTTCACTGAGGTTCTCTAACAAACCTCTGAGGGCTTCATAGAACAGCTGTATTTATACTGGGAATAAATTACACACAGGTGGACTCTATTTACTAATTAGGTGACTTATGAAGGAAATTGGTTCCACTAGATTTTAGTTAGAGGTATCAGAGTAAAGGGGGCTGAATAACACACACACACACACACACACACACAAACACACACACACACACACACACACACACACACACACACACACACACACACACACACACACACACACACACACACACACACACACACACTTTTCAGATATTTATTTGAAAAAAAAAAAAATGTTGAAAACCATTTATCATTTTCCTTCCACTTCACAATTATGTGTCACTTTGTGTTGGTCTATCACATAAAATCCCAATAAAATACATTTACATTTTTGGTTGTAACATGACAAAATGTGGAAAATTTCAAGGGGTATGAATACTTTTTCAAGGCACTGTATTTACAAAAAAAATTTGGTCTTTTTCATATTTTAGCAAAAAATAAAAAACCCCAGTTGTGATTAAATACCACCAAAACAAAAACTCCATTTGTGTGAAAAAAAAGGACAACAATGTAATATGTAGTGTTGCTTGACCGCGCAATTGTCATTCAGAGTCAAGGTTCACACTGACATCGGGGATGAAATTGAGCGAGTTCAGGTGAACTATTGAACGATTTCATACTCGCATGTCAGTCCCGACTTTGAGGTGCGATTTCAGGGACATCTGTGCGGGTTCCTGTACAAATGTCTATTGAAATCGCACCCCGAAGTTGCCAAAAGTAGTACAGAAACTACTTTTGGGAATCGGTGTGACACCGTAAGTGGAATTAATGCAGCGCTGCACCGATTCGGATGGTGCCATCACCGGCAATTGCCACCGATTTGGCATGCGATTTAACATGTCAAATCGCATGCCAAATCGCTCCAAGGTGAACCTGGGTTTAATGTGAGAGCACTCAAATCTGTAAATTGTCCTGGGCAGGAAGGGGGTGAAAGTGCCTGGCAGGCAAGAGGTTAAATGATAAGCAGGGCCGGTGCTACCACTAGGCAATCTAGGCAACCGCCTAGGGTGCACTGCTGCCTAGGGGCGCCAGGCCACTGGTGTTCCTACTCTCTTCTCCCTGCAAGAAGCAACTAAGTCTCAGCATCAGCAGGCAACCACCGCTCCGTTCGCATACAGTGTCAGAGGCACAGTGGCGGCGGAGGACTGTGTCTGTGTCCTGACTCCCGACTGAATGGAAGCAAGCAAACATTCATTGATGGGCACTAGTAGGCTATATTGATGGGTTCTGGTGAGGCTGCATTGATGGGCGATGGTAGGCTACATTTGATGGGTGCTGGTGAGGCTGCATTTGATGGGCGCTGGTGAGGCTGCATTTGATGGGTGCTGGTGAGGCTGCATTTGATGGGTGCTGGTGAGGCTGCATTTGATGGGTGCTGGTAAGCTTCATTTGATGGGCGCTCATGGGCTGCATTTGATGGGCACTTCATTAAAAAGGTGAGGCATACATGGGCAGGACAAAGAGGGTGGAGTCGGGGGTGGGGCCAAGGGGGTGCGGCAAAATGAATTTTCGCATAGAGTGTCAAAAATCCTTGCACCAGCCCTGATGATAAGGCTGAGGAAGAGAGGGAGGAAGAGAGGGAGGAGGGGAGAGTCTGGTCACAGCTCACTCACTTGTACAATGCACAGCAGGAGGCTCGCTGGCTCACTCAGTGTCTTCATGTTTAGGATGGGACATTGTGGCTGCCGACTTTAAAGTTTCCTGCCCACATATCCCCTTCACACAGCACACGGGCTGCATCGAGTATGGGCGGGCACAGGGAGAGAGGGGCGGGAAGAGGCAGAGCTGATCGTTCTCCCATTGGTGTAGACTAGAGGAGGGCTGTACTGTGTACTCTGCAAGACGGAACACACACACACTCGCAGCCCAGGCTGTGACAGGTGCAGCCAACATCCCTGCCACAGGACACATCGCAGCTGCAGCATGGGATGGAGGGATCACTGCTCTTTCACAAGAAATCGGCCGCTAAATTCAGCATCCAGCCCATTAACCCCGCCCCCCTGCTGCCCAAGCAATAGCACTCGGCTCGGTCCGGAAACTGCACATGCGCAGTACTGAGCTGGCTGCACAGCGGCCCTTTTACAGGGAATCAGAGCGGCCCGGGGGAAATTGCCACTCTGCCCCCCGGCCCAGCCCGCGCCGGCTGCCTATCAGTGCCACCTATCAGTGTCCATCAATGCTGCCTATCAGTGCTGCCTATCAGTGCCACCTGTCAATGCCACCTGCCAGTGCCCATAATTGCCGCCTATCAGTGCCACCTATCAGTGCCGCCTATCTGCGCACCCTGATCCGTGCTTCTTCATCAGTGCCACCTTATCAGTGCCCATCAGTGCCAATTAGTGCAGCCTATCAGTGCCCAATAGTGCAGCATCATCAGCGCACATCAGTAAACAATAAAAATTACTTATTTACAAAATGTTATAATAGAAACAAATTATTCTGTCTTTTTTTGTTTGTTTAGCAAAAAATAACCCAGTGGTGATTAAATACCACAAAAATAAAGCTCTATCTGTCTCAAAAAATTGTACAAATTTTGTTTGGGTACAGTGTTGCATGACTGAACAATTGCCATTGAAAGTGTGACAGCACTGAAAGCTGAAAATTGGCCTGGACACCAAGAGAAAAAAGGTGACAGAAGACGGATTTCCAGCACACAGCCTGTGGTTGATAGCCTTTAGATTTCTTCCTGTGTGCTGTGTAAAGGGGGGAGGGGGTGTCCCTTACCTCCAATTAGGTCTCAGAACCCTCCTCACTGAACTATGCACAGTGTAATTTCAGCTTCCCACCCCCTGTTTTCTGACAGCTCAGACAAGCTATATAAAGTCTGGACTTTGAATGGATGTAGAGAAGAGAAGATAACAGATAAACAGGTACAACTTATGTAGGTTGAGTTGTTTAATCTCTGTGTATCACTTGAAGCTAGTAACTGGGTATATGTAAGGGTTTACAACCACTTTAAAAGTTAAGTGACTGGGGGTCATTTACTATAGCGCCAGGAAGTACTGGGCACTATGGCAAATAATAGCTCCCATTTTAGCCAAATAATATTTCAACAGGCGAATGTGCGAATGAAAATTAGCACTATTAGTGACGAACACACGTTAGTAAATTTTAAGTCAGCGCTAAATAGCGCTTCCGCATATATGCAAATGCCAATTTCTACCAAGTTGTTATATAGTACTACACTGTAACCATGATCCATGTATGTGAAAGAAAAATTTTTATGTGAGATTTGCTCTACCTTGTGTGCATCTATTGATGTATGTTGCAATTAGTATTCCTAGCTTTTTTTCTTCTTTTGCTAATGAATGCAGTTATGAATGATTATTACATAGTAATGTCTGCTATTCTGTAAAGTTACATGTATTAAACATTTAGGTTACCTATTTGTTGTATGTTGTTTTTTATTTTTTAATTTAGGTGACTATAAAGCGGTAATTATTCATATTCATTCTTTAATCATACTACACTATTATGCAGGTCTTGTACTTAGCACAATGGCTTAGTGGTCTGCTCAGATATCTCCTCAGCACTCATGGTACAAGTTCAAATACCATCCACCAGCTGTGTTTATTTTTTCAGTGCACAAGCGAATTAAAATAAACAAACTAAAAAATTTAATCTGCCCGTTAACTAGTGTGTGGTGTTTGGAATTTCACACCATAACAGTATTGAATACTTACATATCATTGCATGCATTTGCAGAGTTAATATAATAGAATCAGCCAAATTTAAAGTGCATTGGCTAATTGGCATTCACCTATTTTCGGCATATGCTGCTTTGGCTAATTGGTATTTGCCTTTTTTTCACCAATTCAATCTTTTAGTATCTCTCTGTGGGATTTGAACCCATGAGTTTTTTCAAGGTGGAAGTGCTGACCACTAGCCTATTGGGCGTAGCACAGTCATACATAGAAAATACATTCACTAGTGTTTCTTCTCCCTGAGCTGTCTCTCCTGCCACTGCCATCTTCTCCCGCTGATGTGTTCTTCCGTGCAGCCGGTTACAAACTAATAAAAAAAAGCTGCTCTTCTTGTTGCGGTCTTCTGTGGCCATCCGATAATATCACCCTGAGAGTCTGCTCCATGACTATGTAAGAGACGCCACACAGCGGGTGACCACACAGCGGAGGAAGACCGCCACGGAAGAAGAGCAGCTTTTTTTTATTAGCTGGTAACCAGTGGTGCGGAAGAACACAGCAGATGGAGAAGATGGCAGCGGCAGGAGAGACGGCTCTGGGAGAATACAGCTCGGGGAGAAGATAGAGGAGGGAGAGACAGTGTCTGGAGAAGATGGCTCAGGGAAGAAGACAGCTCGGAGCTATTTTACAATAAAGGACTTGTCAAAAACCGGCTATTGATTTTTTTTACATTTCACAGCTTTTTTTGGTGAATGGGTAGGGGTACAATGTACCCCATACCTATTCACATATGGGGGCAGGATCTGGGAGCCCCCTTGTTAAAGGGGGCTTCCAGATTGTGATAAAACCCCTGCCCGCAGACCGACAACCACCAACCAGGGTTGCTGGGTAGAGGCCCTTGTCCCCATCAACATGGGGAAAAGGTGCTTTGTGGCATGTGGCCTGGTAAGGTTCAGAAGGGGAGGATGCTCACTCGTCCCCCCCTATCCTGACCTCCAGGCTGCATGCTCGGATAAGGGTCTGGTATGGATTTTGGGGGGCCCCACATCAAATTTATTTTACATTTTGGTGTGGGGTTCCCTTTAAAGTCCATACCGAAGTGCCTGGTATGTACTGGGGGGAACTCTACAACATTTTTTCCTTGAATTTTGGAATTCCATACCATAATATTATTGAATAAGTACATACCATTGCATGCATTTGAAGAGTTAAAATATGGAACAAACCAAGCTGATGTGCATTAGCTAATTATGCTGCTGAGTACAATGCACACTTCCAGGAAGTGATGTTGTCAGTGGGATTTGAACTCATGGCTTGAACCTTTGAGGGCAGCAGGGTATACCGCTATGCTACAGAGCTGAGCACATACCTACAGAGACAATACATTTACTAATGTTTGATTCTATGCAATAATGTTTTGCATTTCAGGCATTAATATTATAGTAACAACCATGCTCATGCTGATGTGGCATTGGCTAATAGGCATTCGCCTCTTTTCAGCATATGCGCTTGGGGCTAATGCAAGCTTTCAGTAAGTGATACCATCTGTGTGATTTTCAACCATTTGAGCACAATTATATTGAGAACATAGTGTTTGATGGTGGGACTACTTTATACTCTAGGTATAAAAGTACTTAGCACAGTGACCTGTGTAATATTGTACCCAATATACCTCAAGTCACATGAAAGTCACACCAAAGTAATACAGGGACTACTTTGAGGTTGGTGCAACTTAAAGTAGCACAGATATGAATGGTTATCATTGAGAATCATGGGGTACAACTTGTCATGCAACACATGAGGTCCAAATTTGCTGGAAAATTCACCCAAATGTGAAACAAGTCATATATATTTTAATAAAAGGAGCTCTCATTTATACTTGCATAGTCCTTACTGATTTACATCAGCAGAACAATTGCAGGAAGTGGTGTGTGCACATGGAATGGAAGCAAATGTGTGGTGATGCCAAACAAATCAATGAACCCCACTCACACCAAATCTAACTACCACATCCACCCCCACATTGAGTAAGCACAAGTACATATCCTACACTTACCCGGCAAATGAGCAGCACCTCCTCTTTGCTAAAGAGACCTCACCATGTCCACCTAGATGGAGATCCTGATCAGCACAGGAACTTCCGGGTACATACAATGACTATTATCCGGGTCAGAAGGCGAAACCACACTCTTGATTGCAGCTGCGAATATTTGATCGCAACCACGATTAGTATTTTTTATTTTAGTTTATTTGCAGATATGCAAATCTGTATTTCTACATATATTTGAAGGTAAACTTAAGGGAGTTTGATAAGAAATGGTGTCCCTGGGTTAGCATCAGGTGAATTACAAAGACAAAAGGCCCAGTTTGAGCCCTGGTTCACTCTGACAGCGGGAGGAAATCGTTCAGCTGAACTCACACAATTTCATTCCCGCATGTCAGTCTCGACTGTGGGGGCAACATCAGAGACATTGGTGCAGGTTTCTGCACTGCTATCAATACAAATCGCACCAATTAGAACAGTGCAATTGCCACCGATTTGACATGTCAAATCGCACCAATGTGAACCAGAGCTGACACATTCAAACACTGCCTATCCACCAGCTGAATTCATTACCTGCAATTCTCCACAGCTGTTACATATAAAGATTCCACCTTCATCACTTACTTGCAGGTATGCTGAAGCCTAGGTTTACATTGGAGCGATTTGAGAGATCAAATCACATGACAAGTCACAGCCCATTAGCGGCAATGGCACTGTTCCAATCGATGCGACACCGATTTTGCGGCACCGCACCGATTTGCAAAAGTAGTTCCTGCACTACTTTTTCTGATTTCAGGTGTGACTTCAATAGAAATCTGTATAAAGCCACACAGATGTCTATCAAGTAGCACCTGAAATTGCGCTGACCTTGCTACTTTGAAATCTGGCTACTTCAAGTGAAGTAGCTCAATTTCAAAGTAGGATCAATGTGAACCAGGGCGAAGAGACTAGCTTTCTTGGTGCAAAAAATACATATAGAAATTATAAGATATAAAAAGATATTATACTACCCCAAAACTAATTAAAAGAAAAAAAACACAACAAACAAGCTCAATAATGTACTTTTATTTTGCCAGCAGAAACAAAAATTATGTACATTCATTTACTAGCAAAAAAAAAAAATTCTACAGGATCTATAGTGCTACATTTAGCAAAACATTTAGCAATTTGATTTTAAGGGCCCTGCTCATAGGAGCTTACAATCTAAAATTTGTCTAAACCTTAGAGTGGACACAGCTTTACTTTCAGTGTATAACGGGCAACACATTTTTATCTGCAAGATTATAGAAACATACTTAACAGTCATTATTCTTACAAAGCATTCCAACATAATATTAAAAAAAGGCATGTATTCAATACATAACACCCACCACCAGCCCACAATCCACACACATACATTGGTGATCATGTTCTGCTGGAAGCTGCATTTCTGTGTACATGATTAAGCAGTGAGCTCGAAGAGTAGAACGTCAGCACATACTCCCAAACCATGTTTGCATGGTCAGACAGGAACAATACACACATAACAGTGGCTGCATGGCCACAAAAAGCCACTTTTGATGGGAAAAAAAGCACAAGAATTTCAGCTAACAACCCTAGTTGGGCGTTTGTCAATCTGCACGATATCATTCCTTTTCCACCACAAATCACAGCAAAAAACCTGACCTTCTCAGGCCAAACAAACCCTACTACTGCAGCCCCTTATATAAGAGAGGTTGTATTGTTAGCACACTGACACACCCAATAGAAGTACACACCCACCAGTATCTTTCAAACTGTCTCTTCATGTATGTCTAAAGTGATTGTACCTGATGAGCAGGAACACAATACTATTTGCAACTGTGTTAGCCCTTGGCTATTTGCATCAAATCTCCAACTACAGGCCAAAGATCAAAGTCTATTTGCATCCACAAAGCAACATTTTTCCAAGCATATGTACCTGTGCAGTGTAAACCCTACAATTTTAAATGTCCAAGTCCCTTGGCATGATTAGTGCTATCCGACATTGGGGGTTATTTACAAAAGGCAAATCCACTTTGAACTACAAGTGCAAACGACAAGTGCAAAGAGCACTTGAAAATGCACTGAAAGTGCATTTGGAAGTGCAGCCGCTGTAGATCCAGGGGGGACATGCAAGGAAAAAAAAACAGCATTTTAGCTTGCACATGATTGGATGATAAAATCATCAGAGCTTTCCCTCATTTCAGATCTTCCCCTCAGATCTACAGTGATTGCACTTTCAGTGCAATTTCAAGCGCACTTTGTTGAAAAAGGGGCGCGGCTTGCTAACCATCCAAGCGCGCATGCCCAGGAAACGCTTCCACTACTGATGGCGTCATCCCCCTGCAGCCAGACGTCTCGTGTGCTCCAAGCCTCGTTCTGAGGCCGATCCTCTGTGTATGAAGCCGGCTTTTTATACCCGGAAGAGCTGTCTACACCACCACGGCATAGACTGTCTACAGGCACAGGACCAGAAGCGCCATCTTTGACATATGCTATCATGCTTGTTTTAACTACTTAAATGTGAGTTTACCTTTGTTTTATTAAAAGTAATTTTATTCATAAAACGACTGCACCCAGAGGCGCCTCTCCACTTGTTGTCTTTCAGCCTCAAGAATATGGTTTCTTTTTCATCATGATGGCAGCCCTGGTTGCTCCTTCTGGACGTTTTTACCCCTCCAGCCCATTTTTTAGCAACACATAGACTATTGGTCTGTGCTTGCCATATGGATTGTCATTTCTTTCTTTTTATTCATTGAATGACTTTTGATACATTATTTGTGTAGAACTGATCCCGTGGATTTTCGGAGATATTGCGCATATACTTGCTCTTTTTTTTCAATATTGAGTTGGCCCACCCTTTGCAGCTACAACAGCTTCAACTCTTTTGGGAAGGCTGTCCACAAGGTTTAGGAGTGTGTTTATAGGAATGTTTGACCAGTCTTCCAAGTGCATTTGTGAGGTCAGGCACTGATGTTGGATGAGAAGGCCTGGCTTACAGTCTCCACACTAATTCATCCCCAAGGTGTTCTGTTGTGTTGAGGTCAGGACTTTGTCCAGGCCAGTCAAGTTCCTCCACCCCAAACTCACTCATCCATGACTTTATGGACCTTGCTTTGTGCAGTGGTCCAAATCATTTGGTGGAGGGGGGATTATGGTGTGGGTTTGTTTTTTAAGGGTTGGGCTTGGCCCCTTAGTTCCAGTGAAGAGAACTTCTAAGGCATCATCATACCAAGACATTTTGGACAATTTCATGCTCCCAACTTTGTGGGAACAGTTTGGGGGTGGCCCCTTCCTGTTCCAACATGACTGCACACCAGTGCATAAAGCAAGGTCCATAAAGACATGGATCAGCGAGTTTGGGGTGGAGGAACTTGACTGGTCTGCACAGAGTCCTGACCTCAACCCAATAGAACATCTTTTGGCTGAATTAGAGTAGAGACTGCGAGCCAGGCCTTCTCATCCAACATCAGTGCCTGGCCTCACAAATGCACTTCTGGAAGAATGGTCAAACATTCCAATAGACCTTGTAGACAGCCTTCCCAGAAGCTGTTCTAGCTGCAAAGGGTGTGCCAAATTAAATTTTAACCCTACGGACTAAGACTTGGCTGCCATTAAAGTTCATGTGTGTGTAAAGGCAGGCGTCCCAATACTTTTGGCTAAATAGTGTATCTGGAAATGATTTACAATGGTGGTGGAACCCTCCAACACATAAATACTACATTTAGACATAGTTATAGGACCTGGAAGATGAAACAACTCTACACTCAAGAATACTAAGCAGAAGTTCTAACCTCTAAGCCACAGAGCTGCCACATGTGAGAACCTCCTACACATAAATACACATAAAAACACATAAATACTGCATGTCTTTGGACAAACAGGTGATGGAATTACATTACTCAAGAGTTATGCTTCTTGATTTATTCTGTGATATTTGGTGTTTTTTTGTGGGTGACAGTAGAATATTACCCTAATTTTTGGGAATTACATTTTGATTTCTGATGTTGGTACACATATGTCATATACCAGATAAGACTAGAACTGTGTGGACTGCAACAGAGTGAACCAGACATAAATAGGTGAAAGTAAGTTTATTAAGGTAAATGCATATACATGTGAACACACCACCAATACAGAGTGAATAAACCAAACAACCAAACAGTGATAATACACAACCAGAATATGTAGCAAAAGGGAGTACCAGAATCATAGTCAAGCCAGGCCAGGGTCATAAACAGGAGATCAGTAGCTGGGAAGGGAAACAAACAGGACAAGAGAGGATGGATGGATCACAGGAGAGACGGGTCAGGTACAAGGCTCAGGGTCCAGGGTTCAGGTAACAGACAGGAAACAGGATCAACAGGTTCCAGGAATCAGGAATCAGAAATCAGGAATCAGGCTTCAGGTTCAGGTTCAGGTTCAGGAATCAGGTTTCAGGATCAGAGTAACAGGCTGCAGGTCAGGGCTCAAGGACAATACCAGGGCAACATGAGTGTGCACTTGCCGGGTATTTATACTGTAGCTGCTAATTAAGGTCAGGTGACATCTGTCTGCAGAGAGGAATACCTGCTCCATACTGCCAGGATACCTCCGCTGGTGGACGCCAGTACTGCGGCCCAAAGGTGACAGAATACCAGCAGGAAAAAGCTCTTCTGACAGCTCCAAACTGCCAGGAGACACCTGCTGGGACCTCAGTACTGCACGCCAAATGATCGATATTACCAGCGGAGGAGACCTTCCCTGACAGTACCCCCCCTCGAAGCAGCGACCTCCGGACGCTCCAACTAGCTGTTGCTGGGGAAAGTCCATGGTGTCCAGCCAGGCAGCGGGCACATCAGGCTGGGCAGCGGGCAGGAACACATCAGGCTGGGCAGCAGGCAGGAACACATCAGGCTGGGCAGCGGGCAAGAACACACCAGTCTGGGCAGCGGGCAGGAACACACCAGACTGGGCAGCGGGCAGGAACACACCAGGCTGGGCAGCGGACAGGAACACACCAGGCTGGGCAGTGGACAGGAACACACCAGGCTGGGCAGCGGACAGAGGTACTTCAAGCTGGGCAGCAGGCACGGGCACTTCAAGCTGGGCAGCAGGCCCGGGCACTTCAAGCTGGGCAGCAGGCACGGACACTTCAAGCTGGGCAGCAGGCACATCAAGCGGGGCAGCAGGCATGGGCACTTCAAGCTGGGCAGCAGGCACATCAGGCTGAGCAGCAGGCACGGGCACTTCAAGCTGGGCAGCGGACAGAGGCACTTCAAGCTGGGCAGCAGGCACATCAGGCTGGGCAGCAGGCACAGGCGCTTCAAGCTGGGCAGTAAGCACGAGCACTTCAAGCTGGGCAGCAGGCACATCAGGCTGGGCAGCAGGCACAGGCGCTCCAAGCTGGGCAGCAAGCACGGGCACTTCAAGCTGGGCAGCAGGCACATTAAGCAGGGCAGCAGGCATAGGCACTTCAAGCTGGGCAGCAGGCACATCAAGCTGGGCAGCAGGCACAGGCGCTTCAAGCTGGGCAGCAGGCACATCAAGTGGGGTAGCAGGCACATGCACATCAAGCTGGGCAGCAGGCACATCAAGCTGGGCAACAGGCACATCAAGTGGGGCAGTGGGCACAGGCACTTCAGGCTGGAAAGCGGGCTCATCAGGCTGGAAAGTGGGCACATCAAGCTGGAAGGCGGGCACATCAGGCTGGGAGGCGGGCACATCAGGCTGGGAGGCGGGCACATCAGGCTGGGAGGCGTGCACATAAGGCTTGGAGGTGGGCACATCAGGCTGGGAGGCGGGCACATAAGGCTGGAGAGCGGGCTCATCAAGCTGGAAAGTAGACACTGGCACCTCCGGCTGTAACACTGGCACCTCAGGCTGGAACACTGGCCCCTCAGGCTGGAACACTGGCCCCTCAGGCTGGAACACTGGCCCCTCAGGCTGGAACACTGGTGCTTCAGGCTGGAACTCTGGCGCCAGGACACCAGGCTGGAAAGTAGACATCAGGACATCGAACTGGATAACAGGCACTGGGACGTCAGACTGCATTGCAAGCACTGGGACGTCAGGCTGGATTGGATTATCTGGTGCGGAGGCAGGTTGGGTTATTGGCAGGATCGTCTTGGTTGGAAAAAAACTTTCGTTTTTTCTTTGGCTTAGCCACTGAAGCTCTGTAGGTGAGGGGTGCAGCAGACTGGAAAGGAGGATTGGGATATGCTAGAGAAGAGGTAACAGTAGCTAGGGGAAATTCCTGTGGGTTTGTAGGCAGCTGAGAAGAGGCAAGTGGGTTGAATGCAGGATAGGTACAGGGAGCAGAGACCGGATATGAGTATTTGGTTGGAAGCAGCGTATACTGAGCTGCAACTGAGGTTGACATGGGTGATGGGGTAACATACATTTGGGTAGGCTGGTGTTTGGTGGCAGAGGTGGTTTGTTTGGCTGGAGCTGTTTGCACCATGTCAGACCATGCTGAAAGTGTAGGTTGTACAAACTGTGCTTTTAAATCTCCCTGTCTAATGCTGGCCATACACTATACAGAAAATCGTCCGAAAAATCGTTCATATAGACACTTCGTTCGTTTTTCGGCAAGTTAATGGGCACAAATCGATAATCGTTTGTGACGTTTTTGTGGAAAATAAAAAGAACGGCAAGTTTGGAAAATTTCTGCCGAACCTACGATAAATTGCAAGTTTAATGCGTTCTTCGTCCGTGAAAAAACAAATGGTTGCTACTGCGCATGGTTGAAAATCATTTAACCCGGAAGGGAAATATTCCTGCCAAATACGTTCGCGTCAAAACGTCATGACAAATCGTCAACACCAACTATATAAAGGCCCGCACACACGATCGGACTTTTTGACAACAAACATGCAAATTAGCAGTTCTGGAGCAACATCTGACCGTGTGTACGCTCCATCGGACAAATGTTTCCTGTTTTTATCAGACTTTTGTTGGCTACGAACGGACAAACTTTCAACAAAACTCCGATCGTGTGTGCACAAAATACCATCGGACTTTAGTCCAAAGTACAAACACGCATGCTTGGAAGCAAGGACCAGCACGAAATTTTAATGGCTTAATAATAAATTAAAATTAAAGTCCCGTGGGATGGAAGAACTGACCTTACCAGGTCACGACTTCATTTAAAGTCCCAAAAATCAGTTTCGCTAATTAATATTAGATTTAGGGATGGAAACATGTGGTAATGTTTATAAATTTTCAGCCTAATTTTATGGCCTCTGTCACCCACTCTGCAACTAAGTGTGATTCTAAGAAGTGCCCTTGGAGATTTACTTTTTTATGGGATTATCCATAGGAACATTATTATTAATTCTAACATTTTTTAATTGCTATAATTTCCTTTCACCTATATTGTATCTGCTAGTGCGTCTCGGTTCATCTGGTGGCGGTGTGAGGTCGGATCGGTCCAACTTGCCGTCTGGTTTATTTTCCTACCTGGGAGCTGTGATGTGTCTGGTGGGCCTCCTCCCACTCCCCGCCCTCGATGTCTCTGGGGGGGTGCCACCACTACGCATCAACGTCACGCATCCCGTGTCTGACGTGCGGCGCCTGTCTGAGCGCCATCGCGCCATGACACGTGGGAGCTACGCTCGCAAGCACACTGGGGGTTTGTGAATGCGGGCTGGCCGGACACCTTGCCCGGCACATCCCGCCCCTCCCCCTGCCACCCTATGCGGCGTGACGTCAGTGGGCGGTCCTGTTGCGGCGCCTACATTGGCGCCTTCCGGACGGTGCTCGGCACACGAGGCTTCCATTCACCAAGACAAACATTCAATCCAGGCTCTTTTGCTTCCCAACCACTCCGGTCTTATCACAGGTATCCATCTTACCATCACTTGTCTTCCACACTTTTCTGTTCCTTTCCACCCACGGTGGTAATCCTTGCTTCCTCTCACCTATTTTTTCCATCACCTTGCAGTGTCATTTCTCACCTTCCACCTTCACCTTTTCTTCCCCCTCCCCCACTTTTCCTCTGTTTCTTCACCTCATTTGTTTCCCCCTATAACACTTTTGCTCACCTTACTTCTCACCTCACATTCAGGTTGCCTGGTTCCGTGCCCGCCCTGGTTGGCGCCTTTGGGGCGCCGCTGCAGGTCTGCTCGCTGCGGCTCCCGGTGGGGAATGAGCCTGGATGGCTCGTACCGCCCGACACCACACCTCCATCTCTTTTTTGAACCCGAGTAAGTTAGAATGCACTGGGGTTTTGTTGGGGGGCTTTTTCAGTTTCACCCCCGCGTACCCATGCATTCACTTCACCAACCATTAATCAAGTTAATGCCAATATTTCTACTTTTAGAAACATCAAGTGCTGGCTCCTGACGAGTGTCCCTTCAGCCACGAAACGCGTAGAGCTGCCTTACGCCTTGCCACCCTATATCCACATAGCTTTGCCAGCTCAACCATATACCCCACTTTAAGATCCAAGAGGCTCGAGTCTCTGCAGGCATTATTATATTTTATCATCTTACCCTTATGATATATTTGGTGTACTTTGGAAAGTTGTTGCTTGCCATTCCTTGTGATATACAATATTGCTTGTTAATTCTTGTGATGTTCAAGTCATGATTGAGATGTACTATATTACTATATTATCTGTGCATTACTACCCTGTATATGTATATTTATTATTGTACCCTGTCTTTTAT
This sequence comes from Lithobates clamitans, assembly GCA_037952925.1. Lineage (NCBI taxonomy): Eukaryota > Metazoa > Chordata > Amphibia > Anura > Ranidae > Lithobates > Lithobates clamitans. The sequence continues at coordinate 8,430,399 of JBBGZY010000268.1, read as the reverse complement.
CTGATGGCAACCAATAAACTCCCTTTTATGTTTCACCTTATGATGCTTTTGCTACCACATGCTTCATTTAAAGTCCCGCCCCCTTGCTTTCTCCCCCCTTTTGAATATGACAGGGATGGAAATTTGTGACCCTACCGGGCCACAGTTTCATTTAAAGTCCCGTGGGATGGAAGAACTGACCTTACCAGGTCACGCCTTCATTTAAAGTCCCAAAAATCAGTTTCGCTAATTAATATTAGATTTAGGGATGGAAACATGTGGTAATGTTTATAAATTTTCAGCCTAATTTTATGGCCTCTGTCACCCACTCTGCAACAAAGTGTGATTCTAAGAAGTGCCCTTGGAGATTTACTTTTTTATGGGATTATCCATAGGAACATTATTATTAATTCTAACATTTTTTAATTGCTATAATTTCCTTTCACCTACATTGTATCTGCTAGTGCGTCTCGGTTCATCTGGTGGTGGTGTGAGGTCGGATCGGTTGAACTTGCCGTCTGGTTTATTTTCCTACCTGGGAGCTGTGATGTGTCTGGCGGGCCTCCTCCCACTCCCCGCCCTCGATGTCTCTGGGGGGGTGGGGGCGCCGCCACTACGCATCAACGTCACGCATCCCGTGTCTGACGTGCGGCGCCTGTCTGAGCGCCATCGCGCCATGACACGTGGGAGCTACGCTCGCAAGCACACTGGGGGTTTGTGAGTGCGGGCTGGCCGGACACCTTGCCCGGCACATCCCGCCCCTCCCCCTGCCACGCTATGCGGCATGACGTCAGTGGGTGGTCCTGTTGCGGCGCCTACATTGGCGCCTTCCGGACGGTGCTCAGCACACGAGGCTTCCATTCACCAAGACAAACATTCAATCCAGGCTCTTTTGCTTCCCAACCACTCCGGTCTTATCACAGGTATCCATCTTACCATCACTTGTCTTCCACACTTTTTTGTTCCTTTCCACCCACGGTGGCAATCCTTGCTTCCTCTCACCTATTTTTTCCATCACCTTGCAGTGCCATTTCTCACCTTCCACCTTCACCTTTTCTTCCCCCTCCCCCCACTTTTCCTCTGTTTCTTCACCTCATTTGTTTCCCCCTGTAACACTTTTGCTCACCTTACTTCTCACCTCACATTCAGGTTGCCTGGTTCCGTGCCTGCCCTGGTTGGCACCTTTGGGGCGTCGCTGCAGGTCTGCCCGCTGCGGCTACCGGTGGGGAATGTGCCTGGATGGCTCGTACCGCCCGACACCACACCTCAATCTCTTTTTTGAACCCGAGTAAGTTAGAATGCACTGGGGTTTTGTTGGGGGGCTTTTTCAGTTTCACCCCTGCGTACCCATGCATTCACTTCACCAACCATTAATCAAGTTAATGCCAATATTTCTACTTTTAGAAACATCAAGTGCTGGCTCCTGACGAGTGGCCCTTCAGCCACGAAACGCGTAGAGCTGCCTTACGCCTTGCCACCCTATATCCACATAGCTTTACCAGCTCAACCATATACCCCACTTTAAGATCCAAGAGGCTCGAGTCTCTGCAGGCATTATTATATTTTATCATCTTACCCTTATGATATATTTGGTGTACTTTGGAAAGTTGTTGCTTGCCATTCCTTGTGATATACAATATTGCTTGTTAATTCTTGTGATGTTCAAGTCATGATTGAGATGTACTATATTACTATATTATCTGTGCATTACTACCCTGTATATGTATATTTATTATTGTACCCTCTTTTATCTGATGGCAACCAATAAACTCCCTTTTATGTTTCACCATATGATGCTTTTGCTACCACATGCTTTATTTAAAGTCCCGCCCCCTTGCTTTCTCCCCCCTTTTGAATAAATCTGCTTTGCTGGTGATACTGACAGAGTACAGACAAACATATTTTAGTTAGGATTTGTGTTCTAGTGATATCAATCCCAAAATGTTGTTTTTTTTAGGCCATTTTGGTTATTGTGCATTCACAACATAAATAAAATTACTAAATTATTAGACATATTTTCTGTCATCACAATTAAAAATTAGAAACAAAAAGAGCAAACGATACACAGAAAAAGAAAAAATATAGCTTATTAAATCCTACTCAAATCAAAAAATACAACCTGCTAAATTATTAGCCCCTAAACTCCCCAGACCAGTGGCCTTGTTGTGGATCCTTGGGGCTGCTTTTGCCACTGACCACCATGCTGCTCAGGTGGGTGGGCTTGCTGGGGTGGGTAGGTTTGTTGTGGAGGAGTGTTGTTCAAATCACACACATGATATTTAGTGGTTAGCTCTTGTTTCCTGGCCTTGCTGAAGAGCTGGATGATTAGAGCCTCACATAGCTCCCTTTGATCTGCATCAAGCTCACGGAGCTTACTAGCAGTAAAACAGCCAAACCCTTCAGCACTATCGGGTGCTGTGTTGATCAGAGAAGTAGCCCTAGTTAAGAACTCGAAAAAAACAACAAGAAAGGCGCCTCTTAGTAAACTGTACATTTAATAGCGTATAGGTATTAAAAACACTCACATATAAAACTTAGATAGTCCGGTATAGGGAATCCAGTAAAGGCATACGAGATGGCGTCCTCCTCTGTCCCACAGTCTAATTTCCTCTCTGACGGCTGTTTGGTGTGACGAGAACTTCCGGAAACAGCGACTGTCCAGAACGAGGCTTGGCTCCCGCCGAGCAGCCGATTGGGAGGCAGGGACACTGGAACGCACATCCAAAGTATGTGCTGTACTGCCGTAAGGCGACGCGTTTCAGAGCATGCGCACTCAGGCGCGCTCCTTTCTCAAGCTAAGGAGGATACAAAGAACTGCAGCCTATTTAAGTGCTCTGATGGCACCGCCACCTAATGGACATAATAATAATTGCATTGTATTTACAAGCAGAAACGAACAAATGGGGAATTATTATTAGTGAACTAAAAGGTAGAATGCTACTGTAGTGTACTATTGTTGGTGTGTATGTGATAATTGGAACAATGTATTTAACATGTTGTTATGTATATCATTAATGCTAGAATAAATTAAATTAAATAATTAAATGAATTTACATGGACTAAACTTATTAGAACTAAAATGGTTGGACAATATGTGAACTGTATACTTGTAAAGTTATCTTCATGCACTGATGAACCATATGTACTAGTCTAAATATAGTGTGTGGGGATGAACAATGTACTGATGGGCATGTATTTGTACATTGTGCAAGATGACACTATTTAATAATAATTAAAAAATGGATTTAAAATTGGGGCTAGAGATACATTGTGATTAAAAATAATTAAGACATATATATATGCCATATACATGTATTAAAAATCTATATATATATGTGTTAAAAATGGAGCTAAAATATCATTAACAAAATATGTCGGTAATATATAACCAGAAAGTGGCAGAATTCGCATAAACAAATGAATATTAAACAGATGGTGCACTCTGAGTCGAAAAAGTTATTACAAACAATGTTATAAAATGGTGGATATTTCCAATTCTTCGTTAATTCCACCAGGATTTAAAGCATCCAAGGAATAAATCCAGTATGTTTCTCTTTCACATAATCTGTGAAATCTTTCAGCTAAGGGTAGATTTTTTGGTATTTGTTCGATAACCCATACCTCAAGGCCTTCGGTTGATTTAGCATGGTATTCACAGAAATGGCGGGGTACACTGTGCTTGTCCCTCCCACCTTCTATTTTTCTTCTGTGTTCCCCGAACCTTTGCCTTAGTGGGCGTATCGTGCGCCCCACATAGATAAGGTTACACGGGCAACTCAAGCCATAAACTACAAACTCCGAGCCACAATTATAGAAATTGTCAAGTACGTAAGTTTTTCCTTTAGTAGTAAACTCCCAAAACCAACTATACCACCACTACACTTAGTGTGACTAGTACCAGACTCTCCCCTAGTGCCGTATCACCCACTGGTCCAGTATCAGACATCCCTCCCACTTATCCCAAATCCACTTCACAAGCTACGATTAACATACCAATCACATTTGGTTCCTGTAGCGCGACAGATAATCCATCTTTTTTATCCACAAACCCCTCTCCAGCCGCCCAATTAAAAAGAAAATTCATCGGAGAGGTTGTAGAGGGGGAAGAAATAGAATTAATAACACCAGCAAACAACAACCTGAAACGGTCAAGATTTTCAACCTGTCCCAGCACATCCTATCCTCAGCTGAAGTCTCCCTGCTAAACCATGGTCTTAATTTCTCCCCATCCAATAAACCAGACCCATTTATTCTGTTTAAAGACCTTAATAGATACATTAGAAATTTAACATTACATAGATTTTTTCAAATCAAAGATGCTAAAAGTAATAATAAAAACAATACCCATAGTTCCCCTTCAACCAGTATCACAGATACTCAATCAGATAACCAGGAGTTTGACTTTGATGTAGAAATGATCGAGATGCTTGAACATCTCTATCATGACGAATCCTATACAGGATTAGACCTTTTTACACAACACCTACATACCTCTCCACCAGTTCAACATTCTGGATTAAAACCCAAATCAACATTCTACCCATATCAATCAAAAGGTCCACATCTCACCACATTTTATAATATGGTTTTTTCTGACCTAAAAAAGATGTGTAGTCAGGAGGAGGTGAGTTCAATTACCCTTGGCAGCCTCACCACTAATGAAAAATTGGCCCTAAAAGCATTAACAGACAATACAGATTTAATCATAAAAACTGCTGACAAGGGGGGCGGAATTGTAATCCAAAGCAGAGTGGATTATATAAAAGAAGCAGAACGCTTACTTTCTGACAGTTCCACCTATCAAAAGTTAAGATCTGATCCGTTACCAGAATTTCAAAATGACATAAACCTTCTTGTTAATGGTGCTATCCAATCAAACATCATTGATAAGAATGAGGCATCCTACTTACGGAGGGATTTTTACCGTACCCCATACTTCTATCACATACCCAAAATTCACAAAAATCAGACCAATCCCCCAGGAAGACCCATAATCGCAGCCATGGACAGTATTACTTCAGGTTTATCGAAATATATTGATCACCATCTACAGCCCTTAGCTCAGGGACTGCAGTCATACATCCGAGATGGAACCCATCTATTGGATTTATTGAAACCATATAGATGGGAGAATCAATATATCTGGATATCCCTAGACGTGAACTCGTTGTACACGTCCATTCCACATACTTTTGGAATATCAGCACTTAATCATTTCTTATCCCAGGACCCATACATGAGCAACAAACAGGCCTCGTTCATTTTGGATTGTGCTAATTATTGTCTAACCCACAATTACTTCACATTCAATGAGCAATACTATTTACAGATCCAGGGGACAGCTATGGGGGCTAATTTTGCGCCCCCATATGCTAATCTAGCAATGGGACTATGGGAGCACAGATATATATGGCAAAATAACCCCTTTCTGAGGCATCTCATTTTTTATGGTCGTTTTATAGACGATATCATTATCATTTGGGATGGTCCAATTGATGCTGTTGACAAGTTTGTGGCTCACTGCAATAATAATCCACATGGTTTGAGTTTTACTCATGTCATGGATAAAGAAAGACTAGCCTTCCTAGACCTTGATCTGTTCCATGTTGGCAATGAAATACACGCAAGGAATTTTTTCAAACCTACGGCTGGAAATTCCCTGTTACATTACAAAAGTTGCCATTACGACAAATGGAAAAACAATATACCAAAAGGGCAATTCTGCCGATTACGGAGGAATTGTACACAAATGACTGATTATATGGAACAAAGCCATCTACTCAGAAAAAAGCTTAAAGATAAAGGGTACCCAGAGTCATTGGTAGACCAAGCACAAAAACAGTACTTAAAACCTATACCCTCCAACCCACATCCAAATGAAAACACATCTAATTTATCAGGACGGTTCATTACCAGGTTTCATACAAAATTTTCAAAAATGGAAGCTATATTTAGAAAGCATTGGCCTATCCTACTTGAGGACCCATATCTCCAACCAGTCTTACCGCCTCACCCTAAAATAACTTATAGGAAAGCCCCCAACATAAAAAATAAAGTAGCACCTAGCAAACTCAAACCCACCAAAGAAATTGTACCAGCACAGGCTCACATGATTCCACTTAAGGGCATGTTCCAATGTAAGAAAGCCATGTGCAAAACTTGCATTTTTGTCAAACATGGTAAAAAACAGTTTACTACTAAAGGAAAAACTTACGTACTTGACAATTTCTATAATTGTGGCTCGGAGTTTGTAGTTTATGGCTTGAGTTGCCCGTGTAACCTTATCTATGTGGGGCGCACGATACGCCCACTAAGGCAAAGGTTCGGGGAACACAGAAGAAAAATAGAAGGTGGGAGGGACAAGCACAGTGTACCCCGCCATTTCTGTGAATACCATGCTAAATCAACCGAAGGCCTTGAGGTATGGGTTATCGAACAAATACCAAAAAATCTACCCTTAGCTGAAAGATTTCACAGATTATGTGAAAGAGAAACATACTGGATTTATTCCTTGGATGCTTTAAATCCTGGTGGAATTAACGAAGAATTGGAAATATCCACCATTTTATAACATTGTTTGTAATAACTTTTTCGACTCAGAGTGCACCATCTGTTTAATATTCATTTGTTTATGCGAATTCTGCCACTTTCTGGTTATATATTACCGACATATTTTGTTAATGATATTTTAGCTCCATTTTTAACACATATATATATAGATTTTTAATACATGTATATGGCATATATATATGTCTTAATTATTTTTAATCACAATGTATCTCTAGCCCCAATTTTAAATCCATTTTTTAATTATTATTAAATAGTGTCATCTTGCACAATGTACAAATACATGCCCATCAGTACATTGTTCATCCCCACACACTATATTTAGACTAGTACATATGGTTCATCAGTGCATGAAGATAACTTTACAAGTATACAGTTCACATATTGTCCAACCATTTTAGTTCTAATAAGTTTAGTCCATGTAAATTCATTTAATTATTTAATTTAATTTATTCTAGCATTAATGATATACATAACAACATGTTAAATACATTGTTCCAATTATCACATACACACCAACAATAGTACACTACAGTAGCATTCTACCTTTTAGTTCACTAATAATAATTCCCCATTTGTTCGTTTCTGCTTGTAAATACAATGCAATTATTATTATGTCCATTAGGTGGCGGTGCCATCAGAGCACTTAAATAGGCTGCAGTTCTTTGTATCCTCCTTAGCTTGAGAAAGGAGCGCGCCCGAGTGCGCATGCTCTGAAACGCGTCGCCTTACGGCAGTACAGCACATACTTTGGATGTGCGTTCCAGTGTCCCTGCCTCCCAATCGGCTGCTCGGCGGGAGCCAAGCCTCGTTCTGGACAGTCGCTGTTTCCGGAAGTTCTCGTCACACCAAACAGCCGTCAGAGAGGAAATTAGACTGTGGGACAGAGGAGGACGCCATCTCGTATGCCTTTACTGGATTCCCTATACCGGACTATCTAAGTTTTATATGTGAGTGTTTTTAATACCTATACGCTATTAAATGTACAGTTTACTAAGAGGCGCCTTTCTTGTTGTTTTTCTCGTTGCATATTTGGAGCGGCTTCACCTCCCATCCAAAGGCTGCCCTGTTCATAGACTGTTTACTTCTCACGGAGAGCATATTGCTCTAAAGGACATTATTTCAGCAACATTTAATATACTGCAAACCGAGAAACCTGCGCTATTTTGCTTTTTGTTGTGTGCATAATCTAGTTAAGAACTCAGCTGTGGCCTCATCCAGATGTTGTCTCTTCCTGGCCCTTTTTTTGTGAGGAGGCAGGGGAGGGATTCTGCACTCAATTGTCATCTGGCTGCTGGGCCCAGGCTCTTCTTGGCTCTAAAGTTCCTGTGTGTGTAAAACCAACATCATTTTAATTTTTGGACATCAATCATCAACAATTTTCAGGTCATGACTTTTTAATTTGGAATGTGTCCAAATAGTAAAGACTATCATTCTGACTCCAGCATTTCTCATTCTTGTCCTAATCCTTTTTGGCCACTGCTGTCTATTGATATGGGACTCACTTTTTTAACACAACAAATTACTATGCATTCAGGGGCGTAACTACCACCATATTGACCCATGCGGGCGCTATGAGGCCCACAGCCGAGTGGGGCCCAGTGAGGATAAGAGCATCGCCGGCACAGTCTCCCAGCCAGGGGAAGAGAGAGGAGAGGAAGAGGCGAGCTGTCCGTATCAGCAGAGAGCTGAATTGCCCGATGTAAGAGCTTTCATTAGAACCTCCAGTGTTCCCGGGGCTCACGTCACATAGCTCCACCTTTTGGCCCGGTGCATTTGATAGAACGCCGATCCAATGCGGGACATGTGATGTCATCAAAGGCGTCGGGCCAAGAGGTGGGGCTATGTGATGAGCCCCTGGAAGACGGGAAATTCAAATGAAAGCTAGTACAGCGGGCAATCCCGCTCTCTGCTGATCCTAGTAGCTTGCCTCTTCCTCTGCATAGGTGGGGCTGTATGGTGCACAGGCAGACCAGGCTATATTGGGCACAGGTCATGCTGTATGTGGCACAGGTCACACTACATTGACACTAGGGCAGCTGTGAGGGGGGGGGCTGTTTGCAGTGTGCCCCATACAACATTTTCAAATTTGAAAACCTATAAAAGTCTATGGTAGAATTCAAAAGTGATAATTTTAAGAGATAATATGCAAGCTAATTGCCATTAGGGATGAGCCGAACACCCCCCTGTTAGTTTCGCAACAGAACATTTGAACAGGCAAAAAATTGGTTTGAACACGTGAACACCGTTAAAGTCTATGGGAGTTGAACATGAATAATCAAAATTTTAAAGGCTTATATTCATGGTATTGTCAAAAAAGTGTTTGGTGACCTGGGTCCTGCCCCAGGGGACATGTATGAATGCACAGAAAAGTTTACAAAACGGCCATTTTTTCCTGAACAGTGATTTTAATAATGAATAAAGTCAAACACTAAAAGTGTAATATTCTTTTAAATTTCGTACCTGGGGGGGTGTCTATAGTATGCCTGTAAAGGGACGCATGTTTCCCCTGTGTAAAACAGTCCGACAGCAAAATGACATTTAAAATGCAAAAAATGTCATTAAAAATTACGAACGGTAGCGACAGAATTTAGAACCAGCTTCTTTTCGCGGGTACTCTCGGATTGCCTTTGTCTCGCACCCAAACAGAACGTAATCTTACATCACATGCTCGTTCGATTGATATACACTACCTATGCGTGAAAACTCAGCTCTCAGAACGGCATGGCGCATTCGTTCGTACCGCGTGTTAACTTGACATAGACGGCGAATGCCTGAAACTCCGCCCCTGATGTTCTTTTTCTATAATATTCCCCGCCCCTTTTCTCTTCGGTGCGCAGTGAGGAGCAACATGGCGGAGAGACATGTGTCAGGATCCAGGAGGAGATGTAAGGCCACCAACATGTCATTTGCCGAAATGGTGGAGATGGTGGCGATTTTAAAAAAGGAGGATTACGATGGGAAACATGGCCCATATGCCCATCCAAATTTTGTCAAGGACAAAATCCTAAATCATGTGGTGAAGGCTCTGGAGCAGAAGTTTGGGGTACATAGAAAGAAGGACCAACTGAGGAAGCGCTGGTCTGACCTGAAAAACAGGGAGCCGGATCAGTACCTCAAAATAAGGAAGGAACTTCGAAAAAGTAAGTACTTGTCGTGTGTCCCATTTATGATTCTTCACTTGCCTGCTGCTCCATTTGCTTTTCTTGACTGTTATACTGAATGTTCGTAGGTGGGAATTAATGTTCGTAGGTAGGAAATAACATTCGTAAGGACCAACAGTGATCGTTTGCCAATAAATACGATTTTTTTAAGCTGATATAGGCTTATGACTATTTTGGTCATGATCATTTATGTGATTGAACGAATTTTAAAGACATTGTTGTCTAGATGTCTTTGAAATTTTAATTAATTGCTAAATAGATTCAGTGGAATGTAAGGAGAGGACACTCAGCAGCTGGTTACACATCTGGACTCAGGAGCACTAGTGTGGGACACCATAAAAACTTGGCCAAAAAAGGTAAGTATTGCATTTGGGGTCAAAGGTATTTTTAATCATGTCTTCAACTTGGTTCTCTTCCTAAACAGACAATTGTACACCACTTGAAAGCAATGTTTCATATTCCTATTTCTGGCCATAAATATCTGTGTGCTAAGTATACCTTTTTTTAATTTTTCATAGGGAATCAAAGACGCAGTCAACAGGACCCCCAACCTCGCCGGGACCCCCAACCTGAACCCAGCACCAGCGTCACAGATGTTGAATAAAGAGAGGTGGGAGTGTGTACCTCACCAGGTGAGTGTCTGACACCCCAGCTTCAGGTAATCTATGTATGCCTGCATATTTCTAAATACATGTTTTTTCTCACATTTTTAGGTGATGTTCTGGTTGTGGAAGAGCCACCCGACCATTTCACGTCGGACAGCGCCCAAAGGCTCATTGGGCAGATCATGAAATGGAACGGCAAAATAGATGCCATGAGAAATCGTCTCGACACAATGCAGCAGGAAATGAAGGACATGATAGATGTTTTGGGTAGAATCTAAACACTTTTGACATCCATAAACATTTATCATGTTCTTCATTTCCTGCTGCATGATTATGTCCACATTATTGTTTGTTTATATTTGTTAAAAAAAACCAAAATTACTCATATATTATGTTTGTAAAAAAAAATAATTACAAAAAAATTATTTAAAAAAATTATAAAAAAATAATGAAAAAAAAATTATAAACAAATAATGAAAAAAAAATGTAAAAAAAATAATGAAAAAAAATTTTAAAAAAATAATGAAAAAAAAATTTACAAAAAAATAATGATACAAAAAATTATCAAAAAATATTGAAAAAAAAAAATAATGAAAAAAAACATTTTTACCAAAAAATTTTTCTAAAAAAATATTTATAATAACCAAACAAATTTTAGATGTACATATTTAGTAAAAGTTGAACTTTGTAAGTTCCTGTTCGTTAGACAAGTTCTGTTTTCCAACATGCCTGTTTGTGAAACTAAAAAAATGCACATGAATGTGCACAGATAAAAACATTTTCTAAAAAAAACAATGTGTGGTTTCTTATTTCAATGCTCAATACCAGTATATTTGTTATGTTGCTGTGGTTACATTGACAGTGTACTCTAAAATGTGTGTAGCTGAGACACAGCACAATATAATAGTTAGCTCAAAGTGAGATTGTCACCTCATGTTGCACATCAGGTTGGTTTGCACTAGTGGCAAAAATGACAAAGATCAAGGCTATTTGCAAAGCTAGTAAACAGACAACAGTAGTTCAAAGAAAATATAATTTTATTAAGAAGTCAAATAATTAATAAGCAAGTAAAAAAGTAGTCCATATATTGTTCACGGACAAGACGGGCATTCTGGGAGCCCAAACCAGCACATGCACTTTCCAGAGCTGGCATCACAGCCTATTGAGCTGGTCGGGAAAAAGGCTCATCACTTTTCCCTGAGGCAATGTAGCCTCATCTGCCCCAAAGACAAAATTTAGTCCCTCAATATTGTCCTGAGCATTTTGAAAAATGAAGGTCCCTTTTTGTATACGATCCTAAAATTCCGTACGTATCATCACACCTCCGTCAGAGTGGTGTCCATTCATCCCAACATCCAAAAAAGGATAAATTGTAATTATATGCTCCCTCACCCCCTCTGGTGGCACATTCAAAAACTTTAAGGGGGGGGGGAATTGAATGGGTAGCTGGTTTTGACAAGTAAACCTCTACACTTCCATGAGAGCTAAATGCATGAAAAATTAAGTTTTATTTTGCCTGACCATCCATGTTTAGACATTGTCAGGCCAGTGGCCAGGTAAGAAGTGGGCAAATCCGCAAATAAGAAGGCACATTGTTCAAATCTATACACATCTTGACATACATCGGACAAAATAATAACAATGTTCATTAATTAGGATTACAATAATACAAAAAAGATGCGGCGCTAATACATAATTATAACCTGTAAAATAAATTCATATAATAATCAAAGATAATGGTGCAAAATAAGTGATATCAAACTCTAGTGTCCCAGAATTAATTGTAGACAAATATAGATAAACAAGTAAAATCCAAAATCCCAAAAAAAAAGGAAAGAAAAGTCCGTGATACAGCAAGGAATAAAGTGCCAGAAAGGGCCACAACAAAGATGAGGATGCAGTGGGGAGAATCTTCTGTGGGTCCTCACACCCGAGGTGGAATATCAAATATGCTTACCAGATCCCATTGACCGCCATTACAGCGGTCAAAAACAGCACAGGGAAATTTTGGGGCTCCCCACAACCTCAGCTTAATGGTACCGATGGGCGACAGTTGATATCTCAGGATTCAAAGAGAAAAAGAACAATCCATCGCATAATATAGTCTAGGAAAACAGGTGTATAGGCACTGCAACCTTCCCACATAATTATGTATTAGCGCCGCATCTTTTTTGTATTATTGTTTATGGTGGGATTTGGAGACTAGATCTCGATGCAGGCTGCTTAGATTTCACTATACTGTATATCTTTTGTTTCACCTTAAGCGCAGCTTTTATTTCTGTTTTTGCCATTAATTAGGATTATTCGTTAAGATAAAGTTATAAACCCAGGAAGTCAGCACAGCACAGGGATGGTGTGAGCCCCTCATAATGAACACAGCACAGGGATGGTGGGAGCCCCTCATAATGCTAAATTCATCATAACAAACGTATCATTTGGACCTTTTGAAGGTAATCTTGCAGGCCCTTGCACTACATGCTTTTGAGAATTAATGCAGCAATCTTAACTAAAAAAATAAGGTATACTATGTATGTGTTTAGCAAAATCAGCAGATAGAGTAGTTATATCGGTTGACTGTTTTTTTTGTGTTTTTTTTTGGGGGGGGGGGGGATAAGTGTTTGCACAACCAAAAAGGGACTCTTGCACTCTGCATGAATTTAAAGGACAGGAATAAGATTGGGACACATTTTAGGGGGTGTTTGTGGTAAACCTAAAAATGAAGCATAAAAAAATACAGTGTTAAGTTACTAGGCTAGGTGTGTATGGGCCCAGGGTAGCATGCTGGGGAGGTTAGTGAAGGAAAATATGCATGTAGGCCACCAAAAAGGTTACAGCATGCATGAGGACAAAGAGGACATTCATTCACAGCATATTACAAAAATGGGAAGGATGGAATACTACATTTAGAAAATACTTTATAAAAACATGAAGGTGATATTAAATACAAAAAATTACACGAATATAGTCCTTCTGCAGGACTTGGATAATAGCACTACATGTCTCAGAAATAATCTCTCCCAGAGCCTTGGGAGAGATACAAGTGGTAAACTTGATATCCTGGGGACCCCTCCCTGTCGCCAAATAACGTAAGGTAGCTATGAGCTTTTTCTCTGCTGGAATAGCAGCCCTCATGCAGGTGTCCTGCTTCATGATATAGGGGGACAGCAAGGACAATAGTTGCTGAAAGCAGGAGTCCGTCATCCGGAGATAATTCCGATAATCATTTGGATTATTCTCCTGCAGCTCACGCAGCAAGGGCATATGGCTAAATTGGTCACGATTAAGTAGCCAAGTTTTGGCCCAAATAATCCTCATCCTACTACTCTGACTATTCCTGGACCGGGCTAGAGTCACAGCAAGAACTCCAAGCCCATAAAAAACACACTCTCTCCTAGGATTGCGTAACATGGCTGGTTGTCCTACAAACGGTCGGAAACGCAAAGTAACGCACGGTACTGGAAACCACGAATCTGCACTGACCAAACGTCTAATAATTAGAAATTAGCAGAGGGAGCCCAAAGCGTGACGCCGAAGAATTTAACGTCTTCTTTGGAAGTGTCATCCGTACGTTGTAACGTCACTACGTTCGTGTTTGTTGCCCAAACGTCAGACCGTCTGCATGCAATACAAGTTCAGAGACAAGGCCCTTTTTCCAAAAAAGCAACGGGAAAGTTTGTACAAGGTCCGATCGTATGTATGGTGCTTAACACACACCAAACAGAATGTTGTCTTGCCACTGACCAGACAAAGGATTACACCGGCCAATACACAGAAGATTTTGAAGAACTGAAGGTAAGCAGACCAGTACAATAGTTCTAGGGTATTAATTGTTAGGTGTAGTTTAGCAACTGAACAATGCTGCATTTTTTATTATTACAGGAGCAATGGTGGGCAAATTTACGTCACCACATTTCCTGCCACAATTCATTGAAGTGTACCGAGACCTTACATGCCTATGGAAAGTGCGCTCCAAAGACTACTCAGATCGTCAAAAACGTAAAGAAGCGTATACTAAATTAGTGGAACTATGCACTGTTGTGTATGCAAAAGCAGATATATCCTATGTGACCAAAAAAATAGCCAATCTGCGTACGATCTTCAAAAAAGAATTAAATAAAATTAATGAATCAAAAAGATCTGGTGCAGGTGCAGATGAAGTATATGTGCCACGCCTGTGGTATTTTGAGAGTCTCCATTTTTTGACTGACCAGGAGGAAGCACGACCCTCTGTGTCAAGTTTAGACAGTATCAGTGAGAATATTTCAGGAGATGAAGAAGATGGAACATTTGAGGAAATGGCAGACAGTCAGGTAAAGTCATAATATTATGTTTTATTATACACTTTTATATGTACATATCTGAAACTAAAAATTGAAGAGAATACATCCAAAAATCAAAGCACATGTACCTTGGTAAATTTTTTTATTCAAACAAAAATATTACATGACATCTGTATTTAGTAATGAAATAATAGATAAATGCAGCCACTCAAATTTACATAGCATTTAGATATTGTTTTGCCAATCTACTGCTCCAGGACCCAGAAAATAGTGCATATAATCAATGCGATTCTGGCGAGCGACTTGACTGGAGAGACGTGGTGGGGCATGGCCTAGGTTTAATAACCCTTCTGTGTCATTACGCCGCTCACCAGGTGTGACATCCCCAGACAAAGTATCTTCCCGGTCCAACAGGGATTGTGGCATGTAGGTGGAGCTAGTACACCTTAGGAAATTGTGCAACACACAGCAACAATGGACTATTGTGTCAATTTTTGGGGGGGCTACATTTATTGCTGTATGGAAAATCCTAAAGCGGTTGGCCATAATACCGAACGCATTTTCGACAACTCGTCTAGCACGAGATAACCTCTAATTAAAAATTTTTTGCTCAGGTGTCAGGTTTTTCAGGGCAAAAGGTTTCAAAACATGCTCAGATAACGCAAACGCGTCATCTGCAACAAATGAGAAGTTAAGTCCTTCCACTGTGTCCTCTTGGGATGGGAGATGTAGAAGTCCATTTTTTAACTGATGGAAAAAAGAGGTTTTCTCTATTATTCCCCCATCCGAATTTCTGCCATTTTTCCCAATGTCCACAAATATAAATTCATACTTGGCATTTACAATTGCCATTAGGACAATGCTAAAGTAGCCTTTATAATTGTAGTAGAATGAGCCAGATTTTGCTGGGGGTATTATCTGAACATGCTTGCCGTCTATGGCACCACCACAGTTTGGAAAATTCCAATAGTCTTGAAATTGTTTGGCAGTTGCTTTCCATTCCTCCACAGATGCCGGCAGCTGTGCAAAGGTAAAAAGATATGTTAAAAAAATATTTAAGGCTTAATTGTCAAAAAATTATAACAATTGGCTTTATTATACAGAATCTATTTGGCAGTGAAACACAAACTGTCACATCACCACCAGTAAGCATTACCAAAAAGAGAAAGACAAAGCAAGATGCAACAGGCAACTTTCTACTACAAGCATCTGCAGCGTTAAATCAGAAGAGGGATGAATGTGATGACTTGGGTGCATTTGCAGCAAAGAAAATGCGCAGGATGTCAGAAGACCAAAAACAATTACTGGAACCATTCAACTTCTTAATAAAGGGTTAAGGGGGGAGCTGACCACAAATACACACTTAGCTGAGCACAAAACCACACACCCACAATCATTGCAAGTACCTCAACAAATGCATCAGTGGCACGTACCATTCCCACAGCAGGATCGTCAACAAAGCAACTGGGGACATGATTATCAGTACACATCTTTGTGAATCACATACATTTGGGTTAAAATATGTTATGTTTGTCAGTTTGACATGTTATGAACTAGTTTGAGTTTCCTGATATGTTTAGAGCTTCTAAAATCAAAGTTAAACAAAGCAATCTGTACAGTGTTTGAGAGTTAAAAATAAAAGCACTGTGTCATTACCTTTAGGTATTCCTCTTGCATGATCCTTATAATGGCTTGGCAGGTCTCTGGTATGATGTGGCCAAGTGACTGGGCAGAGATTCCAGTAGTGAATTTTAAATCTTCATAACTTCTGCCAGTTGCCAGAAAGCAAAGTGTTGCTACCAGTCTCTGCTCTGCTGGGATGCTTGGTCTTAAGACTGTGTCCTTTTTGGTTATAATAGGTGACACTTTACTCAGTAAGAGCTGAAAGGACTCATCAGGCATCCTCAGATAGTTCCGATAGTCATCTGGATTGTTTTCCTTGAGCTCTCGAACCAATCTCATATGAGAGAAGTCATCCCAGTTCTTCAGCCACTCTTTACTCCATAACCTTCGCCTTTTGATTGTGGGTTCCTCTGCTTGTTGTATAGCCATCACTCCAAGCATGACAATGCCAATGGTCCTCTCATCCACATCCATATTGTAGGTGGTGCAGTAGACTATGCACAGGGTTCGTTTCGACCTACACACGAACGTATGTTGCTCCTCATCAAACACAGGAAGCCACAGTGCAGAGGTCAAACACATTTTGACACTTCCTTTTATAAATGCAAAAAACGAACGAAAAAACGATACATTGCTATTCATAAACGATTTAACGTTCGAAAATCTTTACTTACCTGATGGCGTGATCGTTTGTGGTCACTACCGAACGTTCTTTTTTTGAAAATGGGTTTGGCCGATTTTCTGTATAGTGTATGGCCAGCATAACAAAAGACTGAGCAGACACAATGCACTCAGCAATCACCTGTGGGGAACAGGCTGAGCAGTGCTCACAAAAATCGGAAGGATCATCTTCAAAAAGCCATACTAGGGATACAACCTGATTCATATCAAAAGGAGGAGTGAAATCATCATGGCCCTTTGGAATACAGGGCAGGGCCAGCTCAGTACATATCTTGATCAAAGGCTGCACCTCCCCAAACAATATATAACCCTGATCGACCAGCGAGTGAGCCAAACAAATAGTTGCAAATAGGGATGAGTCGAACACCCCCCTGTTCGGTTCGCACCAGAACATGCGAACAGGAAAAAAGTTCGTTCGAACACGCGAACACAAGTCTATGGGACACAAACATGAATAATCAAAAGTGCTAATTTTAAAGGCTTATATGCAAGTTATTGTAATAAAAAGTCTTTGGGGACCTGGGTCCTGCCCCAGGGGACATGGATCAATGCAAAAAAAAGTTTTAAAAACGGCCGTTTTTTCAGGAGCAGTGATTTTAATAATGCTTAAAGTCAAACAGTAAAAGTGTAATATCCCTTTAAATTTTGTAACTGGGGGGTGTCTATAGTATGCCTGTAAAGGGGCGCATGTTTCCTGTGTTTAGAACAGTCTGACAGCAAAATGACATTTCGAAGGAAAAAACCCATTTAAAACTCACGGCTATTGCATTGCCGACAATACGCATAGAAGTTCATTGATAAAAACGGCATGGGAATTCCCCACAGGGGAACCCCGAACCAAAATTTATAAAAAAATGGCGTGGGGTCACCCCAAAAATCCATACCAGACCCTTATCCGAGCACGCAACCTGGCAGGCCGCAGGAAAAGAGGGGGGCCAGGGTGGTGGGGATGAGGCCCTTTTCCTCATCAACATGGGGACAAGGTGTTTTGGGGGCTACCCCAAAGCACCCTCCCAATGTTGAGGGCATGTGGCCTGGTACGGTTCAGGAGGGGGGCCGCACTCTCGTCCCCCCTCTTTTCCTGCGGCCTGCCAGGTTGCGTGCTCGAATATGGGTCTGGTATGGATTTTTGGGGGACCCCGCGCCATTTTTTTTTTTTTTTGGTGCGGGGTTCCCCTTAAAATCCATACCAGACCCTTCGGGTCTGGTATGGAATTTAGGGAGAACCTCACGTCATTTTTTTTTTATTTTGGCCGGGGTTCCCCTTAACATCCATACCAGACCTGAAGGGCCTGGTATGGAATTTAGGGGGACCCCCACGTCATTTTTTTTTTAAATTTTGGTTCGGGGTTCCCCTGTGGGGAATTCCCATGCCGTTTTTATCAATGAACTTCTATGTGTATTGTTGGCAATGCAATAGCCACGAGTAGTTTTAAATGGGTTTTTTCCTTCGAAATGTCATTTTGCTGTCAGACTGTTCTAAACACAGGAAACATGCGCCCCTTTACAGGCATACTATAGACACCCCCCAGTTACGAAATTTAAAGGGATATTACACTTTTACTGTTTGACTTTAAGCATCATTAAAATCACTGCTCCTGAAAAAACGTCCGTTTTTAAAACTTTTTTTTGCATTGATCCATGTCCCTTGGGGCAGGACCCAGGTCCCCAAACACTTTTTATGACAATAGCTTGCATATAAGCCTTTAAAATTAGCACTTTTGATTTCTCCCATAGACTTTTAAAGGGTGTTCCGCGGCATTTGAATTTGCCGCGAACACCCCAAATTGTTCGCTGTGCGGCGAACTTGCGAACAGCCAATGTTCGAGTCGAACATGAGTTCGACTCGAACTCGAAGCTCATCCCTAGTTGCAAACAACTGGTCACTAGACCATCCTTTCAAAGCCTGGCGGCAATAATCACCACTTTCAGATGCTAGCAGAGAAAAATAAATAACCTCATTGGCATTAATGTTTGCAACCAAACTGAATCAAAATGGTTCCCCTATGCAGCCACTTCCGGTCAGGGATGGCCCTGGTATTCTGTCATATATCAGATAAGACCAGAACTGTGTGGACTGCAACAGAGTGAACCAGACATAAATAGGTGAAAGAAGGTTTAATAAGGTAAATGCATATACATGTGAACACACCACCAATACAGAGTGAACAAACCAAACAACCAAACAGTGATAATACACAACCAGCATATGTAGCAAAAGGGAGTACCATAATCCTAATCAAGCCAAGCCAGGGTCATAAACCGGAGATCAGTAGCTGGGAAGGGAAACAAACAGGACAAGAGAGGATGGATGGATCACAGGTAGGGTTGCCACCTCATCCCTTTAAACCAGAACACGTTTTAATTACACAGGTTCTGTGGCTGATTAAGGTGGTAATTAAACTCACTTAGTGCCTTTCCTGCATTCAATTAGCCACAGAAGCTGTGTAATGAATATGTGTTCGGGTTTAAAGGGATGAGGTGGCAACTCTAATCACAGGAGGGACGGGTCAGGTACCATGCTCAGGGTCCAGGGTTCAGGTAACAGACAGGAGACAGGATCAACAGGTTCCAGGAATCAGGCTTCAGGTTCAGGAATCAGGTTTCAGGATCAGAGTAGCAGGCTGCAGGTCAGGGCTCAAGGACAATACCAGGGCAACATGAGTGTGCACTTGCCGGGTATTTATACTGCAGCTGCTAATTAAGGTCAGGTGACATCTGTCTGCAGAGAGGAATACCTGCTCCATACTGCCAGGATACCTCCACTGGTGGACGCCAGTACTGCGGCCCAAAGGTAACAGAATACCAGCAGGAAACAGCTCTTTTGACAGCTCCAAACTGCCAGGAGACACCTGCTGGTGGATCTCGATAGTGTACGCCAAATGATCGATATTACTAGCGCAGGAGACCTTTCCTGACAACATATCACATTTTTTGGGCTCAAATTATGAATATTTGGAAATAATAAAAAGCACAAAAAAATGTGATTCATTTTAAAGTGGCTTCCACCCAAAAAAACAAACATACCTGAAAAATTAAAAAAAAAAACCCCAAAAAAATTTGGATATTTTTTTTTTTTTTACTTACCTCTAAATGCCTGTTGCTAGGTGGTCCCTCGTTGTCTGCCTCTTCCTTTGCCTGGGCTGGTGACATCACTTCCGCCTCGGCACAGGAAGGGCTCCGCTCTGTTCCCTCCCTCCTGTCAATCATCTGGGACCCATTACAGGTCCCAGGTGATTGAGCGGTCAATCACGGCGCGCGGCGCCGCGCGCATGCACAATGGGTGCCAGGCTGTGAAGCCACAGCCCGGCGCCCACAGTTGAAATGCCGGCGCCGACAAGCGGAGGGGGGGGACGAGCGGAGGGGGGCTTCGATCGATCCCGCATCGCTGGACCCTGGGACAGGTAAGTGTCCAATTTAAAGTCAGCAGCTGCAGTATTCTTGGGTTCTTGGGTGTCCATGTCCCTTACACGTTTTACCCCTGCCAATACTAGATGAGTATATCTGCCTTACAATATATATATATATATATATATATATATATATATATATATAGTCAGGTCCATAAATATTGGGACATCAGCACAATTCTAATCTTTTTGGCTCTATACACCACCACCAAATCCAATGGATTTGAAATTAAATTAACAAGATGGGCTTTAACTGCAGACTTTCAGCTTTAATCTGAGGGTATTTACATCCAAATCAGGTGAACAGTGTAGGAATTACAACAGTTTGTATATGTGCCTCCCACTTTTTAAGGGACCAAAAGTAATGGGACAATTGGCTGCTCAGCTGTTCCATGGTGTGTGTTATTCCCTCATTATCCCATTTACAAGGAGCAGATAAAAGGCCCAGAGTTCATTTCAAGTGTGTTATTTGCATTTGGAATCTATTGCTGTCAACTCTCAATATGAGATCCAAAGAGCTGTCACTATCAGTGAAGCAAGCCATCATTAGGCTGAAAAAACAAAACAAACCCATCAGAGAGATAGCAAAAACATTAGGTGTGGCCAAAACAACTGTTTGGAACATCCTTTAAAAAAGAAAGAACGCACCGGTGAGCTTAGCAACACCAAAAGACCCGGAAGACCACGGAAAACAAATGTGGTGGATGAACGAAGAATTCTTTCCCTGGTGATGAAAACACCCTTCACAACAGTTGGCCAGATCAAGAACACTCTCCAGGAGGTAGGTGTACGTGTGTCAAAGTCAACAATTAAGAGAAGACTTCACCAGAGTGAATACAGAGGGTTCACCACAAGATATATATCATTGGTGAGCCTCAAAAACAGGAAGGCCAGATTAGAGTTTTCCAAACAACATCTAAAAAAGCCTTCACAGTTCTGGAACAACATCCTATGGACAGAAGAGACCAAGATCAACTTGTACCAGAGTGATGGGAAGAGAAGAGTATGGAGAAGGAAAGGAACTGCTCATGATCCAAAGCATACCACCTCATCAGTGAAGCATGGTCGTGGTAGTGTCATGGTGTAGGCATGTATGGCTGCCAATGGAACTGGTTCTCTGCTGCTTCCTTATCAACCAATGGCAACTGGAATAGTAGTAGTAGTGACATCATTTCCCAACTATGGCCATGTGACCATATTTAGGCAATTAATTTCTCATCTATTTGCCTACGTGGCTGGGGATTCCCAGCCATATTATTAAATTAGCCATTTGATATCAGCTGCCATTTTTTACACTCCACAAGCATATGCAAGATAATGTCTCTGTGTTGCTGTACCATACAGTCAGTGGCAAGGTCCACATAACCACAGACACATGGTCCTAAAAACATGGGCAGAGACACTACATCTTTTTTCATGGCAAGCTAGCCAAATTTTCTGATGGCTTTAAATGAAGCAGGATGGGAAACACCGGTGGAACTGGTACTTCCACCCCTTGTCCTGCACCTCAATAATGGTGCAGTCATCTCTCTCCCTTCTTCTTAGTGACCCCCATTCTGTTACCCCTCACAGCCACCATTCCCAACAAGTGCCCCAGGCAAATTGTTGCCATGTTTTGCAGTTGATATACCTGGTGGGCAGGATCTTCACTAATCCAGAGATTCTCTTCAGGCAGACAAAGAGGTGTCTGATACCACACCAGATTATGCTAGGACAAGTCATGGGAAACAATAACACCAATCTGCTTGCTGCCCTTTGGCAGGGAAAGTTTACACACATCTTGGCTGGCACATGTCTTGAACCTGGTGATACAGATGTTCCTGGTTGAGTACCCTAGTTTTCAGGATGTCCTGATGCAGCTCAGAACAGAGTGTGTCCACTTTAGGCAGCCATTTCCATTAAATGTTTACTTGGTTGAAATGCAGCAGTAACACAAGCTGCCTGCCAACTACCTGATATTGGATGCATTCACATGGGAGAAGCATGCTGCAGTGGCTGTACCAGCAGCACCAGGCTATAACCATGTGCCTCTTGATTCAGGATGCGTGCAACATCCTGCCACCATTTAAAGAGTTAACCAATCCCTCTTCCTGCTGGAGCATAATCTGGACCACTGAATGGAGGCAGCCCAATATGTGATTCAGGAACAGATCTGCCCAGCTGCCATCATGTCAGAAAGGACATTCACCACAGCAAGAGAAGATAGTTGACTTAACAGCTGCATTAAAACAAGCTTGGGTGAGGGTGCACAGTTTTTGGGTGCACACTGTTTTAACAATAATATTTATTACCTATTGGATATCCAGAACGGAGCATTGGCTAGAGCTGGCTGACATGCATTCCCCTGTGTCATGTCTGAAAGAGCCTTTACATAGTGGAGTGAATTTGAGACTGTTGGGTATGACTGGTTGGAGGTGACCCAATATGAGCTCCAGGAACTAGCCTGCCCTGCTGCATGTGCCATGCCAGGTGCATACTGTTTTAGCAATCACATCCAATAATTATTGGGTATCCAGGCTGGAGTACTGGATGAAGGCGGCCCAACATGCTCTTCAGGTACTAGCCTGCCCTGTTGCATGTGTCAGAGAATCCATTCAATGCAGTGGGGAGATTGTGTGACCGAGAAACTACAGTTAAAGTGGATGTAAACCCTCACATATACCCAGTGAAGTGAACAGCCACAGATGATACACAGAGATGAAACAAATCTCCCTACATAAGTTTTACATGTATTTCTGCTGTCTTCATCTGTATATACTGTTTAGAAAGTCCAAAACATGTTAACACTGCAGTGAAGCCTGGGCATACAACCAAGACAGATGATTGGAGGAAAGGCACACACCCCCTCTCCTCATAGGTAGAGACTTTCATTTCTGTTTGTTGAATAGTTCAGGGCTCTGCTAATCTATTTATAGTATTCTCCCCAACACAAAACTCCGGCTGCTTTTATAATATGTGATGGAGAACTTGTCAGGAGTTATCAGGCTGACAACAGAAGAACGGGGCAGGAGACAGCTATGGGACATAGTGCTTTGAAGAGGGATAAAAAAACACTGCACATATATGTGCCCAGATCAAATTTCATGAATCGGGTTTACATCCAATTTAAGCAACCTGGGATGAGGGTGTGTTATATTGTAGGTGCAAAGTATTTTGAAAACATTTTTGGGAGGTTCTAAGAATGCAATGAGGTGCTTGGACAATGAAGTCATGAAATGAAGACAACTTGAACAATGAACAACAACTGCCTGATAGAGTCTAACAAACACAAAGAAAAAAGTTATAATTTAGATTTTAAACCAAAATTATATATAATATTATATATATATATGTGCTGGCATAATATGAATTAGGTCCAATGATGTGCATGTCATCTCATGGACTTATCTCTTTTGTTTACATCTGACAGTTTTAGGGAGCCTCGGGTGCACAGCTACAGTATCTGTACACTTCCAGGGCTCTGACAGAAAAGATGGTTCTATCTCACTGACAGCAGTTCTGCCCACAACTCCTCTCTACAGTTCACCCACAGAAGTCTTTGTATTTTGTGAAGAAAAGTGACATGACAAGTGAAATTACATAATTTTCTATGGAGGCCCTTATGAATAAATTGTTACTTAAAGAGAAGTCCACAAGATTGTATGCACTGCACTGAAATTAATCCCAAGTAATCAGAAACGTTTTACAAAGTGGCTGAATTAATGGAGTTCAGCTTTAAGAGAGAGAGAAACCAGTCATGTTTATAAATAAGGAATTAAAATTAGTATTTTTTTTTTTCACAGCAAAATTCCAAGACATATTACACAGACTTAATGGACATGAAAACAGCATACAGTAAGGACGGAAAGTATTCAGACCCCCTTAAACTTTTCACTCTTTGTTGTATTGCAGCCATTTGTTAAAATCATTTAAGTTCATTTTTTTCCTCATTAATGTATACACAGCACCCCATATTGATAGAAAAACACAGAATTGTTGACATTTTTGAGATTTATTAATTAAGAAAAACTGAAATATCACATGGTCCTAAGTATTAAGACCCTTTGCTGTTACACTCATATATTTAACTCAGGTGCTGTCCATTTCTTCTGATCATCTTTGAGATGGTTCTACACCTTCATTTGAGTCCAGCTGTGTTTGATTATACTGATTGGACTTGATTAGGAAAGCCACACACCTGTCTATATAAGACCTTACAGCTCACAGTGCATATCAGAGCAAATGAGAATCATGAGGTCAAAGGAACTGCCTGAAGAGCTCAGAGACAGAATTGTGGCAAGGCACAGATCTGGCCAAGGTTACAAAAAAATTATGCTGCACTTAGGTTCCTAAGAGCACAGTGGCCTCCATAATCCTTAAATGAAAGATGTTTGGGACGACCAGAACCCTTCCTAGAGCTGGCCGTCTGGCCAAACTGAGCTATCAGGGGGAGAAGAGCCTTGGTGAGAGAGGTAAAGCAGAACCCAAAGATCACTGTGGCTGAGCTCCAGAGATGCAGTCGGGAGATGGGAGAAAGTTGTAGAAAGTCAACCATCACTGCAGCCCTCCACCAGTGGGGGCTTTATGGCAGAGTGGCCTCACGAAAGCCTCTCCTCAGTGCAAGACACATGAAAGTCCGCATGGAGTTTGCTAAAAAACACCTGAAGGACTCCAAGATGGTGAGAAATAAGATTCTCTGGTCTGATGAGACCAAGATAGAACTTTTTGGCCTTAATTCTAAGCGGTATGTGTGGAAAAAAACAGGCACTGCTCATCACCTGTCCAATACAGTCTTAACAGTGAAGCATGGTGGTGGCAGCATCATGCTGTGGGGGTGCTTTTCAGCTGCAGGGACAGGACAACTGGTTGCAATCGAGGGAAAGATGAATGCGGCCAAGTACAGGGATATCCTGGATGAAAACCTTCTCCAGAGTGCTCAGGACCTCAGACTGGGCCAAAGGTTTACCTTCCAACAAGACAATGACCCTAAGCAGCTAAAATAATGAAGGAGTGGCTTCACAACAACTCTGTGACTGTTCTTGAATGGCCCAGCCAGAGCCTTGACTTAAACCCAACTGAGCATCTCTGGAGAGACCTAAAAATGGCTGTCCACCAACGTTTACCATCCAACCTGACAGAACTGGAGAGGTTCTGCAAGCAGGAATGGCAGAGGATCCCAAATCCAGGTGTGAAAAACTTGTTGCAACTTTCCCAAAAAGACTCATGGCTATATTAGATCAAAAGGATGCTTCTACTAAATACTGAGCAAAGGGTCTGAATACTTAGGACCATGTGATATTTCAGTTTTTCTTTTTTAATAAATCTGCAAAAATGTCAACAATTCTGTGTTTTTCTGTCAATATGGGTTGCTGTGTGTACATTAATGAGGAAAAAAATGAACTTTGATGATATTAGCAAATGACTGCAATATAACAAAGAACAGTTTTTACTCAAGAAATCAAAATCAGGGTATATTATTTCATTGAAAAAGGCAGAAAAATTGCTCAGTCTATTTAGTATATTACCATTTTATAGGGAAAAAACAGACAGGTTTATAACCAATCAAAATTAGAATGTTTTTATTTTACAGACAAAAGACAAAATTGTTGTGTTGACTCTGGGTACAATATTCCTGCACATTTCAGACAGTTTTTCATCAAAGGGTCAACATTAGTGTATATCTAGTTCACTGCAAAAGAACACACCGATATTGTAGTGAGTACAAGACCAAGGTTTAAAATCATGAGAAGCCTTGCTCCGAGTTATCTCTGTTCACGCTTCCACAAACGAGTTCTGGGCAGATCACTTAGATTGAGCAGAAGAGACCTCCTCCACATCTCTGTGCCTAAGAAGACCCGGTGTGGTGGTCGAGCTTTCTCCCACCAGGGTGCCGTGCTGTGGAATAGCCTCCCTGTCGAGCTCCAGGAGGCCCCTACCATCCTGGTCTTTTACAGGAAATTGAAGACTTGGCTCTTCACACAAGCCTTTCCTGCATAGCCTTTCTGGTTCCATCTTCCATGCTGCTTCCCCGCTGTTGTCTTCTCCTAGTTCCTGGGTTTTTTTCTCCAGGGACTCTGCCAAGCGCGTTGGGACCCTTCGGGGTAACTCTCAACTCAAGACCAGTCTTCAAGCACTTCTTCTAGGCCAAATTTTGAACAGGGCCCACCCCAGTTTATAATAAAAAGATAAGATGTATTAAGATGTATTTATTTTTCTCCCAGAAGCCCCATGAAAATGTGATTGATGATGGGTTTACATTGTGGGACTTTTTTTTTAATAAGACATGTCAAAGTGTATGGTGTGTTTATTTATTGTATAGATTTTTTGTGAATGAGTAGGGGTATTATTTTCCCCTTCATTCCCATTCTTTCATGCGTTATCTGAAATCCCTGTTATTTTTAACCGCTTCCGGACTGCCCCACGTACATTTACTGTGGCAGGGCAGCCCGGGTGCGCAAAATAACGTACCTGTAGGTGATTCTGTGCACGTGGCTTAGGGGGCGTGGTGGGCGTGAGTGCACCGCTCCCGCTGTGATTGGACACAGCGGGAGCCAATCAGTGGGTCTGGGCGCTGTGACCCGCCAATCGCACAGAAGGGACATGGAGCAGCGGTGTCACGTACCTGGTAGGTTGTGAGCCTGAAGTGCAGGAAAAGACCTCCCTTACAGCTCCCACTCCCGTTCCCCTGGAATGGAGACAGAGGGCCAGGAGTGAAGAGTGGTATGGGTGCCTGGCAGGATCAACAGTTGCTGAAAGTCCAGTAGTGGTGGCACCCTCTGGAGTCAGTAGCCTGAGGAGTAGACTGAGGACAGAGACTGGAATGCAGGACTGGAACCAGGAACAACAGCAGATAATAGCAGACTGGAAGCTGGACTGGAACACAGCAGAAGGTTGCCTGGAACGCTGGGCTGGAACACAGCAGAAGGTAGCCTGGAACGCTGGACTGGAACCCAGCAGAAGGTAGCCTGGAACGCTGGTCTGGAACACAGCAGAAGGTAGCCTGGAACGCTGGGCTGGAGCCAGGACCAACAGCAGGTAATAGCAGACTGGAAGCTGGACTGGAACCAGGAACAACAGCAGGTAATAGCAGACTGGAAGCTGGACTGGAACAACAGCAGGTAATAGCAGACTGGAAGCTGATGAAACACAGCGGAGGGTCAACAAGCCGGTGGTCAGTAACGTTCGGACAGCAGAGGTACCAGGGGTAATGCAGAGGGATGGTCAGGTAAGCCAAGAGAGTCTGGTGCAGGCAGATAGCAGGATCGTCAAACAGGAAGCCGGGTCAGATAACAGGAAACACAGATCAGATCAGGTAACACTCACAGAACGCTGTAGAGCAGACAGCAGGGATGGAGTGTGACAGGCAGCTTTAAATAGCCCGCCTGACACCAGCGGGAGTGCGCGTGCGCGTGCCCGTGCGTGACCGCACCCGTGAACGCGCGCGCATGCGCAATGGGACCCGTGGCCGGGTTCCCGTGCGCCTGGGACGCCGGTTACTGGCAGGATCTTCGTGACATTGCCCCCCCCCCAAGGGGCAGCCCCTTTGAAAAAATTTCTCTGGATGAGCTGTTTTAAAGGCTTGTAACAGGTCTTCAGCATGAATATTATCCTCTGGTTCCCAAGAATTCTCCTCTGGGCCAAACCCCTTCCACTTTATTAAGAATTGGTTTTGGTTACCTCTTTTCCTGTGGTCCATGATAGCCTCCACCTCGAATTCCTCTTCCCCATCTACCAGGATTGGATCAGGAGGATCCGTACTTCGACCTGGAAATGGGTTAGTAATAGATGGTTTAAGCAAGGACACATGAAAAACTGGATGTACCTTTAGTGAATCCGGGAGTTCAAGTTCATATGCAACTTCATTAATTCTCCGTTTAACAGGGAATGGTCCAAGAAATTTGGGACCCAATTTCTTGGAAGGGCAGGCCAACCTGAGGTTTATGGTGGACAACCATACCTGATCCCCAGGTGCAAGTAAGAGCTCACCTCGCCTCTTCTTATCGAAGGTTGCTTTGTTGTACTCCTGGGTTCTGGTCATGGTGTAAAACTTGGTTGTTAGAGGTAAAAAAATCCAATTTCTCCTGGACTGCGGGTACTGTGCATTCTGGAAGAGAGTTTGGTAAAAATGAGGGGTGGAAACCATAATTCGCAAAAAACGGAGTTTGCTTGATAGCAGAATGAATGGAATTGTTATAAGCGAATTCGGCCAATGGTAAAACAGCAATCCAATTATCTTGGGCAAAGGAAGAAAAACAGCGCAAATATTGTTCAAGGGTCTGGTTTGTTCTTTCTGTTTGCCCATTAGTCTGGGGGTGATAAGCCGAGGAAAATGAGAGTTCAATGTCCAAGGTTTTACACAAAGCCCTCCAGAATCGAGAGGTAAATTGTACCCCTCGATCTGAAACGATGTTAACTGGTACCCCATGGAGCCTGACGACCTCTTTAATGAATGCTTGTGCTGTTTCTGTAGCTGAAGGGGTACCCTTCATTGGGACAAAGTGCGCCATCTTCGACAACCGGTCCACTATGACAAAGATTGAAGTGAAGCCCCCGGCCGGGGGTAGTTCTACAATAAAATCTATTGAGAGCATTTTCCAGGGTCTATCTGGGACAGGCAAGGGTTTTAGTAGACCCCATGCCTTTGTTTTGTGCCCCTTGTTCCTAAGGCAGGTGGTACAGGACTCTACAAACTCCTTACAATCTTTGCGCAGCTGAGGCCACCAGAAGGTGCGCTGAACCAAATCAGTGGTCTTAGCCACACCAAAATGCCCAGCCAGCGCATGATCGTGACAGAGCTCTAGTACTGGAACTCGTAGTGTTTCAGGTATAAAGATCCTATCCTCATGCCACAATAACCCATCCTTAACCTGGAGTTCTGTCTTAATGGAAGATTCTATTTCTGCGGAGGCCTGTTTAATCTGGGAAAGCAGGTTTCCCTGAAGTAGAAGAAAGTTCCCTGGAGACAAAATGGTGTCTGGAGGGGAAATCTCTTGAGGTTTGTGGAACATCCTAGACAGGGCGTCAGGTTTGGTATTCTTGGAGCCAGGACGGTAAGTGACATGGAAGGAGAACCTGGAGAAAAAGAGAGCCCACCTGGCCTGACGTGGTTTCAACCTCTTTGCAGACCTCAAATACTCCAGGTTCTTATGATCTGTAAAGATTAGAACTGGATGAGTGGCACCCTCCAACAGATAGCGCCACTCCTCCAATGCTGACTTGATTGCCAACAACTCTCTGTCACCTACATCATAATTTCTCTCTGCCGTGGATAATTTACGAGAAAAGAAAGCCACAGGATGCAGCAGGGCTTTGGTTCCTTGTCTTTGGGATAATACTGCTCCTACAGCAATTTCAGATGCATCCACTTCTAGAATAAATGGCAGAGAGGAATCTGGATGCTTCAGTACAGAGGCGGAGGTAAAAAGGCCCTTGAGAGTCTCAAACGCCTTTTGAGCCTCGGCCGACCAATGGAAGCGTGTACTCTGTTTGGTAAGCTGTGTGATGGGTGCAATGATAGCTGAGAACCCCTTAATAAATTTGCGGTAAAAATTAGCGAATCCAACGAATCGCTGGATTCCTTTCTTATCAGTCGGGACTGGCCAATCTAGAACAGCCGTGACCTTCTGGGGGTCCATTTTAATGCCCTTACTGGAGATGACCAACCCTAAAAATGGAATACTTTCCTGTTCGAATTCACATTTTTCAGCCTTTGCATATAGACCGTGTTGTCAAAGTCGGCCCAATACACTTCTGACGTGCCTGCGATGGGATTCAAGGGAACAAGAGAAAATCAATATGTCGTCTAAATAGACGATGACAAACAGGTCTAGAAAGTCACGTAACACATCATTAATAAAGTATTGAAATGTGGCAGGGGCATTACACAGGCCGAAAGGCATCACGAGGTACTCAAAATGCCCATAACGGGTACGAAAAGCGGTCTTCCATTCGTCTCCATCCCTGATACGAACTAAATTGTAGGCCCCACGGAGATCAAGTTTGGTGAATATGGTAGCCGTCCCCAGTCTCTGAAACAACTCTGGTACTAAGGGGAGAGGGTACCGATTCTTCACAGTAATCTTGTTTAGTTCACGGTAATCCACACACGGCCTGAGGGTTTTATCTTTTTTCTGCACGAAGAAGATGCCTGCACCTGCGGGGGACGTGGATGGACGAATGAAGCCTCTTTTGAGGTTTTCATCAATGTATTCCTTCAATGCCCCTTGCTCCACCTCAGTCAGGGGAAATATTCTTCCAAAAGGAATTTCAGCACCAGGAAGTAACTCAATGGGACAGTCATAGGCCCGGTGAGGGGGTAACACCTCTGCCCTCTGTTTACTAAATACGTCCAGGAAATCATGATAGGCGGAAGGAATGGATTGAAGCAGGCTAGGATCTGTATCTAGGCATAACAGAGTAGAGTTCTCCAGGATGTTCTGGGTTCTGCAAAACTGTTGGCAGTAAGGAGAGGGAAAGGTCACTTCACCCGTGATCCAATTTATGTCCGGATTATGGGCCTGTAACCATGGCATGCCAAGTATTATGGGGAACAGGGGTGAAGCGATAATGTCCAGGCGTAGCTGTTCCTGATGCCCGTTGGAAACGAAAACGGGTATTGGCATAGTCTCTTGGGTGACAGGTCCAGACTTGATAGCGGTCCCATCAGCTAGATGGATAGAAAGTCTATGGGCTTTAGGTGACAAGGGTATTTGGTGTTGGATGGCAAAATGAGAATCCATGAAACAGCTGCAAGCTCCTGAATCAATAATGGCGGTGATTTGTAGATCCTTCCCTGGAAGCTGTAGCAGAAGAGGAAGAGCAAGGTGAGTGGTATTTTTAACCAGAGATGTCACATAGTCAGTAGATAGGGATAAACACTTACAGAGTTTGAGAGGACAGTTCCTGACGTAGTGCCTGGGTTCCCCACAATACAGGCACAAGTTATTTGCACGGCGACGTTGTCGTTCCTCTGGGGTGAGTGAAGGTCGCAAGGCACCCAGTTGCATTGGCTCAGGTAAGTTAAGCGTGGAGGTAGGTGGTGTTGATGATGGGTGATGTGGAACCTTAGGGGTAACCCAAGTTGGACGAGAAGACCCCATAGCTCTCTCCGACCTGCGCTCTCGTAGGCGTCGATCGATCTGGATAGCTAGATCGATTAAAGCATTTAAAGTCTGTGGTGTACCCACCCTGGCCAGTTCATCCTTCAGAGGATCAGAAAGTCCCAACCGAAATTGATAACGGAGAGCCGCATCGTTCCAGTTAGTATCCGCACTCCACTTCCTGAATTCAGTCACATAATCCTCTGCTGCTCTGCGACCTTGTTGAAGGGTGTGTAGAGCCGCTTCTGCAGTTACAGATAGCTGGGGGTCATCATATAACTGGCCTAGTGCGTCAAAGAAAGTGGAGAGGTTGGTCAGAGATATGTCCTTTTGCTCTAAGAGGCGATGGGCCCAGGTTTGGGGGTCACCAGAGAGCAGAGAAATCACGTAGCCCACCCTTGTAGCCTCCAGGGAAAAGGTACGTGGCTGAAGAGCAAAAAATAGTTCGCAGGAATTGCGGAAGGCTCTGAACTTATGGCGGTCTCCAAAGAAACGCTCAGGTGTGGGAACCTTAGGTTCCGGAGGGAGCATCACCACCGTTGAGGAAGGCCCAACTGAAGGAGCAGGAGCAGAGGAAGCTCCCTGGGCCCCAATGGGGTTAGACAGGGTTAACACTCGTTCCTCCAGTCTGGTGTATCCTTGCTGCAGATTTTTGACTGCTTCAGTCAATCCTGCCAGGTGTGCACAGAGTTCCTCCATGGGAGACGTTCCCTGCTCAGGCTCAGACATGGCTGTCTGCTACTGTCACGTACCTGGTAGGTTGTTAGCCTGAAGTGCAGGAAAAGACCTCCCTTACAGCTCCCACTCCCGTTCCCCTGGAATGGAGACAGAGGGCCAGGAGTGAAGAGTGGTATGGGTGCCTGGCAGGATCAACAGTTGCTGAAAGTCCAGTAGTGGTGGCACCCTCTGGAGTCAGTAGCCTGAGGAGTAGACTGAGGACAGAGACTGGAATGCAGGACTGGAACCAGGAACAACAGCAGATAATAGCAGACTGGAAGCTGGACTGGAACACAGCAGAAGGTTGCCTGGAACGCTGGGCTGGAACACAGCAGAAGGTAGCCTGGAACGCTGGACTGGAACCCAGCAGAAGGTAGCCTGGAACGCTGGTCTGGAACACAGCAGAAGGTAGCCTGGAACGCTGGGCTGGAGCCAGGAACAACAGCAGGTAATAGCAGACTGGAAGCTGGACTGGAACCAGGAACAACAGCAGGTAATAGCAGACTGGAAGCTGGACTGGAACAACAGCAGGTAATAGCAGACTGGAAGCTGATGAAACACAGCGGAGGGTCAACAAGCCGGTGGTCAGTAACGTTCGGACAGCAGAGGTACCAGGGGTAATGTAGAGGGATGGTCAGGCAAGCCAAGAGAGTCTGGTGCAGGCAGATAGCAGGATCGTCAAACAGGAAGCCGGGTCAGATAACAGGAAACACAGATCAGATCAGGTAACACTCACAGAACGCTGTAGAGCAGACAGCAGGGATGGAGTGTGACAGGCAGGTTTAAATAGCCCGCCTGACACCAGCGGGAGTGCGCGTGCGCGTGCCCGTGCGTGACCGCACCCGTGAACGCGCGCGCATGCGCAATGGGACCCGTGGCCGGGTTCCCGTGCGCCTGGGACGCCGGTTACTGGCAGGATCTTCGTGACAAGCGGTGTGCCGATGTAGACAAAGCTGCTCTGTCAGGGAGGAAAAGAGAGAGATTGTGTTTCAGCTAAGCTGAATCACAATCTCTCTTCTCCTCCAGTGAATCCACTCCCCCCACAGTTAGAAACACCTCCCGGGGAACACATTAAACCCCTTGATCACCCCTGTAGTTAACTCCTTCCCTGTCAGTGTCATGTATACAGGGATCAGTGCATTTTTTTTTAGCACTGATCACTGTATTGGTGTCACTGGTCCCCAAAAAGTGTCACTTAGGGTCAAATTTGTCTGCCACAATGCCGCAGTCCCACTAAAAAAATGACCAGTAAAAACAATAAAAAAATTAAAAGTTCCTATATCAATCCCCTATTTTGTAAACACTATAACTTTTGCGCAAACCAATCAATATATGCTTATTGGGATTTTTGGGATTTTGTTTTACCAAAAATATGTAGCAGAATACATATTGGCCTAAATTTAATGAATATTTTTTTTTTTTTTGGATTTGTATTATAGCATGAATCTTTTTGCTATAAAAGTGACATTGGAGAGAAAAATAAAGGTTTGCAGGTAATGTACATGTTCTTGATGGTTTCTTCTTTTCTTTTTTTTTTAATGGTCCTTAAGGGTGTGGTATGTTCTTTGGTGGGATCCCTATGCTATTTAGTTAGAAAGAAACTCTCATCAAAAAATTCACTAGTGTCCTGCTGCAATCTGCTGCTCAATTGACACAGCCCACATCCGGCACTTTCATCTTCTTCCTTGACATCATTGGGAGTCATCTGTCTCTTCTGGGTTTAGGCATCTGTCTCCTGATGATGCACACAACTCCTATGACTGGTTGGTCTGTGTCGCTGATACTGGAGCCTTCTAGGGTATGTGATGGGGCTATTCAGGAGGCTGTGGAAGCAATGACATGTTCTTTTCATCTAGGCAGAAATAGTAGTGGAGCTGGAGAAAATTGTTTTTAAAAAGTATACAGGTGTACCACTTCACAGGCAGGTTTAGGAAATCCTCCAGGCATGCTTTTAAAGGAATTTTACATTATTAATGTTTTATGTAAGCATTTTTTAAATAGTTGCTTTGCATTGGTACATGTCTGCTAGAGCATGCCTTTTGTTTTACAATCACTTGCCTATGTGCTTTGAAATTGGACAGGATTGAGTTTACAAATTCTGCTCCCATTGCCTTTAGTAGGATTTGGATTAATGTTCAGAATTTCAGCACAGTTTGGTGAATGTCCAGAAAACCAAGCCCAGGTATATTCAGCTCATCCCACTCTCAGAACACAAAGTTTACACAGGCAAAGTGACAAGACGGAAGTTTGAGACCTGCTGAAAGATGTCCCCATGCTTCCTTCAGCAGTGCTTCTTTAGCCCTGGTTAATATTATTATTATACAGGATTTATACAGCGCCAACAGTTTGCGCAGCATGAGGGCAGACAGTACACTTACAATACAAATCAATACAGGAGGGATCAGAGGGTCCTGCTCGTTAGAGCTTACAATCTAGAAGGGAGGGAAACAAAAGGTAATAGCTGTGGGGGGTGAATTGATGGAGAAAATGAAAAAACAGTTGTTGTTAGGTGTGGGTAGGGTAGGCTTCTCTGAAGAGAAGGGTTTTCAGGGATTGTCTAAAAGGTAATAGAGTGGGAGATAAGCAGACAGATTGGGGTAGGGCATTCCATAGGATTGGAGAGGCTTTGGAAAAGTCCTGGAGGCGAGCATAAGAGGAGGTGGTGAGGAAGCTAGAGAGAAGAAGGTCTTGAGAGGAACGGAGAGAACGAGTAGGTTGGTATTTAGAGACTAGGCTAGAGATGTAGCTGGGAGCTAAACTGTGGATGGCTTTGTACATAGTTGTTAGTATTTTGAATTTAATTATTTGGCCTAGCGGAAGCCAGTGGAGGGATTGACAGACAGGGGTAGCAGAGACAGAGCGATTGGTAAGGTGGATGAGTCTGGCAGCAGCATTCATGATGGATTGAAGGGGTGATCGACTATGTAGAGGTAAGCCACTGATGGTTCACACTGATGCGATTCCTGATGAATTCCAGAAGACGTGAAATCTCATGAGAAGTGAAATAGGCATGATTTTCCATGGAGGCCCTTCACATACTGTATATGCAGTGCGTTTCTGATGTGATTTTAAAAATGGTCCTGTGCAAGTTTGGAGCAGTACGATTTCTAGCTCCATAGACTTGGTAACTGCATGTAAAACACTTACTGTATCTGTCCTAAGATAACATGATTGCAGTATGTTTTCTGGAAGTCTTTGCTGTATTCCTGACTTGTCCAAGTGGGAGAGCGGGAGTCCAGGACAGAAATTGCACAGAAATCACAGCTCCATCGAAGTCACATCAAAAACTGATTAGACTTGTATCTGAACCACATCAACTCGCACACCAGCTGCTCCTTCAAATCGCACTGCAAAATTTATTCAACTCACACCGCATTGGTGTGAACCTAGCCCTTAGCACATCTTTCGGTCTTTTTACCTTTTGTCTCTGGGATTTTATTCATGTTCTGTCTTTAGGTGTAAAAAGCTAAATACTGAGCTTTTTCTTAATTTATAGGAAACAAAAGTGGAAGGTTAAATGACATAAAAAAATGAACTGAAGCAATTATTGTCTAGGGACGTTATATGGAAAAATATTGTAAAGAGAAAATATTTATACTGGAGAATTTGTATACAGAAAATATTAATATTACGCAAAGTTATTTTCTAAAATCATTTACAAGTATTAATACTGGCATTTTTTGTCTAAAACTAAAACTGAGAGTAAGGCCGCGACATTTTGGCAACAAAAGTCCGACGGCCATTCCGGCGGACTTTCGTCAGACTTTTGACAGACTTCCGATGGACTTTTGAACTCACGGACTTACCTACACGCGATCACACCAAAGTCCAACGGATTCGTACGTGATGACGTACAACCGGACTAAAATAAGGAAGTTGGTAGCCAATAGCTGCCCTAGCGTGGGTTTTCGTCCATTGGACTAGCATACAGACGAGCATGGAAAGATTTGAAGCATGTTTCAAATCTAAAGTCTGTTAGATTTTCGACTGGAAAAGTCAGCTGAAGGTCCGATGAAGCCCACACACGATTGGATTGTCCGCCGGACTCGGTCCGTCGGACCAGTCTGGTCAACAAGTCCGCTCGTGTGTATGCTGCATAAGAAAGCACAGTTATGCTATGAACAGACTTAAATTTAAGAGAAATGCAAAAATAAAGGAGAAGAAAATAATATTGTTACACAGTCCGACTTGTTCAAAATGTGTTGTGGTCATTATTATTTTTTTGCTTGACTTGACCTTTATCACTTGGTTGATACCATTTGGTCCAATGTTTCCATCGGTAATTCATACTATGATAATTACCCTGGGCTGCCGCAAACATAAGCTCATAGGTGGTGTGTGTATTAGTTGTCTCCATTACTTCTTTTACTGAGGGTGGTCTTATGTTATTCCAGTGTGTCATTATTAACACTCTAGCGCTAAGTAGATTATGGTTTACTATGGTTCTTGAATGTGGTCTATGCCTAAGGATAAGATGGCCATACCTGCAGAGAGAGGGACCTGTATCCCTACAATGTTTGAGATTAGCCCAAAGATTTTGGGCCAAAAGGCATGCAAAGCTGGACATGTCCACACTATATGGTGCAGTGTGCCAATACATCCGCAGTTCCTCCAACAGAGTGAGGAAGTATGAGAATCAAATTTTGATATTCGGTAAGGTGTTAGATACCAAAGTAGTAATATTTTGTGAGTAAGTTCCCATAAGTTAACACTCTTGGTCGCTGCATAGGTCATGCGCAGTGCTTTTTTCCTATAAGTCTCGCCTGATTGAATGGTTTTAATGCATTTAAATATGTAACATACAACCACAAAAGTTCAATTATGTTTTATAATCTTACTTTATATTTACGCAATGGACTGAAGCCATTTTATTGGTTGAACTAGACGGACTTGTGTCTTTTTTCAACCTGACTAACTATGTAACTATGAAGCAGAGAAGAACTTTATGCAGCATTATGAACATATTAAGCTATTATTCAGTTTAGATAGAACTATTAAAAAATAAAGTAGGTTCATATAATATACTATATTTCATGCTGCTTTGAAGACAAATGTTTCAATTTGTTTTTAATATTATTTTCTCTTTAGATTTACTGATGGTGAAACTATCCACACAAATATGATATTAAATACTATATTAGGTAGTTTTAGTACTTAGCGATGAGGAAGGTAAAGGAAATTTTCACTGTACATTTGAACTTTATCCTTCTCACACTATAGAGGGATGGAAAAAAGAGTAGCTTAGAACATCAGAAAATAGAGGTAATTCTCATTGCAACTAATCAAGTACATTCTATCAATTTACTTTGGGTGCACACTTAAAACGGAGTTCCACCCAAATGTGGAACATCCGCTTATCTGATTCCTCCCCCCTCCAGTGCCACATTTGGCCCCTTTCGGGTGGGGGGACAGGGGAGTGGATACCTGTTTTTTACAGGTACCCTGCCCCCACTTCCGGGAGACGGGGCCACTGCAAATTACGTCAGCAGCTTGGTCTCCCTCCTCCCTCCTCCCTCCCCTTCAGCCTGGCCAGTGAGAGAGCTCATCATGCTTTGTGCATGTGCAGTAGGGACCTGATCATGAACCCGAGAGGCTACACCCCCAGGTTCCCTTACCCGCAATGGTGGTGGCAGCACCCGACCAGCCAAAGGAAACATCAGCTAGGGTGCGGACATCACTGGACTCCAGGACAGGTAAGTGTAGTAATGTTAAAAGTCAGCAGCTGTAGTATGTGCAGCTGCTGACTTTTAATTTTTAAAGGGGCGGACGGAACTCCGCTTTAATTTGCATGTGGCTCACAGCAGGGGTCTGGTGCGTCCCTGTTCTCCTTTTGAGAAATGAATCAGGCCCAAAATTTTCCCTGAATTCGGACCTAAAATGGAGCCAAAGACACACAGTACCACTGTGCAATTTGCTTTGCAGCCACCACAGAGGTGGCGGCTTTCCTACTCATTTGTCCCCCACTATCAGTGCCCCCCACCATTCTGTCCTCCTCATCTGTGCCTGTCATTCTGTCCCCCACCCTTGGTGTCCTCCACAATTCTGGGATCCTCATCTGTGATGCCATTCTGTTCCCCGCCATCAGTGTCCTCCACCATTCTGTCCTCCTTATTTGTGCCCACCATTCTGTCCTCCTCATCTGTGTCTGCCGCTCTGATTCCTACCATCCATGTCCCCCGCCATTTTGCCATTCTCCCCCCTGCCATTAGTTTCCCCCACCATTCTTTCCTCCTCATATGTGCTGCCATTCTGTCCCCCACCATCAGTATTAGGCTGTATTAGTATGAGGTCAAATTTAAACACTTTCAATTTGTGTGCAATCAGGCAGGCCCTTGCACTACACAGTTGAAGGTAAATCTAAAGGAAATATCTGTGCCATTTATTATAAATTTTACCCCCTGGAGGTGTGACTGTAGATTTATTAATAATCACTTCACACAAAACGATGTACCTGAATTGGCTTTGATCTGGTCTTCGATGTAGTAACCTGGAAGCGATGTCACAACGTCACTTCCGGTTTACTCGGCTGCCAATGGAGCTGATTTGAAAAAATCCCTAGTATTCCAAAATGCTCATTTTGGCATTTTGAATACTTTTAAGTGCAAAGGAGGGATTTTGGGTCTTTTAGACCCCAGATCCTTCCATAAAGAGTACCTCTCACTGCCTAATACTGTGAAAAGGGATGTTTACATTTCTTGTGACAGCAATAATGAAATAATAGTGAAATAAATAAAGAAATGCTCACACACCCAAGAAAACGCATACGTAAGTCGTGCCCACAAATGTAAACAGTGTTCAAAGGAGGGATTTGGGGTCTTTTAGACCCCAGATCCTTCCATAAAGAGTACCTCTCACTGCCTAATACTGTGAAAAGGGATGTTTACATTTCTTGTGACAGCAATAATGAAATAATAGTGAAATAAATAAAGAAATGCTCACACACCCAAGAAAACGCATACGTAAGTCGCGCCCACAAATGTAAACGGTGTTCAATTTACACATTTGAGGTATCACCACGATCATCAGAGTGAGAGCCATAATTCTAGCAAAAGATCTCCTCTGTAACTATAAACTAGTAACTGTTAAAAAAATTTAAAGCGTCGCCTACGGAGACTTTTAAGTACCATAGTTTGTTGCCACTCAACTAGTCTGCGCACTTTTAGACTGTAACATGTTAGGTATCTATTTACTCGGCATAACATCATCTTTCACAATATACAAAAAAATTGGGCTAACTTTACTGTTTAGTTCTTTTTTTAATTCAGTGAAGTGTATTTTTTCCTAAAAAAATCTGTTTGAAAGACCGCTGCGCAAATACTGTGTGACATAAAATATTGCAACGATCGCCATTTTATTTTTCAGAGTCTGAGACTTGTCTAGACTAACATACAAACTACTGCCACACATCAACTATTATGCTGCCACTGACATAAAGGCTTACATCGGCAGTGGCCAGGAGTGTGTGTACTTGTAAAGCCTACTGTCAGCTTTCTGAGTAATTCAGGCAACGGTAAATTTGTCTGATCATTCTCATGAATGATCACTGGAACATACTGCAATAAGCTATTGCCCTCTTTGTGATAGCAATAAAGTTTAAGCTACCGTATTTATCGGCATATAACACGCACTTTTTTCCCCTGAAAATCAGGGGAAAATCGTGGGTGCGTGTTATAGGCCGATCCCCCCCCAACTGTGTGTGATCGGAGCGATCGCGGCAATTGCCGCGATCGCCGCCGACATACACAGCCGTGTGGAAATTCAAATACGGCGCGGAGACTGCAGGGTCTCGGCGGAGCGGAGCTACACATAGCCGAGAGTCCTCGGGTTTTCTCGGCGCCGCTTACAGTCCCGCCCATAGGGCGGAACTGGGCGGGACTGTAAGAGGTGCCGAGGAAACCCGAGGACTCTCGGCTATGAGTATCAGCGCTCCGCCGAGTCACTGCAGTCTCGGCGCCATATTTAAATTTACACAGGGCTGTGTATGACGGCAGGGATCGCGGCGATCCCACAAAGCTGCACGGGGGGGGGGGCAAGGCTGCACGGGGGCAAAGCTGCACTGGGGACAAGGCTGCACTGGGGCAAAGCTGCACTGGGGCAAGGCTGCACTGGAGAAAAGCTGCACTGACATGGCTGCACTGACATGGCTGCACTGACAAGGCTGCACTGGGGCAAGGCTGCACTGGAGAAAAGCTGCACTGACATGGCTGCACTGACATTGCTGCACTGACAAGGCTGCACTGGGGCAAAGCTGCACTGACAAGGCTGCAATGGACTCTGGGGCAAGGCTGCACTGACACTGACAAGGCTGCAGATGGACACCGATAACGCTGCATTGATGGGCATTTTAATGTAAGTTTTTCTTCCTTAAATTTTACTCCTAAAAGTTTTTTTCCTTAAAATTCCCTCCTTAACTTGGGTGCGTGTTATACGCCGGCGCGTGTTATACGCCGATAAATACAGTATATTAAACCTAAAAAAAAATGTAATATAATTCAGCTTACCAATCATTAGATATGGTGGCTGCATTCATTTTCTTTTTTTAGGCTTTTCTCTCTGTTTTCACCTGGGGACCTGGCCAGTAACACATCTCCTATATTAAAGTATCTACACTATAGATGAAGGAGCAACAGTGGCACATTTGGACAGCAGCATGATCAGAATGATCTGCTGATTTATTGCCATGTTTCCACTTATATAACCAAAATTACATCACAACAAAAGTTCAACCCTTTCATTAATATATGGTAAAGATACAGACATACAGGATGTTTTAAAACAAGCAAAAATAGAATATTAATAACTCATATAGAAACTAATAACAGGAAAAGGCTTACAGGAAAGGGGCTAGCACATAAATTAAAAGAAGACAGGCAATTTATAAGAAATTGAAACTTAACTTCTCATAAACGTCACATATACATATTATTCTAAAATGGATAGTCTTTTAAAATGGTGGACAGCAAGCTAAAATATCCTTACAATCCCCTCTTAGATCATATTTGTATGATCTCACTTCCTTGTCACGATAGTGCAATCAGTCAGTTTCTGATAATACATACTACAAGTGTGAGCATTTCTAGTGGAATTTCCTAAGTTAAAACACCAAGTAGGATTATGGCATCTACTAATAATGTTAAAGGTAATGGTATTATTTGTTCTTCTACTGATATTTATGAGATCAAGGGGAGTATTTCCTTTAAAAAGGGGGGTGATATTCAAAGCCATGGCCATTAATGGTGTCCTAACAGTGCTAGGGTGCAATTTGCTACAAATCCAACATTTCTGAAATCCTGATTTCTGAACATAAGCATATTTAAATTTTAGCAAAAGCATTTTATCAGCAAAATTATCCTCAATGTCTCTCTTGTTTCTAACTTGTGTCACTGTAATGTTCTCCTGTGTATGTGTGTTCCCACAAATACTTTTAATGGAACCCAAGTCTTCAGGGTGGCAAATACAGTTAGTGATGATCTAAGTTGGTGGTAACACTATCAGGGTGATCAGAAACAGGAGACAAAATGCTTTGCCAGAAGTGTGTGGTGAAATAAGTGAGGTCATCTTCTCTGGCCGGACCTGCTTTTCCAGGAACTCCTCCATCTGCTTGGACTTCTGCTTGATGGCCTCCTGTGTTTAGGATCTCCTTCCTGCTCTTGGGGCTTTGGGCAACCTTTTTCACTTGGCTGACATGGATCCAGGACTGGCAGTTTTCCACCAAGATAGCAGATCTGGTCACTGCAATCACCATAGTAGGAGATCCAAAGGGATACTCTTGCTTCTTATTTCTGTTCAGCTGTTGGACCACCACAGTGTCTCCCACCTTGAAGAGGTGAGCAGCTTCCTGTGAAGAAAAAGGAGAAGTGCGAGCAACATTTCTTTCGTCTGTATCCAATATTTCAACCAGTTTTCTTACATATTCTTCCTGTATTATATTAAGTCTAAATCTCCCTTTTCTACCATTAAAGGTGCTCTGGCCTATGGGGTGGGGAAAGGTCTACCCATCAAAACTTATTTCTGCTAGGACTGCTGGGAGGACCTTTCTCCAGTTGGCAAAGGTTCCTCCTGTAGCCTTTCTTATCTTGTCTTTTATTGTTCTGTTCATCCTTTCTACTATTCCTGAACTTGGAGGGTGGAAGGGAATGTGAAACTTCCATTCTATCTTGAGAGTTTGGCAGAACATATCCACAATTATCAAAAGATATTCCTGTCTTTTGCCTAGTTTGGTCATGTGTGTGAGATCAGCCGTGACTTGTATACCTGCGTGGCCTATTCCATGGTACTGTGAATGCACTTGCCGTTGGTATACATGGTTTCCTCTCTTTGCAGAGAAGTCCAAACCTTGGATCTCTCTACACACCCTTTCCATTCCAGTCCCTTAACTCATAATTTGATGCATAATCCTGGAGATCTGCAAGTGACCGTTCAAATGGGGATAGGTCAGGTATCAGCATAGCAATTTGGATGTCTGCTGTCTGTGAGATAGCAGCTTGTTTAGCAGCAAGGTCAGCCAGACCTGCTCATTTCCCCTGGCTGTCCATCTCTGTCTGTTGGCCTGTGTGTGCTCTGCAGTATACTATAGCCTAGAGCAAGAACCATCCACAAAAACATTCTGTGTGTCTGGTAGTGCTGTGGAAGATAAATCAGACCTGGGTGATGTGTCTTGGTGAATGAGGTTTATGCAGTCTTGTTGTGGCACGACCTCATCCTGTTCTCCTTTTAATCCTAAAAGAGCGTTTAACATAGGAGCAAGGCCTGCAATGGTGAGAAGCATATTTGATGTGCAATTTTGGATTGGACAGCAAAATCACCTCATATCCGCTCAACCTCTGAGCAGACATGTGCTGTGCATGTACATTTTTCAACAAGATTAGCACATTGTGGGTGATGTGAAGTGTGGTGTCATGTCCCAGAGTGAAAGAAGTGGCCATCTCAACCACCATCGCACAGGATGCTAGAGCGCACCGGGACCATCTTTGAGAAAAAACTACAGGGTGCAGTCTCCCACCATGTTCCTGGGCCAGTACTCCCGCCATGGTTCTGCAATTTTCCCTGGCAAATAAGTGAAACATTTTGCCATATTCATGGAGGCCAAGGTTCAGGCTGGTAACCATTGCACATTTAAACATGGCAAAAGCATTTAACATTTCATCAGACCATTTTATAGTATCAGACATTTCAGAGAGGGTTGCTTGTCTCAATATATTGTCATTGAAAGAGCAGTCAGGTATCCATTGGCGGTAGTAACCAATCATACCTAGGAAGGTGAGCATGTCCTTCCTGTTAAGTGGGCGGGGCAGACCCATCAAAGCCACAGCTCTTTTGTGACTGACTCTACTTTCTCCTTTTGTGAGCATAAATATTCAACTGTTTTTTTTTACACCATTGTAACTTTTTCTTAGACATTTTGTGACCACATACATGTAACCATTTCAATAAAGGTAGGCTATCAGCTCGGCAGTCCTCCTCT
Source organism: Lithobates clamitans (assembly GCA_037952925.1). Taxonomy (NCBI): domain Eukaryota; kingdom Metazoa; phylum Chordata; class Amphibia; order Anura; family Ranidae; genus Lithobates; species Lithobates clamitans. The sequence continues at coordinate 8,386,831 of JBBGZY010000268.1, read as the reverse complement.
GAAGAACTACAAATCAAAAAATCATCAAAATACTCCAACAGTACAGAACCATGAGGGGCAGTCCAGGGCCCAAGGGTGGCTTGGAGTACAGTGGCCGTGTCTCCCCGTCTACAGGGACGGGAAAAAAACATTCTTTAAATCAATCACAGTAAAATACTCTACATTGTATGGTATGGCAGTAAGTATTGATGGCACATCAGGCACTATTGGGGCAATCAATACCACTAGGCTATTGATGGCCCTTAGGTCTTGTACAAACCTATAGTCACCATTTGCCTTCTTTACTGGGTTAATGGGAGTATTATAAGGCGAGACAATTTTCCTTAAGATTGCTTTCGTTAAGAAATCCTCTTTTTCTCTGTATGTAACTCCCTCTTTGTCCTTGCCTCCTCCCTTTTTTTATAAGAGTTTCCCCTTTGATTTCCTGAGAAATCATTTTGATAATGTGTTGGTACTAGTGTTTGTTTTGGGATGTCAAAACATCCCGCTGCGTCTTTTTTCAGTCAACGTTTTTTGAAAGTCAGTCATACTCTTTGTAGCCCAATCTGACATCTGCTGTCTCACAGTGAGTGCATATTTAGGGACAAGGTTACTGAGATAAGTCTGTATTAAAAGACTGTGCATTTCATCTTGAGTGTTAAGTCCAGTGTCTTGTGTCATGAAAGGAAAACTTTGCATAACTAACTGCGTAGTTACTTCCTCTGTGTCTGCTGCTTGTTTTAAAACTGCGTGTTTTGTACTCTGACCCTCTACAGCGTGTGCAGCCTCTAGGCACATGGTACAGGCAAAGAGAAAGTTGATTTAACCCTTAATTTACCATCCCATGACTCTGCTAAACCCATCATGAACAATGTATGGGCTAGGATACTATAGGGAGCTCCGGTCCAGCCAATCTCCACAACATCCATATTTATTTTTCTTTCTAAACATTCTAATTAGATACTGAGTCTCTTTTTTTTTTTTTTTTTTTTGCAGCATACTAACAGGTGCAAACAGTGCCTTCAATTGCGGTAGTACTAATGCCGCAAACAATTTCCCACTATCTATTACAGTCAGTGAGATATTAGTACTTGAACCCTGTTGGCAAAAAGCCAAATGTCCACATTTTGCACTTGACTTCCCCTTCGCAAGAGATGTCAGTAGCAAAAAGAATAGCATGTTTTAATCAAAAGTTAGCCTCACCAATTTATGTATTACCTTAAGAAAGTATTATTAACGCTCTACCCATATTTTAATTGGTAAAAACGTCCCTAATGTCACAATACTTCAAAGACCTGGGACAGACCTGATAAGTCTCCCCTGCTCTTTGAATAAGTGATATTATTTCCTACACTGTCAATCCTTCTTGAAACACAAATTTGTTATATAAATTAAACCTTAAAACTTAAACCCGTGGTTTCCCTTCTCTAAATAAGGGTCCCTTTCCTAGTTTAAAATGATAATCTCCCAGAACACTGGCTACAAGATATGTCTGAGGACCAGTATAATAGAATAACAAACCAGTAATACAATCAGGACACTTTTGAGACATTTTTTTACTTTCCCTAAGATGACACTGAACGTCTGATTACAGCAAGGAAAAGAAAATATTTTTACTCACTGCATCAATGCCAGAGTCACCCTGCAGACTACAATACAATACAGGTTATATCTTATACTTTAAAATCAAAGTATTCATGTGTAAATCATTAAAAGTCAGCATTAATACATCACCGAATATTGTAGCATCACTCTACGTTTCATTATAAAAAAATGCAATGGAAAGGTGTCATCTTACCTTATGACACCTGACAAATTCCACACAGACAAACAGATTACCTTATTTTATCTACTTATTTTATCTCCTTATTTACTTCTAAGCAACAGAAAGGCAGACAAAGAGGTTTGGGTTTTTCTGGCACACGCTATCAGATATCTTTATCAAACTTCTTACAGTACTGTATTATATTACTTTGGGCTTCTCAGAACCCCTTGGAACTATCTCAGAGTTCCTTTGGAACTATCGAAGAGTTCCTTACACTGCCGTCACCCAAACGGACTGCTACCAAGGTTCATACATTTACATAAATGTTTTTAACACTACACCTTCTGTTAATCCCATGTAGGGAAACAAACGGTCTTTTAAACTAAAAGTCACGGTAAGAGAAATATTAATAATTAAATCAGACTTACTGGACTTAGACGGACTTAGATAATGATGAACATCCCACTTCTGACACCAAAACTGATAGGGTGTAAGTATGTTCTAAAAGCAAGTGAACCCTCGTATGATATCCTGCCTAGAGTGTTCCTTCAAACCCATTCAGATCTGGAGACCATTCCGATGGAAATTATGACACTCATACAAGACATGCAGCTCTCAGAATGATCTGCCGATTTATTTCTGTGTTTCCACTTATATAACCAAAATGACATAACAACAAAAGTCCAACCCTTTCATTAATATATGGTAAAGATACAGACATACAGGATGTTTTAAAACAAGCAAAAATAGAATATTAATAACTCATATCGAAACTAATAACAGGAAAAGGCTAACAGGAAAGGGGCTAGGGCTAGCACATCATTTAAAAGAAGTCAGGCAATTTATAAGAAATTGAAACTTAACTTCTCATAAACGTCACATATACATATTATTCTAAAATGGATACAGTTTTTTAAAATGGTGGACAGCAAGCTAAAATATCCTTACAGTTTTTCCTAAATGAATAAAAACTAACCAAAAAGCCCATCTGTCAGTGGTACGTGGTTTTCTCGACCCTCTAACTGCTACATCTGCAAAACAGCTTATTCTATTGAAAAACAACAGACTTACTGGCCAGATCAAGTTTAAAATAAATGAAAAAAAGTCTAATAACGGAACTAATGAAAAAAAAAATTAGGTAGTTCTCTCTTTTTCTTTGTGCACCATGGCAGACTCTGCCACTAAGCTCCCCTTCAAATTTGTTACACAATGTTCAGGGGTTGAATTCCCTGGTCAAACGGAGGATGGTCTTCCAACATTATAAATCCTTACATGCGGATGTGCTCTTTCTCCAGGAAATGCACTTCCCACCGAACCATAACTCAAACTTTTTGCACCACTATTATCTCCATTTTTACTTGGCAAACGGCCCGGGTAGGACTGGGGGAGTAGCATTATGCTTTTCTAAATGGGTTTCTTTCTCGCTGAAAAGAAGATTTGTGACCCAGATGTGTGTTATCTGATGCTAGTGGGGCACCTAGAGGGCTCCCCAGTCACCCTAATCTTTTATTTTGCCCCTGACAATTACCCTTCTTCCGAACTTTGCTGCATGCTGTGTCCCTGGACATGGGGAGTGTAGTGCTCTTTGGGGGAGACTAGAAAACTGGAAGACCTTTTGTCCTCACCTAGACATTACCCAATAATTAGGTCAAAACTAGCTAAAATGTTGTGCTATCACAATCTGATTGATGTATTGCGAGAACTTAACTAATCCAGGAAAGACTTTAAATTTTTTTCTCACGTCCATTAGAGACAAAATAGAATCTGTTCAGCTGAATCTTTGCTGACTAAGGTGAAAAAGAGTCCCAGATGGACCCAGGCATCCTTCTACACATTGAAGGATAAGCCAGCCATCATGCTGGCTTGTAAGTTGACACCTGGATTTTGTCGCACCTCTCTCCCTAAGATTAGGCTAGCTAACGGCACACCTTGACTCAGAACCCACAGACGATAATGGATCTTTTTGTCTCCTACTATAAGTCTTTGTACAGTGAACAAGGAGGCCCTTTGCCTGAAACCATGTACAATTTTCTCAAAGATATTACTCTTCCATCTCTCTCAGCCGCTCATCGTGAAATTTTAGACAAGGAAATTATAATGGAGGAGGATTTGACTGTAAATAACTAAGATAACGCTTCAAAGACCCTGGATTTCAGATGGCTTCCCTGCCTCCTACTACAAGAAATTTGCCCTACAATTGGAGCTTCACCTGCTCAAATTCTTCATGGGCATTCAGGATGGTACAACCATTGACGCAGACTTTAACAGGGCTCATATATGCTTGATAACCTAAACCAGATAAGGATCATAGTGACCTGGTCAATTATTGCCCAATATCCCTAATTACCAGTGATCTAAAATTCCTAACCAAAATATAATAAAATCAGTTTAATAAATTCCTGGCACAATATATACACATAGATCAGGGGGAATTTGTCCCAGGGTGACAGGCCGCAGACCAGATAATGTGGGCTATAGATTTAGTCTCTTTATTGAATTCTAATTGGGACGGGGTGGGCGCATGTCGAGGTATGCTGTTGTTACTGGATCTACACAAAGGCTTTGGCTCCCTATCTTGGCCCTTTCTGTTCCACATACTGAGGAAATGGAATTATGGACCAAAATGTCTTATCCTTTTAAGTGTAACCCTTCGGCTAATATTTTTGGACAAGGTTGTAAATTGGATCTTTTGCATATCTTGAGGGGGGCTAGGCAGGAATGACCTTTCTTGTCCTCTCCTGTTTGTGATAGCAACTGAGACACTGGCAATATCTATCAGGTCTAGCCCTCATATTCATGGTATTTCAAGTGGTGGCACAACTCATAAATGTGCTCTGTTTGCTGATCATCTGTTGTTCTTCATTACAGATTCTATTACGTCCTTGCCTAATTAATTTGCCATATTGTCCTAATTTGGAACCATATCAAGTTTAAGGGTCAATCAAGCAAAGTCGGAAGTGTTAAACGTGAACCTTTCGGACTTAGGCCATAGGTTTTATTCAGACTTTTTTTTACTTTAAATGATGCACTCAGACGCTTCCATATCTTGGTGTCAAACTGTCCTCTGACATTGCAATGCTGTACTGGGTTATCAATACTCCCCTTTATGATTCTATCGAAAGTGACCTGAAGAACTGGCAAGCCCATGCTCTTTTCTGGGTGGGTAGAATAGCGGAAATTAAAGATCCTAATTTAGAACAACAAATAGGCACCTGAATAAGCTCAGTCCCCAGTTAGGAATGAGAATGTGTATCTTTTTTAACTCTGCATCTTCAGGGTTAAATTGTTTTAATACTGAATCCTTATCACTCAGGGATTGTGAGAGTCCTACTAATTGTCAGCAGAGCAATATGAGATGCCCATAGCAGCGAACCTGTCTGCTGATAATTGGTAAACTCTCTGGCTTGCTAAATTTGGGGAGAATTAAATCATGGCTTGCATTGGTTTTCTCTGTGTACTCCAGTTTCCTCCCACACGCTAAAGATATGCTGGTAGGTGAATTGACTGCAGTCTAAATCTGACCTAGTGTATGCATTTGATATTGGGACCTTAGGTTGTAATCTTTTTAAGGGCAGGGACTGATGTGAATATACAGTATGAATATGGACAGTGCTATATAAATATGAGTGATAAATAAATAAATGAAACTGTCATTAAAAAGAAAAAAAAATCAGTTTTCTTTTCTGTACTCCTGACAGCATCTTCATTATATTTTAGTTTTTTGAGTGTCTGCTAACTGCACAGAGTCAGTCAGGAGATGTGAAAACCTGATTCTTAGCCTAACATTTCTTTTCTGCATACAGATATGTTCAGATCATCACTAATCCACGTAGTATTAACTATTTACAAAGAAGGATGCTTCAAATAGCACTAATGCATCTGTTTACAAATATTAGTCGCTCTCCTTATCTTCTACATGTGCAAGTGTGGAGTCCCTCTAAAATGTACAGACATCATTCAATCTAAGTATGTTGTCCTTTTGATCAGGAACGGTGATAATGATATTTCCATACTAACAAGATATACACTAATAATCCTTTCCTTCTCCACCCCTTGACAGAACATTTTACCCTTATCTAGCTAAACTCAGGCAGGTGTCTGAACATTTAACCTCATCTAGCTAAACCATTAAAATTCAACTTTGGGAATACTATGCAGCCCATACAGAGTTTGAAACTTGGCCAGTTCAGCAGAAACTGGCCAAGATTAGAACTGTGTATGATCAGGCTTAATGTACCAAGTTGGTCGATCAAACAAATTGGGTACAACCAGCTGCCGGGTTTTACCTGTGATTATTGCTAGCAGCTGCTATAGCTGCTAGCTATAATCGCTGTCTTCTCCCAGCGGGGATAGCTTCCCCGCTCTCCCCTGCCCCCCCCCCCCCAGGAGAAGACAATGGCCCATGAGGAGGGATTCCTGCATCAATACTGTCTGTGTTGATGGGGTAATCAAGCAAATTTCTTTCCCTAACCTGTGGTTGCAGGAAAGACATTTGCTCCGTGTATAGCTGGCCTAAGTCTTCCCTTGCAGTAAGGCTGCTCTTGAACATCAAGGGTTATTGGCTCTATTCCCACGCGTTTCTGTGCAGTGCGATTTTGATAAAAATGCACTGGACCATGAAAAAAGTAGCACTACTTTTTCAGAACATGCTGCACCAAACTGCGTGGTACTGCAGTACCATGCGATTTGGTGGCTGCAAATGAGTTGCATTTAAAAAATGTCTTTGGGGTGCCATTAAAATTTTATTGGCATCCACATGCTTATCACAAGGGCAATTCATTTACCTGTGGGAGTCGCACAGGGAACATGGTTTTCCTACACTGCATTTTTGTGTGAAAGGGCCCTTAGGCTGGGTGCAGCAGTTTTACTTGATTCTAGACTTGTTCCTATAGCCTCTTCTCCCCTACAAATCTAAAGTCCTCTGACATCAAGATCAATGCAGGGATCATAGCCCTGCATTGGACATGAAGACACAGAGGAACAGACCAATCCTGGAATGAAGGGGAGTGCCCTTTTGCTAGAGGGAGCAGAGGATCATGTAAGTAAAAGTGGTGTTACCATCCTCTAAACCAGCCCTCAAAAATTGCACTCGCCTGCTCACATTTTGTGAGTGAATTTTGAGGGCTGGCGAGGAAGGGGAGCCTGGGAGTGAGGGGGTGGCGAGCACTGCCGGCGGTTGTATTGGAGTCCTTTTCCCAGCGCTCGCGGAGGGGAAGAGAGAGGAGAGAGCTGGCTGTATGATCAAAATGCGAGGGACATCACTAGCGGCTTTCATTTCAATAGCTGAGTGTTCCCCGCACTCGCTGTCACACACACAGTGCTGCTCCCTGGTCCCGGGGAATTTGTTAGACAGATCACCCGTCCAATCCCGGGATGAGTCATGTGTGTCAAAGTTCCCCAGGCCAGGGGGAAGGGCTGTATGGGACACTGAGTGGCAGGAACACACAGCAATTGAAATCAAAGCTATTCCAGTAATGTCCCTTGGCGCTTTTATCATCCAGCCAGCAATGCTCTTCTTCTCCTCTGCTTCCCTGCATGATGGACACAGGTAAGCAGCATTGGTGGACACGGGTAAGGCTGCATTGGTGGACAAGGGTGAGGCTTCATTGGTGGGCATGGGTGAGACTGCATTGGTGGACACAGGTGAGACTGCATTGGTGGACAAGGGTGAGGCTGCATTGGTGGACATGGGTGAGACAGCATTGGTGGACACGGGTGAGGCTGCATTGGTGGACACGGGTGAGGCTGCATTGGTGGACATGGGTGAGGCTGCATTGGTGGACACGGGTAAGGCTGCATTGGTGGACAAGGGTGAGGCTGCATTGGTGGACATGGGTGAGACAGCATTGGTGGACATGGGTGAGGCTGCATTGGAAGACACAGGTGAGGCTGCATTGGTGGACATGGGTGAGGCTGCATTGGTGGACACGGTGAGGCTGCATTGGTGGACAAGGGTGAGGCTGCATTGGTGGACAAGGGTCAGGCTGCATTGGTGCACACGGGCAAGGCTGCATTGGTGGACAAGGGTGAGGCTGCATTGGTGGACATGGGTGAGGCTGCATTGGTGGACACAGGAGAGGCTGCATTGGTGGACACGGGCGAGACTGCATTGGTGGACATGGGCAAGGCTGCACTGATGAGCATCGATAAAGTTACTTAATTCTGCATAAAACATTTAAGGGTAATTTCATGAGATAATTTATGAGGGTGTGTTTAGGGGCATAATTAAGGGCAGGGCAGAGTAGGGGTTGGGTGGGGCAACTGGTGGCGAGTAACCTTCGACACGTTGCCCTTCCAACACCAGCCAATGGTAACAGCGACACCCATCGGCTCAGTGTGGAACCACATGCAACATCAGCCACGCTGGAACAGAGGAAAATCTAACTCCTCTAACGAGCAATTCACTAAATTTACCTATCAGATGGTAGATCATAAATCTACCAGCACTACATATATATCTATATACATATATACACTGGAGATCAAAATTAGAGAATAACATACAACTTCCTAAATTTCAAGATCACTGCATAGTCCTATTTGAAATGATCTAAACAGGAGTAAAAGAGCAGTTTCGTTAAGCATATTTCATGAATTACATATATTTTGAAGCACAGAATAAAGAACTTCAATGAGATTTAAAAAAGATCTTTGGAATCCTGGCACCATCTCTAAATTCCCTGGTTGAGTCACATCAACATCCTAAAGATATCCTGCCCAAATTGCTATACTTATTCCAAGCAATACCTATAAACCTCACAACAGCTTTTTTCAGGACCCTACACTCCCTGGCAATTAAAGTAGGGTTCCACCCAAAAAAAAAACTACATGAAAAATCCTAAAAAAAAACAAAAAAAATGTGGATATTTTTTTTTTTACTCACCTCTAAATGCCTGTTGCTAAGGGGTTCCTCGTAGTCTGCCTCTTTCAGTGCCTGGGCTGGTGACATCACTTCCGTCTCGGCACAGGAAGGGCTCAGCTCTGCTCCCTCCCTCCTGTCAATAATCTGGGACCCATTACAGGTCCCAGGTGACTGAGTGGCCAATCATGGCTGGCGCACGGCGCTGCTCGCGCATGCGCAGTGGGTGCCAGGCTGTGAAGCCACAGCCCGGCGCCCACAGTTGCAATGCCGGCACCGCTGAACGGAGGGGGAGACAAGCGGGGCTTCGATCCCCCGCATCGCTGGACCCTGGGGCAGGTAAGTGTCCAATTAAAAGTCAGCAGCTGCAGTATTTGTAGCTGCTGACTTTTAATTTTTTTTTTTTTACTGGCCCTCCTCTTTAAGTTGTTATGGCAACACCACCCACCCAGATTAAAACATAAGCTCTTATGTTCCCATAAACTTGATAGGGGCATACGTTTACCGGACTTTGAAATTTATCACACTTCAGCCATATATTCTAGTCTACTTGAGTGGTTCCCTCATCCATTAACCAAGTCTTTCACTGTAGTAGAACAGGATATGGCTCCAGTGGGTCTTGGTGCACTTCTGTGGGGTTATAATGCTAAGTATGGTACCATGACAATTTCTCCCTGCTATCACTTGCGACACTATCTGTCTGGTATGGTCATATAGACTTACTGGCCAGATCAAGTTTAAAATAAATGAAAAAAAGTCTAATAACGGAACTAATGAAAAAAAAAAATTAGGTAGTTCTCTCTTTTTCTTTGTGCACCATGGCAGACTCTGCCACTAAGCTCCCCTTCAAATTTGTTACACAATGTTCAGGGGTTGAATTCCCTGGTCAAACGGAGGATGGTCTTCCAACATTATAAATCCTTACATGCGGATGTGCTCTTTCTCCAGGAAATGCACTTCCCACCGAACCATAACTCAAACTTTTTGCACCACTATTATCTCCATTTTTACTTGGCAAACGGCCCGGGTAGGACTGGGGGAGTAGCATTATGCTTTTCTAAATGGGTTTCTTTCTCGCTGAAAAGAAGATTTGTGACCCAGATGTGTGTTATCTGATGCTAGTGGGGCACCTAGAGGGCTCCCCAGTCACCCTAATCTTTTATTTTGCCCCTGACAATTACCCTTCTTCCGAACTTTGCTGCATGCTGTGTCCCTGGACATGGGGAGTGTAGTGCTCTTTGGGGGAGACTAGAAAACTGGAAGACCTTTTGTCCTCACCTAGACATTACCCAATAATTAGGTCAAAACTAGCTAAAATGTTGTGCTATCACAATCTGATTGATGTATTGCGAGAACTTAACTAATCCAGGAAAGACTTTAAATTTTTTTCTCACGTCCATTAGAGACAAAATAGAATCTGTTCAGCTGAATCTTTGCTGACTAAGGTGAAAAAGAGTCCCAGATGGACCCAGGCATCCTTCTACACATTGAAGGATAAGCCAGCCATCATGCTGGCTTGTAAGTTGACACCTGGATTTTGTCGCACCTCTCTCCCTAAGATTAGGCTAGCTAACGGCACACCTTGACTCAGAACCCACAGACGATAATGGATCTTTTTGTCTCCTACTATAAGTCTTTGTACAGTGAACAAGGAGGCCCTTTGCCTGAAACCATGTACAATTTTCTCAAAGATATTACTCTTCCATCTCTCTCAGCCTCTCATCGTGAAATTTTAGACAAGGAAATTATAATGGAGGAGGATTTGACTGTAAATAACTAAGATAACGCTTCAAAGACCCTGGATTTCAGATGGCTTCCCTGCCTCCTACTACAAGAAATTTGCCCTACAATTGGAGCTTCACCTGCTCAAATTCTTCATGGGCATTCAGGATGGTACAACCATTGACGCAGACTTTAACAGGGCTCATATATGCTTGATAACCTAAACCAGATAAGGATCATAGTGACCTGGTCAATTATTGCCCAATATCCCTAATTACCAGTGATCTAAAATTCCTAACCAAAATATAATAAAATCAGTTTAATAAATTCCTGGCACAATATATACACATAGATCAGGGGGAATTTGTCCCAGGGTGACAGGCCGCAGACCAGATAATGTGGGCTATAGATTTAGTCTCTTTATTGAATTCTAATTGGGACGGGGTGGGCGCATGTCGAGGTATGCTGTTGTTACTGGATCTACACAAAGGCTTTGGCTCCCTATCTTGGCCCTTTCTGTTCCACATACTGAGGAAATGGAATTATGGACCAAAATGTCTTATCCTTTTAAGTGTAACCCTTCGGCTAATATTTTTGGACAAGGTTGTAAATTGGATCTTTTGCATATCTTGAGGGGGGCTAGGCAGGAATGACCTTTCTTGTCCTCTCCTGTTTGTGATAGCAACTGAGACACTGGCAATATCTATCAGGTCTAGCCCTCATATTCATGGTATTTCAAGTGGTGGCACAACTCATAAATGTGCTCTGTTTGCTGATCATCTGTTGTTCTTCATTACAGATTCTATTACGACCTTGCCTAATTAATTTGCCATATTGTCCTAATTTGGAACCATATCAAGTTTAAGGGTCAATCAAGCAAAGTCGGAAGTGTTAAACGTGAACCTTTCGGACTTAGGCCATAGGTTTTATTCAGACTTCTTTTTACTTTAAATGATGCACTCAGACGCTTCCATATCTTGGTGTCAAACTGTCCTCTGACATTGCAATGCTGTACTGGGTTATCAATACTCCCCTTTATGATTCTATCGAAAGTGACCTGAAGAACTGGCAAGCCCATGCTCTTTTCTGGGTGGGTAGAATAGCGGAAATTAAAGATCCTAATTTAGAACAACAAATAGGCACCTGAATAAGCTCAGTCCCCAGTTAGGAATGAGAATGTGTATCTTTTTTAACTCTGCATCTTCAGGGTTAAATTGTTTTAATACTGAATCCTTATCACTCAGGGATTGTGAGAGTCCTACTAATTGTCAGCAGAGCAATATGAGATGCCCATAGCAGCGAACCTGTCTGCTGATAATTGGTAAACTCTCTGGCTTGCTAAATTTGGGGAGAATTAAATCATGGCTTGCATTGGTTTTCTCTGTGTACTCCAGTTTCCTCCCACACGCTAAAGATATGCTGGTAGGTGAATTGACTGCAGTCTAAATCTGACCTAGTGTATGCATTTGATATTGGGACCTTAGGTTGTAATCTTTTTAAGGGCAGGGACTGATGTGAATATACAGTATGAATATGGACAGTGCTATATAAATATGAGTGATAAATAAATAAATGAAACTGTCATTAAAAAGAAAAAAAAATCAGTTTTCTTTTCTGTACTCCTGACAGCATCTTCATTATATTTTAGTTTTTTGAGTGTCTGCTAACTGCACAGAGTCAGTCAGGAGATGTGAAAACCTGATTCTTAGCCTAACATTTCTTTTCTGCATACAGATATGTTCAGATCATCACTAATCCACGTAGTATTAACTATTTACAAAGAAGGATGCTTCAAATAGCACTAATGCATCTGTTTACAAATATTAGTCGCTCTCCTTATCTTCTACATGTGCAAGTGTGGAGTCCCTCTAAAATGTACAGACATCATTCAATCTAAGTATGTTGTCCTTTTGATCAGGAACGGTGATAATGATATTTCCATACTAACAAGATATACACTAATAATCCTTTCCTTCTCCACCCCTTGACAGAACATTTTACCCTTATCTAGCTAAACTCAGGCAGGTGTCTGAACATTTAACCTCATCTAGCTAAACCATTAAAATTCAACTTTGGGAATACTATGCAGCCCATACAGAGTTTGAAACTTGGCCAGTTCAGCAGAAACTGGCCAAGATTAGAACTGTGTATGATCAGGCTTAATGTACCAAGTTGGTCGATCAAACAAATTGGGTACAACTAGCTGCCGGGTTTTACCTGTGATTATTGCTAGCAGCTGCTATAGCTGCTAGCTATAATCGCTGTCTTCTCCCAGCGGGGATAGCTTCCCCGCTCTCCCCTGCCCCCCCCCCCAGGAGAAGACAATGGCCCATGAGGAGGGATTCCTGCATCAATACTGTCTGTGTTGATGGGGTAATCAAGCAAATTTATTTCCCTAACCTGTGGTTGCAGGAAAGACATTTGCTCCGTGTATAGCTGGCCTAAGTCTTCCCTTGCAGTAAGGCTGCTCTTGAACATCAAGGGTTATTGGCTCTATTCCCACGCGTTTCTGTGCAGTGCGATTTTGATAAAAATGCACTGGACCATGAAAAAAGTAGCACTACTTTTTCAGAACATGCTGCACCAAACTGCGTGGTACTGCAGTACCATGCGATTTGGTGGCTGCAAATGAGTTGCATTTAAAAAATGTCTTTGGGGTGCCATTAAAATTTTATTGGCATCCACATGCTTATCACAAGGGCAATTCATTTACCTGTGGGAGTCGCACAGGGAACATGGTTTTCCTACACTGCATTTTTGTGTGAAAGGGCCCTTAGGCTGGGTGCAGCAGTTTTACTTGATTCTAGACTTGTTCCTATAGCCTCTTCTCCCCTACAAATCTAAAGTCCTCTGACATCAAGATCAATGCAGGGATCATAGCCCTGCATTGTACATGAAGACACAGAGGAACAGACCAATCCTGGAATGAAGGGGAGTGCCCTTTTGCTAGAGGGAGCAGAGGATCATGTAAGTAAAAGTGGTGTTACCATCCTCTAAACCAGCCCTCAAAAATTGCACTCGCCTGCTCACATTTTGTGAGTGAATTTTGAGGGCTGGCGAGGAAGGGGAGCCTGGGAGTGAGGGGGTGGCGAGCACTGCCGGCGGTTGTATTGGAGTCCTTTTCCCAGCGCTCGCGGAGGGGAAGAGAGAGGAGAGAGCTGGCTGTATGATCAAAATGCGAGGGACATCACTAGCGGCTTTCATTTCAATAGCTGAGTGTTCCCCGCACTCGCTGTCACACACACAGCGCTGCTCCCTGGTCCCGGGGAATTTGTTAGACAGATCACCCGTCCAATCCCGGGATGAGTCATGTGTGTCAAAGTTCCCCAGGCCAGGGGGAAGGGCTGTATGGGACACTGAGTGGCAGGAACACACAGCAATTGAAATCAAAGCTATTCCAGTAATGTCCCTTGGCGCTTTTATCATCCAGCCAGCAATGCTCTTCTTCTCCTCTGCTTCCCTGCATGATGGACACAGGTAAGCAGCATTGGTGGACACGGGTAAGGCTGCATTGGTGGACAAGGGTGAGGCTTCATTGGTGGGCATGGGTGAGACTGCATTGGTGGACACAGGTGAGACTGCATTGGTGGACAAGGGTGAGGCTGCATTGGTGGACATGGGTGAGACAGCATTGGTGGACACGGGTGAGGCTGCATTGGTGGACACGGGTGAGGCTGCATTGGTGGACATGGGTGAGGCTGCATTGGTGGACACGGGTAAGGCTGCATTGGTGGACAAGGGTGAGGCTGCATTGGTGGACATGGGTGAGACAGCATTGGTGGACATGGGTGAGGCTGCATTGGAAGACACAGGTGAGGCTGCATTGGTGGACATGGGTGAGGCTGCATTGGTGGACACGGTGAGGCTGCATTGGTGGACACGGTGAGGCTGCATTGGTGGACAAGGGTGAGGCTGCATTGGTGGACAAGGGTCAGGCTGCATTGGTGCACACGGGCAAGGCTGCATTGGTGGACAAGGGTGAGGCTGCATTGGTGGACATGGGTGAGGCTGCATTGGTGGACACAGGAGAGGCTGCATTGGTGGACACGGGCGAGACTGCATTGGTGGACATGGGCAAGGCTGCACTGATGAGCATCGATAAAGTTACTTAATTCTGCATAAAACATTTAAGGGTAATTTCATGAGATAATTTATGAGGGTGTGTTTAGGGGCATAATTAAGGGCAGGGCAGAGTAGGGGTTGGGTGGGGCAACTGGTGGCGAGTAACCTTCGACACGTTGCCCTTCCAACACCAGCCAATGGTAACAGCGACACCCATCGGCTCAGTGTGGAACCACATGCAACATCAGCCACGCTGGAACAGAGGAAAATCTAACTCCTCTAACGAGCAATTCACTAAATTTACCTATCAGATGGTAGATCATAAATCTACCAGCACTACATATATATCTATATACATATATACACTGGAGATCAAAATTAGAGAATAACATACAACTTCCTAAATTTCAAGATCACTGCATAGTCCTATTTGAAATGATCTAAACAGGAGTAAAAGAGCAGTTTCGTTAAGCATATTTCATGAATTACATATATTTTGAAGCACAGAATAAAGAACTTCAATGAGATTTAAAAAAGATCTTTGGAATCCTGGCACCATCTCTAAATTCCCTGGTTGAGTCACATCAACATCCTAAAGATATCCTGCCCAAATTGCTATACTTATTCCAAGCAATACCTATAAACCTCACAACAGCTTTTTTCAGGACCCTACACTCCCTGGCAATTAAAGTAGGGTTCCACCCAAAAAAAAAACTACATGAAAAATCCTAAAAAAAAAACAAAAAAAATGTGGATATTTTTTTTTTTACTCACCTCTAAATGCCTGTTGCTAAGGGGTTCCTCGTAGTCTGCCTCTTTCAGTGCCTGGGCTGGTGACATCACTTCCGTCTCTGCACAGGAAGGGCTCAGCTCTGCTCCCTCCCTCCTGTCAATCATCTGGGACCCATTACAGGTCCCAGGTGACTGAGTGGCCAATCATGGCTGGCGCACGGCGCTGCTCGCGCATGCGCAGTGGGTGCCAGGCTGTGAAGCCACAGCCCGGCGCCCACAGTTGCAATGCCGGCACCGCTGAACGGAGGGGGAGACAAGCGGGGCTTCGATCCCCCGCATCGCTGGACCCTGGGGCAGGTAAGTGTCCAATTAAAAGTCAGCAGCTGCAGTATTTGTAGCTGCTGACTTTTAATTTTTTTTTTTTTTACTGGCCCTCCTCTTTAAGTTGTTATGGCAACACCACCCACCCAGATTAAAACATAAGCTCTTATGTTCCCATAAACTTGATAGGGGCATACGTTTACCGGACTTTGAAATTTATCACGCTTCAGCCATATATTCTAGTCTACTTGAGTGGTTCCCTCATCCATTAACCAAGTCTTTCACTGTAGTAGAACAGGATATGGCTCCAGTGGGTCTTGGTGCACTTCTGTGGGGTTATAATGCTAAGTATGGTACCATGACAATTTCTCCCTGCTATCACTTGCGACACTATCTGTCTGGTATGGTCATATAGATCTCTACGCCCTATCCACAGAACCTAGCCCACTGACATCCTTATTTGATAATCCAGCACTCACAGACAGCAAGAGAGCCTCGGCATATGGTACTTATGACAGGGAGTCATGGCCCACAGCCCGATCATTTGAACACCCCACACTGGGCACCTTCAGACCACGAGCGGGGGGTAGTTCCATTACTACAGACTGGCTGACAAACTTGTGTTTCACGTAATACTGTAAGTTGTTACATATGTCAGGACAGGTTCATAGACCCCTTACAGCTTTAGAAGGACTGTTTAGTCTCTTGCAGATACCTTGTCATACGTTATCATTGATTTATAAAGAGATCCTTTCCCATACTCATAGCTCTCTCCCCACTTATACAAGAATGTTGTCCAGAGACTTGGAGATGGAGATCTCTTTGGGGGACTGGAACGTCTCATTTACTTTTACGCACAAATCTTTGATTTCCTGGTACGCATAAGAGAAAAATTATAATCTACTACCCTGCTGGTATAAAGACCCCATTTCCATTAATTGGATCATCCAGGACTCTTCAGATATTTGCTGGCACTGTCACGGAGTGAGAGGAACATATTTGCATGTATGGTGGGTATGTAATTGAAAACCGCCCTTTCTGGAAATAGATTTTCCAGGTATATAATAAAATTTAAAAAATAGTAAATGTGCCCGCGCTAGTATAGTGTCACATATAAAATATATAAAAAATATTTTCACATATAAAACACATGTAATGTGATAAATAAAACCATACAGGTAAAATATAATGCAAATAACTATAAATGATAAACCACCAAGTGCATATAAAGGTGCAATCGTGGTAGTAACTAATAAAAGTGCAACGTGCTAAAATATAAATATCAAAACACTTTCCAGTGACAAATGAGTGTTTATCCCAATTAATAAATACAAATCACAAAAAACGTGAATAAATAGTGTCCATAAAATGAATAAACATCATGCTTCTTCTGATGGGTGTATGAATCACAACACGTGAAAACTGTGCTCTCCCGTGACACCTCACATGTGCTTGCGCTCACCTTCAGTCCTGTGACACAGTAATTAAACGGTGTCAAAATAAGCATTGGGGCCACTCCTAGGCTCACTCAGGATACAATGATGCAAAGACACTCCTCCCAGGTGAAACTGCTAGGCTCACTCAGGTTACAATGGTGCAAAAACACTCCTCTCAGGTAAAACCAAGACCCAAAATCATAGAAAAAACAAACAGAGGGACTCCATAGTGCAATATAGCCAGGACATTTATTAAAGAATAAGCCCTCCAAGAGGGTATTCACATTGGATGGGTGCTAGAGTGCACCAGACTGTACAGGTAAAATAATAAGCAGCTGATCGTATGGCGTGCCGTATGGCATGTGCAATCCTCCTCCTCTGCTGACAGCTCCGTCCTACCCCTCCCCGACGCGTATTCGGCACAGGGGTTTCGTGCCTTCCTCTGGGGGATAACATTGGACGGATGCACAGTGTGAGATATATATGCTGTCGGCGGCCATTTTGCCGAGGACCGCCGCCCACTGTATTAAGAGACGAATCACTAAAGCGGACATTTTGCCTGTGCCCACCAGTCTATAATGTGACTTCAATACTGTGTAATGATTGGAAAGTGAAACCTAATCACATATCATCCAATCGGATTGTGTCGGCGGCCATTTTGCCTAGGCCCCAGGACAGCTCTAGTGATGGGCTACACCTATAATGTGACTCCAATACTGTGTAATGATTGGAAAGTGAAACCTAATCACTAATCGCCTATCATCCAATCGGATTGTGTCGGCGGCCATTTTGCCTAGGCCCGAGGACAGCTCTACTGATGGGCTACACCTTTAGGTAAACAACAATAGTTATCATCAAGTGACAGCAATTACCAGCTACCTGAAAATTTATAAAATTAATAATAATAAATAGAGTGGTCTTCATTAATTGTAGTGTAGTGACATAATGTGTATAGATAAATTAGGATAGAGCTATACATATAGGAGCCATGCCACACCGCACCTCATCTAACTTTAAACATTATAGATAAAAACAACCCCAATATGTTATCTTTATTAAAACGAATAATAAATTACATCAAATTCTCCCCCTCAGAACCTCCTGAAAATCAATAGATCATAAAGGACATCCACGTATCAGATCCCCATATTGGAGTGTAATTAATTAGAATAGGTTAAAATATAAATATAAATATATAATTAATCCCCAATCTTCCTGTCAAATCAGTTGTATATTATATTATATAAAAATATATATTTTATTAATAAAAACGCCCGAATAAATTAATAAGACATTATCAATAACCGTACTATTAAAATAATGTGTAAAAACCCACGTAAAACTCGATTTGTATAAAAACCATCTGAAAGGTACAATAATCTAAGGCTAACTCTTTTATCATTAGAAATTACTGAGGAAACATGTTAAGTCAAAGTCCCTATTGAGCCCCCCAGGGAAAAGTGAACCCAATTGGTGTATCCACCAAGATTCCCGTTTACTGATATCTCTCGTGAAATTGGAACCTCTCCAATGTCGTTTAGGGGCCTCTATCCCCCAAAATTTCATCCCCACCGTACTCTTATTATGCATTTTCTCAAAATGGATATATAAATGATGTTTGTCTGACCCTTTATTTTACCTGTATGGTTTTATTTATCACATTACATGTGTTTTATATGTGAAAATATTTTTTATATATTTTATATGTGACACTATACTAGCGCGGGCACATTTACTATTTTTTATCTATCTACACGCAATGAAACGTGGTTCAGTGCTTGCAGCTTAAATAGTTTACTCCTTAGAGGCATTAGTCCATCTGTGGCTCGCCTATATTTTGTTTGTATCTTTTTTCATACACTTGCTAGTAGCCTATGGATCAATTTGCCTTCCTTGAAAATAGGGAGATTTGGGGGACATAGGGACATCTCTTTAGAAAACTGGGGCACTGCATGGATAAAAAAAGTAACATATGGTGGGATCGTTCCACCATGGATAAATATTTAAAAGATGGCATGGTCCCCAGAAAACTAAGATGGGATGTTCCCATAAACGACGGATTACTGGGAGAAGGTGATATAGAGGAATGGTACTCCTTCTTTTCCATTAAGGGAAAAGAGGTTATGGAATTTCTTCTTAAACGCAAACAACGCAAATTATCAATAATAGAGGGTCAGATTAAAGAAATCAGAGTTAAACTGGTTCCTTTTGTCAACACACCAGAGTATGATAGACTCATGGGAGAGCTGCACAAGAATATGCAGAAGAAAGATATAGAAAACAAAAATACTAAGAGGAAAAAATATCTGAGGGATTCCGAGGATTACCAAAATAAACAGGTTTTTCGATGGCAATCCACACTATTAACCAATACTAATGTTAACACACAGCCGCAGGCAGGAGATGGTGGTTTGAGTGACACGAGAACATCACAACCACCAGGACAGCAACTTTACCAGCAACAGAGTACCAAACAATCAGGGAGAGGATTACCCTCAAACCATCATGAGGGTAGACAACCTCAAACCCCCCACCGCCAACCACCAAGGAGACCATACTATGACCAGCAGGAACGATCAAATTATGGGGGTAACTACACCCAATACCAGGATTATGGTCCGCCTAACAACCAGGCTAATTGGCATGATGGTAGACCACCACATCGTAGCGAAGGGAATAGAGTCCAACAAAATTACTATGATAAGGGGTATCAGTCCAATCCTCCCCCTCAACGGCGGGGTGGACAATACAACTCCTATGGCTACAGAAAACAGCATGGATACCAACAAGGTACCCCGCATAGGTCTCAAGGCAACTACGAGTACCAACAGGGAACATCGCACAGAGGGAATTATCAACCTCACAGAGGTCCCCCACCAAACCAATATCAACAGAGGGGGAACCCCTCGGACTCGTATGGGAATACACAAAGGGGTGCGGTTTACTACTCACCAAAACCTCAGAGAGTGAGGTATGAAAACCCTCCGCAAGATCAATATAGGATACCAATATATAATAGTTACCAGCCTTTGGAGAACAATGAAGATTTTTTTGATGATGAGTCTTTTTTAGGGGGGAACAGGGGAGGGCCCCCCCAAGAGTTAAGAAATCAAGGAAGAGAGGTGGTAGAGCAGGGAGAAGGATACAGCAGAAAAAGAAGGCGAGAAGATTAGGAGAGGGGATTTTTAACCTCGGTGGTGCTCCGCTCTCTAGGGAAGAACTACTGGTTCTCGATAAAGGCATTAAGTTCGCCCCCAAGAAAGGGCTCAACAAATTTGAGACATATATTGGAATACAAAAGTTTATCCGAAAATTAAACATTAAAAAAAAAAAAAAAAATATTATGCCCTGAATCCTATTGAAAAAGCCACTGTAAACAACATGTACACCAATCTGAGGAATAACTCGGTTTTTAACCCCAATATAGCCAACAATAAATACGTAGATTTATTTAAGAAATTGGTGACAACTGAATTAGAGCAATTACCTACAAAGAAATTCTATGAACACAAGGATTTCACTAGAGGTTTGAATTCACTAAATACAAGAACAGATATAGTGGTGAGACCAGCGGATAAAGGCGGGGGGATAGTTGTACTATCCCTACAGCAGTATAAGGGAGAAATGGAACGGATATTGAGCGATACTGATACATACCGACCATTGGATAGGAATCCTACCAAATCCTTCAAAAGTATATTAGAAAATATTGTTCATGATGGTGAGGAAGAAGGACTCCTGAGTAAACAGGAAGCAAAATATCTTGTCCCTACAGTTAGCAAGATACCAGTGATATACTTCCTACCAAAGATACATAAGGATAGCAAAAACCCCCCGGGAAGGCAAGTAGTAAGTGGCATTGAATCTTTGACTTCCCGGTTGGGGGAATATATAGACATCCACCTGCAACCATTAGTGAAAAAAACAAAAGCCTACCTCAGGGATACTAAGCACACATTACAATTATTAAGTGAATGCAACGCAGAAGATAATATGATCATGGCCACAGGGGACGTAGCCTCTTTGTATACTAGCATAGACCATGAGGGAGCCATGAAAGCAGTAGAGTGGGCCCTGAGGAAGGAGGAACCCGTGGATGGAGATTTTGTTATATTTATCCTCAAATGTTTAGATTTCTATTTACGCCATAATTTTTTCTGGTATGGGAACAAATTTTACTTACAGATAAAAGGTGTCGCTATGGGCGCTAAATTTGCCCCCAGCGTAGCGAACTTGTATATGGCCCAATGGGAAGAGGAAGGAGTTCTGAATGGAGTAGGTGATAATATTTTAATGTACAAGAGATTTATTGACAATCTACTGATCGTTTGGAAGGGAAGCATGGAGGCATTAATGCAACTACTGGATTCCATGAACCGCAACGATCTCAATATCTCCTTAACCTGGGATGTCAATAAAGAATATGTCCATTTTTTAGATCTGGAAATTTTTAACACCAATGAAGGTATCATTACCAGATCATTTTTTAAAGCAACAGATCGTAACTCTTATATACCCATTACCAGCTGTCACTACAAACCCTGGTTGAGGAACATTCCCAGGGGCCAATATATGAGAATGAGAAGGAATTGTACAAAAATTGAGGACTTTGAGTGGCAGTCCAACAAGCTAAGCAGCATGTTCTTAGATAAAGGATACCACAACGATTTCCTACAAAAAGAAAAAATGGAGGTCGAACATCTGGAGAGGGACAATCTATTGAGAGATAAGATTGAAATTATGGATAGCAACGCTAATGACAATATTAGTATCGTTCTTGATTACTCCCTACAAAATAATGAAGTACAGAAAATTATACGAAAATACTGGAATGTCCTAAAGCAGGACACTCACCTCAAAAGTGTGCTCCCGGAGAAACCTAAAATTGTTTTTAAAAAGGCACCCAATCTAAGGGATATATTGGTACACAACATAATTGAGCCACCCCTACCAAATCCTAGAATGTTTTGGGATCTTAAGGGCTTCTATGGATGTGGTAGATGCTACAGCTGTGTGAGAGTTCCAGGGAATGATAGAAGGTTAAAGAAATTCCATGATCCCAGAACCCATCAATCCTATACTATCAGGGAATTCATATCGTGTGACACTATTGGGGTCGTATACGCTTTAAAGTGCCCATGTGATTTTATCTATGTGGGGCGTACCACCAGAGCCCTAAAAGACAGATTAGAGGAACACGTACGCAACATCCATAAAGGGTCAGACAAACATCATTTATATATCCATTTTGAGAATATGCATAATAAGAGTACAGTGGGGATGAAATTTTGGGGGATAGAGGCCCCTAAACGACATTGGAGAGGTTCCAATTTCACGAGAGATATCAGTAAACGGGAATCTTGGTGGATACACCAATTGGGTTCACTTTTCCCTGGGGGGCTCAATAGGGACTTTGACTTAACATGTTTCCTCAGTAATTTCTAATGATAAAAGAGTTAGCCTTAGATTATTGTACCTTTCAGATGGTTTTTATACAAATCGAGTTTTACGTGGGTTTTTACACATTATTTTAATAGTACGGTTATTGATAATGTCTTATTAATTTATTCGGGCGTTTTTATTAATAAAATATATATTTTTATATAATATAATATACAACTGATTTGACAGGAAGATTGGGGATTAATTATATATTTATATTTATATTTTAACCTATTCTAATTAATTACACTCCAATATGGGGATCTGATACGTGGATGTCCTTTATGATCTATTGATTTTCAGGAGGTTCTGAGGGGGAGAATTTGATGTAATTTATTATTCGTTTTAATAAAGATAACATATTGGGGTTGTTTTTATCTATAATGTTTAAAGTTAGATGAGGTGCAGTGTGGCATGGCTCCTATATGTACAGCTCTATCCTAATTTATCTATACACATTATGTCACTACACTACAATTAATGAAGACCACTCTATTTATTATTATTAATTTTATAAATTTTCAGGTAGCTGGTAATTGCTGTCACTTGATGATAACTATTGTTGTTTACCTAAAGGTGTAGCCCATCACTAGAGCTGTCCTCGGGCCTAGGCAAAATGGCCGCCGACACAATCCGATTGGATGATAGGCGATATGTGATTAGGTTTCACTTTCCAATCATTACACAGTATTGGAGTCACATTATAGGTGTAGCCCATCACTAGAGCTGTCCTGGGGCCTAGGCAAAATGGCCGCCGACACAATCCGATTGGATGATATGTGATTAAGTCACATTATAGGTGTAGCCCATCACTAGAGCTGTCCTCGGGCCTAGGCAAAATGGCCGCCGACACAATCCGATTGGATGATATGTGATTAGGTTTCACTTTCCAATCATTACACAGTATTGAAGTCACATTATAGACTGGTGGGCACAGGCAAAATGTCAAAATGCTTTAGTGATTCGTCTCTTAATACGGTGGTCGGCGGTCCTCGGCAAAATGGCTGCCGACAGCATATATATCTCACACTGTGCATCCGTCCAATGTTATCCCCCAGAGGAAGGCACGAAACCCCTGTGCCGAATACGCGTCGGGGAGGGGTAGGACGGAGCTGTCAGCAGAGGAGGAGGATTGCACATGCCATACCGCACGCCATACGATCAGCTGCTTATTATTTTACCTGTACAGTCTGGTGCACTCTAGCACCCATCCAATGTGAGTACCCTCTTGGAGGGCTTATTCTTTAATAAATGTCCTGGCTATATTGCACTATGGAGTCCCTCTGTTTGTTTTTTCTATGATTTTGGGTCTTGGTTTTACCTGAGAGGAGTGTTTTTGCACCATTGTAACCTGAGTGAGCCTAGCAGTTTCACCTGGGAGGAGTGTCTTTGCATCATTGTATCCTGAGTGAGCTTAGGAGTGGCCCCAATGCTTATTTTGACACCGTTTAATTACTGTGTCACAGGACTGAAGGTGAGCGCAAGCACATGTGAGGTGTCACGGGAGAGCACAGTTTTCACGTGTTGTGATTCATACACCCATCAGAAGAAGCATGATGTTTATTCATTTTATGGACACTATTTATTCACGTTTTTTGTGATTTGTATTTATTAATTGGGATAAACACTCATTTGTCACTGGAAAGTGTTTTGATATTTATATTTTAGCACGTTGCACTTTTATTAGTTACTACCACGATTGCACCTTTATATGCACTTGGTGGTTTATCATTTATAGTTATTTGCATTATATTTTACCTGTATGGTTTTATTTATCACATTACATGTGTTTTATATGTGAAAATATTTTTTATATATTTTATATGTGACTCTATACTAGCGCGGGCACATTTACTATTTTTTAAATTTTATTATATACCTGGAAAATCAATTTCCAGAAAGGGCGGTTTTCAATTACATACCCACCATACATGCAAATATGTTCCTCTCACTCCGTGACAGTGCCAGCAAATATCTGAAGAGTCCTGGATGATCCAATTAATGGAAATGGGGTCTTTATACCAGCAGGGTAGTAGATTATAATTTTTCTCTTATGCGTACCAGGAAATCAAAGATTTGTGCGTAAAAGTAAATGAGACGTTCCAGTCCCCCAAAGAGATCTCCATCTCCAAGTCTCTGGACAACATTCTTGTATAAGTGGGGAGAGAGCTATGAGTATGGGAAAGGATCTCTTTATAAATCAATGATAACGTATGACAAGGTATCTGCAAGAGACTAAACAGTCCTTCTAAAGCTGTAAGGGGTCTATGAACCTGTCCTGACATATGTAACAACTTACAGTATTACGTGAAACACAAGTTTGTCAGCCAGTCTGTAGTAATGGAACTACCCCCCGCTCGTGGTCTGAAGGTGCCCAGTGTAGGGTGTTCAAATGATCGGGCTGTGGGCCATGACTCCCTGTCATAAGTACCATATGCCGAGGCTCTCTTGCTGTCTGTGAGTGCTGGATTATCAAATAAGGATGTCAGTGGGCTAGGTTCTGTGGATAGGGCGTAGAGATCTATATGACCATACCAGACAGATAGTGTCGCAAGTGATAGCAGGGAGAAATTGTCATGGTACCGTACTTAGCATTATAACCCCACAGAAGTGCACCAAGACCCACTGGAGCCATATCCTGTTCTACTACAGTGAAAGACTTGGTTAATGGATGAGGGAACCACTCAAGTAGACTAGAATATATGGCTGAAGCGTGATAAATTTCAAAGTCCGGTAAACGTATGCCCCTATCAAGTTTATGGGAACATAAGAGCTTATGTTTTAATCTGGGTGGGTGGTGTTGCCATAACAACTTAAAGAGGAGGGCCAGTAAAAAAAAAAAAAATTAAAAGTCAGCAGCTACAAATACTGCAGCTGCTGACTTTTAATTGGACACTTACCTGCCCCAGGGTCCAGCGATGCGGGGGATCGAAGCCCCGCTTGTCTCCCCCTCCGTTCATTTGTCACTGGAAAGTGTTTTGATATTTATATTTTAGCACGTTGCACTTTTATTAGTTACTACCACGATTGCACCTTTATATGCACTTGGTGGTTTATCATTTATAGTTATTTGCATTATATTTTACCTGTATGGTTTTATTTATCACATTACATGTGTTTTATATGTGAAAATATTTTTTATATATTTTATATGTGACACTATACTAGCGCGGGCACATTTACTATTTTTTATCTATCTACACGCAATGAAACGTGGTTCAGTGCTTGCAGCTTAAATAGTTTACTCCTTAGAGGCATTAGTCCATCTGTGGCTCGCATGACACCTATATTTTATATAATAAAATTTATGATGAGTCTCTCACTCCCTCTCCCAAGATTGCCCTTTATTCTATCCTGCCGGGCTCGGTTAAATCTCGGATAATAATCCTCCTCAGATTCTTTTGGCCACACGTCAGCTTATCACTAAATTCTTAAAAAAAACAATGTTGCACTTCTTCTAAATTTATGGATAGATATTATTAAGGACACCACCATGGGGGTCATTTACTAAGATGAATGCACTGCGCTGGTTCAGACCTTAATTGGTGCGCTGGATAGATCCTTAATCCAGCGTGTGAACCAGTGCATACACAGGAGTACCTGCACGTGAGAATGTTTCCAGCGCGATGGGTTCACGCTGGTTCTCGGCGAGGTACATCTCGCTCTCGCTGCAATAGGAAAAATACATCTTCCAGCGCAAGAAAAACCGGCATGGGTTTCCCCTGTGGGTGCATGCCAGGCACTTTGGTCTGGTATGGATATTAAGGGGAACCCCCTACGCCGAAAAAACGGTGTGGGGATCCCCCCAAATCCATACCAGACCCTTATCCGAGCACGCAGCCCAGCTGGTCAGGAACACCGGAGGAAGAACCAGAAGAAGAAGAAGATGAAGGAAGAAACTGAAAGAAGATAGAAGAAAGAAGATGTATTTAAATAAATTAATTGTCAAAAACTGTCTTTTGTCATTTTCAACATTTTTGACACTTTTTTTGTGAAATGGTAGGGGTACTTTTGTACCCCCTTACCATTTCACATTGGGGGGAGGGCTGGGGGTCCCCTTGTTAAAGGGGGCTTCCAGAATCCGATAAGCCCCCTGCCCGCAGACCCCCATAACCACTGGCCAAGTGTTGTGGGGATGAGGCCCTAGTCCTCATCAACATGGGGACAAGGTGTTTTGGGGGGCTACCCCAAAGCACCCTCCTAATGTTGAGGGCATGTGGCCTGTTATGGTTCAGGAGGGGGGGTGCTCTCTCGTCCCCCCCTCTTTTCCTGCGGCCTGCCAGGTTGCATGCTCGGATAAGGGCCTGGTATGGATTTTTAGGGGGACCCCACAACATTTTTTTTTTGGCATGGGGTTCCCCTTAATATCCATACCAGACCTGAAGGGCCTGGTATTGAATTTAGGGGGAACCCCACGCATTTTTTTTGTTCAGAGAAAGTTACTTTCTCAATCTATTTTGGCCATATTTGTGACTTGGGCAGTTAGTACTACACTTCCCCACATCGCCCCACATCACCCCCATATCACTTCCAGCTTGTTTAAATTTGAAGTTAAAGATGCTGTGCACCAGGTCCATAGTGGCGTACAGATCACCTCTTCCTGTGCGCCAGGAAGAGAATAGTAAAGGGGGGATCGCGCTGTGTTTCCGGCGCAAATGCTTTGTAAATACGAAAATGTCATTTGCGCATCGGCGTGCACCGCAAGTCATGGCGCAAATGCTTCATAAATCAGCCCCCATGCCCATGGAAGAGATGCATGAAAGCACAATAAGTTGTGGTATGTTTGGCTCCATTATTCGAAATCCGATAAACTTCAGAGGAGACTTCTTTCATAACCAGCTTAAACCCCACTAAGATGTTTCCCCTTTTTTCCTGCCCTTTCAGACTTATATTCATTGTAGGAGCATCGGTTTGGACAGACCCTCTTCTTGATAATATGACCTTTACAGACTCCATTGTATTGTTGTAAAGGATGCTGTATTTACCATCTTATTTCTTCTTTTCTTTCACCCTACTTTCTTTCCTCTCGTTCATGCTTTTCTTCTTCCTTTTTATTTGATCTTACTTACCAGATGTTTAGGTTCTGTTTCCACAACTGCGAGTTGTTGTGTGACTTGACACATGTGAAGTTGCATGACAAGTCAAAACCCATGTATTTCAATGGTCCCCGTTCTAATTGATACAACTCAAGTCACAGCGACTCCAAAAAAGGTTTTTGCACTACTTTGTTCCGACTTTGGTGCAACTTTTTTTTACATGATTCTCACCGGTTGCATGACATTGCATCAAAAATTGCATTGCAAAGTGGTACTGTAAACCACGTGACTTTGGGGTTGCAATAGTGGAAACCTAGCCCAAAGCCTGGTACACACGATCGGATTTTCTGCAGACAAAGTGTCAGACTTTTGTCCGAAGGGTGTGTGCCAAGAACTTGTCATGCATACAAATGGTACACAATTGCCGGCCAACAAACACAAACGTAGTGACGTATTAGACGTACTACAAGCCGATAAAGAGGAAGTTCAATTGTCAGGCACCACCCTTTGGGCTCCCTTCTGCTAATTTCGTGTTAGTAGAAGCTTGGTGAGTGTTGATTCCCGCTTTTCAGTTTGTGCTTTTCAGTTCGTTTCTGAACGGCCGTTCGTCAACCAGCCATGCCTTGCAGAATCGGAGGAGAGAACGTGCTATTATTGGCCTTGGAGTTATTGCTTTGACCCAAGTCCAGTCCAGGAACAGGAGGAGGAAGATTTCTTGGACCAAAAATTGGTTGCTTAATCGTGACCAATTATGTCATATGCCTTTGCTGCCGGAGCTCCAGGAGAATAATTCGGATGATTTTCGGAATTGTCCCCGGATGACAGACCCCTGCTTTCAACAACTCTTGGCATTGTTGACCCCTATATTAAGAAGCAGGACACATGCATGAGGCTTGTCACTATTCCTGAGCAAAGGCTTATAGCCACCTTGTCGTACTTGGCAACGGGGAGAAGTCTCCAGGACCTCAAGTTTACCACTGGGATATCCCCCCAGGCTCTGGGACTCATTATTCCAGAGACCTGCTCAGCCATTTTTCAAGTTCTACAGAAGGACTATATTCAGGCAAGTTTTTTCTTTTAACATCACATTCTATGTATTTAATATTTGCTAATGTATTGTATAAATTTCTTGACTCCATAATCAACATTATTGTAATATGTCGTGAATGTCCTCTTTGTCCTCATGCATGCTGTGATTTTTCTTCACTAACCTCCCCAGCATGCTATCCTGGGCCCATACACACCTAGCCTAGTAACCTAACAATGTTTTTTGTCAGCTATATTTTCGTGCTTACCCTAAACACCCCCTAAAATTTGTCCAAATGTTATTGTTGTCCTCCAATTCAGTCACAGTGCAAGAGGCCATTTTTTGGGGCCCAAACTCATTTGTAACCCCCCCCAAAATGCTAAGTCAACAGATACAAATACTGCTGCCTTTCCAAAACCTATACACACTATCCCTCGTTTGTGGTCATATTTTTGGATTAATTCACCAAAGCATGTAGTGCAAGGGCCTGCCTGATTACAGTGCCTTGCAAAAGTATTCACCCCCTTGGCTTTTTACCTAATTTGTTACATTACATCCTTTAGTTCAATGTTTTTTTAATCTGAATTATATGTAATGGATCAGAACACAATAGTCTAAGTTGGGGAAGTAAAGTTAGAAAAATATATACATAAAACTATTTTTCAGAAACAAAAAACTGATATTAGGCATGTGCGTATGTATTCACCCCCTTTTTTTATGAAGCCCATAAAAAGCTCTGGTGCAACCAATTATCTTCAGAAGTCACATAATTAGTGAAATGATGTCCACTTGTTTGCAATCTAAGTGTCACATGATCTGTCATTACATATACACATCTTTTTGAAAGGCCCCAGAGATTGCAACACCTAAGCAAGAGGCACCACTAATCAAACACTGCCATGAAGACCAAGGAACTCTCCAAACAAGTAAGGGACAATGTTGTTGAGAAGTACAAGTCAGGGTTAGGTTATAAAAAAATATCCAAATCTTTGATGATCCCTAGGAGCACCATCAAATCTATCATAACCAAATGGAAAGAACATGGCACAACAGCAAACCTGCCAAGAGACGGCCGCACACCAAAACTCATGGACCGGACAAGGAGCATTAATCAGAGAGGCAGCACAGAGACCTAAGGTAACCCTGGAGGAGCTGCAGAGTTCCACAGCAGAGACTGGAGTATCTGTACATAGGACGACAATAAGCCTTACGCTCCATAGAGTTGGGCTTTATGGCAGAGTGGCCAGAAGAAAGCCATTACTTTCAGCAAAAAACAAAATGGCATGTTTTGAGTTTGTGAAAAAGGCATGTGGGAGACTCCCAAAATTTATGGAGGAAGGTGCTCTGGTCTGATGAGACTAAAATTGAACTTTTTAGCCATCAAAGAAAACACTATGTCTGGCACAAACTCAACACATCACATCACCCAAAGAACACCATCCCCACAGTGAAACATGGTGGTGGCAGCATCATGCTGTGGGGATGTTTTTCAGCAGTCGGGACTGGGAAACTGGTCAGAGTTGAGGGAAAGATGGATGGTGCTAAATACAGGGATATTATTGTGCAAAACCTGTACCACTCTGTGTGTGATTTGAGGCTAGGACGGAGGTTCACAATGACCCCAAACACACTGCTAAAGCAACACTTGAGTGGTTTAAGGGGAAACATGTAAATGTGTTGGAATGGCCTAGTCAAAGCCCAGACCTCAATCCAATAGAAAATCTGTGGTCAGACTTAAAGATTACTGTTCACAAGCGCAAATCATCCAACTTGAAGGAGCTGGAGCAGTTTTGCAAGGAGGAATGGGCAAAAATCTCAGTGGTAAGATGTGGCAAGCTCATAGAGACTTACCCAAAGCGACTTGGAGCTGTGATAGCCGCAAAAGGTGGCTCTACAAAGTATTGACTTTAGGGGGGTAAATTGTTATGCACATTGACTTTTTCTGTTATTTTGTCCTATTTGTTGTTTGCTTCACAATAAAAAAAACATCTTCAAAGTTGTGGGCATGTTCTGTAAATTAAATTATTCAAATCCTCAAACAATCCATGTTAATTCCAGGTTGTGAGGCAACAAAACACAAAAAATGCCAAGGGGGTGAATTCTTTTGCAAGGCACTGTACCTTCAAATTGTAACGTAGAAAGTTTTTGTCTCCTATTATCTTGAAGGTTATTTCTGAATGTCAAAATGTGCTGCAATTTGGACAGTGTGTATCCATATTTTTTGATTATGACACTTCTTATCTGTCCACTGGGCTGCTAATAGTGTAAGTAAGGAGGGGTTGGCCAAAGTATCACACATTATTTATGCAAACAGCTTTCATGGAATTGGAGAGGGTTACCTGTCCAAAACATCTACCCATTACCTCCCCCACATAACATTTTTAGAATGGGCCACCAGAGGGGGTGAGGAATCAGATGACCTTACACTTTTGTCTTTAAATACTCATTAAAGTTTTATACTTATGTTGGCCAAGCATGTTTGTGTCAAATCTGCTTACAATGTTATGTGCGGAAGTAGTAATTTATTTTTCCTTTTTTTAATCCACAGTTTCCTTCCAACCCACAGCAATGGCAGGACGTTGCAGCCCAGTTCCATCATCAGTCGGATTTTCCCAACTGTGGTGGTGCTATTGATGGAAAACATGTCTGGATTGTCCAACCACCCAACTCTGGCTCATATTGTTTCAATTATAAGGGCTTTTGCAGCATAGTCCTGCTAGCTGTAGTGTCTGCCACATATGAGTTCTTGTTTCTTGATGTTGGGAAGAACGGCCACAACTCTGATGGAGGAGTTATTATGCAGACAGAGTTCTACAGGTGGCTCCAGAATGGCACCTTAAACTTGCCACCTGCTGAGGAGAATGTTGAGGGCTTCAATTTTGTTTTGTTGCAGATGAGGCCTTTGCTCTGGGGAGCATCTTATGAAGCCGTTTCCTATGAGGAACCTCACCCCAGAGCAGAGAATATTTAATTATATGCTCTCTTGTGCCAGAAGGGTGATTGAAAACACCTTTGGCATCCTTTCCAGTCGGTTCAGGCTGTTTTTAACACCAATTAACCTGGCACTATACAAAATCAACCATGTGGTATTGTGCTGCTATATACTCCATAATTTTTTTTACAGAGGAATGCTTGCAGCCACCTTGCCTCAGTGCCAACTGATGCGGACCCTGCAGTGGCAGGCCCAGCTGAAGAGACTGCAGCTCAGTCATCTGTGGGCATGATGACGGCTCTAGAAATTGTCTGTGCTGGATTGCCCTCCCAAAATGCCAGAGATATACGTCAAAAATACCTTGATTATTTTGTGGGTAGAGGGCCAGTGTCTTGGCAGCAATTTGGAGCTGATCCTGAATAATATTTTTATTTGATCATAAACTCATATTTCATTTGAACTACTGCTGTCTGTGTTTCTTATCTGTATAATATGTTCTCAAATTGCCTTTATTTTTGCCACTTGCTACAATAGTGCAAACGTACCTTATTTGCTACATGAATGAATGAATGAATGAATTAATTAATGATTTGTAAAGCGCTGCAAATGCGAACCGAATCGCCTCAAGGCGCTAGATGTATTTTCTGTAGTCAGCTTCTAGAAAAGGAAGGTCTTTAGTTTTTTCCTGAAGGCCTGGTGGTATTCTTCCATGCGGATGTTGGTTGGGAGAGCATTCCATAGTCGAGGTCCTTGGACTGCAAATCTTCATTCTCCCTTTGCTTTGTAGCGGTATTTGGGAATGATGAGGAGGTTTTGGTTAGCTGATCGAAGACTACGATTCGGTGTGTAGTGTTTTATTTTTTCCCGGAGATATAGCGGAGCGTTTTCTTGTATGCATTTGTGGGTGAGGCAGAGGGTCTTGAATGTGATCCGATTCTTCACAGTTAGCCAATGTAGGCTTTTTAGGGATGGGGAGATGTATTCCCAGGGCTTTTTTCCTGTTAACAGTCTTGCCGCCGTGTTTTGGATGAGTTGCAAGCGCGCAAGCTGATATTGGGGTAGTCCTACGTAGAGCGAATTTGCGTAGTCGAGTCGGGAATTGATGATTGTTCCCACAACTGCTGCTTTGTCCTCTTCTGGGATGAAGGGGATGAGTCTGTGAAGCAGGCGGAGGAGATGGTGGGATCCGCTCACCACTGATCCTATTTGTGCATCCATTGTCATTCCTAAATCAAAGATGACTCCGAGACTCTTGGCTTTGGTGCTGGGGGAGATGGTCTGTCCGAGGATGGAGGGTGGTGTCCACGGGGTCATAATTTTGGAATTTTTGTTGGCTTGCAGGAGAACAAGTTCTGTTTTTGATCCGTTGAGTTTGAGGGAGCTAGTGGTCATCCAGTCATCTATTAAAGTGAGGCATTTCTGTAATTGCTGATAAGGATCTTTTTGTCCGTTGATGCGAAGGTAGAGTTGGGTGTCGTCTGCATATGAGTGGAAGCAGAGGTCGGTTTTTCTGATGATATTGAGAAATGGGCGGATGTAGATGTTAAATAGCACTGGTGACAGGGGTGAGCCCTGAGGGACTCCACAGGAGACTGCCCGAGATTCCGAGGTGAATGTTCCTCTCACTGTCTGAGAGCGATTCTCTAAGAAGGATGTAAACCATTTTAGGGCAGAATCTGTAGCTCCTGCAACTTCTGAGAGGCGGACAAGTAAAGTATTGTGGTCCACTGTATCGAATGCTGCGCTGAGGTCTAACAGTACCAGGAGACTCGGTTCTCCGTCATCTGCTGCTTCAAGGGCGTCGTCCCATATTTTGAGAAGTGCTGTTTCTGTGCCATGGCCTGGGCGGAAGCCTGATTGCAGAGGGTCCAGGAGGTGGTGTGTCTCCAGGTGGTGTTGTAGCTGCTGTACTACTGCTTTCTCTATAATCTTGGAGATGGTGTTGAGGATTGTTATTGGTCTGTGGCAGTTAGGGTCTTTAGGGTCGAGATTAGGTTTCTTTAGCAGTGGTTTGACGATGCCTTGCTTGAGGGAGGTTGGCACAGTCCCTTCTTTGAATGATTGATTTATGAGATGTGTTAGGGTGGGGGCCAGGATGTCGGAACATTCTTTAAGCAATTTGGTGGGGATGATGTCGTTCGGTGATGTGCTGTCACGAAGGCTTCCGATGATGTTTTTTGTCGTGTCCGTAGTGATTGGGGACAAAAAGAAATTCGGTGGTTGAGTGATGTTCATGTCGATATCCTCTTTTTGCATTGGTTGAGTGAGGTTGGTTGTTATTTTCTGATGAATTGCTTTCCGAATGTTGTCGATTTTGTCGATGAAGAAATCTGATAACTCATTGCAGAATTCTTGATTATCGTTTGCAGGGGGCTCTAAGCAGGTCGGGTACATTGACTGAGCAACTATTTTGAAAAGTTCCCGTGGGCGGTTTAAGGCGGATGAGATGGTGTCTGCGAAATGTTCTTTTTTGGCTTTGAAGATTGCCTTGTGGTATTTCACCGTGAGTGCTTTGTAGTTAGCTTGGTTTTCCTTGGTGGGATTTCTTCTCCAAGCTCTCTCAGCTCTTCTGCGTTCTTGCTTGAGTAGGGTGAGAGTGCCATTAAACCAACTCGAGTTTTTTTTGCGGACGGGTGTTCTGCGTTTTGGCGCCACAGAGTCTGCTGTTTGTAGTAAAACATTGTTTATGGAGTTGAGTGCTTGTTCCGTTGAGAGATTTGGGTTTAGCAAAAGAATTTTGCTTGACAATGTAGTTTTGAAGAGTTCAGAGTGTAGTTTCTTCTGAGATCTGTTCCAGTGTGTTGCTGTTGCCCGTTTCTGTTTTTGGAGGATGGTGTTAGTGGTGATTTTAAATTTGATAGCATGGTGGTCCGTCCATGGTAGTGGAGTGTTGTCAAAAACGTCGATATCCATATTCTGTTTGAAGATGAGATCTAAAGTGTGTCCTGAACCGTGCGTGGGAGCATTTATCAGTTGTTGCAGGCCAAGTTCTTCCATTTGGTTAACGCAGGTGGTTGCAATAGGGTCTTGGGCAGAGTTTGCCCACAGATTGAAATCCCCAAGTACCAGAAGGTTTTTGGTTTTCAAGGTGTGCATTGAGAAGAATTCAGTGATCGGGGTAAGGAGATTGGTCTTTGGTCCTGGTGGTCTGTAGCATAGTAGTATGTGAATGGTGTCTTGAGGTGTTGTTTGAAGATGTAGTGAGAGTGTTTCCATGAAAGACACTGAGTTCTGTAAGTTTGGTTTGGTGAACCCCAGGTGCGATTTGAAAATCACTGCTAGACCTCCTCCTTTTTTTCCTATTCTATGCTCGGATAGGATACTGTAGTTCTTGGGCACCAATTCAGTTAGGATGGTGTTGCAGTCGGAAGTTAGCCAGCTTTCTGTAATGAAGAGGCAGTCTATGTTGTTTTCGATGATGAAGTTGCGGATTTCCAGCCTGTGCTTGACTGCAGATCTGATGTTGATCAGGGCGCATGCTAGTTGTTGTGGTTGGATCGGTGTCTCCCTGCCTTTGATGGTTGATTGTGGGTTGGTCCTTAGTAATTGTTCTTTTTTTAGTCTTTTTTGCGTGGTGGTCGGTAAAGTTGCGGCCGTGTTTCTTAGCCTGTGGAGGGTGTCTGCTGTGTATTTGAAGTTGCACATGATGAGGAAGGTGGTGTTGCTTGAAGGAAAGGTGTTCTGATGATGGCACTGATGCGGCGATGATACACTTGCAGGGGGATGGAGGGATCGGATGACTGACCACTGCTCTGGAGTGGTGAGGGTGAAGGCTGAGTGTTGGAGCGGAGGTACTGGAGGGAGGTGAGGCTGCCTACTTCCCCCTCGTTGATCCAGAGGAAGGCAAAAAAACCCTAACTGCGTTAGCCAATAGTGCAGCCGAGGAAAAAATTCCTTCCTGACCCCCCGAGGGGCGATCGGACTAGGGCCCCTGGATCAACTACTAGAGTGCCCCCGGTGGCTTACCTGTGCTGATGGTCCAGAAGATGAAGGAGGGGGAGCTGGCGTTACTTACAGTAGGTGGTGCGGTGGCTGCGTCTTGGGCGATTTGAGGTAGAGTAGCCTCCGATGAATCTCTAGTGCCCCCCGCGGTGAGGTCCAGTAGCAGGAGGGGGTGATTCCCGGTGTAGAGGGGCATGGGGCTCTGTTGGACAACAGTGAGGGGGTTGTTGGTGGCTAGCTGACTGGAGCTAGGCCGCAGCCGTGGTCTGTCCCACCGATTCTAGCGGCTAGAACGTGGTGATTCAGACCGCGGCTGCGGCGGAGGCCATGGGGGGGTCTGGACTGGATGGAGGGACCTAGGGGAGGAGGGTCCAATCAGGCGGTGA
Organism: Lithobates clamitans; assembly: GCA_037952925.1. Classification (NCBI taxonomy): domain Eukaryota; kingdom Metazoa; phylum Chordata; class Amphibia; order Anura; family Ranidae; genus Lithobates; species Lithobates clamitans. The sequence goes on along the minus strand of JBBGZY010000268.1, from coordinate 8,351,190 downwards.
CGTGGCTGGGGGCTGGTGGCCTCAGGAGGGGGTCCTCGGATGTTGCACCGTTGGCACTGGGTGTACCAATATGGCCGCCGGCTGGGCCCAAGCCGCGGTTGGCCGGCGGAGGGAGTACCAAGATGGCCGCCGGCTAGGCCCGAGCCGCGGGCTGTCCTGACGTTGTTACCCGCACCGTCCGGTGATGGTGGGCGGGTAGACCGGTGAGGATGGTCAGCAGGAAGGGGGGGTGCTGACCGCCGGGCGAGCGACTGGTCGGTAGAGGGAGGACGGTAAGTGCTGTAGCTGCCGACCAGGAGCCGCGGAGAGTCCCGAGCGGCTGGCCGGCTGGCTGAGGGCGGCATCCAGATGGGTCAGAGGGGGAGGACCGGTGTAATGCTGCAGGGAGGAGTAGTGAAGAGCTGCGGGCTAGCCGCCGAGGCCAGCCGGAGCCGCGGAGTGTCCTGAGCGGCCGGCCGGCTGGCTGAAGGCGGTGCTGGATGGGTCAGAGGGGGGAGGGAAACCAGTGTGATGTTGCAGGGGAAGCTGGGCCGGAGCCGCTGAGTGTCCTGAGCGGCTGGCCGACTGAGGATGGCATCTGGAGTAGGTCTGTGACGGTGTGGGGATAGAAGGGAGGAGGGAGGTGCTGCTGAGGGGGGGGAGATAGATCTGAGGAAGGGTGGCCGGCGGCCGGAGCTCTTCACAGAGCTGCTTGACAGAGGTCTGCTCTACAGAGTGTCAGCACTCAGACATGAGGAGACAATCTCTTCATCAGCTAACTATTATAGTGTGCTTTGGGTCTGCTACACACACACACACACACACACACACACACACACACACACACACACACACACTGTTCTTGTTCTTAATGGATCTAATGCATGAATTCTAAAACATGTCTTTTCAACTCCTTTAATTTTTTGGAGGCCAAAAAATTGCCAGAGTTGGCCACATTTAAGAGCACATTGACTGTAACTACAACAACTTAACAAATACACTGGTATTGAGCACTGAAATAATAAGCCAAACATTCTTTAGTAAAAAAACATTTTACTCAAAGCACATTCACATGTGCGTTTTGAGGTTTTAAAATAAACCAACATCTTGGTGTATACCATGCATGTTTGCCATTATTTTGCCTTTTTTGTGGCTAAACAGGCATGTTCAAAAACATAAGATACACATCCCCAACTCAGGAACTTACAAAGTTCGAGTTTGGTAAAGTGAAGGCCAAATGAGACTTTAGTATCCCAAGACTGTGTGGATGTTGCCTTCCTCAGATGGGGTGATCTCACCCCTCTCAAAGCCAAAATTTGAAGCCACGTACACGTAGAGGCCGAACTATTAAATATCCCTTATGATCCCCTGCCAAAAATGTGTGTAGTTCCAAATATGTTATTTTAGAAACACCCAAAACACACAGTACTATCTCCCATCACGGGAGGATCAATGGATGCATTTTGGGGGTGCAACTCCTTCCCTGCATCCCTAGATGTAGGGAAAGACACACATTTTAGACATGGGATCATGAGGGAAATATGAATGTTAAGGCACAATTTGTGGGCATCTTCAAATTTTGGCTTTGCTATTCTTAAAAACACAGAAAGATTACAATTCACATTACTTAGAGCAGTGTTTCCCAACTCTCCTTCTCAAGATGCAAACCCAGGTCAGGTTTTCCATATGTGTTGAATTTGGCACAGGTGATGTTGTCATTTTCAATGTTAGTAATTTACACAGTCATTTTTAGACTGAGGAAAATAAGAAAACAGTACCTGGTGGTGCACCTAGAGGAGTGGAGTGGAGAAACACTGAGTTTGGACTTTCTCATTTAAAAGTCCGAAAAACATGGTAAATATTAAAAGTGCAAACAGGAGCCAACAAGTTGAAAAAGAAACTCCTGACCAGGCAAGAGGAAATTAATATTTGGCAGCGAAGAAATCACGGATTGTTCGCTGTAAAGCAGTGGCGGCCTTCTTTATTTGCTCCAGATCCTTCAAATAATGCAACATATCTGCACTCATCTGTCCAATTGTGCATCTTGGAAGATCATGACCTAGTAAGAAGAGAAAAAAGTATTAAGGGAACGATGGTCAAGTCGCCGAGGCCCAACATAGTGAGTTGTGGTTAAGTTTCTGGTCAAATTCAGGAAATACTTACCTACCCAATCTATTGTTGCTTGCAACCTGCTTGCCCTTCAGACACCTACACTACTAGGAATGTACACACTGCAACTACTCTGTAATCTTGGCCCTGGTGCCTGGGTCACCAAAACTCGGGTACCTAGCAACACTGCCAGCTCCTTCCACCTCTTCCTTCTCCATGCTAATGTTAAGGCACTACATACTTTGCTAATGTGTGGAGTAGGTGTTTTGTTTGTTCAGCTAAACACTCGACATGTATACACATTTGAAGCCAGATTCCAAGAATACTTATTTGCGTAAACAAGAGGCTCCCAAATACTTTGTTCCTCTCGATTTGACCCTCAGTGTGACTTGCATCAGGGGATTTAAGGTCCACAACGTACAGGTCTGTGATGGGTCCAACAGTCAGATCCCATGCCTCCAAACCAACATCTTTGGGGAGCTGACCACACTAGTCCCATCTGTTTCTAGCATCCATTTTGCTACATTATTTGACCAACCTTGCACTTGGTCTGATGACAATGTTTGCTTCTGACTAGTGGACTCCACCATGCTGCACTGTGTTTTTTTACAGTGAAAAATGCATAAAAAAGGGAAGGTGATGTCATTTTACAGAGGGCAAAAATTGGACAAGTGCCAACATTGAACAAGTCCTTCAGTCGCCCCCCACCCCTCTTGTCTCCTATGGGATAGGAGATATATGATGATCATTCATGCAGAAGTGACTCTGTGTGACTGTGATCCTCGGGGCCTCTCCTCTACCCGTGTCTACACTGGCAAGGCTGCATTAATGGGCACTGATGAGCCAGGCAGCAACCAGAAAGTGTTCTTTACCCCTTAAGTTCTGCCCTAAGCCCATGGTCTTTGGCCCACCTAGAATCACCCCTGTCGCTGGCTAAATGAGAGTGTTAGAAGTTGTCACTTACGTTTTTGGTGGGAAGATGGCCTTGTTGCCTCCCCTGCTGGGGCCCGAGCGAGGGTAGCCTCCCTTCTTCCCTTCTGGAGGCTTGGCTGTTGTCTCATTTTTTGGTGCCCCCCTGTTGAAAGAAGAGAAAAAAATAAAGAAATGTAAAAAAAAAAGCCGGCAGAGGGAGTACCAAGATGGCCGCCGGCTAGACCCGAGCCGCGGGCTGTCCTGACGTTGTTACCTGCACTGTCCGGTGATGGTGGGCGGGTAGACCGGTGAGGATGGTCAGTAGGAAGGGGGGGTGCGGACCGCCGGGCGAGCGACTGGTCGGTAGAGGGAGGACGGTAAGTGCTGTAGCTGCCGACCAGGAGCCGCGGAGAGTCCCGAGCGGCCGGCTGGCTGGCTGAGGGCGGCGTCCAGATGGGTCAGAGGGGGAGGACTGCTGTAATGCTGCAGGGAGGAGTAGTGAAGAGCTACGGGCTAGCCACCGAGGCCAGCCGGAGCTGCGGAGTGTCCTGAGCGGCCGGTCGGCTGGCTGAAGGCGGTGCCGGATGGATCAGAGGGGGGAGGGAAACCAGTGTGATGTTGTAGGGGGAGCTGGGCCGGAGCCGCGGAGTGTCCTGAGCGGCCGGCCGACTGAGAATGGCATCTGGAGTAGGTCTGTGACGGTGTGGGGATAGAAGGGAGGAGGGAGGTCACGGTGTGCTGCTGAGGGGGGGGAGATAGATCTGAGGAAGGGTGGCCAGCGGCCGAAGCTCTTCACAGAGCTGCTTGACAGAGGTCTGCTCTACAGAGTGTCAGCACTAAGAGATGAGGAGACAATCTTTTCATCAGCTAACTATTATAGTGTGCTGTGGGTCTGCTACACACACACACACACACACACACTGTTCTTGTTCTTAATGGATCTAATGCATGAATTCTAAAACATGTCTTTTCAACTCCTTTCCTTTAATTTTTTGGAGGCCAAAAAATTGCCAGAGTTGGCCACATTTAAGAGCACATTGACTGTAACTACAACAACTTAACAAATACACTGGTATTGAGCACTGAAATAATAAGCCAAACATTCTTTAGTAAAAAAACATTTTACTCAAAGCACATTCACATGTGCGTTTTGAGGTTTTAAAATAAACCAACATCTTGGTGTATACCATGCATGTTTGCCATTATTTTGCCTTTTTTGTGGCTAAACAGGCATGTTCAAAAACATAAGATACACATCCCCAACTCAGGAACTTACAAAGTTCGAGTTTGGTAAAGTGAAGGCCAAATGAGACTTTAGTATCCCAAGACTGTGTGGATGTTGCCTTCCTCAGATGGGGTGATCTCACCCCTCTCAAAGCCAAAATTTGAAGCCACGTACACGTAGAGGCCGAACTATTAAATATCCCTTATGATCCCCTGCCAAAAATGTGTGTAGTTCCAAACATGTTATTTTAGAAACACCCAAAACACACAGTACTATCTCCCATCACGGGAGGATCAATGGATGCATTTTGGGGGTGCAACTCCTTCCCTACATCCCTAGATGTAGGGAAAGACACACATTTTAGACATGGGATCATGAGGGAAATATGAATGTTAAGGCACAATTTGTGGGCATCTTCAAATTTTGGCTTTGCTATTCTTAAAATTACAGAAAGATTACAATTCACATTACTTAGAGCAGTGTTTCCCAACTCTCCTTCTCAAGATGCAAACCCAGGTCAGGTTTTCCATATGTGTTGAATTTGGCACAGGTGATGTTGTCATTTTCAATGTTAGTAATTTACACAGTCATTTTTAGACTGAGGAAAATAAGAAAACAGTACCTGGTGGTGCACCTAGAGGAGTGGAGTGGAGAAACACTGAGTTTGGACTTTCTCATTTAAAAGTCCGAAAAACATGGTAAATATTAAAAGTGCAAACAGGAGCCAACAAGTTGAAAAAGAAACTCCTGACCAGGCAAGAGGAAATTAATATTTGGCAGCGAAGAAATCACGGATTGTTCGCTGTAAAGCAGTGGCGGTCTTCTTTATTTGCTCCAGATCCTTCAAATAATGCAACATATCTGCACTCATCTGTCCAATTGTGCATCTTGGAAGATCATGACCTAGTAAGAAGAGAAAAAAGTATTAAGGGAACGATGGTCAAGTCGCTGAGGCCCAACATAGTGAGTTGTGGTTAAGTTTCTAGTCAAATTCAGGAAATACTTACCTACCCAGTCTATTGTTGCTTGCAACCTGCTTGCCCTTCAGACACCTACACTACTAGGAATGTACACACTGCAACTACTCTGTAATCTTGGCCCTGGTGCCTGGGTCACCAAAACTCGGGTACCTAGCAACACTGCCAGCTCCTTCCACCTCTTCCTTCTCCATGCTAATGTTAAGGCACTACATACTTTGCTAATGTGTGGAGTAGGTGTTTTGTTTGTTCAGCTAAACACTCGACATGTATACACATTTGAAGCCAGATTCCAAGAATACTTATTTGCGTAAACAAGAGGTTCCCAAATACTTTGTTCCTCTCGATTTGGCCCTCAGTGTGACTTGCATCAGGGGATTTAAGGTCCACAACGTACAGGTCTGTGATGGGTCCAACAGTCAGATCCCATGCCTCTAAACCAACATCTTTGGGGAGCTGACCACACTAGTCCCATCTGTTTCTAGCATCCATTTTGCTACATTATTTGACCAACCTTGCACTTGGTCTGATGACAATGTTTGCTTCTGACTAGTGGACTCCACCATGCTGCACTGTGTTTTTTTACAGTGAAAAATGCATAAAAAAGGGAAGGTGATGTCATTTTACAGAGGGCAAAAATTGGACAAGTGCCAACATTGAACAAGTCCTTCAGTCGCCCCCCACCCCTCTTGTCTCCTATGGGATAGGAGATATATGATGATCATTCTAGCAGAAGTGACTCTGTGTGACTGTGATCCTCGGGGCCTCTCCTCTACCCGTGTCTACACTGGCAAGGCTGCATTAATGGGCAGCCAGGCAGCAACCAGAAAGTGTTCTTTACCCCTTAAGTTCTGCCCTAAGCCCATGGTCTTTGGCCCACCTAGAATCACCCCTGTCGCTGGCTAAATAAGTGTGTTAGAAGTTGTCACTTACGTTTTTGGTGGGAAGATGGCCTTGTTGCCTCCCCTGCTGGGGCCCGAGCGAGGGTAGCCTCCCTTCTTCCCTTCTGGAGGCTTGGCTGTTGCCTCATTTTTTGGTGCCCCCCTGTTGAAAGAAGAGAAAAAAATAAAGAAATGTAAAAAAAAAAAGAACAAAATAAGAATTTTCATATCTGCTTTCTATTTGACTTCATCTTTAAAATAACAATTCAGACAAAGATTATAGAAAACATTATATATAATTCTCTCAAGCTACTTGGAGAAAGCACATATACATATTGGTTAAATACAAATATTGCTTGCTTTTTGATGATCTTATGTATGGACTCTATCTGGTCTTGCTCACGTTTGAAATCAGATCAATTTGCCCTGCATAACAGCGATGACCTTATCCAAAATGCTGTCCTTTTAGCTGTTTCTGAACAGGTATAGCATTGTTGAACATATTTGTATCCAAAAATACAATGATAATAACTAGACTTTATTGTTCAAATATTTCTGCCTTAACAAAGTGGTTTCCATATCAATAGACAGCAGTGCCCAAAAATGATTTGAACAAGAATGAAAAATGATGGAGTCAGAATGATAGTATTTACTTTCATCCAGTTTCTGCATTTCTACATTGGTAAATTTCAAAAGCCTGTTTAAAGAAATAGTAGTTTTTACAAAAAAAGAACTTTGGGTTTAATGATAATTTTTTTGTTTAATTCTTCTTTAAGTGGGCATGGCAGGGGGGCATGTCCTATGCCTACATACTTTTTCTAATAGGTGTCCTTCGTTCCTATCACAAAAAGTTGGGAAGTATGTATTTGTAAAGTTGGAGCTGGAGTAGGGAGTCTCCATAGGACTCCTGTCCCATGGCGGGTGATACCAACTGCACTCACCACTTATCCCGGCTAGCGGTCTCCAGAGTGGTGCCAGCAGCAGGAAAGAATAGATATTCAGGTCAGTGTGAAGCAATACACTGGGCATAATAGTATAGGGATGCTTTCACACTGATGTGGTGTGATTTACCCACACCGCAAGTGCAGTGCAGTGCAGTGTACCTGCAGCTTTCCTGCGGGTTTTCTGTGCTTAGCCTAAGACTTCTATTATATTCTGCAGGTTTGGTGTACTTTCTGAATAAAGGAATTTTGGTGCAGTTTCAAAAAGTGCACCACACCTGCAGGATATAATAGAAGTCTATGGCAAAGCACAGGTAACACAGAAAAGTCCCAGATGCACTGCTGTTCCTCTGAAAAGTGATCCAAGTATTTTTGACAGGTGGTAAGGAGGTGGTATGTTGCCTTCTCACCACCTGATTTAAACACATGCTTACCATGCAATACACATGATTGCAACATGGTAGTACGGCAATTGGAGGTTTAAATCAGGTGTGAGGAGGCGACACTGTGCCCAGTGATCTTCAACTTCTCCCATGTTGTTCAGGTAGATCTCCACCTCTTTAAGATTGCCTGGCCCATAGGATAAGAACTTCTACATTATAAAGTTTTTTTTTTGTAATTGCTGTAAGATTACTTTTTTAAATTGTTGTATAAACTTGAATATTATTTTTATTTTTTTGCAGTTTATGGAAATTATGGATACACAGACTGTTATACCTCTAGTTATTTTCTATCCAATTATACAGTTAAGCATGATTTATTAGACTTCTCACATCTATTTAAGCTTTTTCTTGTCTGACTGAACAAATTAAGGTTTGCCTAACCATGAGTGACACTTAGATTAAATTAACTGTCTATTTTTGATGCTCTACATCCAAGAAAATAAGTACCATTTGTTACAGTGGGGTAAACATGTGCAAGTGAAAATGTATTGAAGCTGGAGCTTGTTGTGTGTCTGTTGAGAGAAACATGAAAACTATAAGATCATTGATTTTAACAGAATATTTTCATCCACACAAATTTTGTTATATTTGTACAATTGTGTTTTAGTGTTGTTCCCTTTGTTATGGAACCCACCTGTGAACAACAGCTACATTTTAGGTGACACCTCACAAATTTCACTCCTAGAAAATTAACGCATGTATCTGAAACACGAGCTGGCTACTGCACAACCAACAATTTTAACACATCATATGGGGGCCAGATTACTAAACTCAACTCTGTACTCACATCCCTCAAATATATTGTACGACAAAAGCAATGAAAATTTTTCTTTCACAGTACTATTCATTTCAATCATATATCAGTATAAAGAGATGAATATTTATAAACCAAATATTTGTATTACAAAAAAGTAATACAATCAGGATGTCTACTATATACCCACATATGTAAAATAGAACATATACCTCCAGGTCCATACCAAAAATGTTCTCTTTAGAAATAATACCAAAACACATTGGGGGGGAGGGATTTACTATAACAGGTGCACACATAATCTGGTACAGCTGTGCATAGAAAACAATCAGCTTCCACGTTTTATTGTCAAAGCTTAAGGCTCGGTTCACACTACCACGACTTGGGGTCCTACCTGTCAGAACTCAAGTCGCCCCAAGTCGCTTGACATCAGAAATTCCATTCAAGTGAATGAGAGCCATCTTAATGTACGCTACTGAAGTCGCTCCGACTTCAGAAAAGGTCCCTGTACTACTTCAAGGTGACTTGTACCCATAGATGTCAATGGAAGTCACCTACAAGTCGGATCGCGGTCTATAGTGAAGCGACTTCACAGGAAGAAGAAAAGATTTTACCCAGGTACTCCCCACTGCAGGCAGCCCTGTCCTTCCCACAGAGTACTTCCTGGATGCTGTGATCTCTGTGTATACTAGTGTGAACAACCTGTATACACAATGTCAACCAGAGCCCACAGGGAAGTCCATCACAAAGAGGCAGTTGACAATGAGTCCTTAATAAGTCTCATAAGGCAGCATCCCTGTATCTATGACAAGACTGATCTAAACTACAAGGATCAAAATAAGAGGGATAGTGCCTGGCTAGAGATCTGTCGACTGACTATCGATAATTGGGACACATTGATGACGACCGAACGTAGTGACAAATCTAAGTTTAACCTTTTATTTACTTTATGTCTGTTATCCATGTGTTGTGCAATTAAGGCACTGACATAGTTGACCAGGCATGATGGGAAGTGTAGTTCTGGAACAACTAGAGGACCAGAGTAAGGGCCCTTTCACACTGGGGCGGTTTGCAGGCGTTATTGCGCTAAAAATAGCGCCTGCAAACCGACCTGAAACTGCCGCTGCTGTGTCTCCAGTGTGAAAGCCCTCGGTGCGCTGGAAGGAGGGAAAAAAACTCCTGCAAAACAGCATCTTTGGAGTGGTGAAGGAGCGGTGTATACATTGCTCCTTCACCGCTCCTGCCCATTGAAATCAATGGGGCAGCGCGGTTATACCGCCGGCATAGTGCACTTTGTGGGCGGTTTTGACCCTTTATTGGCCGCTAGCGGGGGTTAAAACCTCCCTGCTAGTGGTGGAATAATGCTGCTAAAACGATAGCCCCCACCGCCCGTGTTAAAGGGGCCTATGGAGAACCCTGGTGCAGTCTTTCACTGATGTATACTTCTATTGTTAATAAATGTAGATAATGAATGATCAATATCAGCCAAAATAATGATTATTATCACAGTTTATGTCAAATGTAACCAAAAAATAGTATTTAAAACATTAACGACAGTATAACATAGCATGACAAAGTTAGAAACTCAATAAACTGCAGGCTCTAAACTTTACAGAAAAAGTAACAGCAGAAAAATATATATTTAAGGAAGTAATCAATGCAGTTAGGAAATGGCGTCCATTTGCCATTCTAATTCACAAGCCGGTGAAAGGAAGTAAGAAGCAAATTGCTCTCGAACAGTGGCACCATCGCTGGATCCCCTTGTAGCAATGAGGTGTGCACTTTCCATGTCATGCATAAGGGAATCCTCAAAACGGTACCCATCACGTATCCGGACATAATTGTGCAGCACGCAAGCTGCTTTAACTGCAGTAATTGCATTTTCAATGTTTAATGCAATAGGCGTATGTAACAAACGCCGTTTATTGGCAAGAATTCCAAAACTGCATTCAACCACCCTTCTTGCCCTTGTTAGTCGATAGTTAAACACTTTCTTAGGAGTAGTCAGGTTCCTATTGGAATAAGGCCTCATTAAGTGTTTCTCCAATGCAAAGCCTCATCTGCGATGAACACATAGGGTATTGGGGGTTCAGTTGTGCCAGGAAGAGGACAGTTCTCAGGAATATCCAACCGATTATCCCGTAGCCTTTCACCAAAAGAGGAATTAGCAAAAATCCGTGAATCGCAGCTACTACCGTAGGATCCTATATCTATATAGCAGTAGTTTATAGCAGTAGTTTGCATCGGCCATGGCCAGCAATACAAAAGAACAATATTTTTTGTAATTGAAGCACATACTTCCACTACCAACAGGCTTTATAACACGCACATGCTTCCCATCTATAGCTCCAATGCAATTGGGGAAATTGCACCGACTCCAAAACAGTTTTGCAATATCCCGCCCATTCTCTGGTGTAGGCCTCTTCATGACTATGGTGTTAAGCACATCCCGTAAGAATTTGGCAGGTTTCTTTGATGATGCAGCTGATTGTCGACCTGCCCACCATGAACTCATAATGTAGGCTAATTAGGGAATGACCGGTTGCCAGGTATCTGAAAGACAAAATACATAATTCATTATGTTCCTATTAATGTTTTGCAGTATCGATATTACAAATTAGATGTAAGGGATTGCGACTGCTTTAAGAGGTACCTCCGAAAAATTAATGATGCCAGGAGTGGATCTGCAACTAAAAGGGTGGTACCCTACATCCACGCAGATGAACTAGAGTTTCTCAGTCCTTTTATGGATCTGAGAGAGTGAGATAACATCTTTTATATTTGTAAAGTGATACTATACAATTCTATAAATAAGGAGGTGCCTTAACTGTGCCTTAACTGTATTCTATGTTTAATGCAGAACACAATCCAGTTGTGAAGTGCGTGATTAAGGGCAGGAGGAATCGCAAGAGGCTGCAACTCAAGAAGCAGCATCCCAAGAAGCAGGAGGGTCGCTGTTGCTGGATCATTCTCTATTGGAAGATTCTGAAGCAGCACAGGAGAGCAACCAAGGAGAGGCTTCATCAAACATACAGCAGCCGGCTCAGCCTATTCGGCTCAGAAGCCAGCGTAGGAGCAGACCACCAAGGGGAAAGCACAGTGATAATATGGACAGATTTGCAGAACTTGTAGAAAGAATGAACCAAAAATTAGAAGATCTACAGTCAGAAGATCATGGCTTTGGTTTAATGGTCGCAGGAATGCTTCAAAAAATTCCCCAGGAGCGCAAGCATGCTGTCAAGAAGGCAGTGATAGACCTCCTTGAAGCCAGTATGCGCAATAAGCCATCAGTTCCCACCTCACCCATGTTTGGACCACCACCACCATCCGGTCCCTACTATACATACCCTAACCCTCCACCACCCAGAATCCACCCCTACTATCCCCCTCGCTTCCATCCATACTCTGATGAGTATGGCACTGCCATGAATCCTGCCCATCCATAAATCCCCTATCCGTCTCCATCCCCAATTCCATCAACAATTGGCGCACCAGGGTACCAACCATTCAGTCAGCATTCCAACAATTTCCCACCAACACCCTCCCAAGGCCTTTCTGCAACCTCTGGCTACGAACCAGTTACGAACAATTGTAAATAAAAAAGAAATAAAAGTTTATGTTTTAGATATGTTTCATAAATATATATATATATATATATATATATATATATATATATATATATATATATATATATATATATAATCCCGGTTCGGAAAATGTCATTCTCTGCTGCAGTCCCTTTGTGTCTCAGTCGAGACCCTTTGTGTTCAGAGACCCCAAATTTTGATCATTGTTGACCCTCTTTTCCTCTTACAGTAGCTGTGCATTTCTCACCCTTGTCTTATACTCGGGTCAATAAGTTTTTCCCATTTTCTTGTGGTAAATTAGGGCCTCGACTTATATTCGGAACGACTTATACTCGAGTATATACGGTACATAAAAAACATCAAAGCACAAAGACCTTTATACATTTTTAGAAATAAAACAATGCAACCTCTGTTAGGGACAGACCACAGGGAGAGGAAGGACCAGAAGAGAGAAAAATAACACCATCAGTGCTCAGACCTAGGTAACGTGTCAGCAATAGAGAGAGCAAAAATATCTATGGAACTAATCAGGCAGAATACTTTGAAACCAACAGATAATGTCAATATATTTACAAAACGTATTTATATGTTGCTAAAATAAATTTTAGTTAAAGTACTGTGTGTATAATATAATATATATATACATATATATATATATATATATATATATATATATATATATATATATATACATATATATATATATATATACATATATATATATATATATATATATATATATATATATATACATATATATATATATACATATATATATATATATATATATATATATATACATATATATATATATATATATATATATACATATATATATATATATATATATATATATATATATATATATATATATATATATATATATATATATATATATATATTGGTATATACTATTCTGTACTCATTCAAACTATATACGGTAGTAGTATGAATCTATGAACCCATGAAGTGTGTTAAAATCACAGTTTACCAAGTTATGTTCTTCATTGAGAGACACTTGGGAACCACAGAAATCAGTGCATTTTATTAAATAATGTAGGCAATACTGACAACCATATTAAACATTGTATGTCCATATAACTATCCAATCAAGCTGTGGGCGGCTTCGTTCCAGCCTTCTCATTGTAAACGCGGTAGCGACATCATGATGTCACTTCCCGTTTACTCAGCTGCCAATGGCGCCATTTTTAAAAAGATACAGTCACCGTTTTCGGCGATCTGAATACTGTGAAGTGCTTTTAGACCCCCGATCCCTCCATAAAGAGTACCTGTCATCACCTATTACTGTCACAAGGGATGTTTACATTCCTTGTGACAGCAATAAAAGTGATCAATTTTTTTTTTTTTAAACACATTTTATAAAAATAAATAAAATAAATAAGAATTTTTTTTTTAAAGTGACCCCGTCCCCGCGAGCTTGCACAGCAAAGAAAATGCATACGGAAGTCGCACCCGCATATGTAAACGGTGTTCAAATCACACATGTGAGGTATCGCCACGATCGTCAGAATGAGAGAAATAATTCTAGCACTAGACCTCCTCTGTAACTCAAACCTGGTAACCGTAAATAAAAATTTGAAGCATCGCCTATGGAAATTCTAAGGTATCGTGGTTGTCGCCATTCCACGAGTACGTGCAATTATAAAGCGTGACATGTTTGGTATCTATTTACTCAGCATAACATCATCTTTCACATTATACAAAAAATTGGGGTAACTTTACTGTTTGGATTTTTTAAAATTCATGAAATTGTCCCTTTTCCCAAAAATGTGCGTTTAAAACACTGCTGCACAAATACCCTGTGATATAAAATATTGCAACAATCGCCATTTTATTCTCTAGATTCTCTGCTAAAAAATATATATATAATGTTTGGGGGTTCTAAGTAATTTTCTTGCAAAAAATACAGATTTTAACTTGTAAACACCAAATTTCAAAAATAGGCTTAGTCATGAAAAGGTTAAACCCTCCAACAATGTAATATAATAATAAAAAATAAATTAAACATATGCTTTAAGGACATGTTATTGAATAGATAGCTTCAATAATTTGTGTCTTGTATATTTGCTTAGTGTTCAGTTTTAATAATTCCATATTTACCTGAAAAGGTGTGACATTTGCTGAAATTTTTCTGAAGAAAAATAAATGTCCTTCGTTTTAAGGTATTTTAAACACTACAGTTTGGTAGTGCAGCTTGAATTTCTGGGTAAATTGAAATAATGATAAACGTTTTGCTCCAGTGCTTCTCTTGTTTTAATCATTCATGTTCTAAGCATTACACAATTATGCATTATTAAGGTATTAGAAGCTAATTTCTATAGAATTCATAGCTTCATGCTCACCCAAACATTATGACCATTGTCCCTTTTGCTGTATTATCACTTCAGTTGATGAGTGAGTAGCTTGAGTAAAGCTAGCCATAAATGGAGAAAAATGTTGCCAGTTCAGCAGGGATCATTTGAATTTCGATCCATCTATGGCCACTGTGGTTGAACAGAAGCTCATCTACTAACTTCTGTTCAACCACCCTGATGCTTGAAATGATTAGACCCTGGATGTCTCTTCTGTTCTCCACTGCAGCTGATGGAACACATATCGTGTTCCATCAGCTGCTTTCCTGGGTACTGGTTGACAGCTTGACTTGACAGCGTTTATGACATCACTTCCTGGTCTGTGCACAGAAGAGAAGCTTAGCGAACAGAGATCCACTGAGCTTTTGCCGCCCTTCCCAGTGACCCCCGCCATGACTGTACTGGGCCCACAGGTGGGACAGCAAAGCAAAACATGGAGGGGGATCAGGCGGAAGGGGCGGCACATCGTGGCAGTGGTTGTGAAAGTGGTAGTTGGCTTCACAGCTGCTTGTATCACTTCTGCATTAAAGCCGACAGTTCATTTTACTGAAGTACACACACTCCCAGCCGGTATAAAAAACACATGTCTGCACATTGGTTAAAGATCGGAATCAGCAAGTGGCTGGGGATTCAGATTTTACTGCCCCCCTCATGCTGACACCCTAAGGCACCTGCCAGACCTGCCTTATAGTTGTGCTGGCCCTGTAGGTAGGTGATCATTCATATCAAGTCAGAATCTTGTCTCCACTTGTAAAGATGCAAACACCTTTCCTGCAGTAATCTCATGCAGAGTTGTAAACAACCATGCTATCTAACATGTCTGTCCCAGATAATGGGAACAAATTGCAGTATGACATATAGAGTTGGGTGAATGGTTCAGACCGAGCAAAAGTTTGGCTGGAACATGGTCTGTTCGCTCATTCGGCAAACAACCAAATTTGGGAGGAGCTTGGCGGAATGTTTGCGCAGTGACCACTGGTCAGGTGCACAGTTTTGACAGTTAGGGCACAGAGCACTGTCAGAGCCCTGATTGGACAAAGTGATTGTAACGAAACACCCCACGATCCGCTTGAGTGCTTTCATCATATACCGCTTCCTCCCAGGCTGAATATAGATATCAGATATTCCAACCGCTGACAACCACAAACAAGGCAATACTCATTTGGTTGCTCAACATGAACTGTTTATTAGAACAAGAATATAGTCTTTTATACATTTGAAGAGGAGTCCCCCCCACTCATATTAGTCTAACAATACATCTGTAGCCAGAAACATAAATTAACATGAGCTAATTAACAAATCATTTCCAGACTAGGCGACTCCAAAATATTACCTTTCAGGTCCTAGCCTTGTTGTCTCCTAGCTCTCTAATTACAATCAGAAATATCAACACAAAACTCCTTCACACAATAGCAGAGTTAATTAACACAAACAACAATGTGTGAAAGACTTTTATGCCACGTACACAATATCGGATTTTCCGATGGGAAATGTTGGATGTGAGCTTGTTGGCGGTAAGTCCTACCGTGTGTATCCTCCATCGGACATTTGTTGTTGAACTTTCCACCAACAAATGTTGCCTAGCATGTCTTCAAATCACGTGTACACAAGTCCGTCGGACAAAAGTCTAAAGTACAAACATGCATGCTCGGAAGCAGAAGCGGTCGGTCTTGTAAACTAGCATTTGTAATGGAGAATTAACATTCGTGACTTAGCAAATCATGAGATCTCCAAATGCAGTGCACAATTCTTCTTTAATGGGATGATAATGAATCTGCTTTGCTTGTGAAACTGATGGAGTTATTGCAAACAAATTTTCAAAGGCTTTTTTTTTCTAGTTATATCAAGAATAATATTATTATGTTTTTTTTTTTTTTTTTAACCACAACACCATTATGCCCTAGTTTATAAGATCACAGATACAACTATGTTGGTGTCCCTTGTCAATTTTACATTGTATTTTTTAAAATGTAACTGCCTACTTGTACTCC
This sequence comes from Lithobates clamitans, assembly GCA_037952925.1. Taxonomy (NCBI): domain Eukaryota; kingdom Metazoa; phylum Chordata; class Amphibia; order Anura; family Ranidae; genus Lithobates; species Lithobates clamitans. The sequence continues at coordinate 8,335,019 of JBBGZY010000268.1, read as the reverse complement.
CAAACTGTCATCTTAAGTAAAACACATAGCCAAGTATTATTCTCCACAATTTTTTAATTGTGCATTAAAACAAAAAAACAAACAAAAACAAATTAGCTATCTGCCAATAGAACTTAACCAAAAAGTGCATTCAAAAATATAGAAAATATACCAAATCAAATCATTATTCAACCCAAAAAAAAATGTCATGCATTTGTCAATGCCAATATTAAATATAAAAACAAAAAAATCTCCGTGCTGTCATAGAAAGAACCCCCCAAAGAAAGCAGCAGTTCAACTGTGAAAATCACAACATACAAGAAAAACAAAAGGAAAAAACTGCGCTATGAAGTGAAATTGCACAAAAATCAATAATGCAATGAATCAGTATATACGCTGGAAACCCACATAAACATCCAATTAAATCAGGTTATTAGTGCAATAATTGTAAAAAATATATTAATATGACAAAGTCCATAGACGTGAAAAGATCTAGAAGAATCCTTGAATAGTTCTCCATGAATAGCAAGTGGGAAAGTGAAAATTAGGTACACCCAGCAAAGTGATCCTTCACCATCACACATATGCGCTTACCGGATGGGAAGCACTATAAGGCACATCTCAAGACTGTATCCCGGTCAAGCAACTTGACGTAACCACTACTCCAGATACCGCTAGGGATGATGGGCGTGTAGAATGAGTCACAATATCCTATCAGCAATAGCCCTCCGTACAGCATGGATTCAACCAAACACCAACCCGAATTAATCACATAGGGGTAGAAGAAAGGCAGCCATAGCGTGAATCTGATAGGAACTTTTTTTTTTTTAAATCAGAAAATTATTTTATTGAGCCACAAGAGACAAGTTACATAACAGACATCCGAGCATTGAAGATGACATAGTTTGTAATCTTAAAACATTAAATTTCCTCTCTGCTATGTACATTTAAGGTAAATAAAGCGTATTACAGCAGTGGCATCAACTAGATTTTACATCTATATAACAACAAACCGTGTTGTGTAAGAGAGTAAAAAACTCTCCCACCCAACACAGCTACCAGACGACCAACTGGTCATCTAACCATAAACCTTGTTCCTGGTCTGCACAAATAGGTACAATCACATGGAAATAAAATATGAATACACCAAATATTACCCCTGTCTAACAAGTAGTACTCTCTTAGACTTGAAATATCCTGTTCATAATTAGTTGTGGGGGTGCTAATCCCGGGGAATCCAGCCAGGGTTGCCATATAGAATTACATTTCCGAGGTGCATTTCTATGCTGATATGTTAGATGTTCTCTGATAAGGTTATAATTTACCTGTTCTATCCATTGTTTTTTGGTTGGAACATTTACTGACAGCCAGAATCTGGCCACCAGCTTACGAGCCAGATATAATAATCTGATTATTGCTATGTTACTGGGAGGGGGATATATTTCTTCATCGATCGCTCCTAGAATACATATCAGGGGATCCAGGGGAACCCTAATTTGGAATACTGATGAAATTATCTCGGTGACATCTCCCCAGTAACGATGCAATTTGGGGCAACGCCACATCAAATGAATCAGTGACCCCTCTTCTCCACAACGTTTAGGACACAAGGAAGAGTCTCTGCTACCCCATCTATGTAATTGTATTGGCGTACGATAAGCTCTATGTAGCAAAAATAAATGTGAGAGTCTATGTGTTTGTGATACAGAAGTTAATGGCCCTGTCTGGAGGCACATGTCCCATATGTCTTCACTCACCTCCCCCAGATCCTCTATCCATCTACGTCTACATGGCAAAGTTGTAGTGTCTTGTGTAGCTGAAAGCAAATGTGAGTAAATGTGAGATATCAGGCCCTTTTTTTCCTGACCAAAGAAAATGTCATTTATTAGGGGATGAGTAACAAGTGAGAGATCAATTGACCGGCCTTGAATCTGAAGGGCATGACGTAACTGGAGGTATCGGTAAAATTGATGTCTAGGAAGCCCGAATTCCTATTGCAACTCCATAAAAGATTTTAAAATATTTTGGTGAAATAATTGAGAAATATTATGAATTCCGGCGTTCCTCCACAATTGGAATCCCTCTAGTTTGTAGACTTCTGCTAAATTCGGATTGTTCCACAGAGGAGTTTCTGCTAGAAAGAATTTTTGATTTAGATTTGACCGTGGACCATAATTTTTTGAGAAGAACTATGGTGGGGGCTGTTTGTGGCAGGTGTAACAGTCCTGCCTCCAAATTCGCCAGCACTGATGTATTTAGTGTTTCACTTCGCAGCATGCTTTCAACCGAGTCAGAATCACTTAGTAACCCAAGACCACTCAAGTGTTGCAATTGAGAGGCATAAAAATATAGTTTAGGGTTGGGAACCGCAGCTCCTCCCCGATCTTTACCATACTGCAAAGTGGAAAGACTTATTCTAGCAACTTTTTTCTTCCAGATTAGGGATCTAAACAGTGTCTCAATATGATTAAACCACCTACGGGGTATCCATTGTGGAGAATTGTGCATAATGTACAAAAGTTGAGGCCCCCAAACCATTTTGATTAAATTTATTCTACCAATTACTGATAAGGGGAGTTTACACCATGCATTGCATGTCATTTGAAGTTTTTTAAAAAGGGGTAGTAAATTATCTTCCAAGTATTTTTTTGGATTGACCGATACTTGAATTCCTAGATATTTAATGAGGAGACCACTTTAAGCGGTCTTGCACTATCCGGCAAAGTAACCATTGGTTCATCCACTGGGAGAATAACGGATTTACTCCAATTGATGGAGAATCCCGACAATGAGCCAAAGTGCTGTATGAGCTGCATCACATTTGTAAGTGATACCTCCACATCCCCTAGGTAAAGTAAAGTATCGTCCGCATAAAGAGAGATCTTATCAGATACTGGTCCTCTGATAAAACCCACAATAGACTGTGAGGATCTTACCATCTCTGCTAGTGGCTCAAGGGCCAATGCGAATAACAGGGGTGAAAGTGGGCACCCCTGTCTCGTAACCCTAAAAAGGGGAAACGAATCTGACAGATCACCATTTACGCGGATTCTAGCCGTAGGGGCCGAATACAGCAGTCTAACCCATTGAATATAATTGTCTCCTAAGCCAAAACGCTTCAAAGTTTCCCATAAGTACGGCCATTCAACGCTGTCAAAAGCCTTGGCAGCATCCAATGATAGTATTGCTCTTTTGCCAGGATTGTCAACAGGGATATGGAGATTGCTAAAAAGTCTTCTTATATTAAGAGCTGTGGATCTCGATGGAATAAACCCGGATTGGTCCCTATGGATCACTTTATGGATAACTTTAGCTAGTCTTGTGGCCAACACCCTTGCCAACAGTTTAACATCTGTAGTCAACAACGATATGGGCCTATAAGAGTCTGGTAGATGGGCCTCTTTACCAGGTTTAGGAAGGAGGACAATAATAGCTTCATTCATGGATTGAGGTAAACTTCCTGTTTTTTTGGCATCTTCAAATACTTCCCTTAAGTGTGATAATAGGGTTTCAGAGTAGCGCTTATATACTTCCGCCGGCAAGCCATCCGAACCCGGAGACTTACCAGGAGAAGAGAGTGCCAACGCCTCCAAGAACTCCGCAGCCCTAAGGGGAGCGTTCAGCTGAACTACATCCTGAGTCGGGAGTTGCGGTAATTGGCATTGATCTAGAAAAGAGTTAATTTCTGTCAGTGTGGGATTGACCTTAGAGGAGTACACATCAGCATAGAAATCTCTAAACGTGGACAATATCTCTGCATGGGAAGAAACCAGAGTGCCTGATGAGTCAGTGATTGCTTCTATGTGGGATGAGCCTTTTTGTGAGCGTATCATCATGGCAAGCATGTGCCCTGTGGTTTCTCCCTCTTCAAAATATTTTTGTTGAAGAAAAAATCTTTTCTTTTCCGCAGTAGTTAACACCAGATGGTTGGCCATATGTTAAGCCTCAAGAAAAGATTTCTCGGTACTCTCTGAGGGGGATTCGATAAAAGCAGATTCAGCCCTCTTGGCCTCTTTTAAAACAGTTTGCTCCCAGTTCTTGGTCTCGGTCTTAATGGTATTAATAGATTTAATGAATTGTCCTCTCAGAAATGCTTTTAATGTGTCCCAAAAAATGCCAGGACGAGAAGAATGTTTATTAAACCTAATGAAAGAATCTAAGTTGTCAAAAATGGGGTCAGGAGTAGGAAACAATGACAAACAAAACGGGTTAAGTTTCCAGTAATTCTTCTTTAAGACACCCGACGTAGAAATCTCTATACATAGGGGGGAATGATCAGAGACAGTTCTGGCTTCATAATTTGTGGAGGTTACTAATGATAGCATCAAGTCATTACCCAGACCGAGATCAATCCTGGAGAGGCCCTTGTGTGTAGTAGAAAAACATGAGTAACATTTTACTAGCGTATGGCTCATCCTCCATACATCCCTCAATTCCAGTTCCGCAACAAGGCGGGCAAAGGGAGTCTGTCCCCCTCTCATCCCACCCGAAGGGATTTTTGCGGACATCTTATCTAGCTCCTGATAGGAACTTTTATTAAAATAAGGTAAAACACTTACAAATTGGAAGTATAAAAAGAGCATTTGCCAGCCGGCAAGCGAGCGCCCGTTCGTAGTTGCGTGCGATGACGTCAGAACGTTAACCTCCCGACGTACGTTTCGTCTAATCACTGACGTCGTCTGGGGAATGGGCGACCCTCTGACACATCGCAGTATAAAACAAAAGAAGCCACAGCCTATTGTGACATCTCGGAGGCGTCAACCATAGGCAGCCAATCCGCTGCCGGGATGGAACCCAGAAGCAACCTGACCAGCTATTCGATCCAATCAGCTGCCGGGATGAAACCCGGAAGCTGCTAACTCAGTTAATCAATACCCGGTTCATAAACAACCACAGGCAAGACCATTGAAATACCGAAAAATAAAAAATCAACACTGAACACTCAAACGAAAAAAGCACACAAAAGAAAAATCTAAATCTCACATGCATAAATGAAATATCGCAGTGGTATAGGGTCATACCCCCTCCATTGACCTCAAGGCTGCTAGATAGTAAAAATAGATTACGGCCTAACGCCATCTTGTGGACGGAACAGAAAATGTCACCCAAAAAAAAGGGTATCAATAAAATTTTTTTGAAAAGTATTTAGTTATTGGAATATGACGCCATCTAGTGATAATAAGCAAAAACTATATATATGATTCATGGCCCAAAAATACGGGCCAATAAACAAAAGTTTTTTACCATAATGTAAAATCTTAATTTGGATGGATGGATCCATAATTCATACCTAACACACAGTGTTGGCATAATAAACTAACCATAAAAATTTACAAATAATATATAGATAATTTATAAAACAGAAAACCCAAAAAATACACAAATTAGAGAGGAGTATGGTTATGGAAAACCTCTATGTGTAAATGGATACACACATTTAGGCCAATTATGTCTCCGAGATCTCGCAACAAGTTCACAGCAATGTATAGGGTAAACTTAACATATATGTTCCAAAAAGTGTCCATAATGTGGACAAAACACCATAAACATACATCATATAAATGAGCAGTCTAATACAATCAAACATACCAAATAATAAGAAAATGCTAAAAACAGGCAGGCCCGAAAAATGCACATAATATGAAAAAATCACCTCCTAAGAATTATCTATAAACGCATTTAGGTCTACTTCCACGTTCAACCCAAATGGTGTGTAACTCTTAATTCGGTGTATCCAGGCCATTTCAAGGCGCAAAATACCTTGAACCAGGGAACCACCCCTCCAGGGACAGGTGAATTTATCTATCCCCAAAAATATAGTTTTGTCTGGACTTTTATTGTGGACTTCCAGGTAATGTCTGGACACAGGATGCTTCGGGAAGCCATTAATGATGTTTGTCACATGCTCATTAAGCCTAACCATCAGGGGTCGCATAGTCCTGCCCACATATTGTAGCCCGCATGGGCACTGGAGCAGGTAAACAACCCCCTTGGTAGAGCATGTGATGAAGGGCTTGATCTCGAACTCAACCTATGTACTATTGGATCTAAAGGAGTGAATTCTCCTATGCGGGTATTCATTCAGCGAGCAAATTCTACATTTTCTATACTGATAAAATCCCGTAAGGCTATCAAAAAACCCTTTCTTAAAAGAGGGGGGGGTCAATAATATTATTGGCAATAGTGTTCCTGAGGGAAGGTACCCCCCTATAGACCACCTGAGGTTTAACCGGGAGAATAGTATTAAGAGTAGGATCACTTTGAAGGATGTGCCAATGTTTCTTGATCAATTGACTCACCGTCCTATGCTGAATAGAGTATGTAGTAACAAAAGGGGTGGAAGGTGTCCTAATGGTATTAGATGTCCTCTCTTTCACTCCTATCAATACGTGACACTTCTTTAAGAGTATTTCTCAAGAAGGTGTCAGATAACATGTTATTAAATAACACGTTATCTCCTCCGATTCCGCAACATGTCTGGTTGATGAATGGCTGTTCAGAAACAAACTGAAACGCTCACTAAACTTCTACTAACACAAAATTAGCAGAAGGAGCCCAAAGGGTGGCGCTAAAGAGCTAAAAAACCATGTAGTACGTCTAGTACATCACTACGTTCGTAATTGTTAGCCAACATTTGTGTGACTGTGTGTATGCAAGACAAGTTTGAGCCAACACCCTTCGGATAAAATTCCATGGTTTTGTTGTCGAAAAGTCTGATCATGTGTACGGGGCTTTAGAGCCCACACTAGCCTTATTTACAATAAACACATTATAGCAGACAACAGAGAGACAGGTGGCTGGAGTCAATGACATCAGCATCTTCTATGAGTCCCAACTAATATGGCATATACAGGGTTCCCAGAGTCTGTGTGTTTTGGGGGGACATGGACTTGAATCCAAAGTAATATTACTTCAAGGTCCCAAGGAATACACCTCACAAAGAGTATTGTTCCCTTAAAATCCAGGACCCATAATCAGTAGGCAAGAGGCTAGCATTCAGTCCTCTCCAAAAGCCCCTGCCCCGGCTAGGTATGTCACAGTGATGATGACTCAGTAATTTTTTTGTCCCCTGCCTGCCCCCTTTTTCTTTAATTGTCAGCCACAGTTTTTCTGACTGCAACACTGGTGTTCCTCCTTTTTTATTTTATTTTTATTTTTTTTATAGTTTTTACATTTCTGTCAGCATCAGTCCTCAATTTAAAGTGCACCACACACCACTTTTCATTCAATAAAGTGCATCCAATCACACATTTCCCAGTTTCTACTGTTAAATGTAGGTAATAAGCCCCCAATCATGTCTGGGAGGCCTACAAGGGGAGGCAGGTATTACCATGTCACTAGAGCCAGCAGCTTCTGTAAAGGTAAAGGTGGACTTGGTCCATCCTCAGGCAGGGCACATTCATCTCTGTTTAGTGATGTTGCCCATGCTATCCAGGCACAGCATTCAGAGCAGGTGGTGGACTGGCTTACTAAACCATCCTCATCCGCCTCTATAACCCAAGATGACGCTAGTGCGCAGTCCACTGAAGCTGCCAGAGTGGCTTATTTTGCCTCCTTGTCCACAGCTACTCCTGCCATAGCCCCAGCAATATGCATGGAGGAGTCAGCTGAATCATTTGAACACAGCATCTGCCACTTGCTTCTTGAGGATGCACAGACATTACATCAGATGATGGAGTTGTTATCTGCAGGCCCTCTTCCGACAGCTTAGCTGTGTGGGCCTTTTTTAACACATGTGCAGCCGATTGCACATTGGTGGTTTTGTACCGTGGAATGCATATTGTTTGCAGCAAATCACTTTAAGGTCTTAAACAAGCAGTTTTACACATGAGTAGATACTTGTTATTTATTTTTACTTTAATAAAATGTATTTACACTATGGGCGCCCGGTTTTTGTGTTTCAATATATTTTTATTTTTCAAAAAGAAAAAAATTAAAAGGGGAAAAGGGAGGAGGGGAGAACAGTACATGACATGACTACATCTCGAGTCAGCGTAATACAGATGACCAACACGGTCGCATGACAAACAACTTAAGGAAGCTTTGGAGTACAGAACATCATAGTATATAGTAAACAAAGTTAGACATGAGCTTTGCACATGGTAATCATGAGAAGACTATATGATCAGATATCGTAGATGTTGTATGTGATATTGGGAGGAAGAGGTCCGCCACCCCAATTGGGGACACACTGTGGTGGGGCCTCCCCACCCCCGACATCCTCCCAACTAGAGAAAGAAAAATGTCAATTCTCTAAGAGGAATGAAGGTGATATTACCCGAGGCTACCAAATTTATGCTCACCGCAGTGGGTGTGTGAGTTGATCTGATGTCTTCCGATCATTAAAGAGCTCTTTCAGAAACTGTTCAACATTAGTAACTAAATAGTTGATAATGAAAATAAATGAATTAGAAGACGGGGAGTATGGACTCCAATATGGCTGTTCAAATCTGGGCCAGGGTCGGAGGCAAACTCAAAATGACCCCCGACCGAGGCCCAGGTCATGGCCATTTGAGAACAGGCCGATGCCCAAGACCATCAATAAGGAGAGAAGGTGGGAAGAGAAAAGGACGAAAGGCGTAGGGAGAGAAGAAAAAGAGAAATGGGGGGAGAGAGAGTAGAGGAGATAAAGGTTGAAAGAGATGCATAAGAGTCGACTGAGGGGGAAGAGACATATCTAGGTGCGACAGCTCTGGGGAAGAGTCAAAGAGTGACGCCAATGTAGTTTGCCCAGGGTTCCCAAATTTGTTTGAATTTGGTCGAGCGTTCCAGGATCACACTAGCCATTTTTTCTTGGTTCATAATCCAAGAGATCTTTCTTTTGGCTAGGATTGTTGAGACTGAGGATTTTTTCCAGGCTTTGGCTAGGGTGAGTTTAGCTCCTAGAATGATGAAGAAGATGAGGCGTTGCGTGGCCCTGGGGACTTCCCTCACTGGGAAATTGAGGAGTGCTACCAGCGGGGACACCTGCACAGGCCTTTCAGCAATCCTACTAATCCAAGTGAAAATCCTGTGCCAGAAATGTCTGATTCTAGGACAGGTCCACCATGTATGAAACATGTCTCCCCTAAGGCCACATCCCCGAAAACAGAGGGATGAAGCTGAAGGGTAGAAGCAAGCTATTTTGGAGGGTACCAAGTACCATCTAGTTAGCACTTTCAAGCTAGCTTCTACTAGTCCAGTGTTTAGAATGCCTTTGTAAGACTGGGAGAAGTTCCTGTGCCAAGTTTCCAGCTGCCAGCTTTGAGATAGATCCTCTTCCCAGGCTAGCATGTAAGGTGCCTTGAACTGCGCAGAGGATAGTGCCCTGTAAATCACCGAGATGCCCCCCCTCTGCTCGCAGGCCTGGCCACACCATATTTCATAAGGAGTCATTTGGGGTCCATTCGGTAGAGACCTACATTTATTGTGTAAGTAGCTTGATATTTGGGAGAATCTAAAGGATTCAGACTGTGGCATATCGAGTTTGCTGACACAAAAAGCTTTAGAGAGTGGACCTAAAGGTCTAAGGAAGTGTCCTATTCTGTACATCCCTTTGTCGAGCCACCATTTAAAGTCAGAAATATTGAGACCTGGGGGGAAATCGGGATTGTGGAACAAGTGCTGTAGTGGTGCCGTGGGGGATGTTAAGCGGTTGTTGCTTTTCAGTCTGTCCCATAATGCAACGGAATGTGACAATGTTGGGGAAAGGATGGGGAGTCTGAGTTTCTTTGGGCTCCAGAGGAGGAAGTCTAGGGTGTGGAGGGGGACTGCTTGTCTCTCTATGTGGATCCAATCAGGATGTTCCCGTCGAGAGTAGACTGTAGAAATCTGGGCTAATTGTGCCACTTGTAGGTACCAAATTAGGTTTGGCAAACCCAAGCCGCCTTCTGACCTAGGTCTAAACAGGATCGCTTTGGAGAATCTGAGTCCCCCTTTACCCCATGTATGTATCTAACAATGTTGGCCTGGAAGCGTTTTAGGTGGATATTATCGACCGGTATCGGAAGAGCTCTAAAATAGTATAGGATGCAGGGGAGTAGTGTCATCTTGATTGTGTTGATTCTGCCTAGCCAGGTCAGGGACAGTCTGGACCAACAAGATAGGTCCTCCTCCAGTTTTTTGTAAAGAGGGGGAAAATTGGCTTGATAAAGGAGTTCAGTCTTAGGAGTCAGCTGTATCCCTAAATATGAAATGGAAGAGTCGCTCCATGAGAACCGAAAGCTGTCCCTGAGTCTGGCCAGGAGAGGTTCTGTAATATTGACATTAAGCGCCTGGGATTTGTCGTAATTGACCCTGAGGCCTGAGATCTTCCCAAAATCATCCAAGAGATGGCATATATTGGGGAGTGATGTCAGCGGGGAAGATACAAATAGTAAGATGTCCTCCGCAAATAATGCGCATTTATGACACCTGGAGCCACTTTGAATACCTTGAATGTTTGGGTTGTTTCTGATGGCAATCGCCAGGGATTCGATTGCTATGGTGAAGATCAACGGGGAGAGTGGGCACCCCTGTCTTGTACCTCTAGATATGGGGAAGGAGTCTGAGTAGAACCCCTGCAGACGCACCTGAGCTGAGGGAGTTGAGTACAAAGCGTGAATGACATTGAGAAAAGAATCCCCAAATCCCCATTTTTGTAGTAAATTGAAAATGTAGGGCCATTGGACAGCGTCAAACGCTTTTTGTAAGTCCAGAGAGAGAAGACATCCCTGCCTGGATGAGCCCCCATCCCAGTTGGAATTGATAAGGGATACTATGTCTATCGCTCTTCGTATTTGGTCGGGACCCTGTCTCCCCGGTATGAAGCCCACTTGGTCTTTATTAATGTATATGCTAATGAAGGAAGTCAGGCGGTCTGCAAGGATCTTAGTCAGAATCTTTAGGTCATTGTTGATGAGAGATATTGGTCTATAGTTGCTGACCGAGCTGGTGTCCTTATCTGGCTTGGGGAGGACCGTGATGTAGGCCGTGTTAAGTGAGGTATCGAGGGGGTCCCCTTTCCTAAGAGCATTGAAGAATCTAGCCATGTATGGGGCGAGCAAAGTAGAGAATGATTTGTAATATGGTATGGAAAAACCATCTGGGCCTGGGGCTGAGTGTGATTTCAGGTTTTTAATTACCTTTGGCAGAAATAGGAGAATCTAGTATCCGGCAGTGCCTAGCTTCTAATTTGGGAATCTGTATGCTGTTTAGGAAGAGGTCCATAGCCTCTGGAGAAGGGCTGGTTCCACCACTGTTAGGAATTCCCCCATTATCCATTGAGGGTTTTGGGACAGAGTGCTACCCTGAATCCTGATCTTTGGTAGGGCCGGAGATCGGAATTTCGGGGATAATTTGCCTGCAAGCATAGGACCGATGCAATCGCCATTGCTATAGAATCTGTTTCTATTCCACCTAAGCCATTTTTTAGCCTTAGTAGTTAAGGCGAGGTTTAGGGCTGTGCGTGCTGCATCCAGCTGGGTGATAGGAACAGTATTTCGGTCCGCTTTGTGTTGTTTAATTAAGGCTGTATATTCCCTATCCAGCTTTTCTATGTCGGTTTTGTTTTCTTTGTTAATTTGAGAGGCTAATTGGATCAGGTGTCCTCTTATCACTGCTTTATGAGCCGCCCAGAGACAAGAGGGGCTAGTGTCTGCTGTATCATTAATGAGGAAGTAGTTATGTATGTTAGTTTCAATATCTTTCATTCTGATCGGATCACTCAGGATGGACTCGTTAAGCCTCCATCTTCGGGTAGGTTTATGGCCCCTCGGGTGCTGAAGTACAAGGACTACATCTTTAATATATGCCCTGTGCGTTAGTGGAATGGATGCTGAGGCTATAAGGATGTGATCGATTCTCGCAAAAGACCTATGGGGGTTGGAGAAATGCGTGTAGTCTCGCAGCGTAGGATTTACTTCCCTCCATATGTCTATTAGTCCCTGCTGGAAGATAAGTTTAGCTATGCATAGGCTCTGCTTTGTCAGTCTAATGAGGCGCTTGCCCAGGGGACGTGATTTGTCCATGCCCTGGTCAAAGGCCGAGTTAGAATCGCCTCCATAAATCACTGTGCCCTCCAATAGTGGCGTTAGTGTTGTGAACATGTTTTGAAAGAAGGCAAACTGGCATTATTGGGAGCATAATACAAGATTAGAGAGTATAGTTGGTTGTCTAATTCCCCCACTAAGAGAAGGTAGCGCCCGTCCAGGTCCCTGAATTCAGATTTGGGGGTAAATTTACATCGTTTGGAAATAAAAATACCCACCCCCTTTGTTTTGTTCTCAGCATTGGCAAGTTTAAAGAAGGGGAATTTGGAGTGGATGAATGAAGGGTTGAAACTTCTAGGAAAGTGAGTTTCCTGCAGAAGGATCACATCTGTTTTTTGGGAATGTAAGTATTGAAAGACTTTGCATCTTTTGGACGGGGAATTCAGACCTTGGGCATTATGGGACACTATTTTGAGGGGCGCGTTTACAGGTGTGTCATTAGCCATTGAGCAGAGGTAAGAGCAGAGATGGGTAATCAACAACACTCACCATCCTGTATCCACGGGTTCCAAGGTTCCTCAAACGATGAGCGGAGAGCGGTGAGGGCAGCAGTAGATGTCTAAAGTAGCCTCCCAGTCGACTCCTGTGGTGAAAAGCGTGTTAGAATATATGCAGAGAAGGGAAATGGGAAGGTAAAGAGGAAAGACGGGAAGCAAGGGAGATCCCCGGAGAATGGAGGGGACAGAGTCCTCCATCAAGAAGTGTGAGTCGCAGAAGAATCTCTCCAGGAGGAAGAGATTGGTCCTGTCCAGTGGCAGTTGGAGTACTAAAAACCACTAGGCAGAAAGGGGGGCATGAACACCGCCCCAGCAGAGGGACCTCCTAATAGAGTAGTTAAAATGAAAATCCTAGAAATAGGCACTTGGCCCGACACATACACCTCAACCTCCATCAAAGTTATGCTTTCACTTTAAGTAAAGCCCGGAGGAGAAGATGTACAGGTCAACATACTATTAATCCAACTAATAAACAAGTATTAGAACTGTGCGAAGGGACCTGGAATAACAAGGGAAATCGGGGATTACGCCCATTCAGCCGGGGAGAGGCACTACGAGGGGACCTCCAAAGTCAGCATGGTTTATTGAGAATAGTTCCCAGGGTCGGTCTAGCATGACGGATACCCGCCCTCCCCCCTACCCACCCAGACTGACCAGAAGCTGTGAAGGCGTAGTTCAAAGTTAGTGTATGAAGAAAACTATGGGTTAACAGCGTCTCCGAGGATTGTGCCCCCCGAGATCGCCTCAAAAGAGGCGTAAGGGTGTCCCAACTTGACACTTATCTCGGGGGTCACAAACGGGGAGACCCCACCCCTCAGCTAACATCTGAAGAGGGGAGGGAAAAAAAAGACTACTAAAAATAAGGACTGGAGTTCATGGAGGATTAGTTTCCTTGGACTTCTTGGTTCTTGCCTTTTCCCAAACCGGATTCAGGGGACTCGTGGGCAAATGTCTCTTTGCTGAGTTAGGTTGATTTCCTGGGTGGCGTGCAGTTGGGTCCTGGTTGATGAAGCCTAATTGAAGAAAAAGCTTTTCTCCTTCCTGCAAGGATCCGAAGGTATATGCCTTGCCTTTGTGGAGCAATTTAAGTTGAAAAGGGAAGAGCCACCAGTATTTGATTTCTCTGTCCGTCAGGATTTGGAGTAGTGGCTTTAGGGTTCTCCTTTTTTGTATAGTTAAGGGGGATTAGTCAGCAAATATTTGCAGACGGTGCCCCTGAAACACTATTTCAGACATGGATCTCGATTTCCTCATTACCTCTTCTTTGATTGAGAAGAAATGTGGTTTCACCACGACGTCACGGGGGAGGCCGTCTGCTCTAGGAGGCCGGAGGGCTCTGTGGGCCCGATCCAGCTCAAGCCTGTGCTGTGGGGTGTCTGGGAGCAAATCTTTAATGAAGATTTTATAGTTTCAGGGATGTCCTTGTAGGATTCAGGGAGCCCCCTGACCCGAAAGTTGTATCTTCGATTACGGTTTTCAAGGTCATCAATCTTAGCATTAGCAGTCTCTAGTTGTTCCTGCAAGGTCTGTATACATGCAGTATTTTGGTTTGTTCTGGAAATAGTGGAGTCCAGATTAGATTCAATTATTTCCATGCGGGTGCCAATGTTCTGGAGATCTGCTTTAATGTCACTGGTTATTTTGTGCGCTGTATTATGAAGGCCTCTGTCTAGTAGTTCTGCAAACTTTGTAAATAGATCTGCTACTAATGCTGGCTGGAGTAGGCCTGAATCCCCATGCTGTAGTAGCTGGTGAGACTGGGGAGGGCCTGCATCCATTGGGGAAAACCCCAGGCCTGCCAGATTATGCTCCAGGAGAGAAGCAGTGGATGCTGGAGAGGCTGGGTTCAAGGGGATGTTGCCTGCAAGGTGTTCTGGCTGAAGCAGGGAGGGGGAGGCCATGTATGGGGGATTCGGCTGGGCGGCCTGAGGGGAGCTGTGAGGTGCGGTCGCCATCTTGGCAGTCTCGGCCTGCGGTATAGCGGCTTCAATTGCCGGTTTCAGGTTTCTTCTTACCGCTCCCGAGTACATCGGGAATGTCCCCGGGGATTCTGGTGGCCGTGTAGGGCTAATCCAGGTGTCGATCGCCGGTCCAAGTGCCGAAATTTAGGTCCGGTCTGCTGAGGCGGGACGGAGCTCCAGGACTACGCGTCCATCTCGTCGCATGCGCCGTGGGGCGCCCCGTTTTTATTCTCTCAGTATGCACATGGAGTGAAGAGGAGAAGTAAATAAGAGGCTGACCCGATCTCCTATTTCATACAAGGCTCAGAAATATTGTTCCGGTGAGTGAGGATATGTAGGAGGGGAGCACAGAGTGTGACACCTGGAGCACTGGGTTAGTGCATACAGAGGCACTGAGCACCTTTATATCACAGTCTACCAACTTGCATTGAATGTGGATTATTCATCTTAACATGGAACACTTTATAGCATATGAAATTTCACTGAATGCGGACTGTTTAATGGTTTCACAGCATGGAGCACTTTACTGCAATTTTTGCATATGAATGCATTACTGAACACTTTATATTTAATTCACCTAAATGTTGTATACTTTATCTGGTAATGGTATATGTCAATTATGTAGCGCCACACACTTACGATCTTTTCTACCTTTGATTAACCTTTAAGGATATACACAGTGCAGGCAGTCACCCATAGAGTACACCCAGCATATTGCTAAAGAGGGTCTACTATTAAACCATACACCATTTTTTTTTACATTTTTCCATCAGTTTTCATGCACATATGAGATGAATGAGGCCTTAAAATGCTAATAGCTTTTGGATCATGTATTTTGTGAGTTTTAATGGCTCATTGAGGTTGATATACTAAAGGAGTAGAGAATGTTCACTTACCAAAGTATATTTTTATTGAGCTTAGTGAACACTTCCAATCCAATCATATGCAAGGCAACATCCTGTTTTTTAACCTCTTGGCACCGGTGCCTCCGGGCCCTTTTAGAGGTTTATGACACCAGGAGGTGAGGCACGGCTTTAGATCACATGACCGCTGTGACTGGCTGTCACAGCGGCCACATGGTCCAAAAACTCCTGATCGCAAGGAGCCATCGGGAGCTTTCGGTAAAGCAACAGTAACTGTGCGGGGAGCGTGCAGCGTGCTCATTCTCGGCACAGGTGTATTGGGGGCAGTTAACTCAAATATGCGGCCCCTCGGCATTAAGGACCAGGAGCCAAGCATATTTCCATATGGTCAGTGCCAAGGGGTTAATTCCTCTAATTAGGCATTAAGAACAAGCATAGTTTTATTTTAGTCAATACTCACTTTGCTATGTGGACATTCCCTGCTTCTTTAATAAATCAACACAGTTGCTGGTAAAGATGGGACAATGATTCATAAAGAAATTTAGATTTATAAGAAATAAAGGCTTGTAACAGTAAAGTTATTAATAATAATGTAATGTGGAAAAAACACATATGCAATATTTAAAGTGAACCTTGCATCTCAAAATATAAAGCAGCATTATAATTTTTCAATAAAGCTGTATGATATCATAAGTATGCTGCAGGCAGGAGAAAGCATTTCCTAAGTCTCCCCTATCTTATTCATCAATTAAACAGAAGCAGGCCAGGATGTACTGCAGATGCTGAACATGGATGATTCTTAGGCAAAGATATCATGCTTCTGGAGATAAACAAACAGGTGGAAGGCATTATTATTGTGATAACTGCAAGCAGTCATAAATACCAGTAAAGCTGTCATAGATGGAACGAAATTCATCTGGTTCAGTAGCTGCCAGTCAAATTTGAATCCAAGTGTGCCCGGCCCTGTTCTGCAAAAGTCGATCGGGAATGTTGAGAAATGTATCTTGATCAGAGGCTGCAGCCATTGATTAGTGTATTCAAACAGCAGAGAGTCCTGCTTTCAGAGTACAATGTCCCAGTGGGGTGATTCCCCCATCTACCTCATTTGTGTTGATGGAGAAATCCATTCATTTTTTTTCATTCAGCTCACTGGGGCTGAGCAATAAAAAAAATCATCTATGGCCATCTTAAAGGAGTTGTAAAGTCTCATGGTTTTTTGACTTAATGCATTCTATGACAAATCCCGTGACACAGGAGCCGAGGCGGGGCCAATGGACTGTGTCAATTGACAAAGCCACTGGAATCGGGAGCAAGCCCGCACAAGTGTCCCCTTGGACTCCATGGGGGCACCCAATGAAAAGGAGGGGCCAAGAGCACCACCGGGGGACCCCAGAAAAGGAGGATCTGGGCCGCTCTGTGCAAAACCCTTGCACCCTTGCACAGAGCAGGTAAGTATAACATGTTTGTTATTTGAAAAAAAAAACAACAAACCTTTACAATCACTTTAAAAGTTATTTATTAGTTAGTTACATATTATTTAGCATGCATGCAGTCAACATGAAAAATATATATTTCCCCCTTCCTCCTCTCTTCATTTCTTCTGTAAACCCTCTCAAGTTGCCCCCAGTCTTTGCTTAGCACTGAAATCTACTCTTATAAGTATAACCATATCTAGAAGATGAAATGCTAAATTGCTTCTTGGAACGAAATAACTGTTTTACTGTTTACTATTTTCTAAAAGCAAGGTTTTATTGTAACATCAAACAATATGTACTGTATATATGTATATATGAATATGACTCTTAACTTTAATGCTCTATTCTTAGCTTTTATATTATATTAGTAAAAGAAAGAAAAAATATATCTGATGTTAAGTATGCTTAAAAAAACACAAAAATGTTAAGGATAGGTCTGTATAAAACTAACATTAGAATGTTAGATTTAGCAAAACTAAAATACTGTTTTTTTTTAGTCTCTTTTTTTTTTTACTTTGTAAAACATAAAGTAAAAAGAAACTTTAGATTACTTCTCTTCATGCACCATCAACTTTGTATGCTCAACAACACAAATTGGCTTATGATTAATAAAACCTTTATGAAGGTGTTGACAAATACACTGAAAAACTTTAGTATTTTCAAGGTAACTATTTACTGTAAGTGAAACTAACATTCCCGTAATATTCCTTTTAAAGTATTGTCAGAAAAGATATTTTAAAGAGTGCATTCAGGTATGAAAGTTGAATTGGTATGAAAGCACACTATTTTTCTGTACCTGGTGGTTTTAGGTTTTTAGATACTTTCAGTGTTTGAATTACCCACACTACATTAAGCTGGGTTATAATATTTATCTAATATGTTCTATCAATTAGTTTTTGCTTTTACTGCCTGTTCCTAGTTGATTTATTATGTATGGGATCAGAAACTACTGACTTCAAGACCACGTTTTACAGTGTTTGTGTGTGTAAGTTTCTTGAGGCTAAACTTGAAAGAAAAAAAAAGTGTTGTTCGACTGTCTCAAGCATTCACACAGCCATCACAAATCATCATCGTGATTTGTCTAATATGTTTACTTCCTGTAGTCTGTAGCATTATATAGTGGCCATAATGCAGTGTTTTCCTGAAATACCATAATCAGTAAAATAGTTCATCCTGGCCCCTAGATGGAGTCGACGATATTACACAAATTACAGGGATTATTTGTGATGGCTGTGTGAATGCTTGGGTCTTTTGCACAGCAATTTCTTTTGTAAATAGACACCTTAAAATAGATGAAAACCCCAAAGAGCTCTGTGTATCAGACACAATTATAAATTTTGCCAAAGCAAAAAATGTTTTCTTCTCTTTATGTCTACACACCTGGACTCCAGTGGTGGCTGCAAGACATCCTAGCATAGGTTACTGGTGGTGACAGCAGTGGACTATGCCTGCATAATATGTGTTAAAACAGCCCTCTGAAGTCTCCATTGGAAGACCCTGTGACAGGATGACAATGCTGTAAAAAAAAACCCAAAAAAACACATATACAAGTACACATACAAATGTGCGCATATTACGTAAAAGAGTCCACTCTTTAACAATTAATCATCTTGCAAAACAGTGTCCTTGGAAATAAATTTCCCATTGCAAAATGTGCTTAAACAGTTTTGAATTACTCCTTCATGTCTTCCACCAGTTTCATGAACTATTCACAACAGTACACACCCTAAAGCCTAGTATACATAAGCTGAATGTCAGGTGGTATGGGCAAGTTCAATAAAAAACAGCCGACATTCGGTCAGTGTGTACTGCAATCGGTCTGACAGAAGCTGGGCGACTTCTGTCGAAGGGGCATGACCAAAAAAGATCTGCCAATCGACTCCTGATCAGTGCCATTCCAGTTAGCCAATGGTTGACTGGAATGTTTTGGTGGGGGGCTGTTCTCCTGTCAAACAAAACAGCAGAGGAGATCGCTATATTAACGTCCGATAGTTAATACAGCAGCTCCTCCTGAGCTGTAATTTTTTTACGTTCAGCCCTGCTGAGTTGAATGAAGAAAAAAAAAAAAACTACTAGTGTGTACTAGGCTTAAGGGATAAACACTTACTGGTTGGTAAAAACTCTTATGCCGTGTACACACGAGCGGACTTTTCGACAGCAAAGGTGCGATGGAACGAATCCGCCGGACAATTCAATCGTGTGTGGGCTTCATCAGACCTTTACTTTTGAAAAATCAGACGGACTTTAGATTTAGAGCATGTTTCAAATCTTTCTGACGGATTCGAGTCCGGTCGAAAAATCCGTTCGTCTGTAAGCTAGTCCAACGGACAAAAAATTACACAAGGGCAGCTATTGGCTACTGGCTATGAACTTCCTTATTCTAGTCCCTTTGTACGTCATCACGTTCAAACCAACAGACTTTCGACCGGACTTTAGTCCGTTCGTGTGTGGGAAGTCCAGTCGTTCAAAAGTCCATAGTAACTCCGTCGAAATTCCGTCGGAAAGACCGTTGGACCTTTGATGCTGAAAAGTCTGCTTGTGTGTACGCGGCATTAATAAAATTTTAGCTGAATTTCCTTTACTCCTTCCTCCTCCTCCAAAGTGCAGGCTCTCCTGGTTTTTCAGTATCAACTCAGCAAAAATAAGCTAGAAGCATAGCATAAATCCTTTAAAAAACATTAGTAAAAAGCAATATAAAGAGAACTTAAATTCCCTTGTGCTGTACATGTATGACATATGCTTTATTGAATATTGCTAACTTCGTGCATCAGAAGAAGGTTTACTGATACTTCCTTATGAATGTGATGACATCACTGGCTGCTCCCTCTCAACCAGTGGCGGAACTACCACCATAGCGACTTACGCGGGCGCTATGGGGCCCGCTGCCGAGTGCGGACCGCATAGGGCCGATCCCAGGTGGGTGCGCATGGTGCAGTGCATTCGGGCACCAGAGAGGTGGGGAATAAATAAGTGAAGCGCTAAGGTTGCAAAAAAGCTAATTTGCATAAATTATGTAAATGTGACTTAACCACCTCAATACAGGGCACTTACACCCCCTTCCTGCCCAAGCCATTTTTCAGTTTTCAGCGCTGTCGCACTTTGAATGACAATTGCGCGGTCATGTTACACTGCACCTTAATTAAATTTTTATCATTTTTTTCCCCACAAATAGAGCTTTCTTTTGGTGGTATTTGATCACCTCTGCGGTTTTTATTTATTGCGCTATAAACAAAAGAAGAGGGACAATTTTGAAAAAACACAATATTTTTTACTTTTTGCTATAATAAATATCCGATTTTTTTTTTTTTTTTAACAAATTTTTTCCTCAGTTTAGGCCGATACGTATTCTTCTACATATTTTTGGTAAAAAAAAATTGCGATAAGCGTATATTGATTGGTTTGCGCAAAAGTTATAAACTCAGAAAAAATGAGAATAATTTCTGAAAAATGTGCTAGTAAAATAATGTGCTAGTATAACAACTGCACAACAAACAAAGTCCAAAAAACGAAAATGGTGATTTATCAAGTCCAAAAAAATCCAATTAGATGTGCAGTCCCGTTAAAAAAGAAACAAAAGAAAAAAATGCTGGTATAATGAAAAATGTGCTAGTATGGTGACTATACCATAAATAAGGTGAGAGATAGAAATTGGAGTGTTAATATTGAACAGAAACACATCAAATAAACAAGGATTAACAGATAATGAATGTGAGTTCAAACTCAAAAAAAATGAGAATAATTTCTGAAAAATGTGCTAGTAAAATAATGTGCTAGTATAACAACTGCACAATAAACAAAGTCCAAAAAACGAAAATGGTGATTTATAAAGTCCAAAAAAATCCAATTAGATGTGCAGTCCCGTTAAAAAAGAAACAAAAGAAAAAAATGCTGGTATAATGAAAAATGTGCTAGTATGGTGACTATACCATAAATAAGGTGAAAGAAAGAAATTGGGGTGTTAATATTGAACAGAAACACATCAAATAAACAAGAATTAACACATAATGAATGTGAGTTCAAACTCAGAAAAAATTAGAATAATTTCTGAAAAATGTGCTAGTATAATAATGTGCTAGTATAACTGCACAATAAACAAAGTTCAAAAAACAGAAATGGTGAATTGTATAGTCCAAAGAAATCCAATTAGATGTGCAGTCCCGTTAGACATATGGGGGATTCCAATCACCAGTATGAACTGTGAAGGAAAAAAACAGTACCACCACCATAAACAGGGGGAGGCTTACCAGATCTTATTGACTTGGCGGGGCTTACACCACCCAAGTCTGCAGAGCTTATTAGGTTGAACACATCTATTGGAAACAACTGGTCCTAGATCTGTATCAATCAATCGACCTTGGACTGTCACTGAATAGTGACTTGAAGGCTCCAATCATCGTGAGGAGGGTGGAAGGTAAATGCCAGGAGGGATATATCATGCAATGAAAAGATAGGCTAACATAGCGTGATACGGTATAAAAAGGGCACTTTAATAAAAATAGAATAAAACACTCACATTTGGAAGAGTAGAAAAAAGCACGCATAGGACTCCAGAGGGAGAGGACAGTGCTGAAAGAACACTATCAGAGAGAGAACCCCGCTGCCCTGGGCCACCAGAGGGAAAGCCACACAGCCTAGCGCCATCCCTGGCGGAGAAAGGAATGGAGTCATTGCCAGAATACAGATCTGGGTGCTACCCAGCGGAGTCGCCACGGGCAATTCAGAATGAGCTGACTCCTGATCAGAGGAACCGTTGCTGTATCGCTGGGTCAGGTGAGAGGGCTAATTGGCCATTATCTACTAACGTCCATAGGAACTGCAGTCTCTGACCATCTCTTGCATCATGTCTGCAGTCTCTGACCATCTCCTGTACTATGTCTGCAGTCTCTGACCATCTCATGTACCATGATTGCAGTCTCTGACCATCTCCTGTATTATGTCTGCAGTCTCTGACCATCTCCTGTATTATGTCTGCAGTCTCTGACCATCTCCTGTACCATGTCTGCAGTCTCTGACCATCTCTTGTATCATGACTGCAGTCTCTGACCATCTCCTGTATTATGTCTGCAGTCTCTGACCATCTCCTGTACTATGATTGCAGTCTCTGACCGTCTCTTGTATCATGTTTACAGTCTCTGACCATCTCTTGTATCATGTCTATAGTCTCTGACCATCTCCTGTACTATGTCTGCAGTCTCTGATCATTTCCTGTATTATGTCTGCAGTCTCTGATCATCTCCTGTGCTATGGCTGCAGTCTCTGATCATCTCTTGTATCATGTCTGCAGTCTTTGACCGTCTCCTGTACTATGTCTGAGGCTCTTTCTAACAGACTCTCTAACAGAAGCCCTCTCTGTGTGCATCAGAGAGACTCCCCTCCAGGTCTCATTAGTGTACGCTCTTCCTGTATTTTCTTTATTGTAAAAAGAGTTGTTGCCGTAGAAACATTTGTAAAGGGGAGGGGTTGGTAAGATGACCACGCCTATGTGGGGGCGCCAAAAATATTTCTGCACCCAGGCGTCTGCGACCCTAGGATCGGCCCTGGGCCCACAGTATAGTGCCTACATGTCCCGGATTTCCTGGGATTGTCCCTCAATTCAGATTTGTCTCCCATGTCCCGGGCACCTTCATTCATTAACAATACAGTGTCCCAGAATGAAATAAGGACACATAGCCACCCTGATAAACACTGCCAAACTGATTGCTAGGGCCACCCCGCCTCGCGTCTAGCAACCAGTGACGTCATTGGCAGAGTCAGTCAAAGGCTGAGTGTCCAGAGGGCTGCCTTACCCGGAGCTGACGTACGCAGCACTCTAAGTCCACCCACCTCCTCTCTTTCTCTGCCTCCGGCAGCAGCAGCAGCAAAGAGAGAGCAGCAGCCAGAGCCCAGTCCAGAGTGAGCATCTGTATCTCCTCTTCATTCTGTGGTGGAGATCTACTGCAGCCTGTGCCCAGTGCTAGCCAGTCCAGAGGCCGACTCCTGCTGCCTGCAGTGCATTGCCCGCAGCCAGACTTCTCTCCTCCTCCCGTCCACGAGGGCTGCGTCCTGAGCCGCCCGATTGAGTGCCTGAGGGATGGCCCCCAGGCCAACTTCCAGGTTTGTAATGTATTAGTAGGTGTGTGCTCACTATTCTATGAGAACAACATGCATGCTAAGCTCAGTGGAGTCCTTGCTACTGGCCTATCCATGCACTACATTTACAATTATTCCACTAGGTGTATGTTACATGTAACACTGTTTAACAGTTAATATAATAATACCATATGTAAAGTTAATTTTTTTTGTGGGGGGGCTGTTTGCAGGGGGGCCCTATACAACATTTTGCTATGGGGCCCTGTGATTTCTAGTTACGCCCCTCCTCTCAACATGTTTTCTCAAAATACTACTTCCTCAGTTATGGTGTCTATGCTGTCATCTTGAAAACCTTATATAAAAAAAGCCTCTGCCATCCTTTCATAATTAACTCTTCACTCTCCCAACATTATTTAGTACCTCCAGTAGAAGAAATCTTAGTCAGCCTATATCAATTTCTTAGCAGCTCCATCTAGAAACAAATTAATCACACAGTGGTAGATATTTTTGAATTTTTAAGTAATTTTACAAGAATTCCCTGAAATTATCCCAATAACAAAAATTGTAACAACTCCACTCAAAACTGATTAATCAATTAGTAATAAACATTTCTCTTCTTTACCCTTTACAGTAGTAAAAATTATGATTGTATTCAACCAAACATTAAAGGCTAATTTACACAGAATGGGCAGGTGCCGCAGAGGTAGACAGCAATGGTTTCCTTTCCGGTGTACTGCCGAGAAAGTTCCCCTCGGCGGATAAGGACCCACCTGTACTGCGCAGGCGCAGCACTTGCGCAGTACGAGTCGCCAGAAATAGCCGAAGCTGAATAGCGTAAGTCAGCTGTACACGGCGCCTGTAACAGGGCCCCTCGCAGGCTCGCTTCACTCGCCATGCTTCACTTGCCACGCTTTGCTTGCCACGCTTCGCTTGCCACGCTTCGGGCACAGCCTCGTTTCGCTCAGCACTTTTTTATTCTACCTCTATGTCCACTTGGATGGTGGGGCTTGAACCAGGACTCAGGGCGCAGGCGGCGTGTACAGCTGACTCAAGGTTTTCAGCTTCAGCTATTTTCGGTGGCTCCGTAGTCGTTCGTACTGTGCAAGCGCTGCGCCTGCGCAGTACAGGGGGGTCCTTATCCACCAGGGAAACTTTCTCGGCAAGACACTGGCAGCTATCTGTTTCAGCTGCATTAGGGGATGGTATGGAGCGTGATTCAGCACATTACACAGCTACCTTTTTTTTCACTGAACTTTATTTGAAGTGTACAAAAGTACACTTCATTCATTCTGTAAAGCAGCGCAATTTGCTGCCCTGCTGTACAGTGGCATTCGATCATGTATGGTGCACTGCGATAAAATGCAGCATGGCTTCATTTTAGTATATAAACAACATGTATGCCGCAAATAATAGGTTTACTGTATATATACTGTAACTAACTCCTTCTTCTGGGATAAAAATGAGTAAAAACAAAAAAGTTTAAAAATAAATGAAATACCAGACGTTCAAACTTGCGCATAAGGGGAATACCTGAAACTGTGACAGACCTGCAATCTACTATTACTGCTCTATTACAAGAACTAAAGCCAGATATCCCTATTGAACGTTTAGAACTGGACAGAGTACACAGAGCCCTCACAGCCAAAAAGAAAGATGGACCCCCACGTGATATAATCACAAAATTTCATTATTACAGAACGAAAGAACAAATACTAATTGCTGCAAGAGAAAAAAGGGAACTTAATTTTCAAGGACACAATTATCAAATTTTTGCTGACCTATCCCAACTTACTATTACTAAAAGACGATCCATGAAACCCCAACTAATGGAACTGCAACGCCACAACATTATGTATCAATGGGGCTTCCCCTTTTCAGTCAGATTTAACTACCAAGGTACAATTTACAGAAGTAGATCAGCAGATGAACTACAACAAACCCTTTTAAAATTAAATCTGACAGAACCCACAAGCAGCAACTCTCCCACACGCAGAAGAATGGCATCATCTTCACCTTCAGGCAGCACCCAGAAAATTTCAGAACAAAATGGGAATCATCATTCTCACAAAAGAGGCCGTTATGCCACATCATCCATGGACCAAGAAGATTCAATGGACTGACATCCTAATTCCTGATATCTCTTAATTTATTATACTAAGAGATGGTTCTCTATAAAAAACCTGTATTTATAACTGAATGTAACTGCATTCTGATAGTCACACACTGTGTGGGATCATGTTACATTCCAGTTATATTTCTTATTACTTCTGATTCATATAGCCTTAGAATATATAAGTGAAATAAGGAAATTCTTGTTCAGTTATATATTATCAGGTAATAACAATATATTTATTACTTTTTAGGACAAATATGTTCAATAATCCAGAAGTAATGGAAGCTTTTTCTTTCTTTTCTTAAAACAAATATATTGTTACCTAACTAGTTCCTAGAATTATGTTTTTGTTTATTCTAATCTGAAGCAATACAACCTCAATTTTATGAGTTAACATATCTAAACTGTTACATATGAATAAAATATGTAATTGTTTACTCTAAAAGGGTTAAAATCCCAAAATAATTCAAACTATCTTCATCAATACTAAGGATGAGCTTCGAGTTCGAGTCGAACTCATGTTCTACTCGAACATTGGCTGTTCGCAAGTTCGCCGAACAGCGAACAATTTGGGGTGTTCGCGGCAAATTCGAATGCCGCGGAACACCCTTTAAAAGTCTATGGGAGAAATCAAAAGTGCTAATTTTAAAGGCTTATATGCAAGTTATTGTCATAAAAAGTGTTTGGGGACCTGGGTCCTGCCCCAGGGGACATGGATCAATGCAAAAAAAAGTTTTAAAAACTGACGTTTTTTCAGGAGCAGTGATTTTATTAATGCTTAAAGTCAAACAATAAAAGTGTAATATCCCTTTAAATTTCGTACCTGGGGGGTGTCTATAGTATGCCTGTAAAGGGGCGCATGTTTCCTGTGTTTAGAACAGTCTGACAGCAAAATGACATTTTGAAGAAAAAAACACATTTAAAACTACTCGCGGCTATTGCATTGCCGACAATACACATAGAAGTTCATTGATAAAAACGGCATGGGAATTCCCCACAGGGCAACCCCGAACCAAAATAAAAAAAAAAAATGATGTGGGGGTCCCCCTAAATTCCATACAAGGCCCTTCAGGTCTGGTATGGATATTAAGGGGAACCCCAGCCAAAATTTTAAAAAAAAATTGACGTGGGGTTCCCCCTAAATTCCATACCAGACCCTTCAGGTCTGGTATGGATTTTAAGGGGAACCCCGCGCCAAAAAAAAAAAAAAAAAACGGCGTGGGGTCCCCCCAAAAATCCATACCAGACCCTTATCCGAGCACGCAACCTGGCAGGCCGCAGGAAAAGAGGGGGGGACGAGAGTGCGGCCCCCCCCCCTCCTGAACCCTACCAGGCCACATGCCCTCAACATTGGGAGGGTGCTTTGGGGTAGCCCCCCAAAACACCTTGTCCCCATGTTGATGAAGACAAGGGCCTCATCCCCACAACCCTGGCCGGTGGTTGTGGGGGTCTGCGGGCGGGGGGCTTATCGGAATCTGGAAGCCCCCTTTAACAAGGGGACCCCCAGATCCCGGCCCCCCCCTGTGTGAAATGGTAAGGGGGTACTTACCCCTACCATTTCACTAAAAAACTGTCAAAAATGTTAAAAATGACAAGAGACAGTTTTTGACAATTCCTTTATTTAAATGCTTCTTCTTTCTCCTTCATCTTCTTCTGGTTCTTCTGGCTCTTTTGGTTCTTCCTCCGGCGTTCTCGTCCAGCATCTCCTCCGCGGCGTCTTCTATCTTCTTCTCCTCGGGCCGCTCCGCACCCATGGCATGGGGGGGGAGGCTCCCGCTCTTCTCTTCATCTTCTTCTCTTCTTCATCTTCTTCTTCATCTTCTTCTTCTTCTTCTTCTCTTCTTCCTTCTTCTCTTCTTCATTTCTTCTCCGGGCCGCTCCGCAGCCATGCTGGCATGGTGGGAGGCTCCCGCTGTGTGACGGCGTCTCTTCGTCTGACGGTTCTTAAATAACGGGGGGCGGGGACATCCGGTGACCCCGCCCCCCTCTGACGCACGGTGACTTGACGGGACTTCCCTGTGACGTCACGGGGAATGCCACAGGGAAGTCCCGTCATGTCCCGTGCGTCAGAGGGGGGCGGGGTCACCGGGTGGCCCCGCCCCCCGTTATTTAAGAACCGTCAGACGAAGAGACGCCGTCACACAGCGGGAGCCTCCCACCATGCCAGCATGGCTGCGGAGCGGCCCGGAGAAGAAATGAAGAAGAGAAGAAGGAAGAAGAGAAGAAGAAGAAGAAGATGAAGAAGAGAAGAAGATGAAGAGAAGAGCGGGAGCCCCCCCCCCCATGCCATGGGTGCGGAGCGGCCCGAGGAGAAGAAGATAGAAGACGCCGCGGAGGAGATGCTGGACGAGAACGCCGGAGGAAGAACCAGAAGAGCCAGAAGAACCAGAAGAAGAAGAAGATGAAGGAAGAAAGAAGAAGCATTTAAATAAAGGAATTGGTAGGGGTAAGTACCCCCTTACCATTTCACACAGGGGGGGGCCGGGATCTGGGGGTCCCCTTGTTAAAGGGGGCTTCCAGATTCCGATAAGCCCCCCGCCCGCAGACCCCCACAACCACCGGCCAGGGTTATGGGGATGAGGCCCTTGTCTTCATCAACATGGGGACAAGGTGTTTTGGGGGGCTACCCCAAAGCACCCTCCCAATGTTGAGGGCATGTGGCCTGGTACGGTTCAGGAGGTGGGGGGGGCCGCACTCTAGTCCCCCCCTCTTTTCCTGCGGCCTGCCAGGTTGCGTGCTCGGATAAGGGTCTGGTATGGATTTTTAGGGGGACCCCACGCCGTTTTTTTTTTTTTTTTTGGCGCGGGGTTCCCCTTAAAATCCATACTAGACCTGAAGGGTCTGGTATGGAATTTAGGGGGAACCCCACGTCAATTTTTTAAAAAAATTTTGGCTGGGGTTCCCCTTAATATCCATACCAGACCTGAAGGGCCTTGTATGGAATTTAGGGGGACTCCCACATCATTTTTTTTTTTAATTTTGGTTCGGGGTTGCCCTGTGGGGAATTCCCATGCCGTTTTTATCAATGAACTTCTATGTGTATTGTCGGCAATGCAATAGCCGCGGGTAGTTTTAAATGTGTTTTTTCCTTCAAAATGTCATTTTGCTGTCAGACTGTTCTAAACACAGGAAACATGCGCCCCTTTACAGGCATACTATAGACACCCCCCAGGTATGAAATTTAAAGGGATATTACACTTTTATTGTTTGACTTTAAGCATTATTAAAATCACTGCTCCCTAAAAAACGGCCGTTTTTAAAACTTTTTTTTGCATTGATTCATGTCCCCTGGGGCAGGACCCAGGTCCCCAAACACTTTTATTGACAATAACTTGCATATTAGCCTTTAAAATTAGCACTTTTGATTATTCATGTTCGTGTCCCATAGACTTTAACGGTGTTCGCGTGTTCGAACAAATTTTTTTCCTGTTCGCATGTTCTGGTGCGAACCGAACAGGGGGGTGTTCGGCTCATCCCTAATCAATACCAAAGTTATTAACAGTACCTTTCTAACTGAATTATTTAGCCTAGGGCAAGACTAACCATATACAACCACCCTGGAATAAATAATTTCAACAAAAACTATATTCTGCACTCCAATTAATGAAACATCATTTTGATGTCTTATGACATAGCACTTCTCTCCTGTAAGCGGAAGATCCGTGTACCCCCATTAGCCCTCCTCATTCTCCCAACCATATTATGTGGGAGTGTGACGAAGGCACTTATTCCCCTGAGAGAGATATTTATTCTCTTTCACGGGTAAATTGTGATTACTTGCAAAAAATAATTTATACAATGTAATATCTAATCTCATATGTTTTTTGTTTACTCTTTACTCCAGAATTCACTGGTTTCTTTTCTATCTATTCATCTCTTCAGTCCACACAGGTTGATCTGCGCAGTCAGCTCTGCATAACAAAAAGTAAGTCAAAACTATTTGATCTATTGCCATGGCACCACTGAATATACTTTCCCTGAATGTTCAGGGAATAAATGTCCCTCAAAAAAGGACCAAAGCCTTCTGTACTTTCCATAACAAGAAGGCTCACATAGTATGCCTCCAAGAAACACACTTCACCAAAGATTCTACTCCAAAATATATTTCTCCTTTTTATCAACAAATTTACACGGCTTCTGCCTGTACCAAGCAAAGGGGAACTCTAATTGCATTTCACCGATCCACACCATTCACCTTATCATCAGAAATTAAAGACCCAGAAGGTAGATACCTGATACTCATGGGTTATATAATGGATACAGCAATCACGGTGATTTCCTACTACGTTCCTAACAAACAACCTACACCATTCCTCTCACATATATTACAAGTGATTAATACACACAAAATAGGAACAGTGATAATGTGTGGGGATTCGAACCAGGTCCTCCTCCCATTTCTAGATAAATCACCTTTTACACCATCCAAAACAACCTCTAGATTACCTTTTTCTCAACTTCTTTCCAAATACAATCTGGTAGATTCATGGAGAGAAAGTAACCCAATGAAAAAGAAATTCACTTATTTCTCGCACCCTCATCAAACCTTCACCAGAATAGATAGTTACATAGTTACATAGTTAGTAAGGTTGAATAAAGACACCAGTCCATCCAGTTCAACCTGAGTGAGTGTGGGTCTACAACCCTGACCCTTGTCCCTAACCCTGAACATCGCACACTCACATCAATCCCTACCCTCAATCCAAGGTCCCCATTCATATACTAGGGCCAATTTTGGACAGAAGCCAATTAACCTACCAGCATGTCTTTGGAGTGTGGGAGGAAACCGGAGTACCCGGAGGAAACCCACGCAGGCACAGGGAGAACATGCAAACTCCAGGCAGGTAGTGTCGTGGTTGGGATTCGAACCAGCGACCCTTGTTTACTGCTAGGCGAGAGTGCTAACCACTGGACCGCTGTGCCGCCCACTAATTACAGATCATATTTTTCTAACAATAGGAATGATACCAGAAATTATTGCATCAGATATAATTCCGATTCCATGGTCTGACCATAATGCAGTATACACTACTATAGCCTCAGCCATACCAAAAGCGCATGACCCAACGTGGTACTTACCGGACATAATGCTCAAACATCCACTACATCAGATGGCCATTGAACAAGCTTTAAAGGAATACATATCAATTAATAATACAACAGATATCTCCCCAATAACACTGTGGGAAGCTCATAAGCCTGTCTTGCGTGGTACAATACAAAGACAAATGGCACTATTTAAACGGGAATGCAAAAATCTAGCAAAAAAACTAGAACTCAATTTTAATGCAGCCTACATATCATTTCAAGATAATCCATCCCAGAGTACAAAATCTCATCTGGAAAAATCTAGATTGGAATACGATCTATTTCTCACTGAGTCAGTTGATAAATCCCTCAAACGCTCCAAACACAATTTCTACATGAATACAAACAAACCAGGTACATATTTGGCTCGGGCATTAAATTCAACTAACAAATCTTTCAAACCAATACGTTTGAAATTATCAAAAAATGTTTACACTTGTAATCCAGTTAAAATAGTCCATAAATTTCACTCACATCTCGCAACTTTATACAAGACAAACAATGAATTTAATCCTACAGAGGCTGAATCCTTCTTCTCAAAAATAACCTTACCTGAGTTATCTCAGAATAAAAAAAGCAGTTTGGATGAGCCTATAACTATAGATGAAGTTGCTAACGCCATAAAAGACCTAAAACTTAACAAAAGACCAGGCCCAGAAGGCTACTCGGCTTTATACTATAAAACATTCTCAGAAATACTCTCTCCCATTCTCACTGAAACTTTTAACAAACTTCTAGATGGACATTCTTTTCGGCAAGAAACACTAATGGCAATTGTTTGTATGATCCCAAAACCCCTTTCTGATGATACTTCCTGTGTGAATTATCGGCCTATCTCTCTGTTAAACCTCGATATTAAATTATTAGCAAAAATAATAGCAAAACGCCTCAATAGCATTATAGGAAAATTAATACATAGAGATCAAGTAGGCTTCATGCCAAATAGACAGGCAGGCGATAATATACGCAGGGCAGTGTTATTGGCACATATTGCTAAAAAACGGAAAATCCCTTTTTGTTTTCTATCTCTCGATATTAAGAGGGCATTTGACACAGTATCCTGGCAATATATGCAATATTCATTACAAAAATGGGGTTTTGGACCCCACTTTTTAACATGGATCAAAGCATTATATAATAAACCCAAAGCCTATATAAAATATGCTGGATACAAACCTGAAGCCTTTAATATCGAAAGAGGTACCCGACAGGGTTGCCCATTATCTCCCTTATTATTTGCCCTAATACTCGAACCCATGGCCCAATACATCAGAACAAACCAAACTATAACTGGCATTGAAGTAGGAGGTATTACACACAAATTATGTATATTTGCAGACGATATATTACCTTTTCTATCATCACCACAGGTCTCTGGTCCTAACTTAATACCAGCTCTTCATGGATTTGCAGCCCTATCCGGCCTTATGATTAATCCTAAGAAATGCCTAGTGCTTAATATTTCACTCACAAACATGGAATTGATCCCGGCTAGGGCTGCACTCCCATTCACATGGGCAGAAAAATCAATCCCATATCTTGGAATTCATTTAACAGCATCTCATTCTGACTTATTCTCAACCAATTATCCTCCTGTATTAAGACAGATCACAAATCTAATAAAACAATGGTCACAACTTCCTTTATCCTGGATAGGGAAGATTAATGCAATCAAAATGACTATTCTACCCAAATTGCTTTATCTATTCAGAGTCCTCCCTATTCCAATTTCTTCCTATTTTTTGAGAATAGTACAAAAAAGAGCAACTTCGTTTATATGGGGCTCTTCTAAACCACGTATACCTATACACACACTACATCTTCCCAAAAATAAAGGAGGCCTGGGATACCCTAATTTTACTAACTACTACAGAGCAGCACATTTGGCCAGTCTGTCCAAATACCATGCAAAACAGGAAATCCCATTATGGGTATTTATAGAGGCTTCAGAAAATGACCCTCTATTAATATCAAATTTATTATGGCTTGATCCTAAAGACCGCTTTAAAATTCATAATCCCATAACTAAACACTTCTTATCTCTCTGGGATAAACTAAAAACCAAATATCAGTTACAATCTCCACACAATCCTCTCCTTTCTTTTATCAGAAATCCGGCCTTTTATCCGGCATGGATCTACCCAAATTCTTTTAAAGCTTGAACAACATCAGGCATTCAGACACTAAATGACTTCATAGCATCTAAATCATTCCTTTCATTCCCATCGCTTAGAGAAAAATATGATCTACCAAACTCTGAGATATTTAGATATCTCCAAATCAAAAATTTCTATACACCATTCCTAAAGGGGGATACACCATTATCCCAATTATCCATTTTTGAATCAATCTGTACAAAAGATCCATTTGCTAAAGGTACAATTTCATCACTTTATAATCAATTATATGGAGTAGCAAATCTTAATAGACCGTCTTACGTTCAGAGGTGGGAGGAGGACTTGGGACGAACTTTAGAAGACACGGACTGGTCTAACATATGGCTCACATCTAAGTCATCTTCACCCAACATCTTAGCACTGGAGACAAATTATAAAGTCCTAACTCGCTGGTACCTTGTACCCGCTAGAGTGGCAAAATATTCACCTAATACCTCAGCTCTTTGTTTTCAAGGATGCCCAGAAATAGGCACATATTTACACATATGGTGGACGTGCCCAGTAATCCAAACCTTCTGGAAGGAAGTCTTCGTGATTGCATCTAAAATATTTAAAAAAATAATACAACCAGATCCATATTTAACTTTACTTAATCTAAAACCGGAATGGTTAGCACTCTCTCAATTCAAACTTATGATCCAACTAATAACGGCTGCAAAACAAACAGTGGCCAAGGCATGGAAATCTCCTACATTGGTACTAGCAGAAACAATTCACAGAATGAATAATACAATGTCCCATGCTAAGATGGTAGCCATCGATCAAAATCAAATTCCAAAATTTGAAAAACTTTGGCATCCTTGGATAAAACAACAGTTCCTGTCAAACTTCAATGACTCTGTCCTGTTGCCATGGTAACAGATTAAATGACTTACAGAGACACCCATTCTAAGGCTTCAAAGAGAACTAAAAAGAATAATAAACTGACGAGCGGGACAACCTTGTGGACCATACCTCTACCTTTCAACCCTTTTTCTTCTTTCTCTTTCCTTTTCTCCACCTTACGATTAAAGCTCATTATCAGAATTTATTTGACCTATATACACTCTACTTGTAAACAATATGTATAGTAGGTATAAATCATTTAAATACCTACAAAAGTAACTAAGGAAATGATATATATTTTTAATTTAGGTTTACGTGAACCCAATGTTTAATATTTGAAATTTCATGATATTTACCTATATAAATCCTACTGTAAAACAATGAGCTTACTTTATAGATCCTTGTAAACTTACTTTATGTATCTTTATAACATTGTATACTAAATAAACTTCTTTTGACAAGGAAAAATAAATGAAATAAAGTTAGGAACTCCTAGCAATGATACATCAGGAATAAACCAGTGGGGAGTACATTAATAAAAAATGTCAGCAAAAAAATGTGCATTAGGATAAAATCACTCCATATTAAGTCCAAAGAAATCCATGGGTGTTAACAGGGTATACACTCGGTGTGGCAGCTCCTCTGGAGGAACAGATCTCTATAACAACAAAAAGTAACATCTAAGTGTAGTATTAATCGACACTTTTATTCAAGATAAAAAATAGCCAAACGCAAACTCACATAGATAATATAATTGGTCTCATCTGACGAGCAGAGGGGGTACCAAAGCCAATCAACCCGGCAGGGGGGGGGACTCATCAGCTGCAGCTGGCACTATGCAAGGAGCCAGGGAGCCACATTCAGCCAATCCAGGAAATGGGGAAAACCATCATGGAACATGGAACCAGAAGTGATGTCCTGCCAGGGGAGAGTCTGTAACCATGGTAATGTGTTTTAAAGCTCCTCCGGCTTCTTTGTCAAACCAATAGGAAGATATGGGCTGAACACTTATATAAAGGGGAGTGACAGTTAAACCTAGTAACTCAATAAACCTTTGAAGCCAATCAGCGCATTATGCCTGAAAAAGAGGAGGGATCAGTAGTACACATGAGCCAGAGAATGTAAGCAGCATGCTACAACAGTCCTCACCAGTGGAAATAAAAGGTTCAGAGGACTGCTGAGATGTCACTTCTGGTTCCTTGTTCCTCTGTGGAACAAGAAACCAGAATCGACTGAACACAGCTGCAGCTGATGAGCTCCCCAGGTTAATTGGCCTTGGTACCAACGCAAATCATGTACAGATGAGTGCAATTATTTTAACTATATGTGAGTTTGTATTTGGCTGTTTTTTTTTTATCTTGAATAAAAGTGTGTAATAATACTACACTTAGCTGGCACCCCCTTGTGTTCCTTTTTGTCCTCATTTTATAGCAGCTCACTGCAGCACAGTTCCGGGCTGCATACAGTGTGAATGGGTTACACAGACAACAGTTGCTTTCTGTGTGTCCTTGCAGTGACTGTCATTTTACAATGCAGTAAAAAGACGGTCACGGCACATAGTGTGAGTTCAGCCTTATTCAGATCTAGGGATAAGCTGAGTATTAAGATCAATGTTGGTTTGACATGTTTCTGAATTCACTGTGTATTTAACACTTTTTCTTGCTACCGTGTATTTTGACATGGTTAACCTGCACTTCATGGGGTGGAAAGACATCCCTAGGTATTTTTCATATATAACTTCTTATCCATTCACGGCTTCCTGTGTTATTATTACCTAGATACATCTTTTTTACATAGAGCACTTATATCTAGCCTTCCAGGCATGTTTTTTAGCATGCAATCTCTCTACTTTAACCCTTGTCACTGCTGTTTTTCACCCACTTCTCATTGCCCAATCTATTCCTTTGTAGGGGTTCTGTAGTGGAGGTCTGGTCTTTATGCCCGGCTCCTGGTCACCTACCTACCTTCAGCTCCCGGGGGAACCACCGCTGTGAGGTCTCTTCACAGCATTGAGAACCAGGTGTCATCTCTTTCGACCTTTATCATGTGGTCTTTTTTATGTCACTAACCTCCATGTGAGTATACCCTGTGTATATTAATGGATTCCATTTACTGAAACAAATGCACTTTTTAATATATTTTGATTGATTGTTCATTTTATTCTAATAATGCGCCTAAAAATTTGTCCGTATATTTTCCACAGGTGTACACATAAACCAAATGTGGCTGTCTCTTGATAAAGTGGACGTTGTTCCACAAAATGCATAGAGATTACAGCTTCTGCAAATGAATAATGCATTATTAACCATGTTGACATTTTCAATATAAATTGATGAAACTGTGTTTTATTATGACACAGCTAATGTGGAATTGTATATGCTTTTATGTAAATTTAAATACATTTTTTACTTTTTTTCATACTTGAAAAAGTATTCAGCACCACTCCTAAAAGTCCAATGGGCAAATTGTTTTTGGTTGTTCTGGAATATTGGGGACTGAGTGCTGCTTAGGTCTGAGCATCGGTGGCCCCCTTTTCACTTTGCTTCTGAATACCTAACTTTTGGGGCATTTGGCGAACATCCTTTAATGCATTGCCAAAACCATCATTGGTCAAAGTCTTGCACCTCTTCTCTGACTTTGGTCAATGATGGTTTTTGTCTAAGTTGCAGCCTATGCACTAGGAAAAGTAGCCCTTTGTTAGTGCGGTGGGAGTTTAGTGAGGGATAGCTAATATTGCTTTTAGGGAGAATGAGTTTGTTAGTGTAATGTGCTACTACTGCTTTGTGCTTTATACAGTAATCAGTGCTATTTACAGTACTTTTATCTGTGTGGTATATTTGCTACTGACATTTTGCAGAGAATTGCAGTTTGTGTAGCTAGGGAAATTGGAGTGTAAGTCCACCCACATTCATTGTGATTTCCTAAGATTCAACAGTCTTTTTTGGAGGAAACCTTAACATCATGAAAGTTCCAGGGACAGCAGTGTCAAGCAAATAGCCAGTACCCCTAACAAGAGGAAATGTTCAGATGGTCAACAATGAGAGCGCTGCCTCACAGCACAGCCAAAACGGCACTGCAGCAGTCTGCCTCAGGTACCTCCAGCGGTGATGATATCAACTTAAAGGCATATAAGGAAATAAGTAATAAGGCATACCAAGGAAATAAGAGAGCTGGGTCAGCGCTTATCCACACTTGAAACCAAAGTAGATGAATTAGAAATTAACAATGTAGAATGCTATAATGAAATTGACAACCATAAAGAGGGAAATGCAACATTACAGACAAGATACGAAAATCGTGCTAGACGCTCTAATTTGCGTATTAGAGGTATTCCTGAAACTCTAATTGACTTACAAGCTACAATGACAGCACTTTTTCAGGAACTACAACCAGCCATCCCAATAGGCCATCTGGAAATGAACAGGGTTCACAGAGCCCTAACACCTAAAAAATCTGATGGTCCACCCCACAATATCATTGCAAAGTTTCATTTCTACAGAACAAAAGAACAACTACTATCTGCAGTAGGGATGAGCTTCGAGTTCGAGTCGAACTCATGTTCCACTCGAACATTGGCTGTTCGCAAGTTCGCCGAACAGCGAACAATTTGGGGTGTTCGCGGCAAATTCTAATGCCGCGGAACACCCTTTAAAAGTCTATGGGAGAAATCAAAAGTGCTAATTTTAAAGGCTTATATGCAAGTTATTGTCATAAAAAGTGTTTGGGGACCCGGGTCCTGCCCCAGGGGACATGGATCAATGCAAAAAAAAGTTTTAAAAACGGACGTTTTTTCAGGAACAGTGATTTTATTAATGCTTAAAGTCAAACAATAAAAGTGTAATATCCCTTTAAATTTCGTACCTGGGGGGTGTCTATAGTATGCCTGTAAAGGGGCGCATGTTTCCTGTGTTTAGAACAGTCTGACAGCAAAATGACATTTGGAAGGAAAAAACGGCATGGGAATTCCCCACAGGTCAACCCCGAACCAAAAAAAAAAATGATGTGGGGGTCCCCCTAAATTCCATACAAGGCCCTTCAGGTCTGGTATGGATATTAAGGGGAACCCCAGCCAAAATTTAAAAAAAAAATTGACGTGGGGTTCCCCCTAAATTCCATACCAGACCCTTCAGGTCTGGTATGGATTTTAAGGGGAACCCCGCGCCAAAAAAAAAAAAAAAACGGGCGTGGGGTCCCCCCAAAAATCCATACCAGACCCTTATCCGAGCACGCAACCTGGCAGGCCGCAGGAAAAGAGGGGGGGACGAGAGTGCGGCCCCCCCCCCTCCTGAACCGTACCAGGCCACATGCCCTCAACATTGGGAGGGTGCTTTGGGGTAGCCCCCCAAAACACCTTGTCCCCATGTTGATGAAGACAAGGGCCTCATCCCCACAACCCTGGCCGGTGGTTGTGGGGGTCTGCGGGCGGGGGGCTTATCGGAATCTGGAAGCCCCCTTTAACAAGGGGACCCCCAGATCCCGGCCCCCCCCTGTGTGAAATGGTAAGGGGGTACTTACCCCTACCATTTCACTAAAAAACTGTCAAAAATGTTAAAAATGACAAGAGACAGTTTTTGACAATTCCTTTATTTAAATGCTTCTTCTTTCTTCCTTCATCTTCTTCTGGTTCTTCTGGCTCTTCTGGTTCTTCCTCCGGCGTTCTAGTCCAGCATCTTCTCCGCGGCGTCTTCTATCTTCTTCTCCTCGGGCCGCTCCGCACCCATGGCATGGGGGGGAGGCTCCCGCTCTTCTCTTCATCTTCTTCTCTTCTTCATCTTCTTCTTCATCTTCTTCTTCTTCTTCTCTTCTTCCTTCTTCATGTCTTCTCCGGGCCGCTCCGCAGCCATGCTGTGGCATGGAGGGAGGCTCCCGCTGTGTGACGGCGTCTCTTCGTCTGACGGTTCTTAAATAACGGGGGGCGGGGCCATCCGGTGACCCCGCCCCCCTCTGACGCACGGTGACTTGAGGGACTTCCCTGTGACATCACGGGGAATGCCACAGGGAAGTCCCGTCATGTCACCGTGCGTCAGAGGGGGGCGGGGTCACCGGGTGGCCCCGCCCCCCGTTATTTAAGAACCGTCAGACGAAGAGACGCCGTCACACAGCGGGAGCCTCCCTCCATGCCACAGCATGGCTGCGGAGCGGCCCGGAGAAGACATGAACAAGAGAAGAAGGAAGAACAGAAGAAGAAGAAGAAGATGAAGAAGAAGAGAAGAAGATGAAGAGAAGAGCGGGAGCCTCCCCCCCATGCCATGGGTGCGGAGCGGCCCGAGGAGAAGAAGATAGAAGACGCCGCGGAGAAGATGCTGGACGAGAACGCCGGAGGAAGAACCAGAAGAGCCAGAAGAACCAGAAGAAGAAGAAGATGAAGGAAGAAAGAAGAAGCATTTAAATAAAGGAATTGTCAAAAACTGTCTCTTGTCATTTTTAACATTTTTGACAGTTTTTTAGTGAAATGGTAGGGGTAAGTACCCCCTTACCATTTCACACAGGGGGGGGGCCGGGATCTGGGGGTCCCCTTGTTAAAGGGGGCTTCCAGATTCCGATAAGCCCCCCGCCCGCAGACCCCCAAACCACCGGCCAGGGTTGTGGGGATGAGGCCCTTGTCTTCATCAACATGGGGACAAGGTGTTTTGGGGGGCTACCCCAAAGCACCCTCCCAATGTTGAGGGCATGTGGCCTGGTACGGTTCAGGAGGGGGGGGGGCCGCACTCTCGTCCCCCCCTCTTTTCCTGCGGCCTGCCAGGTTGCGTGCTCGGATAAGGGTCTGGTATGGATTTTTAGGGGGACCCCACGCCGTTTTTTGTTTTTTTTTTTGGCGCGGGGTTCCCCTTAAAATCCATACCAGACCTGAAGGGTCTGGTATGGAATTTAGGGGGAACCCCACGTCAATTTTTTTTTTAAATTTTGGCTGGGGTTCCCCTTAATATCCATACAAGACCCAAAGGGCCTGGTAATGGACAGGGTGTACCCATGCCATTTGTCTCACTGATTTTCATTAATATTGCTAGGACCCGACATTACATTAAAGCCGCAAGCAGTTTTAAATTACTTTTATTCCTTTAAAAATGTAATTTTGTGCAGGGACTGTTCTAAGCACGGGAAACATGCGCCACTTTACAGGCATACTATAGACACCCACCAGGTACGATATTTAAAGGAATATTTCACTTTTTTTTCACTTTAAGCATCTTTAAAATCACTGCTCCCGAAAAAAACGGCCATTTTTAAAACTTTTTTATGCATTGATACCTGTCCCCTGGGGCAGGACCTGGGTCCCCAAACCCATTTTAGGACAATAGCATGCAAATTAGCCTTTAAAATTAGCACTTTTGATTTTGAACGTTCGAGTCCCATAGACTTCAACAGGGTTCTAAAGTTCGCGTGAATTTTCGGTCTGTTCGCAGGTTCTGGTGCGAACCGAACTGGGGGGTGTTCGGCTCCTCCCTAGTTGAGAGGTATCTGGGTCATCTTTAAGGTTATACAAAGCTTCGTAGTAATCGCTAAATGCGTCTGCTATGTCCTTTGGATTTGAAACTACTTTGTTAGTTTTGGGGTTGAGCATGTGTGGGATCCTTTGTTTTGCTATTCTTTCTTTCATCTGGTTCGCCAGCAGTTTCCCCACTTTGTTGCTACATCTATAGTTATTTGCTTTCAGAATGCGAAAGCGGTTTTCCTGCTGGGAGACCAAAAGAGTTCTTAGATCTTGTCTAGCATAAAACAACAGATCTCTAGTCTTTTGTGTGGAGTTTTGTTTATTAGAGGATTCTAGGGTTTTTATTTTATTCAGCAAGTCATTTAGTCACTCTGCCCTCTGCCTTTTGAGCCTAGCGCTCAGTTGTATAAGTAAATCTCGTATAAATACTTTATGAGTGTTCCAGAGCGTGAAAGGGTCGACCACTGAAGGAGCGTTTAATTCAAAGAATTCTTTCATAGACTGCCTTATAATTTTTGAGTTTCCAGGTTGAGATAAGGAGAAAACATTATTTTTCCATCTGTTTGCTCTCGTTTCGGTGTTACGATCCCCCACGCTAATGGAAACCGGAGCATTACCAGACCAAGATGTAACATCAATTTCGGATTTAACAATCTTTTGCAACATAAATTTGTCTACTAGAAGCATATCTATACGTGAATATGTGTTGTGTACGTTTGAAAAGAAAGTAAAGTCCTTCTCAAAAGAATGCTGGCATCTCCACACATCAAAAAGGCCGGATGAGGTGATGAATCGTGCCAGGGTTGATCTTTGGCTTTTCTGATGCCTGGGGTTTGAGAGGTCTAAGTCCTTGTCCAGGATTGCATTGAAGTCCCCACATACTATCGTGTGACCCTTTTCATGAACTCTACCTTTTTCCATATTTTCTTTAAGAATCGTAGTTGGTGTTTGTGCGGTACATTTACCAATGTATATTTAACGTTGGAGATCTCACACACAAGGATGATAAATTTGCCGGAATTATCAAGGTGGGTTTTAAGCAGTTTGTAGGGAATAGAGTCTCTTACTGCTATTGCCACTCCTCCTTTTTTGGGGCATTTGCCATGTATATGTGAGGGAATTTTCGGTGATTAAAGGAGGGGGGGTTACTGGAGATAAAATGTGTCTCTTTGAATCAAATGATGTCACATTTCAGTCTGGATGCTTCTTTCCAGGCCATTTGGCGGTTGTGTGGACTGTTCAGGCCCTTCACATTTAGTGATGTTATGTTGAAAGTCATTTTGGTGGTGTGTGAGGAACGTACCTTGTCGCTGTTTTCAGTAGGGTTGGTAGGGTTCGGACGACCCTTAGAGTTGGTGTCGTAGATCTCGCTAGGGAGGAGTGGTGTGATGAGAAGTTGGCAAAAGGTTCTCAGTTGTCTGGTCGAATTAGATTAGAAGACTCATATGCCTGTTCCTGTAGCAGTGAACAATAGGAGGGAAACAAGAGGGATAAAGAAACAAGTATATATAAAAATAAACGATCCTGTAGGGAATCTGTGCGGATAAGTTACCGCTATAAGTTGGGGGGTAAAGCTGTCAAAGAGCTAAGTGGCATTCTCCTGGGCTAATCGGAGTTGTAAATATGCAGGTTTCATCAATATGCTTTAAGCCCGTTTCGGTATCTGAGCTGGCGCGGGTGGATGGGGGTGACTATGGTGTGTCTTTCCCATTGTCGTGCGGGTCTAGTATTTGCCATTCTCGCATAAGACGAATACCATCCTTGACACTTGCTACCACATGTGATTTTCCTTCCCTGGTGATCAGCAACTTGGCTGGGTACAACCATCTGTATTGAATGCAGGGCCGGTACAACAGGTGGGCAGAAGGGGCGGACCATTTACTGGAGGAAGGGGGGTGCAATAGAGCCACACTACAGGCCTCCTGTCCTGGGGCCGCTTTGATCTGTGGCTGCAGCATTCCCCTCCCACCTCCTCCTCTTGTTTGTCACACAGCCCTGGGAGCGCTGTGTGTCAGGGAGCTGGGTCTGTGTGTGTGTTCGGCGATGCCGTAACAAGGTCCTGCCCCCCTAGACCGACTCATGTGGTAGCAGATTGAATCAGTGTTCTGCCTATCACATGAGCCAGTCTAGGGGAGTGGGAGCTTGTTATGGCACTGCCAAACACGCACACAGACCCAGCTTTGTGACACACAGTGCTGTGGGAGATGTCCGCTGTGTGATCCAGGGCAGGCTATGGTGAGTCTGCATTCATAAGCAAAGTGAGGCTGCTATTATGGGCACAGAGAGGCTGCGATTATGGGCACAGTGAGGCAGCACTGATGGGCACAGAGAGGCTGCGATTATGGGCACAGAGAGGCTGTGATTATGGTTACAGAGAGGCTGCTATTATGGTCACA
Source organism: Lithobates clamitans (assembly GCA_037952925.1). NCBI lineage: Eukaryota > Metazoa > Chordata > Amphibia > Anura > Ranidae > Lithobates > Lithobates clamitans. Next base: position 8,293,135 of record JBBGZY010000268.1, on the reverse strand, counting down.
GAGAGGCTGCGATTATGGGCACAGTGAGACGGCATTGATGGGCACAGTGAGGATGCATTGATGGGCACAGTGAAGCGGCATTGATGGGCACAGTGAGGCTGCAATTATGGGCATAGAGAGGCTGTGATTATGGTCACAGAGAGGCTGAAATTATGGTCACAGAGAGGCTGCTATTATGGGCACAGAGAGGCTGCAATTATGGGCACAGTGAGGCGGCATTGATGGGCACAGTGAGGCGGCATTGATGGGCACAGTAAGGCAGCATTGATGGGCACATTTAGGCTGCAATTATGGACACAGAAAGGCTGTGATTATGGAAACAGAGAGGCTGTGATTATGGGCACAGTGAGGCTGTGATTATGGGCACAGTGAGGTCGAATTGATGGGCACAGCGGTAGGCTGCATTTGATGGGCACTGGTGAGATTGCATTGATCTCTTGTATCATGTCTACAGTCTCTGACCATCAAGAAAAAAGTTCAGTGCGATACTCAAATAATAATGTGAATATAAAGAAATAAAAAAATTATAGTTCATATGGAAAATGATGGTATCATAAACCGGAGGTGTGATTCGTCTTTAAATCTTCAGTAAATCTTCTATGGATCTTCTAAGACAGTGCAGAAATAGGAAAAGGGGGCTGCTTACCAGGTTTGATGGATCCCCACCACAAAGATCATGCGAGCCTGAACAAACTCCTCTCGGGGTCAGGAACAGCTGGTCTTTGAGTAGAGACAGACTTCCCTCCACGCCTGGTAGTTGAAATTTCAGAGGCGGCAATCAGGAACACTCTCCTCCATTAGCTGCTCCAGCAAGACCACTCGTAGCAGGAAATAGTATATTTTAAAAGAAAAAGAGGCGATTCATTGTGCAGTAGTTTAAAATGCTTTAATCCATGAATGGACAACTGACATCAAAGCATGATTACTTTCAGCAAAAAACAAAATGACACATTTAGAGTTTGGGAAAAGGCATGTGGGAGACTCCCAAAATGTATGGAGGAAGGTGCTCTGGTCTGATGAGACTAAAATTGAACTTTTTGGCCATCAAAGAAAATGCTATGTCTGGCACAAACCCAATACATCACATTCCCCAAAGAAAACCACCCCCACTGTGAAACATGGTGGTGGCAGCATCATGTTGTGGGGATGTTTTTCAGCAATTGGGACTGGGAAACTTGTCAGGGTTGAGGGAAAGATTGTACTAAATATAGGGATATTCTTGAGCAAAACCTGTACCACTCTGTGTGTGATTTGAGGCTAGGACAGAGGTTCACCTTCCAGCAGGACACTGACCCCAAAAGCAACACTTGAGTGGTTTAAGGGGAAACATGTAAATGTGTTGGAATGGCCTAGTCAAAGTCCAGACCTCAATCCAATAGAAAATCTGTGGTCAGACTTAAAGATTGCTGCTCACAAGCGCCAACCATCCAACTTGAAGGAGCTGGGGCAGTTTTGCAAGTAGGAATGGGCAAAAATCCACGTGGAAAGATGTGACAAGCTCATAGAGACTTATCCAAAGCAACTTGGAGCTGTGATAGCCGCAAAAGGTGGCTCTACAAAGTATTGACTTTAAGGTAGTGAATAGTTATGTCATTGACTTTTTCTGTTATTTTGTCCTATTTGTTGTTTGTTTCACAATAAAAAAAATCTTCAAAGTTGGGGGCATGTTCTTTAAATTAAATAATGCAAATCCTCAAGCAATCCATGTTAATTCCAAGTTGTGAGGCAACAAAACACGAAAAATGCCAAGGGGGTGAATACTTTTGCAAGGCACTGTAAACAAGTGAGCCCGGAAAGCAGTGCCATCTTGTGGTTGAAAAGCAGTATTACATCAAAAAAGGAGACAAATAATAATAAAGACTAACACATGTTAAAAATTAAAACATGACAACATACATCTATATGTTGAAACAAAAAATATTATTCTACTCAAAATGTGAACACTTCTTATATTTAAACCTAATAATACAATTAATGCCATATTTAGAACAATAGCATCATCTAAACATCAACTATTATTGATAAAGGAATTAATGTCCCACTCAATGTTCATTCCGAATAGAGCATATGTCTGGGCCTGATAAATCCACCTCGTTTGTAATCTGGAAACCTCTCTGATAGTATTACTGCACATCCTTTGGCTAGAAAACACATCAATTCCCAGAAAGGTAGTACCCTCAGGATTACAGCCATGTCTCAAAGCGTAATGTTTGGACAAACTGTGCTTAGGGAAATCCCTCCTTATATTGGCTACATGTTCGCCCAATCTTGTCTGTAACATACGTACAGTGCGCCCTATGTATTGAAGTCTACAGGGGTACCGAATGATGTATACAACATTCTTGGTTGAGCACGTAATGAAGGGTTTGATAGGAAATGTTTCCTGAGTGGAGGTGGACTGAAGTAACTCAGTCCTCCTACACTTATTTAGAATTTAACTTGCAAGGGAAGAAACCCCCACATTCTGAAAGGAAGAAAGCTGTTTGGTAGGATCAACAACATTAGGAGCTATCTGTAATTTCAATGTGGGAACCCCCCTATAGACTACCCAAGGTTTGTCAGGAAGATTCGACCCCAGAACTCTATCCCCCTGCAAAACTCTCCAATGTCTCTGCATAATTTTTTTATATCTCATAATTCTGAATTGAATAGGTAGTAAGGAAAGCAAAACTTGAAACTATCATCGTGACTTCTGGGCTTGGAAATTAATAAATCATCCCTGATCTTATCCAGAGCAAATTCAAAAGCTCCCTCTGGATCATTGGCCTCATAGCCTTTTTCCAAGAATTTTTCCTTGAGTATGGAGGCTTCATGCACAAAATCGCCTTGGTTTGTACAATTCCTCCTCAACCTCAAGAATTGACTCTTAGTAATCGATTTTAGCCAGGCTTTATGGTGGCAGCTACTGGTGTTACTGTAGCCATTTCAATCGGTTTCCTTAAAATGAATTGATGTAATGACTACATCACCCACAATCCTAACTCTAAGATCCAGGAAATGTATCTCCGACTTACTGGCTTCATGTAGCAAAGAGATGCCTCTGTCATTGTTATTCAACATAGACATAAAGGTACCAAGGGATTCAAAGTCTCCATAGGAGGAGGATTTTGTCTATATATTTTTTCCAGAAGACCAGTTCTGGTCTGGATTCCTGATAGATGACATCCTCCTCCCACTTGGCCATGTTGTGGGCAAACTTAGCCCCCATGGCCACACCTCTGTTCTGCACGTAGTAAGAACAATCAAACCATAAATAATTGTGTCCCATGGCATAATCCAAAAGCTTTAAAATAAAACCCCTCTGTTTAACAGAAATAGTGTCAGACTTCAAAAAGTGTTCCACTGCTTCCCTGCCATGTTCATGTGAAATCACTGTATATAGCGAGGAAACGTCCGCATTGATGAGACTGTAGCTTTCCTTCCAGTCTACTAGCTTAAGGGCATTGATAACTTGTGTGGAATCCCTCAAATAGGACGGGTTTTTTATCACCAAAGGTTGTAAAAAATTATCAATATATTTGCCCACCCTGGAAGTAACCGAATCAATGCCACTAACAATCAGCCTTCCAGGGGGCAAACAGGATCTTTATGCACCTTTGGGGGGTAATAAATTACTGGAACCCTAAGAGCTACAGACACCAAAAAAGCCTTCTCTTTTTTTAGAAATGATCCCTTTTGGTATCCATATTCCACCAGAACAAGAAGTTCTTTCTGATACTTGGTGGTGGGGTGCCCTCTTAAAGGAACACACATTTCTCAATCAGACAATAACCTCTACATCTCTGTACTGCATGCTTCCCTATCTAGAATAACTATCCCACCCCCTTATCAGCCAGGTGTACGATGATATCATCTCGTTCCTTAAGACGCTCCAAACCTTTCTTAACCATGAATTCCCTCCTATTCTTCTTAACCGGTAACTGTTGCAAATCTTTGTTAACCAAATCCCTAAACACTGAAATAGAAGGTCCAAATGGCCTGGGGAATTAAATAATGAGGCATTGGATAAAGTTGAATTCCTCACATTAGTAAAGACGGTAGTATGAGACCAAAAAGGATTCAAAATCATATATCATTGGATATTAACCTTACCTATAAACTTTTGAATGTCAATGAAGGTTTCAAACTTATTCAAAGCCCGTGAAGGAGCAAATTTCAAGCCATGATTTAATACATGTTTCTCTTCCATTGACAGGCTAACTAAACTAAGGTTAAAGAGGCCAGAATCTTTCAGACCTGCCTTCTTTTTAGAGTGGATCCCCCCCCTCTGGAACGCCTTTTGGGTCTATGCTTCTTTTATTGTTATTGTCTCCGGGAAAAAAAATTGTTATTATTGTAGTTACCATCAAATTCAGAGGGACGGTTCTGTTGATGCCACCAATTACCCCCTGAGGGCACCCTCGGAGAATATTCATGCTGTGGTTGATAATAAGGAATCCAGTTATTGGGATGTTCAGTAATATATCTGTCATCCCTTTGGGAGTTCTCTACCCTCCAGTGGACCAAAATGGTTATGGACAGTAGTAGGTTAAGAATTAGGGGGGCCAGCTGACCTCCCCTCTTCCTTCCCCTACCCCATCCTCAAAAATCTCCTCTAGATGCTGAACGTGGGGGTAAGTTTAGTTTCAAGTTTGCTTTCCTCACTACCTATTCAAATCAGCATTATGCAATATAAAAAATGGAAGTTTTGCAGAGGGATAGAGTCCTGGGGTCGAATCTTCCTGACAAACCTTGGGTAGTCTATAGGGGAATTCCCCCCATTGAAATTACTGATAGCTCCTAATTTTGTTGATCCTCCCAAACAGCTTTATTTCTTTCAGAATATGGGGGGTTTCTTTCCTTGTAGGAAATGTCCAATTTAAGTTAAAGTTAAATGCTAAATAAGTGTAGGAGGACTGAGTTATTTCACTTCACCTCCACTCAGGAAACATTTCCTATCAAACCCTTCACTACGTGTTCAACCAAGGATGTTGTATATATCATTTGGTGCCCCTGCTGGCTTCAATACATAGGGCGCACTGTACGTATGTTACAGACAAGATTGGGCAAACATGTAGCCAATATAAGGAGGGGTTTCCCTAAGCACAGTTTGTCCAAACATTACACTTTGAGACATGGTTGTAATCCTGAGGGTACTACCTTTCTGGGAATTGATGTGTTTTCTAGCCATTGGAGAGGCAGTAATACTGTCAGAGAGGTTTCTAGATTACAAACGAGGTGGATTTATCAGGAGCAGACGTATGCTCCATTTGGAATGAACATTGAATGGGACATTAATTCTTTTATCATTAATAGTTGAGGTTTAGATGATGTTATTGTTCTAAATATGGGATTAATTTTATTATTAAGTTTAAATATAAGAAGTGTTCACATTTTGACTAGATTAATATTTTTTGTTTCAACATATAGATGTAGTTTGTCGGGTTTTATTTAACATGTGTTAGTCTTTATTATTATTTATCTCCTTTTTTTGGTGTAATAATGCTTTTCAACCACAAGATGGCAATGCTTTCCGGGCTCACTCGTTTATATATGACCTATTTGGTTTAAAACAAATATTGTCCCGCATGCTGCCCCAGGGGACATGGATCAATGCAAAAAAAAGTTTTAAAAACGGCCGTTTTTTCAGGAGCAGTGATTTTAATAATGCTTAACCACTTCCCGCCCGCCCTATAGCGGATTGATGTCCGGGAAGTGGTTCTGTTATCCTGACTGGGCGTCATATGACGTCCAGCAGGATAACATGCCGCAGCGCACCCCCGGGGGCGTGCATCGCGGCGATCGGTGGAGCGATGTGTCAGTCTGACACACCGCTACTCTGATCTTGGTAAAAAGCCTCCGGCGGAGGCTCTTTACCACGTGATCAGCCGTGTCCAATCACGGCTGATCACGCTGTCAATAGGAAGAGCCGTTGATTGGCTCTTCCTCACTCGCGTCTGACAGACGCAAGTAGAGGAGAGCCGATCGGCGGCTCTCCTGGCAGGGGGGGTCTGCGCTGATTGTTTATCAGCGCAGCCCCCCCTCAGATCACCCCACTGGACTACCAGGGATGCCACTAGGACCACCAGGGAAGGGGCAACGTGGATGGCCAGGTATGTACCCCATGGCCATCCACATGTGCCCAATCTGTGCCAATCAGTGCCCACAAATGGGCACTGATTGGCACTATTATGTTAATGATCTGCCCAGCAATGCCCAGATCTGCCCAGCAATGCTATATCAGTGCCACCTGTCATTGCCCATCTGTGCCACCTGTCATTGCCCATCTGTGCCACCTGTCATTGCCCATCGGTGCCACCTGTCAATGCCCATCTGTGCCCATCTGTGCCCATCAGTGCCCACCTATCAGTGCCCACCTATCAGTGCCCATCAGTGCCACACATCAGTGCCACACATAAGTACCCATCAGTGCCACCCATATATACCAATCAATGCCGCCTATGTGTGCCCATCAGTGCCGCCTATGTGTGCCCATCGGTGCCACCTATGAGTGCCCATCAGTGCCACATACCAGTGCCACCTATCAGTGCCCATCAGTGCCACCTATCAGTGCCCATCAGTGCCGCCTATCAGTGCCCATCATCAGTGCCCGTTAGTGCCACCTCATCAGTGCCACCTCATTGGTGCCACCTCATCGGTGCCCATCAGTGCCGCCGTATCAGTGCCCATCAGTGCAGCCATATCAGTGCCCATTATTGAAGGAGAAAGCGTACTTATTTACAAAAAATTTAACAGAAACAAAGAAAAACTTTTTTCGAAATTTTCGGTCTTTTTTTATTTGTTGCGCAAAAAATAAAAACCGCAGAGATGATCAAATACCACCAAAAGAAAGCTCTATTTGTGGGAACAAAATGCTAAAAAATTTGTTTGGGTACAGTGTAGCATGACCGCGCAATTGTCATTCAAATTGCAACAGCGCTGAAAGGTGAAAATTGGGCTGGGCGGGAAGGTGTCTAAGTGCCTGGTATTGAAGTGGTTAAAGTCAAACAATAAAAGTGTAATATCCCTTTAAATTTTGTAGCTGGGGGTGTCTATAGTATGCCTGTAAAGGGGCGCATGTTTCCCGTGTTTAGAACAGTCTGACAGCAAAATAACATTTCAAAGAAAAAAAGTCATTTAAAACTACTCGCGGCTATTGGATTGCTGGTCCGACAATACACATAAAAGTTCATTGATAAAAACGGCATGGGAATTCCCCACAGGGGAACCCCGAACCAAAATTAAAAAAAAAAATGATGTGGGGGTTCCCCAAAATTCCATACCAGGCCCTTCAGGTCTGGTATGGATTTTAAGGGGAACCCCGTGCCAAAATTTAAAAAAAAAAAAACGGCGTGGGGTCACCCCAAAAATCCATACCAGACCCTTATCCGAGCACGCAACCTGGCAGGCTACAGGAAAAGAGGGGGGACGAGAGAGCGACCCCCCTCCTGAATGTACCAGGCCACATGCCCTCAACATTGGGAGGGTGCTTTGGGGTAGCCCCCCAAAAAACCTTGTCCCCATGTTGAGGACAAGGGCCTCATCCCCACAACCCTGGCCGGTGGTTGTGGGGGTCTGCGGGCGGGGGGCTTATCAGAATATGGAAGCCCCCTTTAACAAGGGGACCCCCAGATCCCGGGGTCTGCTTCTGCTTCTTCTTTCTTCTATCTTCCTTCATCTTCTTCTTCTTCTGACACTTCTGGTTCTTCCTCCGGTGTTCTCGTTCAGCATCTCCTCCATGGCATCTTCTATCTTCTTCTCCTTGGGCCGCTCCGCACCCATGGCATGGGGGGAGGCTCCTGCTCTTCTCTTCATCTTCTTCTCTTCTTCATCTTCTTCTCTTCATTATCTTCTTCTCCGGGCCGCTCCGCACCCATGGTGGGAGGCTCCCGCTGTGTGACGCGTCTCCTCTTCTGACGGTTCCTAAATAATGGGGGGGCACCCGGTGACCCCACCCCCTCTGACGCACAGTGACTTGACGGGACTTCCCTGTGACGTCATGGGGAATGCCACAGGAAAGTCCTGTTATGTCCCGTGCGCTAGAGCGGGCGGGGTCACCGGGTGGCCCCGCCCCTGTTATTTAAGAACCTTCAGATGAGGAGACGCGTCACACAGAGAAAGCCTCCCACCATGGGTGCGGAGTGGCCCGGAGAAGAAGATGAAGAAGAGAAGAAGATGAAGAAGAGAAGAAGATGAAGAGAAGAGCGGGAGCCTCCCCCCATGCCATGGGTGCGGAGCGGCCCGAGGAGAGGAAGATGGAAGACGCCACGGAGGAGATGCTGGACGAGAACACTGGAGGAAGAACCAGAAGAGCCAGAAGAACCAGAAGAAGAAGAAGAAGATGAAGGAAGATAGAAGAAAGAAGAAGCATTTAAATAAAGGAATTGTCAAAAACTGTCTCTTGTCATTTTTAACATTTTTGACAGTTTTTTAGTGAAATGGTAGGGGTAAGTACCCCCTTACCATTTCACACAGGGGGGCCGGGATCTGGGGGTCCCCTTGTTAAAGGGGGCTTCCAGATTCTGATAAGCCCCCCCGCCCGCATACCCCCACAACCACCGGCCAGGGTTGTGGGGATGAGGACCTTGTCCTCATCAACATGGGGGCAAGGTGTTTTGGGGGGCTACCCCAAAGCACCCTCCCACTGTTGAGGGCATGTGGCCTGGGATGGTTCAGGAGGGGGGAGCTCTCTCGTCCCCCCTCTTTTCCAGGGGCCTGCCAGGTTGCGTGCTCAGATAAGGATCTGGTATGGATTTTTGGGGGGACCCCACGCCGTTTTTTTTAATTTTGGCACCGGGTTCCCCTTAAAATCCATACCAGATTCGGGTCTGGTATGGAATTTAGGGGGACCCTCACATCATTTTTTTTTAAATTTTGGCTGGGGTTCCCCTTAATATCCATACCAGACCTGAAGGGCCTGGTATGGAATTTAGGGGGACCCCCACGTCATTTTTTTTAAAATTTTGATTCGGGGTTCCCCTGTGGGGAATTCCCATGCCGTTTTTATCAATTAACTTTTATGTGTATTGTCGGACTGGCAATGCAATAGCCACAAGTAGTTTTAAATGACTTTTTTCCTTTGAAATGTCATTTTGCTGTCAGACTGTTCTAAACACGGGAAACATGCACCCCTTTACAGGCATACTATAGACACCCCCCAGCTACGAAATTTAAAGGGATATTACACTTTTATTGTTTGACTTTAAGCATTATTAAAATCACTGCTCCTGAAAAATCGGTTGTTTTTAAAACTTTTTTTGCATTGATCCATGTCCCCTGGGGCAGGACCCAGGTCCCCAAACACTTTTTATGACAATAACTTGCATATAAGCTTTAAAATTAGCACTTTTGATTAATCCCATAGACTTTTAAAGGGTGTTCCGCGGCATTCGAATTTGCCTCGAACACCCCAAATTGTTCGCTGTTCGGCGAACTTACGAACAGTCGAAGTTCGAGTCGAACATGAGTTTGACTCGAACTCGAAGCTCATCCCTAATGCTGACATAAACACCAGGGCCACTAGACACGTGCGCTCATGCACATCCCACTCCCACCTTGCCTTCCTCGCCCTCCTCCTTCTCCTAGTCTCAGGTGACATTTCTCCTAATCCTGGTCCGCCATTTTCCAAATGCAAGCCACATATCCAATACCCCTCCCCCTCTGGCAACCACCGCAATCCACTCAGTTTAATTTCTATCCCCCTGCTTCCTCAAAGCACTCCACCAATCTCATGCGCCCTTTGGAATGCCCGCTCCATCTGTAACAAGCTATCATCTGTACATGACCTCTTCATCTCTCATGGCTTGAACATACTCGCCATAACAGAAACCTGGCTTCAAAATTTTGACTCAGCTTCTCCTGTTGCCCTCTCCCATGGTGGTCTCCATTGGACTTACTCCCCCAGACCCAACAGACAGAAAGGAGATGGAGTTGGCTTCCTTCTATCCCCACAAAGCACCTTCCAAATCCTTCCTGTCCCCCCCTCTCTATCCCTCTCTTCTTTCAAGATGCACTGTATTCATCTGTTTTCTCCCATTTCTCTGAGGATTGCAGCAATTTATAGGCCTCCAGGACCGGTATTGCGCTTTCTTGATGACTTTGCTGCCTGGCTACCCTACTTTCTCTCCTCTGAAATACCCACCATTATTCTTGGTGACTTTAACATTCCTGTCAATGTTAACAGCCCAACTACAGCTAAACTTCTCGACTTAACCTCATCTTTTGACCTAACCCAATGGACACATACTTCCACTCACTCCAATGGTAATACCCTTGACCTTGTATTCTCCCATCTCTGCAACCCTGGTTACCTCACCAACACCCCCTTTCCTCTATCTGATCACAACCTCATTACTTTCACTGTATCCTTGCCTCCAACCACCCATCCCTCCAAGCAGCAAACAATTACTTGTAGAAACCTTCGCCACTTTAACTCTTCTCTTCTCTATTCTGCTACTTACCACCTATATGACATAATCTCTCCCCTGTCCTGTCCTGACCTGGCCACCTCTGTCTACAACAGTTCACTCTCATCATCACTAGATGCACTTGCTCCTCTAACCACACGCAGAATCAGGCCCCGACCGTTACAACCCTGGCAAACTGACAACACTAGAAATCTCAAGAGACATTGCCATGCTCTTGAACGACTGTGGCGTAAAACCAAATGCCTGCAAGACTTCACCCTATATAAATCTGCCCTTCTAAAATATAATTCATTACTCCATGCTGCCAAACAAGCCTACTTTGTCTCTCTTAATAATTCCTTGTCATCCAGTCCCTGTCGGCTCTTCTCAACCTTTAACTCTCTGCTTCGTCCACCACCCCTCTACCCCACTAACTCACTCACTGCCCAAAAGATTGCCAATCACTTCAAAGACAAGATCGATGCAATTTGTGAGGACATCTCCACTGTGCATACGTCTTCCCCACCCAACATACCTTGCCTAGCAGCACATTCAACGCTCTCCTCTTTTGAATAGGCTACTACGGAAAAGGTTACAAAAATTTTCTTGGATGCCCACCTAACCAATTGTCCCTTGGATCCTGTTCCCTCACAACTACTATGGTCACCCTCTTCTTCTATCCTATGCTCCCTCACCCACATCTTCAATCTCTCCCTCTCTAGTGGCATCTTCCCCTCCCCTCTAAAACATGCACAGATCACTCCCATTCTTAAAAAGCCCTCACTGGACCCTACCGACTTGAGCAACTTAAGACCCATCTCATTGCTCCCATTCACCTCTAAACTTCTAGAACGCTTAGTCTACAACCGTCTTAGCTCCTACCTCAATGAAAATAACCTTCTTGACCCCTTACAGTCTGGCTTTCGCTCGCAGCACTCCACGGAAACTGCCTTACTAAAACTCACTAACGATTTACTAACTGCTAAAACCAACAGCCAGTACTCCATATTCCTACTACTTGACCTCTCTGCAGCCTTTGATACTGTTGACCACCCGCTCCTTCTCAATAAACTACATTCCCTTGGCCTCCGAGATTCTGCTCTATCCTGGTTCTCTGCCTATTTATCACAGCGCTCCTTCAGTGTCACCTACAACTCTGTCCCCTCCTCTCCATTGCCCCTTTCTGTGGGGGTCCCCCAAGGCTTGGTTCTTGGACCCCTTCTCTTCTCTATCTATACCTCCTCCCTTGGTCACTTAATAACTGCCCACGGCTTCAAATACCACTTATACGCTGATGACACCCAAATCTATCTGTCCACTCCTCACCTCACTCCTTCAGTCTCCTCTCGCATTACTAACTTACTAACTGACATATCAGCATAAATGTCGCACCACTTCCTTAAACTAAATCTCTCTAAAAGTGAGCTATTAATATTCCCCCCGCCCATGCCCCCCTCCATGACTTTTCCATCAAAATCAACAATGCAACCATCAGTCCCTCCCCTCATGCCAGGGTACTAGGTGTAATCCTAGACTCTGACTTGTCATTTCAGCCTCAAATCCAATCGTTGTCAAAAGTTTGTAGAATTCACCTCCGTAACATCTCTAAAATTCGCCCCTTTTTAACAAATGAAACCACCAAGCTCCTCATTCACTCCCTTGTTATCTCTCACCTTGACTATTGCAACCCCCCTTCTCATTGGCTTACCTCTCCATAGGCTATCCCCTCCTCAGTCTATCATGAATGCTGCTGCCAGACTTATCCACCTTGCCAACCGCTCAGTGTCTGCCAACCCTCTACTCCAATCCCTACACTGGCTCCCAATCACCCAGCAAAAAAATTCAAAATACTAACCACAACATACAAAGCCATTCACAACTCTGCCCTGAGCTACATCACTAATCTTGTCTCCAAATATCACCCAAATCGACCTCTCCGCTCTTCTTAAGACCTCCTGCTTTCAAGCTCTCTCATCTCCTCCCATGCTCGTCTCCAGGATTTCTCCAGAGCCGCTCCCATCCTCTGGAACTCGCTACCTCCATCTATCCAGCTATCCCCTACTCTTGCTACCTTCAGGCAATCCCTGAAAACTCATCTCTTCAGGAAAGCCTATCACATCTCCAACTAATCTCCTACCACTTCCACCAGCTCATTCCCCACAGTTACAACCTTTTGTACCACCTGCCCCACCCTATTAGATTGTAAGCTCTTCTGAGCAGGGCCCTCTTAATCCTCTTGTATTTTATTGTATTATAACTGTATTGTCTCCCTTTTATATTGTAAAGCGCTGCATAAATTGTTGGCGCTATATAAATCCTGAATAATAATAATATTAATAATAATAATATTAATATATAAATCAATATGCAATTGGAAAACAGCAATATTGCAATTATTCAACCCGCTGTGTATTATATGTTATGTTAATCTAGTGGAAACAGAATCAGAATGTCCATAAAGGTGATGTAGTGTTACATCCAATATGTTTGAAATCCTCTTATGCAATGCGATATAGGTGAAAAAAATGTAGGAATTGGTGGCAATATTCCCCTTATGTAATTGCACTCACCGGAGCACCCTACCCCTGCAGGGGTGCAAGCGTGAAGTATTAATCCCAAGGTGCCGATATCCTTCCAGCTCCCAGCAGCACGGCCCGGGGTCATCCACCCGCAGGGAAGGAGGGAGGGGGGAAAAAAAACACTGTTTCCTGTTTCAATGAAGTTCCCGGCCAGGCATCCACATGATATATTTCATAAAATGAAAGTAAAGGTAGTCCACATAGCGTGACTCCGTTTCACTTGTTTATTATATATAATAAGTATCCAAGGAATGGACTATAAAAGTTAAAAAGTTTTAAAAAGGAGAGGGAGCTCACAGGCTCTCGTACTCTCCGAACGACACGGGGAAGCAACACTACTTAGAATCGCCACTTGCGTTCCACCGGTCATATATTCGGAACCATGGTATCCGGATATGACGTTGTGCGTGTCAAGATAGTCCCACCTTAGGCGTTTCGATGAAAGAATTTTTTTAGATGCCAAAAATGCCTACCCTGCCGTGTGAGTAAAGAACAGCCAAGGAAAAAGATATCTTTTAAATCTAGGTCTGGAAAAGAGTACCAAATTAGGGAATTGATCACTTGTGACAGTACCCACGTCACATATGTGATCGAATGTCCCTGCCAATTACAGTATGTGGGTAGAACCACTAGGCCTCTCTTCGTCAGAATCAGAGAACATATAAATAACATTAAAAAAGGTTTTCCAAAGCATAACCTTTCTAGGCATTTTGACGAGTTCCACAACAGAGACCCTACAGGATTAATTTTTTATGGTATAGATTTGATTAATGATCACTGGAGGGGCGGAAATAAAAGAATAAAAGTGTCCCAGAATGAAACTAAGTGGATATACCGCCTAGGAAGTCTAATACCTAGAGGGTTAAACGTGGACATTGATCTTAATTGTTTTCTATCCAATTTTTAACCATGGGTTTTAGCGTAGTTGGATATAAGAGTTTATGCCCTCAATTTTTACACTTTTTACACGACTCTGGGTTTACCCCAATACAACATACATAAACTAAGTACTTTTGCCTCATACTGGTTTCCTTATTTTTCACTCACTCATTCTCTATTATATTCCTATACAGATCTATTGTAATAGGGATAGGAATTTGTCTCTCTCCGACGTTCTCCTTGTTATTTTCACTTTCATTTTTATTTCTTATGTTTCTATTTTTATTTTTATTTTTTATTTTTATTTTTATTCTTATTATTATTTTCATTTTTATTGTTATTTTTAGTTTTACTTGATTTCTGGGCATATTAGAACATATTTCCTCATTATATGCCTATATTTAATAATACTGATAGATATCCATCTTGTATTTATTCATTTTTAACATATTATACAATTTTACTTGGTAATATCTGGATTTCACAAGGTTTTATCATCGCTGCTATTTCATATAAACATCCTTTTTGTTCTACACCACTAGATGGCGCCTAAGGAGAGATGGAATTATACCTTTATATGGTGATACTCCTTCCTACTTTAAATGGCGACAGGGGAATAATGACACTTAGGTTTACTTTTCCCTGGTGATTGATTTGGCGTATCCTGATTGGACCCGCTCACTGCTTGTATATAGCACTTAGCGAGGGATTGGTTGCAGCGATAACTACACCCAGATATAAGGCGTGGGGTGTGTCAAGAGGGCAGCGCCTCAGAAGATGTCAGCGTGATGAAACGCGTAATGCGGGACTATTTTGACACGCACAACGTCATATCCGGATACCGTGGTTCCGGATACACGACCGGTGGAACGCAAGCGGCGATTCTAGGTAGCGTTGCTTCCCCGTGTCGTTCAGAGAGTACGAGAGCCTGTGAGCTCCCTCTCCTTTTACACGTCCGTTTAAACGTTTTAAACTTTATAAAGTCTATTCCTTGGATACTTATTTTATATAAAAAATGAGTGAAACTGAGTTACGCTATGTGGACTACCTTTACTTTCATTTTATGAAATATATCATGTGGATGCCTGGCCGGGAACTTCATTGAAACAGGAAACAGTGTTTTTTTTTCCCCCTCCCTCCTTCCCTGTGGGTTGATGACCCCGAGGCATGCTGCTGGGAGCTGGAAGGACATCGGCACCTTTTGATTAATACTTCACGCTTGCACCCCTGCAGGGGTAGGGTGCTCCGGTGAGTGCAATTACATAAGGGGAATATTGCCACCAATTCCTACATTTTTTTCACCTATATCGCATTGCGTAAGAGGGTTTCAAACATATTGGATGGAACACTACGTCACCTTTATGGACATTCTGATTCTGTTTCCACTAGATTAACATAACATATAATACACAGCGGGTTGAATAATTGCAATATTGCTGTTTTTCAATTGCACATTGATTTATATATTAATATTTTTAATTGAACATTGATTTATATATTAATATTGTTACACATATTTATTATATCTTTGCACCTGTCACTTTAGACCCTTACTGTAAAGGATCAATCTCTACGAGATTTATAAGTACATGTCACTTTGGTTTTTGTGTTTTTTGTGTTTTTTCCTACTCCCATATTTGGGTACAGTGATTGAATTTTCACCATATGCATATTGTTTACAAATTTTTCTTGCACTTATTCAGCACCTGTCACTTTGATTGGTTACTAGGCCTAGCTGCGCCAGATTGTATGTGCTGCAGTTTTAGTACATCTTCACCATTGTGTTTCAGACAATGTCGAGCCTAGTGCATTGAGCCTAAACATCATTAAAGCGGAGTTCCGCCAATTTTTTTTTTAAGTCAGCAGCTACAAATACTGCAGCTGCTGACTTTTAAAATATGGACATTTACCTCTCTAGGGCGCCCGCGATGCCAGCACCCAAAGCCGATCTGTCCCTCGGCTCTCGGGTCCTGCCGCTGCCATCTTCAGTAAGGGAATCAGGAAATTAAGCCTTGCCCGCGTGTTTTTTCACCTTAATGCAATCTATGCATTAAGGTGAAAAAACACCTGGCAGTGACCAGCCCCCTAGCCCCCCCCGTTTTACTTACCTGAGCCCCGTATTTCCTTCAGTGAGGACGCACTGTCCCTCTCTCCACGGGGTCCCGGCTCTTGATTGGATAGATTGATAGCAGCGCAGCCATTGGCTACCGCTGCTGTCAATCAAATTCAATGACGTGGGCGCCGGGGAAGCGGGGCCGAGTCCGGCATTGATGTCTATGGACGCAAATGCTGGACTCGGGAGCGCGCCCACAAGGTAAACCCCCGGGATATCGCTTTTCCTAGGGGGTTTTCTGATGCAGGGAGGAGCCGCAAGAGCCGTCAGGGGACCCCAGAAATGAACAATCAGGGCCACTCTGTGCAAAACGAGGAGTTAAGTACTGTATAGTATGTTTGTTACTTTAAAGAATAAAAAAACAAACCTTTACAATCACTTTAAGAACCTGAAAGGTCCTCTCAATGACATGTCTTGTCTTAGTAATTGCTGCATTGTAGTGGGATTCTGAACATGTTGAGCACCTCAAGAGTAGTGTTAGCAGCCAGGGCAGAAAAGGATAGCCAGAATCACCAACAAAACAGTTTGAAAATGCCAAGTAGGCAATAAGAGGAACATTTCTTCCCTACATTTTAGTTTTAATTTCTGAACATATTTGTAATGTTAAGGCCTTAAAGAGGAAGTAAATCCTGATGGGTTTTACTTCCTCTTTATCCCCCTGTAAAGTAAAAGCATGATGGGCTAGTATGCATTGCATACTAGCCCATTATGTGGCACCTACCTGCAAACGAAGCCCGCAATGTTTGCGATGTCCCCACTGGTGGAAGCATCCATCTTCACCCCTCTTCATGCTCTGTGACTGGCCAGAGCCATGTGACGTCACTCCTGCACATGCACGTGGGAGCTGCCAGTCACGACACACTCTGGAGAAGAAACATCACGTAGGGCCATTTTTTCACTGTGCATGTGCCGATGACCTCATCGGCGCACTACAAGGTAAATATCTCCTAAACGGCGCACGTTTAGGAGATATTTTCAGTACATAATATATTTTCAGTATATATAGGTAAGCCTTATTTTAGGCTTACCTATATGTAAAAATGTCTCAGGGGGGTTTACAACCACTTTAAGCCATATGTAAAGTGGCTTAGTTGGAAATGGTTACACCAGATTGAGGATTTGGTTTAGTCATTTCTTAAACAGACAATGTTAAAAATCTGCTATTTATATTTTGTGTGCAAGGTGTGAGTGAACACAAAAGTGTAACATATGAACATACACTTTCATGTATTATATATGTGGCAGGCATTGAGACATATTTGATAATAAAAAGTGTCTTACCAAGAATCCAGCCTCCAGTTATTGTGTCAAAATGGTGGTAGAGTTGTAAAATTCCTTAATATGTGGAAGTCATGGAAAGATCCTGGGAAGCCAGTGACCACATTCCTGATTAACATATTTTCATTGCAAACAAACTGAATGTTTAGTGAGAGGTACCCCTTATTATTACAATAGATTCAGAGGGGGCAAAAAAAGGCACATGGGTACAGTCAATGACATCCATAACATTGGAAATCCCAGCAACCGGATAGAAATTATTCTGAATCTGATCCCACTCCTGACGTGTGTTAGGCATGTAGATATATTTGGGGGCAACTTGCCTGAAACCTTGCAAGGCCTTAGCAAGCTAATGTGAGGAAGATAGCTGGGTTCTACTACTCTCTCCGCATGTATGCTCTTGCGGTCTGGCTTTTGGCGTGTTACCACACACCTTAGCGTGTTTATATAAAACCGCAGAAGTGTATGCTATTAATGGACATTTAGTCTATGGACACTCCTATATAGCTCTGAAGAGCGATCCACTATATATGGTCTTGACTTATCTGTGATGTTATCTTTGCGGCACTGAAGTGCTTCTCAGATACTACCTAGAGGTAAGAGCCTTGAAGTTCCATTCACATCTCTTGACTATCCATTTAAGAATATTTTGAATACTGTGGGGGAGCTACTGTAAGCTGACTTGGTTTGATCCTACATAACAGTGTCATAGAAATTGTATATAATCTCCTGAAGAAGCGCTTCCCCGTGAAACATGTCAAGCTTCCTGTAATTCATACTTTGTTCTAGCCGTCATGATAATAGTTGGGGTTGTCAATAGTACACCCCTAACGTAGATGGCTGTCTTGAAGACATATATTTGACCACTGTGTGTTTTTTCAATTACTGTCTTTTAAATTCTGTTTTTATATTTATGTGGTGTGTTTAATAATATGTATTACTTTTTATCAGTGGTGCTTATAAAGTCAATTTTTCCAGTTATATTTTTCCTCAATTTCTCAATGAGAGAATCTGTGTCACTCATTTCTAGGAGCTGGCAGGATTACATTTCACAGACACGCAGACAAGCTGGCAGTTCAAAATTGCATGCGATCCACACCAATTTGGACAAGCTCACTCCCCTCACTACACGCAGAATCAGGCCTCGACCCCTACGACCCTGGCAAACAGATGACACAAAAATTCTCAAAAAACGTAGTCGCGCTCTTGAGCGTCTGTGGCACAAGACTTATGCCCCGTACCCACGGTCGGACTTTGTTCAGACATTCCGACAACAAAATCCTAGGATTTTTTCCGAAGGATGTTGGCTCAAACTTGTCTTGCATACACACGGTCACACAAAGTTGTCGGAAAATCCGATCATTCTGAACGCGGTGACATAAAACACTTACGTCGGGACTATAAACGGGGCAGTGGCCAATAGCTTTCATCTCTTTATTTATTCTGAGGATGCATGGCACTTTGTCCGTCGGATTTGTGTACACACGATCGGAATTTCCGACAACGGATTTTGTTGTCGGAAAATTTTATAGCCTGCTCTCAAACTTTGTGTGTCGGAAAATCTGATGGAAAATGTGTGATGGAGCCTACACACGGTCGGAATTTCCGACAACAAGGTCCTATCACACATTTTCCGTCGGAAAATCCGACCATGTGCACGGGGCATAAGTCTCTCAAAGACTTCAACCAATACAAATCTGCCCTCCAAAAATACTATTCTTTCCTCCACACTGCCAAGCAAACCTATTTTACAACTCTTATTAACACTTTCTCATCTAATCCCCGTAAACGCTTCTCTACCATCAACTCTCTACTTTGTCCTCCACCGCCTCAACCCACTGACTTACTCACTGCCCAGGAGATCGCTAATCACTTCAAAAACAAGATTGATACAATCCGTGATGAAATCTCCATTCTACAGGTATCTCCCCCAGCTAAAACCCCATGTCAACAGGTACAACTGACACTCCCCCTATTCAAATCTGCTACTACAGACGAAGTTGCTAAACTCCTTTCTATCGCCCACCTAACCACCTGTCCCCTGGACCCTATTCCCTCTCAAATGCTACGGTCACCCTCTGACCCCATCCTACACTCTCTAACCCACATCTTCAATCTCTCCCTCACCTCTGGCATCTTCCTCGATGCTCTAAAACATGCTCTGGTCACCCCAATACTCAAAAAGCCGTCCTTGGACCCTACCAATCTTAACAACCTACGCCCTATCTCCTTGCTCCCCTTTTCCTCTAAACTCCTTGAACGCCTGGTTTACAACCAACTGAGTGACCACCTCATTAAAAACAACCTTCTGGATCCCCTTCAATCTGGATTTCGCCCTCAACACTCCACAGAAACTGCTCTTTTAAAACTCACAAATGACCTACTAACTGCAAAAACCAATGGACACTATTCTGTACTCCTACTTCCGGATCTTTCAGCTGCCTTTGACACGGTTGACCACCCCCTCCTCCTCAAAAAACTTTACTCCCTCGGTCTCCATGACTGTGCTCTTCAGTGGCTCTCATCCTACCTATCCCAACGCATCTTCAGTGTCACTTACAATTCTACTACCTCCACTCCTCTTCCCTTCTCTGTCGGGGTCCCCCAAGGTTCTGTTCTTGGACCTCTTTTATTTTCAATCTATACCTCTTCCCTCGGTCAGTTGATAGCCTCTCACGGCTTTCAATATCATTTCTATGCTGATGACACACAAATCTATCTCTCCACCCCTCAACTCACTCCGTCAGTCTCCTCACGCATCACTAACTTACTAACTGACATATCTGTATAGATGTCACACCACTTCCTCAAACTCAACTTTTCCAAAACCGAGCTTATAACATTTCCTCCCCCACATGCCTCATCCCCTGACTTCTCTGTCAAGAGCAATGGCAAAACCATCCACCCGTCCACACATGTCAGGGTGCTAGGTGTTATCCTGGATTCTGAACTCTCCTTTCAGCCCCACATCCAATCACTTTTCAAAGCTTGCCGCCTCAACCTCCGCAACATCTCTAAACTACGTCCCTTTCTAACCAGTGAAACCACAAAGCTCCTGATTCACTCCCTGGTTATCTCTCGCCTTGACTACTGCAACTCACTCCTCATTGGCTTACCTTTAAATAGACTATTCCCCCTTCAGTCCATCATGAATGCGGCTGCCAGACTCATCCACTTTACAAACCGCTCAGTGTCTGCTACCCCTCTCTGCCAATCCCTCTATTGGCTACCACTCGCCCAATTAATTAAATTCAAAATACTAACAATAAGTTACAAAGCCATCCACAACTCTGCCCCCAGCTACATCAATAACCTAGTCTCAAAATACCAACCTAATCGCCATCTCCGTTCCTCCCAAGACCTCCTGCTCTCTAGCTCCCTCATCATCTCCTCCCATATCCACCTCCAGGACTTCTCCCAAGCCTCGCCCATCCTCTGGAATTCCCTACCCCAATCTGTCAGACTGTCTCCAAATTTATCCACTTTTAGGCGATCCCTGAAAACTTTCCTCTTCAGAGAAGCCTATCCTGCCTCCATCTAACAACTGCACTATTTTCTCCATTAGCTCATCCCCCACAGCTATTACCCTTTTGTATAACTTGACCCTCCCTCCTAGATTGTAAGCTCTAACGAGCAGGGCCCTCTCATCCCTCCTGTATTGAATTGTATTGTACTTGTACTGTCTGCCCTAATGTTGTAAAGCGCTGTGTAAACTGTCGGTGCTATATAAATCCTGTATAATAATAATAATAATTTGTTAGTTGTGTTTCTAAGCGGTATGCTTTTTCAATCCCCAAGGTTACAAAAACACACTAAATGTTGGACTTGAAAAAGAGGTGAGATTCTCAAATGCATTGTTGCCATGGAGACTGTAATGCTTTGCACTGTGCAGAGCTAGCAGCAGTTGCTACCTGAAAGTGGATTGAGTCTGGCGGCAGTCCAGTGTTATCTTCTTGTGGTGTCCTCCATGGGTGAGTTTTGGCTGGTGATGTCCAGGCTTTCCAATCGGCTGCAGATGGCTCCCTCTTAGTTGGGTTCCCTCCAGCACTCATAGTGCATATATTGCTTTCCTTCTTCCTGGCCAGGATATTGTTTTGGGCCATCTGGGATCCTCACCACAGATACAGAGAAGCATACATGTGGTGGTGAAAGTGTCTTTCTTATAAATGATTGGATTTCCTTGTCTTCTCTGCCAGCTACTTAAACATAATATGTGGTTCCATTTGGGCTTACACAAGTGTTGGTCCCTTATTGATGAAGTCATGCCCATTTGACGTAACGCGTATAAGGGGGAGGAGTCGTAGTGGTGACATCATCCTGTGAGTATTTCGTTGTTCATTGCATCCTTAGCCCGCACTGCTGAGGTGCATTTTTGTGAGTTTACTGTATGTTGTTACTACTTGGACAAATAAACCTTTGGCAAACAGAGAGCACTAAATCTGGTGTTTTTTATCCTATGTCGTACAGTCACCTGAGGGTGGTCTGAGACTGGTGAAGCCATAAAGAGAAAGAAGGTGAAATGGAGGGATTAGGAGTTCCACGCCAGGCCGATTAATTGATTACCCCCAGAGGGGATCTGCTTTATCTGACCTGCTGGTAAAACAGGTGTCAGATTTTAAGGTGAGCGGCTAGGATATTAAGGTGGAAAAGAGCACCAGCATTTTGAACTTGTC
Organism: Lithobates clamitans; assembly: GCA_037952925.1. Lineage (NCBI taxonomy): Eukaryota > Metazoa > Chordata > Amphibia > Anura > Ranidae > Lithobates > Lithobates clamitans. The sequence goes on along the minus strand of JBBGZY010000268.1, from coordinate 8,271,228 downwards.
GTGCACTATTTGGTGAAGTCTTCAATCTGGAAGAAACTGAAGACTTTTTTCATCACTTTGGACTTTTACGTTCACTACTTTATATGCAATTTAATTGATGCAATTTTTGTGTGTTGTTAGCGCAGCACCGTCTTATATATTTGACCGGTACTAGCAGCAATCGGGTGAAGGTGTAATGTTACATCCAACTGTTTTTTTGCATTGAAATTGTACTTTTGCACATTGTATTTTGCAAATTTTTTTGCAGGTTGAATCTAGTTCAGTATTAATTTGATTATTTGCGCATTTACATGATTGGCAGCGCAGCACTGTTTTGGGACTTACACAAGTGTTGCTTCTGGTTACACAGTGTGACTCTGACTACCTGTCATTAGAGACTGGTGATCTACCTATATACAATTCTTTGAATTGTAACAGACATGTTGTGCTATTCTTATATTTATTTTTATTTTTTATATTTTTTTTATTTGTTTATCCATTTAGTGGGGTTTTTGGCTGTTTTTCTTTGTCTGTTTCCTGATGCTAAATTACTACTCAATCACTCAGAAATTGTAGCCTATAAAAACTTTTTAGCTGTGGTGGAACCCTGTATGCCATTTCCATTATCAGTGTGCAAAAGACACTATTTTTTTATTTTTATGGCTGCCACACTGTATTGCCCCGTGCACACGGTCAGATTTTCCGACGGAAAATGTGTGATAGGACCTTGTTGTCGGAAATTCCGACCGTGTGTAGGCTCTATCACACATTTTCCATCGGATTTTCCGACACACAAAGTTTGAGAGCAGGATATAAAATTTTCCGACAACAAAATCTGTTGTTGGAAATTCCGATCGTGTGTACACAAATCCGACGGACAAAGTGCCAAGCATGCTCAGAATAAATAAAGAGATGAAAGCTATTGGCCACTGCCCCATTTATAGTCCCAACGTACATGTTTTACGTTCAGAATGATCGGATTTTCCGTCAACTTTGTGTGACTGTGTGTATGCAAGACAAGTTTGAGCCAACATCCGTCGGAAAAAATCCTAAGATTTTGTTGTCGGAATGTCCGAACAAAGTCCGACCGTGTGTACGGGGCATTAGTCTGATCAAGCTCCCAAAAATGTCTGCCTGTTCGAAAAAGGCCTTCTAGCTGTGCTGCAATCCTGTATGCTATTTCCATCATTGGTGATAAATAAACACTTTTTAAAAACATTTTTTTAGACAGACTGAGGAACATTTATTAGGCAAATTACATATAGTTCAAGTCAGGCTGCCATTATTTAGGCAATGCAAATGCAATTTCTTTTTCTTTCAATATATTTTATTTTATGTTCAATATAAACATACAAAAATTGCGTCGAGCATTACAACATTATAACAATATGTCAAGGGTTAGGTATTCTAATATATTTCATCCGAGGAGAGATGAATAGTTCATAAATAGGCTAGGTAAGTTATATGGAAACATAAAACATTTGCTGTCAGACTTCTTCTACCAGAATTCCCAAGAGTGAGAAGAGGTTTGTATGTAATGAAGACTAAACATTATCTAGCTTGTCAGAAGAGTGAAGACGAGCATACCCTTGAACATTATCAGATTGTTATACTGTTATTTAAGAGAGACCACAGGATATATGGTCCTTGGTTTCATTGTAGAGCACTCAGAACTGTGAGTACTATTAGTGCCAAATTAAGAGAGTGAAGACTAGACAAGTAGGAAAGAAGAGGAAGGGGGAAGAGAAGAATCAAAATGTTCCGTTCTTGCCAGCCTTAAGGAATCCCATCCGCTCTAATAGGAAACATGTTGATCATCAGGGGACACTTACATAAGTCTATGCAACATCACAGTGAAAAATCAAAAGTGCTAATTTTAAGGTTTAATATGCAAGTTATTGTCATAAAAAGTGTTTGGGGACCTGGGTCCTGCCCCAGGGAACATATATCAATGCAAAAAAAAAGTTTTAAAAACAGCAGTTTTTTCGGAAGCGGTGCTTTTAATAATGTTTAAAGTGAAACCATAAAAGTGAAATATTCCTTTAAATTTCGTTTCTGGGGGGTGTCTATAGTATGCCTGTAAAGTGGCGCATTTTTCCCGTGTTTAGAACAGTTCCTGCACAAAATGACATTTCTAAACGAAAACAAGTCATTTAAAACTACTAGCGGCTATAATGAATTGTCGGGTCCCGGCAATACAGATAAAAGTCATTGAAAAAAACGACATAGGATCCCTCAACTCCATTACCAGGACCTTTGGGTCTGGTATGAATATTAAGGGGAACCCCAAACTAAAATGAAAAAAAATTGCATGGGGGTCCCCCAAATTCCATACCAGGCCTTTCAGGTCTGGTATGGATATTAGGGGGACCCTGTGCCAATTTTTTTTTTTAAATGGCATGGGGTCCCCCTCAAAACCTCAAAATCCATACCAGACCCTTCAGGTCTGGTATGGATTTTAAGAGGAACCCGTGCCAAAATTTTAAAAAATGGCGTGGGGTCCCCCCAAAAATCCATCCTAGACCTTATCCGAGCACGCAAGCTGGCAGGCCACAGGAAAAGAGAGGGGGATGAGAGAGCACCCCCCCCTGAACTATACCAGGACACATGCCCTCAACATGGGGAGAGTGCTTCGGGGTAGCCCCCCAAAGCACCTTGTCCCCATGTTGATGGGGACAAGGGCCTCACCTCCACAACTCTTGCCTGGTGGTTGTGGGGGTCTGCGGGCAGGGGGCTTATCGGAATCTGGAAGCCCCCTTTAACAAAGTGACCCCCAGATCCCATCCCCCCTGTTTGAAAAAGTAACGGGTACCCGTACCATTTCACAAAAAAAGTGTCAAAATGTTAAAAAAATGGTGACATACCCGGGTGGCCCCGCCTCCTCTGACATGGGCATGTGGCCTGATACAGTTCAAGAGGGATGGCGCTCTCTCATCCCCCCTCTTTTCCTGCAGCCTGCCAGGTTACGTGCTCGGATAAGGGTCTGGTTTGGATTTTTTGGGGGCCCCAACGCCATTTTTTTAAAAAATTTGGCACGTGGTTCACCTTAAAATCCATACCTGACCTGAAGGGTCTGGTTTGGATTTTTAAGGGGAGCCCTACATCATTTAAAAAAAAAATTGGCGCAGGGTTCCCCTTAATATCCATACCAGACCTGAAGGGCCTGGTATGGAATTTGGGGGGACCCCCACGCAATTTTTTAAAAAAATTTTGGTTTGGGGTTCCCCTTAATATTTATAGCCACTAGTAGTTTTAAATGACTTGTTTACCTTTAGAAATGTCATTTTGTGCAGGGACTGTTCTAAACACGGGAAAAATGCGCCACTTTACAGGCATACTATAGACATCCCCCAGGTACGAAATTTAAAGGAATATTTCACTTTTATTGTTTCACTTTAAGCATTACTAAAATCACTGCTCCCAAAAAAACGGCCGTTTTTTAAAACTTTTTTTGCATTGATACATGTCCCCTGGGGCAGGACCCAGGTCCCTAAACACTTTTTATGACAATACCATGCATATAAGCCTTTAAAATGAGTACTTTTGATTTCTCCCATAGACTTTTAAAGGGTGTTCCGCAGCTTTCGAATTTGCCGCAAACTCCCCAAATTGTTCGCTATTCGGCAAACAGGCAAACATCTGAACATCAGGCTCATCCCTACTATCTATACGGGAGTCTTTGGTCCATAATATCATCGATGAGCTTCTGGAAATTATCAAAAACTGTTATATACTTTTCAAACTGGCAGAACTTGCGAAGAGAAGAAAAACGTGAATAAAAGTATGATGGTGCTTCGGAAAGTCGCGTGGTTCAACGGAGCATTGTTCAAAATCTGGTCAGGTCTAGAAAAAGGATGAGTGACCATTCAGTCCTCGTTTGATATCAGTGGGGTTTCCTGCCTTCCTTGGATCCTTGGAAGTTGGATTTGTTCCATACCGGTGAGATGGGGCTGGACAGAGTTTGGCGTTTCGTGGCTGCTGAGTTGGGGTTCGGTGGGGTTGGTGGTGGGCCCAATATGATCAATCTCAGTCCCAATAGAAGTTTCTCTCCTTCCTGTAGGTTGGAGAAGGAGTATGTCTTGGATTTGAGAGCAAATGGGAATGCCCTCCAATATTTAATTTCTTTCTGTGAAAGAACTGCGAGCAGGGGTTTTAGGGACCGTCTCCTTTGGATGGTTGATGGGGAGATGTCTGCAAAGATTTGTACTGGATGATTTTGGTATAGAAGTGTTTGCTTGCGGGATCTTTTTATGATCTCCTCCTCATGTAGAAATGATGCTTCACCACGATATCTGGGGGGGCTCCAAGGCCCTGTGAGCTCTGTCCAATTCCATTTTATGCAGGGGAATGTTGGGGATAAGACCCTTAATGAGGTCTTGGACTGCTGCTTTGATGTCTGTGATAGACTCCGGGAGCCCCTTATCCTGAAGTTATACCTTCTCGATCTGTTTTCGAGATCATCAATCCTGGACAGGGAATTGTCCAGTTGTTCTTGTAGGACGTGAATATAGTCAGAGTTTTGATTGGTCCTAGCCAGTGTGGCTTCCAGATTGTTTTCCATGGCTTCCATCCTGTCACCTAGGATTTGAAAATCTGCCTTAATGTCCCCTGTAATTTTAGCTGCAGTGGTGGTCAGCCCCCTGTCCAGTAGTTCTGATAGTTTGTTGAACAGGTCAGCCGTGTTAATGAGGGTGTCTGAATTGCCCTGCTTAGGATGATGTGGGGAGGCCTCTTCAGGCCCCATGGGCGAGAGCAGGTATTCCTCCATTGTGTGGCTTATGAGAGACTCTGTGGAGGCCGGGGAGGATGCCATGTCATGTCGGGTACTCACTGCTTTCTCTGGAGGTGTCTGCAGGAGGTCATGAGCGGAATGCTCAGTGAGTTCCTCCTCCATGTCAGCACAGGAGTGTGCTGTGGAGTGTGCTGCGGCCGCCATCTTGGAATCAACCCAGGATCAGGCTAAATCGTGGCCCTAGGTCACGTCTTACCGAGCCCCTGTGCATGTATTGGATCCCAGGTGGTTTGCCCAGGTGGTGGTGTGGTCCGGTGGCGTCCCGCTGGCCGTAGTCAGGTGCTCTGTGTGCCGTTAGGTCATGGTGATGTAAAGCTCCAGGCTCATGTGATCTTGGAGTAAAAAGTATATTTTTTTTATTGAAGATGAATATAGGCTTAATAACTGTGCTGCAAAACTGTCATATTTTACCCATCTTTAGTCTTTGGCAATTGTTGAGTATAGATTCAGATCAAAAACAGGAATAAGTCATATAAAAGTACCATCATGCAGATTGAAACTGAGGGATTGGGGAAGTGGAGGCGCCGGGGCAGTTGCTGGTGCTGACCCACGCACGTCCACACCTGAAGAGTTTTGTTATGGACTATCTCGGTACTTGATAATAGATAACAATTGATTTGTCATAAAATTAAGTTTAATGCATACAAAAAAATATATATATACAAACAGTGTATTTATTTTATATAAAAGCAAATTGTATACACCACAGTTAACAAGCTACTGACTGGTACACCCGTAGAGTTTCTGTTGAGAGGGGGTATACATAAAAATCCTCCTTGATGATCATCTCCAGAACTCTTTTTTTAGAGACCGCTTCTTCAGGAGGGATGGTCTATAATACAAATAATGCATTTACACAAGGCATAGAAAACACAGCAAAATAGATTTAGCATTAGGTTACATTTAGTGTTAAAATAAGGAGACCAGCTCACCCACTCGGACGGGACCAGCAAACGACAGGATTCAGCAATTCCCCCACGGTGGACATGGGGCATTGTAATTGACAAAATCTGATTAAAAAGTGATATTGGGATTAAGGATTTAAAAGTTAAAGAGCTTAGTACACACAACGGTGTGATGGAATGATGGGTAGACCGAGCCAGTGATGGAGTGAAAGGGGGAGGTTGGAAGGGGAGAGGGAAGGAAATAGGACAGGGTGGGGGTTGGTGGCGTTCTGGAGATGATCATCAAGGAGGATTTTTATGTATACCCCCTCTCTACAGGTGTACCCATCAGTAGCTTGTTAACTGTGGTGTATACAATTTGCTTTTATATAAAATAAATACATTGTTTGTATATATATTTTTTTGTATGCATTAAACTTCATTTTATGACAAATCAATTGTTATCTATTATCAAGTATCGAGATAGTCCATAACAAAACTCTTCAGGTGTGGACGTACGTGGGTCAGCACCAGCAACTGCCCCGGCACCTCCACTTCCCCAATCCCATCTTTAGTCTTTAAAAGAAATTTTAGATTTCAAAGTGCAATTTTATTTTATCTCCCTCCTTCAAAAAATTGCAGCTTATCTGATAAAGGCTTAAAAATGTAAAACTTTTCAGTCTGTAAACCTAGAAAATTGCTTTTTTACATGTAATCAGCTCGCTAAATCCCTCTAGAATAGTGGAATAATAAAAAGGGTTAAAGAAGTCGTGCCTGATGTGATGTCTATCTTAGATCAGGTCTTTCGGATCTCCTTCAATCTCCTCGCATACAATCTTAGGAAAAAAGGAGCTAACCAGTTCAGTTTTTATGGCTTGTGGTGCTAAAAAAATAATTTAGGAGCATTAAACCTGCCTAGCTTCTCTATCTTGCATTGCAGCCTAGTAAAAAAACATTTACCAGGTGTGCAGCAGGTCTCTACAATATTTAAAACTGCCGTGTTTGAAATATCATACTCTAATTGCTTTTTTTTTTCAAAAAAATTGACTTATCTCTTTTGCCGCGTACACACGCCCGCACTTTACGACATACCTGGTCCGGCGAACCTGAGTCCGTTGAACAATTCGATCGTGTGTGGGCTCCAGAGGACTTTTTTTCTCAAAAGTTTGACGGACCTAGAAATGAAACATGTTTCAAATCTGTCCGACGGACTCGAGTCCGGTCGAAAAGTCCGCTCGTCTGTATGCTAGTCCAACGGACCAAAACTGAAGCTAGGGCAGCTATTGGCTACTGGCTATGAACTTCCTTGTTTTAGTCCAGTCGTATGTCATCACGTACGAATCGGTCAGACTTTGGTTGATCATGTGTAGGCAAATCCGTTCATTCGGAAAGTCTGTTGCAAAATCTGCCGTAAAGTCCGCTTGTGTGTACGCGGCATTTCTCTTAGATTGCTACCTTGGCCCCAGTTGAATGCTTGCATGCTGTCCATATCTGAAACATGGTATTGTGATTTTTTTCTTTTTCTGCATAACTACTACCTCAGATCTGCAATGTGGTTTTGTGGTTTGGAGATGTTTTGATACACTTAGGCTAAAGGTTCAAATTTTTCCAACTTTGGAAAATATGGACACTACATTCAAAAAGCGCCGGGAGAATAATCTCCAACAATGCACGAAAGTGATGATGCAGTTATTGATTGAGGAGTACAAAAAAAGAATATTCAACCTAGGGAAGGATATTGATGCCGTATATGCGAAATTAGACCCGTTCCAAGATCTACCCACTTCTAAGGAACAGGAAGAGAGGATCAAAAGTGACATAGATCAAGTAGTGAAGGAAATAATAACCACAAAAGAAAAAAAAGTTTTGGAGGGACAAAATAGCATTCAGAGAGGGCAGAGAAAGAATAATTTTAAAAAATGGAATAAAGAAAAGGGATCAAATTCATCTTTAAACTCTCTTTCCTCCACGTTTTCACAGACTTCACAAGAGCGAAAGGCACCCCAGAAGCATAAGTGGCGTTCACCCGGAATGGGAGCAAATAACAAGAAACATATTACAAAATCCAGAACACCCACACAATCAACTCCAATGGTGGTGGGTACTGAACACACAGCCAGGGCAGGTAATGCACGAGGTGACCCATCTGGGCACGGCTAACAATCTGTGGACCCCCTGTGGTTTCTTCCGCAGGCAGACTCACAGAGTTCTTTTGACATAAAACACAAGACGAGCACACTGACGATGGCCTTAGCATCATCAACCTGTCCGAGTACTTATTGTCGGATGACGAGGCTACAATATTGAGTGAAGGCCTCACTTTCTGTCTAGCTTCAAATATAGATACCTTTGAAGCTATAAAAGATTTACATCTCTTTGCCTAAAAATTAATTTTGAAATGTTTATTCGTTAAACCTGTACAAGGTGATGAACCATCCGCACAGGAAAAGAAAGCGCTTGATGACCTGATATCCCTATTGGAGGACCAGGAAAACGATTTGTTGGATAGAATAGACATTGAATCGCTACTGGCAGAACAGATTTCTCCTACTACCAGTGGCATTTCGGGCAAATCCACACTTAAAAAGAAATGAAATAAATTTCCATCTCCCAACTTCAATTCTAATCTAAAGGCCTTTCTCACTATGACTACAAGAGAAATTCAAAACCTTAAACTGAACCTGTCATCTAACAATTTATCAGACAGGGAAATTAAAGCATTTGAAAAACTTACCAAACAGTATCAACTGACAATCAAACCTTTGGATAAGGGGGGGGGGGGGATATCGTAATTATGAACAATTCCCAATACCAGTCCATGTGCAAAAAAAATCTTATCTAATAAGGAATGGCACCAATCTATATCTAAATTAAGAATTGAAAAATTCGACAAAAAATTCTACCTACTGGTGGACCAGGCATATTTTGACAATGTCATCACAAAGCAGACATGGGATTTCATACGCATAAGGCAATCAAAGATCCCTACCTTCTATAGTCTCCCTACGGTCCACAAGGACCTCAAAAATTCACCAGGGAGACCCATCATCTCTGGGAGGGGGAGCATTACTGAACATCTCAGTAAATATATAGCTGAACAATTGCGTCCATTAGTCACCAATCTTCCCTCATACATCGGGGACACAGCCCATCTATTACAAAACCTGGAAGATTTATGTATCCCACCTGACTCAATCTTGGTCACTGTGGACGTTGAGGCATTATATAGCTCGATTCCACACACCAAGGGAATAAAGCATTTAATTTTCCAATCACACAGAGATGACAAGCCATTACATCAGTTTATCTTATCAGCCTTAGATTTCATCTTGTTACACAATGCATTTGCTTTCAATGGCTCCCACTTCCTCCAGATACAGGGGGCATCGATGGGGACTTGTTGTGCCCCATCGTATGCCAACCTGTATCTGGGGGAGTGGGAGAACTCCTTTTTATCTGATGATAGGTTTAGTGCATTTACCGAAAAGATATTAGTCTGGTATAGATATATCAACGATATCGACAATATCTTTCTCATCTGGAATGGTTCAGATACGCTCAATCAATACGATGCGTTGGGTCGCAATGATTTCAATTTAAATTTTACGATGGCAAATGATCCTTACAAGATCACTTTCTTGGACGTTACCATTCTGAAAAACCCAGATGGTCACCTTTTGAGTGTATTGTACCGCAAAGAGACAGAGGGAATACAATCTTACACACCACTAACTTTCATCCCGCATCACTGATCAAGTCTATCCCCTGTACTCAATACCTTCATATTCGTCTGAACTGCTCCAAAGAGAGTACTTTCCAAATAGAAGCAAACAAATTACAAACTAGACTCTTACCCTCCTTTAAAGTGCTAGCCTTTCACTGAACCAACCAAAGGCAATACAACCTTTCTAACTAATGGAATGGAAGAGATGGGAATGAAAGAATCTGGTTGACCTACACAGAGCCCTAACTTAAAGCCAGCTAAACACCTTTCCAATGAAATGCAGGCCTGATCACTCTACATTAGTGAAAAACCTCGGTAATACCTTTGTGGCTTAATGGAAGCAAATCTTACCAAGGATTTCACAACATACTGTGAGGTAGATTTACTAAAATTAAAGAGTGTAAAATCTGGTGCAGCTGTGCATGGTAGCCAATCAGCTTCTAACCTGAGCTTGTTCAAATAAAGTGGTTTTAAACGCTTAAAAAACCTTCTACGTGCAGCAGCCCCTCTCCCCAGCCCCCTGCAGCCCCCTATAATACTTACCTGAGCTCCCTCTTGATCCAGCAATGTGCACAAGAGGCTCAGCTCTCTTTTTATGTTCCCCGTTAAGATTTAAAAAAATGTTTCTGGTAAATTAAAAAAAATTGCATTTGAAACCTATTGCCCAGGGCAGTGCCCACCCCATGTTATTTTATACTCCCTTCCCTACTAGCCCAGAAAATGTGCATTTTTAATTTGGCTGATTCAGCTCCTATTGATTTCAGTGGGATTCAGTTTCAACGTCCAAACTTCTTTGAACCTGCTTTGTAACTGCTTAAACGGAACCAAATTTGGGTCATCCCTATTTGTCAGCATTAATATGAGCATCTTTATTTGGCCATTGGGCTTTCTGTTTAATAGACCTATTATGCAACCTAACAGCTAACTGAGGAAGCACACTGCAAGCTGACAATAGAATTGTTACTATAGACCCTTGCTAAACATTTTTCTAATGCTCACCTAACCACCTTCCCCCTGGACCCTGTTTCCACGCAAATACTACAGTCAACCTCTGGCTCTATCCTACCTATCTCTCTAACTCACATTTTCAATCTCTTCTTCATTTCATCATCTCTCCTTCACTTCATCATCCTGCTTCCAGACTCATCCACCTTACCAGCTGTACAGTGTCTTCTGCCCCTTTCTGCCAATCCCTCCAATGGCTTCTGCTCACCCAACTAATTACATTCAAAATACTAGCAACAACTTGCAAAGCCACCTGCAACTCTGCCCCCAGCTACACCACTAAACTTGCCTCAAAATACCAACCATATCATTCTCTTCATTTCTCCCAAGACCTCCCCTATCACCTCCTCCCATGTCTTCAGGAAAGCCTATCCTGCCCCCACCTAACAACTGTACTTTTATCTTCTCCATCAGCTCATCTTTCACAATTATTACCTTTTGTATCATTTGACCTCCCCTTTTAGATTGTAAGCTCTAATGAACAGGGCCCTATAAATCCTCCTGTATTCTACTATAATGGTAAGTCTTCCCTCATGTTGTAAGGTGCTGTGCAAACAGTTGACACTATATAAAACTTGTATAATAATAATACTAATTATAAGGATCTCCAAGTAAACTGTGCAATAGATGGTTTTTAAATTGTACGTTACTACTAACTACAGGTTTCACATCCTGCATTTGCATTACTTGAATTGTTATGTCTCCTTCTTGGATATCAGCAGTAAGTAACACCACACTTAAAATATGGCACCTCTACACGGAGAGGTGATAGACTGGGGAATTCCATTAAAATAAAGAATTCCTTTATTTCCATATTTGTAATTGCTTTAAATCATACAAATGAGCTCATGCATTAACTTTCTTACAGGTCTATTTCCTAACTTAGGTTTTTCCAGGTTACAAATGAAAGGTTAAAATATTTGCAGTTCATTATGGAAGAGACATATATATCGGTTTTCTGGCTCTTCTGTGTTAACAGAAATATTGCAGTACACCTCTGTCAATATTATTACCAGATTGGATTTTATTATAAAGATATATTTATTCTACAATAAAGCAGCCAGCGTCTTGCTATTAATAACACAACTCTGTAAAAATGATCATAAAACTGTCTTGCTAATGGGCACAGAAAAACATCAAGGCTGTTTGTTATAAACCTTGCTAATGTACTCAATAAATAATGTCATTTCCCCTTAGGAAAAGGGCTTCAACATTTCAGTGCATTAAAATTCTGCACTTCAACAAGATATCTGTGCCATGTTTTGGTTGCCAATTGTAAGATCGAGTGTTTTATGAATAATACCTTCAGGTGGTTCTGTGAGATCATCTTTGAAACTCAAGGGTTATATATGCACCACTTTGGTAAAGTGATTGTTCGGAAAGAAAGACTTAAGTGAGTAAAAGATTCCATCTTCTATTCAGTCAAGGATTTGGACGGTTTTATTTTATAACTTTGAAGACTTATGAAAAGTATGCATAATGCTTTTAAAGAACATCTCCAAAAACTACACATGTGTAAATTAGAGGAGATAACTATAGTGTCAATTACCCTTTTTCTACATATCTGTAGAATAGCCTTAAAGTGGTATTAAACCCAAAAAACTAAATTTTAAAATATAGCAGCTGACCAGTCCTTAAATGTGGTAGCTGCATTCGTTTTTAGGGCTGTTTTCTTGTTAAATATATTTATTGAGTTTTCACAAAAGAAAAAATAAAATGATACAGTACATGGATACATATCATACATCATAAGATCATTGCAGTATGATAAAAAAGATAAATAAATAAATAAATAAATAAAATGAAGTAATTTTTAGAGATATCTTACAACCATATTTACTATACACTAGTTGGGATACTAGATGTAAGATTAGAGAAATAAATCAAGTTATTAGACTAAGTATCCATAATATTTTAGGAAATAATAAAAGAAAAGGAGAAAGAGGAGAGATAAAGATGGAAAGAAGGAAAGAAGAGAAAAAAAAAAGAGAGAGAGTTTCCCGGGATGATGATCCAGCCCTCATTAGGTATACAGATATAATACATATTTCAGTTATAATATGATAAATATCTTAGTGTGGTAACAACAGAGATTGGTCAAAAACTGTAGGGAGGTAGTTTTTAACCCATGGTTGCCAAATTTTGCGAAATGTATTTATTTTATTTTCTTCAATAGCTGTCATCTTAGCATATAAATGTGCTCTATTCATTCTGTGTTTAGCTTACGCAATAATTAGATTTTGGGACTTCCACGCCTTGGCAATCGTTTGTTTAGCTGAAGTGCTAAGTTGGATAAACAATTGGAATTGAGTATGGGTGAGTATTGTGGATTTAAGGTTTAGGAGTACCATTGCAGAATCTGGAGGGATCGTGATTTCCAGGGCTTTAGAAGCCATAAGAAATATATTCTTCCAGAATTCTTCAACTACGGGGCATTGCCACCATATGTGGAATTGTGTTCCTGCTGTGTCACATCCTCTAAAGCAATTAGGTGAATATGTAGGGACAAATTTAGCTATTCTAGCTGGTACAAGGTACTAACGTGCTAGAACCTTGTAATTAGTTTCTACAGCAAAACAATTTGGAGAGGAAGTTTTGGTGGCTGACCATATATTCGACCAATCTTGTTTATTAAACACTCGATTCATATCTTGTGCCCATTTAGTTGTGTATGAGGGTAGAAACTCACTAGATATCATATTAGGTTGAAGATATAATATTGAGATAAGTCCTCTAATGTGTGGATCGCTTATACAAATCCGCTCAAATTGAGTCATTTGATTAAGAGTTGAGCCTGTACTAAGAAGTGGTTCATAAAAAATTTTAATTTGTAAATATCGAAATATTTCAGTTTTAGGTAACCCAAATGTTTCACATAGTACAGGAAAGGTATAAATAGCTTTATTCGAGGAAAGATTGTATAAACGAGTCAGGTTCGTAGAGGTCCATGCAGAGAATGATCTTGGGAATTTCCAGGTAGGATAAAATGCTGGATTATTAAGAAATGAAAGCAAGGGATTATGTGTTGATTGAATATTATGTGCAAATTTACATTTATCCCATACTGCTAGGGTCTGTTTCGTGATAGGATTAGAAAGATGTATTCTATCAGCAGGACAGAGCCAAAACATATTTGCCACTGAGATAGGGTCACTTTCCACTGATTCAATAGCTACCCATAGGGGAGCTTCAACAGAAGTATGATACTTGGTTATAAGTACTAACTGTGCAGCGTAGAAATAGGAGGAAAAGTTGGGCAATCCCAAACCACCACTGAATTTATTAAGGTAAAGCGTAGATTTAGGTATACGAGGTTTGGTGGTACCCCAAATGAAGGACATAACTCTTCGTTGAGTAAGTCTAAGAAAGTAAGATGGTAAAGAAATAGGGAGTACCCTAAATAAATATAAGAATTTCGGCAGGATTGACATCTTTACCGCATTAATCCTTCCCGACCATGACAATGAAAGAAGAGCCCATTGTTTCAGGAAGCTGGAAATTTGTTTAAAGAGGGGTAAGTAATTTGCCGCAAAAAGGTCTTTAAGAGAGATTGTGAGATTTATTCCTAGGTATGGAAGCTGCTTTGGAACCCAAGTAAAGGGTAAAGAAGTTTGTGCCTGCCGAAGTTCTAATTGAGATAAGGAAATATTTAATGCATTTGATTTTGTTGGATTAACATGTAGTCCTGATATTTGGGCAAAATTATCTAGTGTTTTTAGTAGATTAGGGGTGGATATATGGGGATGAGACAAAAATATGAGAATGTGATCCACAAAGAGACATAGTTTATGGTGATAACCACCTAGTTCGATACCTTTAATATCAGGATTGGTTCTAATAAGGTGTGCCAGGGGTTCTACTATTAGGGCAAAAAGTAGAGGGGAAAGAGGGCATCCTTGTCTAGTGCCTCTTTTGATATCAATCATTGTTGACTTATAGCCTGCATATTTGATATATGCTCTAGGATTATTATATAAGGATGAGACCCAGGTTAAAAAATTGTTTCCAAATCCCCATTTACCTAGGACATATTCCATATAAGGCCATGTAACCGAATCGAATGCTTTCCTTATGTCTAAGGATACAAGGCAAGCTGGGATTCGTCTAGTTTTAGCCGCATGAATAAGTAAGAGTGCTCTCCTGATATTATGTCCAGCTTGGCGTTTAGGCATAAAGCCTGTTTGGTCTTTATGGATTAGAAGACCAATAATATTATTCAGTCTAGTGGCCAAAATTTGGGCTATTCATTTTATATCGAGATTTAGGAGGGATATAGGACGATAATTAGTCCAGGACGTGGAGTCAGAATGTGATTTGGGGATCATTGCTATTATAGAGGTGAGAGTCTCTGTTCTAAATGAGTTTCCTTTAAGGATCGAATTGAAGGCTTTAGGTAATAGAGGTGTTAAGATAAGTGCAAATTGTCTATAGTATGTTGCCGAAAATCCATCTGGGCCTGGTCTTTTACGTAATTTTAAAGATTTTATTGCGTTAAGGACTTCAGTATCTGAAACTGGACATTCAAGAAGATCTTTCTGTTGTTGATCAAGGTTAGGAAGGGTGATATTGGAGAACAGGGTGTCTGCTTTAGTTTTATCAAAATTCGAGGCAGAAGAATATAATTTAGATAACTTAGAACGAAAATTTCAAGTATTTTCACTGGGTTACTAGTGTATGATTCCCGGGATACTTTCAATCTGATAGGCGTATGTATATGTTGTGAATTTTTTAAGATTCTGGCCATAGGTGTATCAGGTTTATTTGCCCTGCGGTATTGAACATGCTGGCGTTTACTTATAAGTTTATCTGCGGAATCAGTAAAAAAAAGATCTAGATCCAGGCGGGCTTTTTCTAGTTTGGTACTGTTGGTAGCATTCGGTTTGAAAAGTTTGATGACAGTCATTAAAGGTAGATTCAAGTTTTGCAAACAATAGTTTGCGTTCTCTTTTAAGGTTAGTTGCTTGTTGTATTAATCTACCCCTAATGACTACCTTGTGCGCCTCCCATAATGTAATAGCAGAGACATCGTCTGTATCATTGAATTTTAGGTAATCAAAAAATGCTTTTTCAATATCAACACGAAGGGTGGGTCAGAATTGTATCGTTTATACACCAAGTGGTATCGTGTAATCTAGGAATTGTGGAAGCAATGGTAATGAATACTGCGCAGTGGTCTGTCCAAGGGAAAGGAATGATTTTGGATGATATGATTTCTGGTAGCATACTTGACGGGATTAGTATATGATCTATTCGTGAAAAAGAGTTATGCGGATAAGAATAATGAGTGAAGCGCCTACTAATAGGGTTCATCTCTCGCCAAGTATCTACCAGGCTATGAGTGGTAAGTAGATGTTGAAATGTTAGATTTATTGAGTTTGTGGTAGGTCCAGGGGGAGATTTATCTAAGAACGGGAAAATAGTAGCATTAGAATCCCCACAAATAACAACAGTAGCAAACTTATGTACTTGTTGAAAAAGGTGGGATAAGAAAGCAGTTGGGGGGGGCGTGGCCAACCGGAGCAGAAGATGGACGCTTAATTGCATAGCTCAGCAGCCAGGGGACACAATCCAGCGCAATCGGCCCAAACCACGACTCCATCCGCACCCATCCTCGCTCCAGGCACTCAGGAGACAAAGATGCAGCCATCCAGAAAAAGATTTACGAAGCACAAGCCCCAAAAACGGACGGAATTTGCTTACAAGCTGGCGGGCTGGGATTCCCAAGATGGCGCCGACCAGGCTGCGCCGCCCGAATCGTACACGGACCTTCCGGATGACATCCAGGACACACAGCACTCCACAGGTACGAATCCTGACAAGCACCAAGCCCCAGAGTGTGACCCTCTCCCCAGCAGCCCAGCAAAAGCTCGGATGAGGCTAGATACACTGCCTCTGCACACACAGCGCCAGCTAACTGAGGCCCAGGCTCCCATCCCCTTCTCCATAGACCAGGCCCTGCACTCCTCCATGGCTTCCTTCCCCACATCAGGGCAGCCAGTCATGGACACAACTCTGAAGGACATGCTTCTGTCCCTGCAGTCCTCCCTTATGAATGATCTTTCATCCATGTTTCACAGAGTCACCTCTGACATTCACAAGCTAGATGACAGAATGACTAATGCTGAGAGGGGAATACAGGCCTGCACTTCCACAGTAAATGAAGTGATTGATTCTTATGACACTGTTAAGGAAGAACAGGCATGGATGCGCGCCAAAATGGCAGATTTAGAAGACAGGTCACGCAGGAACAACATTAAACTGAGGGGAGTCCCAGAGTCCATACTCCCCGTGCACTTACCGCGTTACGCGAAAGAATTGATACACCTAGTGATACCTGAAGCCTCCCCACGAGACGCTATCATTGACAGAATACACAGAATCGCCAAACCGTCCCACCTAGCAGCCTCAGTCCCTAGAGATGTACTGATGAGGGTTCACTTCTATCAAACCAAAGAAAAGCTCCTTATGGGCCTCAGAGCTAAATCTCCACTACCTGGCCCCTATACTGGGATACAACTTTTCCCTGACCTGTCCAAGTACACCCTCCAACTGCGACGTCAACTGAACCCGATAACCAAAGGCCTGCAGAACCATAAGGTACCATACAAATGGCGCCACCCAGCCACCATCCTTGTTGTCCGCAATGGTCAGACACATGCAAAAGGAGACCTGGACAAAGGCCTAAAGCTCCTCCACTCCTGGAGCATACTCCCTGATATGGCTGTATCTGCCCCACAAACCAACGGTGCCTTACCACCTTGTAGACAACAAACTCAACATCCCACCTGAGGATGCTCGCATCTCCACTACAATGGCCGACAACTCATTCCACAGTCCCCCTGAGCTCTGACAGCCCGTTATCTTAACTCTCTACCTCCGGTGATACTGACTCTGTTTACCCCCAAGTAGAGGTTTCAACGGTGTCAAACACCCCCTCTAATCTTTGCTCTAGCTGTAATATACAGCAATATCATATCCATCAACAGCGAATCAAAACCCAAGTTCCTTCCCCACTAGTTTCCACACTCTATACCAGTGATCTGTTAATGCCTCTCTATTGGTTACTGACATATTGCTCTATCCGCAGCACTCTAGTCCACTTCTATTTCAGACCCTTGGATTGCCACCGGCACACCACTGCGCTCTAACTCCAAGACTCATCAGCAGCCAGAAGCAACAGCATCCCTATACCGGTACCTCAACACATCTGCACTCGGACTTCCACCTACAGATCAACGTAGCTGACCCCATCTACCAACAGACTCATCCACCAGCAACGAACCGTAAGTGTTGCACTCAACACCCAACATCCCCACAGCCGCAAAATGCCATTCACTATACTGTCAATAAATGCCAACAGCCTCAATCATCCTGCCAAGAGACACTCACTATGGAGATCAGCTACAGATCTTCACAGTGACATCCTTTGCGCCCAGGAAACACATCTGCTTACCAATGATACATCCCTATGCAAGAACAACCGCTTTCCCCATATGTTCCACGCCACCCATTCAACTAAAACCAGAGGGGTCATGATTGCAATCAGAGACTCTCTAGACTTCCAACTTCTAGATATCGAACAGGACCCCGAAGGTTGTTATATCATACTTGCCTGCAAAGTCAACAAAGTGACCTACACCATAATCAACGTCTACGCCCCAAATTCATGCCAAACAAAATTCCTCCACAGAGTCCTACGTAAAGCCAAACACATTCAAACAGGGCACCTAATACTATGTGGAGACTTTAATCTCGTCCCTGAATTATCCATTGACTCAACATCGTCAGCAACTAGAAGAGACTCACCTCTGAAAAGATTTATCTTCACCCAAGACCTCTACGACGTTTGGCGCTGTTATCATGGCTCCGAACGGGACTACGCTTTTTTTTCCTCCAGGCACCACTCATATTCAAGGATAGACCTGTTCTTAACCGACAAGTTTATTCTACAAAATATATCTACCTCCACAATCCACACCACGACATGGTCGGACCATGCCCCAATCTCTATCACGATCCAAGATTCTAACTTACAAAAAAATGCATTTATTTGGCGAGTAAACAACCACATCATTCAACACAACCAATATGAGCCATCTATTGCAGAACAAATAACCGATTTCTTTTCACTAAACAAAGGTTCGGTGCCCGACCCTGCCGTGGTGCGGAGTGCGCACAAAGCGTACATGAGAGGAATGTTAATTAAATTAAGTTCCCACCATAAGAAAAAGAGGACGCAACGTATAGACGACCTAACAACCCAAATAGCAGCCCTAGAATTGAAACACAAATCTGACCCCCGAGACCACCAGACAAATCACCTATTGTCCCTTAGACAGGAACTTAGAACACTACTCCTTCATTCTTACGAATTCCTCCAGAAAAAATTTAAGGCGACATCGTATTCTACCTCTAACAAAGCGGGGAAGAAACTAGCACAAAGACTAAAAGGTAGGCGCACCAAAGCCAAAATCTCTCAACTTTTCCACCCTCACACCAAAACCCCATTGAGCAACCCCCAAGACATAGCCAATGCCTTCAGTGCATATTATGGAGACTTATATAATCTAAAAAAAGACCCTCTAACACCCCAACCTACTCCAGACGATATTGACCACTTTCTCAGGAAAGTCAAACTACCCACACTGACAACAGACCAACTGAATGCCTTAAATGCCCCCTTCACAGAAATAGAAATAAAAACGACTATCGCCTCACTACCTAGCGGCAAAGCCCCAGGCCCTGACGGTCTAACTGGGGAATACTACAAGCAATTTTCACCCCACTTGACCCCATACCTAACTGAATTATATAACCACGTTGCCTCCTCTTCTGCTTTCTCTAAAGAATACTTGAATGCTTTGGTGATAACATTACCGAAACCAGGGAAACAGTCGAATGTATCTCAAAATTTCCGCCCAATCTCTCTACTTAATCTCGACCTAAAAATTTACGCCAAAACCATAGCAACAAGATTGATCAAAATTATGCCCACTCTTATACACCATGACCAGACGGGGTTCACAAAAGGCAGACAATATACAACAAACTCCTGTGGAACGGTAAACGTCCCAGGTGTGCACATTAACAACTGGTTAAACACAAGCAAGTGGGTGGCACGAGCTCTATAGATTTTGAAGATTACCATCTAGCAGCCATTTTGGCCCAATTACCTTGCTGGTTCCAACCATCTCCAACTACGCTATGGGAGCAAATTGAATGCTCCTCAATCACAAGATCAGACCTGAAAACCTGGTTACTGAGTACCCCACTGGGCTCACCAATCCCAAAGTCCCTATCTCCAACTATTAAAGCATCGGCGCAAGCCTGGAAGAAAATGTCCACTTCAATGAGCCACACTCCACATGAAACACAAACACATATTCCTCTAGCCACCCTGAAACATATAACACCTGAACTATCAGTAACCTCATGGACACATAAAGGTATAGGGTCCCTACAACATCTACTGCAGGACAACTCCCTCAAACCTTTCTCTCAATTGCAATCTGAATATGCAATACCCACATCTGAACATTTCACCTACCTCCGTATACAACACTGCCTCAAAATGGTCCCCCTTCCTCTGTACAGCATCCACCCCAAGACTTGGGACTATCTCACCAACCCTAACACAAATCTCAGAGGAATCTCATACTTCTACAACTCCCTCCACCAAAAACATACCTTCACCAAACTAAAACCACACAAGAAATGGGAAATTGATCTAGACCACGAATTCACAGACAATCAATGGCATCATGCCTTCAAGTCAATATATAAGGCCACGAAATGCGCTGCCCTTTGGGAATTGGCGCAAAAAATTTCTCTGCGTTGGTATATGACCCCTGCCAAAATTGCGTCCATTAATCCTCAAATGCCCAACACATGCTGGAGATGTAACGCATCCCCAAGTGATCTTCTTCATGTTTTCTGGTCATGCCACCTTCTTAAAAAGTACTGGGATAGTATTTTCCAGTTGATCTCTCACATCACCCACATCAAAACTCCCCCCTCCCCAGCACTTGCGATCCTAAATCTTACCATTGAAGACCTTCCTCACCCCTTTAGAATAGTGACCACCCACGTCCTGTTGGCAGCTAGACTTAACATAGCTAGACACTGGAAGACGGCCACACCTTTAACCCTAACCCAAGTCATCGACTTGGTATCATTACACTACAGCTATGAACATACATCTGCTTCTGACACAACACATTATACAAAAATACAATCCAGCTGGCAACCATGGACCACCTGGACTAGACACTGCGCAATTCACGTCTAAGTTACTGCAGTACAACCCCTTCCTCTTGACCGAGCAATACTAAGAATAGAGTAAGTTTACATGCATATTTTCAACTGGTAACCTTCCAAAATAACTTTTTTCTTTGGAATGTAACAAAATGAGATGGTCCACTTCGCTCCTGTGGCTCTAGAGATCCCACATGGGGTGTCACACTAGTGAAGTGGACCAGTCACGACTACAATTATTACCAATGTTAGAGATACTGGTTATTATGTACTTAATGCACTAGTTTATTGTGTATGGACAAAGTTGTACTCTACCCAGTATGGAGTTATTTTCAATGCATTGTCCACTCATACGTCGATGCACGACGTACAATGTTCAATTGTACAATGTATACTCTGTGAAAATTAATAAAAAATTATTGAATTAAAAAAAAAGAAAGCAGTTGGGCGTTTGTTAGGGGCATAATAAGACACAATAGTAATAGGATTATCAGAAATAAATCCTGTTAAGAGAACATATCGTCCTTCAGGGTCTGTTATTTTTGATACAAGGTTAAACGGAGTGGAACGGTGAAAACCAATGAGAGTTCCGCGCTGTTTAACCGTAGCAGAAGCAGTATAGAATTGTGGATATGATGATGAAAGAAATTTGGGATAAACTTTATCAGTAAAATGCGTTTCCTGCAAACATATAATATTAGCTTTTTTCATAGCAAAAGAGCGTAAAGCCTTAGTTCGCTTATGTGGAGTATTAAACCCCTGTACATTTAATGACAAGATATTTATAGGAGCCATAAAACAACGAATGCAAATATTATAGCATAACAAGCAGAGTACTCACCAAGAGCCAGGATCACCAACCCGAGAGTCAGGAGGTAATAGCAAAGATTAAAGAAAGAAGCAATAGAATAGAAAAAGAAAAAAGGAGAGGAGAATCGAGCAAACCCAATATGAAGACAATTTAGCAGTATATAAAGGCTAAATAATAGGGTGTAGGAGCATCTCAGGAGAGTATTTAGAACTCCCTGAGAGGGTCCGGGACCACCAATAAAGACCCCCATAGCAATGGTAGGAGTCCTTAGGTGGTATTAAGGGCAACAAGAAATTCCTAAGGGATGTATAACATCAGAGGACCACAGGAACTATTCCATTACTATCATGAAAAAATTTCGCTTAAATTGGTACAAAAAAAAAAAAGAAAATAAAGTTCAAAAACTTGAGAGAAAAAAAAAACCAGAAAAAAGTTAATATAAAAAAAAATTAAAAAATATTTAAAAAAAATATTTTTGTAACATAACAGTAGTATGTAGCCATAACTCATTTTAGTCATGAATATGGCCAGTTAATTAACTCTGTCAGCATACTGTGCTGGAAAAAAGTAGCAAGGACAAATAACTAGTCTGGCTTAGATTGTCAGTCCATTGAATCCTCATTGTTTGGTGGTGAATGATCATATCGACCTCGCTTATTAAGATTTTGATGGGAAGATGTGGAATAGCTGGGTTTTGGGTCCTTATTTTGCTGTGTAGAACGAAAAGCTGAGTGCCTATGAGACTGGTCATTTGGTAAGATTGCTTCGGCTAGGCCCATATCAAATAGGGCTGACTTCAAGTCCTCTGAAGAGCGAAAAACATATTTTGTTTCCAGATGAGTAAATATGAGACAAAAAGGAAATCCCCATTGATAGGAAATTTGATTTCTCTGGAGTATCTGGAGTTGAGGTTTAAGTGCACGTCTTTTTGCAACCGTTAGTGGGGACAAATCTGTGAAGAGTTGATAGGTATTGCCCTGGAAGCTAAGAGATTCTCTCCCTCTGGCAGCTGTTAGTATCTGTTCTTTGGTTCTGTAGAAGTGCATTTTAGCTATAATATCCCTCGGGGGACCATTTATTTTGCGTGGGGCTAATGCTCTATGCACTCTGTCCATTTTGAACCTGTCAATAGGGGTTCCAGGTAATAATTCTTGAAAGAGTGCTGTGATATTAGCCTGCAGGTCTAGAACAGATTCAGGGATTCCCCTGATTCGCAGATTCGATCGACGATCTCTGTTCTCATGGTCCTCTAAACGAGTTTGTAATGTAAGGTTTTCCTCTTTTAGTTCCATCATCTCTGTCATGTAGTTCTGTGTAAAATTATCGATTTCATCAACCCTCAGTTCTAAGTCAGCTGTTCTCTGACCTAGTTCTCTAATTTCTTTAGTCAGTTTGTCAGTTATATGATCAGAAGTCTGTTTGAGGGCTTTCTGAAGCATACATTCAAATTTTTTGAAGATGTCAGACTGTGTAGCAGCTTGTAATTTACAGCATCCATATTCAGGCTCAGACTCAACATTAGCAGCCTGTATCTTCTGACTGTGAGGTAAAGATTTTTTAGTGTATTCACCGCTGTGCTGTGAGGAAGAGGATACCGCCGCCATTCCAGCCGCCAGCCTGTGTGCCATTTCCTTTGTTTTTCCTGCTTTAATTTTCGTTTTAGGAGCTCTCAAGACCATTGTCAGTGAGGCTGACAGTATTAGGTAGGATTTCCTGCAGTTTTGGGATACTTGCTGGTTCACTGGGACCTGTAGTCCTCCGATGAAACCTCCCGAGGAGCGGAGCTCTAAGGTAGCATTACCTTCACCTCAGGCTGCCGCGCATGCGCCCCGATTTTAGGGCTGTTTTATTTTCACCTTCTGATTTGCCCAGTAACTACCTTGCTGTCATAGAGTGTTTTCAATTTGGATGGAAGAGACATGGAGACACCTTTGGATAGCATTGTCAATCTGGTGAGAGGGTAGTGTTAGATGATTGAGCAGATTAAGATGGGATTAACTAACAAATTAAAGCTGAACTCTAGCTAATTATTAAGCAGTTACAACAATTGTTTTCCTTTTGCGATAAAGGCTTTACACAAATTAATAAAATCTGACCACTGTAAGTACCCCTGTCACTGGTAAATGGTTTATCTCAGGCCTCTAAGTGTCCATTTTGTTGGAAAGATTGGTCTGGTGAAGAGAGTTGAAAATAACAGATTTAGGTGTCCGTTTATGAAACAGTGAAAAAATGTCACTGCTTAATTCTCCAGCATTCTCAGAGGAGATCGTTCTCCTCTGGATGCCAGTTTATGAAGCTTTGTAGATTGCTTTTCCTTTGGAAGAGTGAAGCGATCTACAAACAGTGGAGAACAGCCCCTGATACTGGAATCTCGTGAGACTTTACGAGATTACAGTGCCAGAAATTGACTGAAACACCGAGATGTCAGTTTATTAAGCAGTGATAAATTATCACTGCTTAGTACACGGACAGGCGGCATGGTTAAAGCGACGTTCCGCCTAATTTTATTTTTTTTAAAAGTCAGCAGCTACAAATACTGTAGCTGCTGACTTTTAAAATAAGGACACTTATCTGTCCAGGGCGCCCACGATGTCGGCACCCAAAGCCGACCCGTCCCTCAGAACTCGGGTGGAGGAGCCGCCATCTTCGGTAAGGGAATCAGGAAGTGAAGCCTTGCGGTTCCCTACTCCACAAGCACGACTCGCGCGACACGATCCCACTGGTCCCTGCCGTCTTCTGGGATCTGTGTGGCTCCCAGAAGACAGCGGGGGGGAACGGAGAAGGTGCCGGAAGTGGCATAGATACCCGCGGGTGGCTCGGCTATCTATACCCGGAAGTGGGAGCAAAATACCTGTATTAGACAGGTATCCGCTCCTCCTTCCCCCCTGAAAGGTGCCAAATGTGACAGCTCCATTTTTGGGTGGAACTCCACTTTAATGCTAATAAAATAAATAGTCCCCCTACATATATATATATATATATATGTATATATATATATATATATATATATATATATTTATTTATATATACACATGAATATGACAGGGGAACATGGTTACTGTCTTGGGGGGTCTAATAGAGGAAGTTAATAATCTTCCTACTTCCCCCTCAGATCTCCCCAGGATTCTTTCTTCACTCCCCAATTCTCCACCTCTGAGCTGATGAATCCGGGAGTGTGAATTCTGACACAGATCGCCAGTGAAGTGCTCAGATCGCAGCTTCATAAACTGGCTGTTTCTGTGTCAGTCAATGAGGATTCTCAGTGTGCGGAGATCAATGGCGGGAGAAGATGTTCAAATATGTTCTCCCCCAATTATCTGTGTTTCATAAACCGTTTATGGACTGTGATCAGTGGCGAGCCTCAGGATTACCACTGTTCATAGTTTCATAAAAACGAACACCTTGCTGGCCAAATCAACAAAAAAAATAAATGAAAATAAAAAAATGAAAATAAATTAAAAAATAAATAAAAATGTATTACATTTTTGTTTTGGGGTTTAATAGCGCCTGAAATGGGCTCTATCACTGGTGTGGAGGGAGGCAAACTGCTGCAACTATGAAACTGAGGCACTAACTGATTCCTGCATGTACTTGCAGAAGACTCACAAATCTTCCTATAACTATTAAATCTTAGGCAGTTCTAACAGACAATGCCCAGGCAATTTTAGGCAGTGTCAGAGCTTGCTGATAAGTTCTACCCTCACGAATTTCTATCAGTACATCATGGCCAACCTCACTGACCAATAGGAATGTGTAAAAAGTAGGAAGGGATGGGCAAGCTTCCACACTTTTAGTAAGTGGCCCAGATTTGCCTTTTCAAATGGCCTGATATTCAGCAGTGACAAGAGGGTTTGAGAGGCTGCTGAAAGTATGTGCACCTCTGGATGTATATACTTCATATCTACTGTTTTTTTGCCACCCCTGTTCCCCAGGTGACAGAGTCTCTTAAAAATGCTTAATTGAACAACTTCTGACATCTCATTACACTCTGGTTTTGCCAGTTGTCAGCGATCTCTCTGTATATACCTATACAGGTTCATCATATAGGGAGATTGCTGAGTTGGAAGTAGCAGCTGGAAATGCCTCTAGATTCTGAAGCTGCTAACAGCCAACAGAAGAGAGAGTAATTCCTTTACACACTGCAATCTACAGATCTCTACTGCAAAGTTCTCTATCAAACAAACCTATTTGAAAAATACAGATGAGTGAAAAGCGATAGTTTTAATCTTTATTGTTCTCAAAATACATTTTGTATCTGTCAAATGGGAAATAACACTGCACCTCACCATCCAGGAGCCACCAAAACTAAAATACTGCACTAAGTTTTACCTTCAGACCCCATTCACACAGGGGCAACACGACTTGCAGGTCGCCTCAGCGAGGCAACCTGCAAACGACTGCCCGGGCGACTTGCAAAACGACTTCTGTATAGAAGTCTATGCAAGTCGCCCCAAGTCGCCCCCGAAGTCGTACAGGAACCTTTTTCTAAGTTGGAGCGACTTGCGTCGCTCCGCTTAGAATGGTTCCATAGCACAGAACGGGAGGCGACTTGTCAGGCGACTAGGCCTGACAAGTCGTCCCTGTGTGAATGGGGTCTTAGGCAAAGGAACTATTAGTTTAATTTAAGACTTTCTACTTTAGTTCATAGATACTGTATACATATTGTAATATATATATATATATATATATATATATATATATATATATATATATATATATATTCTTTCTCTTTACGAGACATGTCATATTGCACATTTTTATTCCTACTATTCATCTCATTATCAGATGGCATTTTCTTTCTGACAGGAGCATAGCGTTGACTTTGACATTCTCATATCACAGAGAAAATGTCATCTGCCCCACTATGAATTTCCTAAACTTCTCAGTGCTGTAACAATAAGACCAAGAAAAGGCTGCATTAGATTTAGCCGAATTAAAAAAAATAATTACCACTATTTCCCACCAATTTAATCTAAAACCGTCACTGGTGACCTCCTAAAAATGCTGTCTGCCTGGCTGTCAACCTGCAAGAAGCATAGTTTTTGTTAAACTGTAAAAGGTATGCAACCAGTAAAAACATAACTCTTGATTTGTGTATTTCTAGTGATTCAGGTTTGGGCTGAGGATTGATTTGCAGTGAACCCAACCCATTTACAATTTGCAAACCTGGGATAGCAACCAGCTACTAATAATGTTCTTCCTTTCTTCAGAACTTAGGTCAGGTGGGTTACAATGTGTAATAAAATAAACTGATTCCACACTAGTGTAGAACAAAAATACAAGTGTAAACAATAATTTCACATAAACTATTAAAATAGCACTGGAAAATGGATACAATCTTATTGCAGGGAAACCTAGGAATATGGCTTTTCCAGGTAATGAATTCTGTTTTGTAAATTCAATCAAAGTAGACATTATCCACTACTTTGTTACTTCCTAATACACAGTATCCATGGGTGTGCTGCTTCCTCCAGACTGTGAAACATAAAACACACCTTTCCCTGTAGTGGATCCTGTTAGATAGCATGCAGAAACTATCTCTAGCATGCATAATTGATGACCAGTTTCAAGGAAGGACCCTCTTTTGTCAGAACTGGTTTTCTCACATGCTTTCTGTAGTGCATTGGTTATTTAAAGATAGTAAGCATGTGAGCAAGCCAGCTCTAATTTAAAGGGTTCATCCATGAAATTGGTCAGTGGTTATGCATGCTGAAGACAAAGGCTGCATACTCTATAAAGCCATCCATGGATGGTTCGAATCTCGGCTGGTTCAGCAGGAACCAGCTGTGATTCGAACCATCTATGAGCTGACTGATTGTACCCAAGCTGATCCATCGATCAACTTCAGTACAACCCGCATGTTGGATTTTAACTTGTGATTATTGCCAGGGATTATTCTCCCCTCTGCACCACTAGGAGAATAGAATAGCCCTACGGGAGGGATTTCCCTATCAACACTGACTGTGTTGATGGGGGAATCAAGCAATTTTCTTTCTGTGGTTGCAGGAAAAAAATTGCATCTTCTATGGCCTACCTAACTGCAGTGGAGTATTATTCTAAGAAAGAGATACAAAATATATTATTTTGTCTTAGTTACAGTGTTTTAGGGTTGGTGGTTCATGTTTATATTTTAGATTATTATTATTTATTTTTTTTGATGGGAGGCATACTACTCTTTTTAATATTAATAGATTTTTGTTTTTTTTTGCTTGTTTGTTTTTTGGGGTCAGAAACATGAACTTTGTTAGTAGCACAATAAGACATATTATTGTAGTTAGCCTTACTGCACCAAATGACCTACATTATGCAGTATAGGGATGAGCTGAACAACCCCGGTTCGGTTCGGAACTTTCAAACGGACCGAAAGTTTGCGTGAACATTCAAACCCTGTTAAAGTCTATGGGACTCGAACGTGAAAAATCAAAAGCGTGAATTTTAAAAGGCTAATATGCAAGGTATTGTCCTTAATAGGGTTTGGGGACCCGGGTCCTGCCCCAGGGTACATGTATCAATGCAAAAAAGACATTTTAAAAACGGCCGTTTTTTGGGAGCAGTGATTTTAATGATGCTTTAAGTGAAAAGATAAAAGTGAAATATTCCATTAAATATCATGCCTGGGGGGTGTCTATAGTATGCCTGTAAAGTGGCGTGTGTTTCCTGTGTTTAGAACAGTCCCTGCTCAAAATGACATTTATTTATTTTTTTTCCATAATAATATTTATTGTCCGATGCACAAAACAGAGAACGTAAACAGTGACCGGGATATTACATGATACAGATTGTTTCACAAATCTGAGATACAGATAGATAACATAGGCATAACCAATATCAAATTCAAAATATTAGGTTGTACATCAGTCATTTAACAGATTGTCTTAATTAACCCTTTTAAGGTGAGTATTGAATGAGTATTATAGCGCCATTCAGAGGGTAAGGGTTATGAGAAAAAAGAGAAATAACAGAAAAGAAGAATGGGAGAGAAAAAGGAGAAAGGGGTAAGAGGAGAGCAAAAGGGGGGGAGGGAGGAAAAAAGAGGCATGAGGGGGGAGGGGAGTGGGGGGGGTCGAGTTACACAGAGAATAAGCCCTACAATAGTGAGGCAGGGTTGAAAGGAACTGTAGGAGGGGGATTGGTGAGGTAATAGGGAAAGAAATGAGGGGGGAGGAGGAAGGGAACAAGGTCTTCCCCCCTGTCTCCATCCTGCCCCCCTGCCCCGGCGCAGCTTCTTCTACCTTCTATACCCTAAGGGGGAAAGCTGAAAAGGTTCAGGGGTTATATTCACCAAATCACTGAGACAGTTTGAAGTGTGTCCAACAGGCCCATGTGGTCGTAAATTTTTGGATTCGCTCCTGCGATATATGGACCAGCTCCTCCATCTCCTCTATCTTGGAGATCCTACGAAACCACTCTCCAATCGTAGGGGCGGACGTGGATCTCCAATGTGACGGAACGCACAGTCTAGCCGCATTCACCAAGTGCATTGCCAGTGACCTGTAGTATTCGTTTTTAGTTAAGTGGGTATGGTGTAGGAGGTATTGGGCAGGGGAGAAGGTTAGGGAGTACGTCGTAATGTGTGTAATAAGATCGTGTACCTCCTTCCAATATGGTTGAATGAGATCACATTCCCACCATACATGTAACATAGTCCCTTTTGCCTTTCCACACCTCCAGCATGTATCTGGGATTGTCGGAGAAAATTTATGTAGGAGTGCCGGGGTCCTGTACCAGCGTGTTAAAATTTTATATCCATTCTCTTGAATGGCTACATTAAGGGAACCCTTATGTACGTATTCATAGATACATGTCCAGTCCTCTTCTGTGAAGGTCATCTGGAAATCCTTTTCCCATTTCGTGCATGCGGGGTCAGTGGGACAGGTAGCATCATCTATAAGCTCATTGTATATGTAGGAAATGAGATGTCTCAGCGGGGGAGCTCGGGTACATAATTCCTCAAATGGGGTTAATGGTCTTGTCCATGTCTGTGTTGTGCCCTGGGTGGAGAGGAAGTGTCTAATTTGTCTGTATGTCCAGAAGGGGAAGGAATGGAGAGGGGACAAGTCTACTAGGTTCTCATATGATCTAGGCGTTTTACCTGTATAAAACTGGTACGCTAGTATTCTGTTGTGCGGCCATGCTTGGTTAAGAAAGGATGGTAATAGCCCTGGTGTAAAATCAGGGTTACCCCTCAGTGGGGTTAGTGGGCCCGGGATGGAGGAAATTGACGAGGTTTTAATTGACCGTTTGAAGGCTCCTAATGAGGCTGAGATGAGAGGGTGTCCTACTATTCTCTGTAGCCAATGTTTGGGTAGGATCCAGGGTAGGGACTCTAGAGGGATTTGGGAGAACGATTTCTCTAAGGTGACCCAGACCTTTCCCACTTCATGTATATTCCAATCCACGAGCAGGGAGAGGTGACTTGCTAGAAAATATTTGTGCAGATCCGGCAGCCCGATACCACCTCTGAGCTTTAGACGCGTGAGACGGGTATACTTAATGCGTGGCGGTGAGCCCTTCCAAAGGAACAGTGTGCACATCCTCTTGTATGCGGCGAAAAAAGAGGCCGGAAGGCTAATAGGAAGACATTGGATAATGTGGAGGAACCGTGGCAGGGTTACCATTTTTAAAAGAGCAGCGCGGCTGAACCAAGATACATTGATTTTTCCCCATTCCTTGAGGTCGAGTTGTGCTTTTTTTAGAACCTTGCTAAAGTTGGCGCTATATAAGTCCACTAAATTAGTAGTTATATTGATACCTAAATAGGGTATAGCCCGTTGGTTCCACTGGAAAGGGAAGGATGTCTGACAACGTTCCACCTCCCGTGTTGTGAGTGAAATGTTTAGCGCTTGCGATTTCGCATAGTTGTTCTTAAGATATGACAAGGACCCAAAATGTTCTATATCTTTGAGCAAGTTGGGTATGGAGGTAGTTGGGGCGGTCAGGGAAAGTAAGATATCATCTGCAAAAGCAGAAACTTTATACTCTTTGCCTTGTATGTTAATACCTTTAATATTGGGATTATCTCTTAATTTGTTAAGGAGGGGTTCTAATGAGAGTATAAATATCAGAGGCGAAAGGGGGCAGCCCTGGCGAGTCCCGTTTCTAATAGGGAAGGCGTTCGACAGGTGGCCATTAACTCTTACTGCCGCGCTAGGGGAAGCGTACAGCACCGAGATGTGGGCCAGCATGCGCGGGTGAAGGCCAATCTTCCTGAGCACCTCATGCATGTAATCCCAGGCCACTCTGTCGAACGCCTTCTCGGCATCTAATGACAAGAAGAAACCCTGTGTCTCTCTGGTAGTGAGCCAATGGTGAAGGTTTAATGCCCTGATGGTGTTGTCCCTGGCTTCACGTCCAGGAACAAAGCCCACCTGGTCTAAAGAGATAAGATTCTGTAGAAGTGGGGACATTCTATTGGCTAAAATTTTCGCGTAGATCTTAATGTCCACTTTAAGGAGAGAGATAGGTCTGTAGTTTTGTACTTGTGTGGAGTCCTTGCCCTCTTTCGGGATAACCGTGATGTGGGCCTCTAACAGGCGACCCATGGGCATTGCGGGGTTGGCCAGGGAGTTGAAAGTAGCTAACATCTTTGGGGCTAGAGTCTGGAAGAAACACTTATAATACTGCAGCGTGAACCCATCCGTGCCTGGGCTTTTGCCTGTTTTCATCTGCTTAAGGACATTTTGTAGTTCATCTGTAGAAAAGGGTTGTTCTAACTCTTCTGCCTGAGCTTGTGAGATTGGTTGTGGGCCATATTGGGACAAGAAGTTTTTGATAGCCTCCTTTCTGAGGCCACCCTGATCTAGATTTTGATTGGGGGGTTTTAGATTATAAAGGTTTTTATAATATTGTTCAAAGGAATGGGCAATATCTTCGTTTTTAGATAGTAGTGTGCCCTGTTGGGTCCGGATGTGATGTATTGTGTTGGATGGTCTAGAGGCACGTACTGCTTGGGCCAATAGTTTCCCGCATTTATTGTCTTGCTCATAGAAAACTCTCTAAAGCAAGACATAGCGGCGTCTAGTGCGTTTTCCCAATTCTTCCAGCAGCATTGACCGATATTGCATCAGCTCCTGAAGTTTCTGCTGAGAATGAGAGTGTTTGTGTGAGGTCTCTAGTCTTTTGATGTTAGTGATCAGGTCATCTACCGTGCTCTGGTGGTTCCGTTTTATTTTTGCTGCTTGGGTCATCAGTTCCCCTCTGATCACACATTTGTGTACTTCCCAAACTGTGATAGGAGATATGTCCGGGGTAGAATTTTCCTGGAAATACGTTTTTATGCTGGATTCTAGGTGTGTGGAAAACTCCTCATCCTTTAACAAGGACGAGTTAAGTCTCCAAACTTTAGTTTTAGAGATCGAGTCCGGGAAGGTCAAGGAAACCGAGATGGGGTGATGGTCAGATAGGTACATAGGGTCAATTGTGGCATGTGTGAGGTAAGTTAAGTCAGGTTGGGAGAGGAAAAAGTAGTCCAGTCGTGAGTATTTTTGAAAGGGAATGGAGAAGAAGGTGTAATCCCGAACAGAGGGGAACAATGTGTGCCATGTATCATGTAACGCCAAACCTTGAAGTTGCAATTTAATCTGGCGAAGGGCCCGGTACGAAATTGTGGAGGTGCCTGAAGAACTGTCAAGGTCTGGGTTAAGGGGCACGTTGAAATCTCCTCCCATCAGCAACACACCCTCCTTAAAGGAGAGTAGAAGGTCACTTACCATCCTGAAAAATGAGACTTGACAATCGTTTGGGGCATAAATGTTTACCAGTGTGATTGGTCTAGAGGCATAAGAACCTTTGAGGAAAACAAATCTCCCCTCAGGATCTATCAGGGAGTCGACAAGTTTAAAGGGGGCATGTTTGGAAACTAGAATGGATGTTCCTTTGGTCTTTGCTAAAGGGTTTGTGGAATGGAGAGCTGTCTGTTATATGTGGTTAGAAAGTTTTGGGTTTGAGTTGGAGTGGAAGTGAGTCTCCTGAATGAAAATAAATTGGGCTTTCTGCTTGGTGAGTGCGGACAGAACCTGTGAATGCTTTTCGGGAACATTAAGACCCTTTGCGTTAAGTGAGACACATTTCAGCATTAGAGGCGCTGGGGGGGCCATTGTCAACCTAGAGTTGCGGAAGCTAGATTATATGTGGAGTCAGGGACACAGAAGTTGACTATCCCACCTGAAAGGAGCCTGACTACGCCGGGGCAGTTAGGCCAAGGGAGAGGGGGCGGTGGAGTATAAGATAGGGAAGAGGAAGGGGGATCAGTGGGGGGGAATAGATATAGGGTGGGGGGAAGCCCCAGAGAAGAGATAAGAATGAGATGAGGAAAAGGGATCAGTGGGAGTGGGCAAATATGGGGTTGTGGGGGGAATACCAGAGGTGGAGATGGAAATACCAATCCACCTGTAGAAAGGAAGGCTGGATGGTCAGCAGACTATATACAAGATCTGCTGCAGGGGGTTAGTGAGAGTGACTGGGTTCCTGCTCCTTTGCCATGTGGAGGACCCAGAGGAGGTAGAAGTTCCGTGGGGAAAGGTGCAAACATGAATATTGGAGAAAACAAATAAGGTCGACCTCAATTTTGTAGCGTGTTACCTTAATACTCTATTAGACATTATCAGTGTAAAATCTAAAGACTGAACAAAAGGATCAAAATAGAAAAAGAAAGAAAAATAACACCCATATAACAGTACCAAACGAACTTGTATAGTCATCCTGGTTCATAACTTCGGAGATATGTTTCCCACAGTTGTTGGTATGGTGTCCTCATTAAAAGGGGTAAACAGGTTCTGAGTCTTACACCCAAAGGCGTATTGAGACCAGGAGCTGCATCAAAGAGTCATAAAGCTTAGTGGTGGTCATCCTCCCTCCTTACCCACTTCACAGAAATTACCTTCTAATCGTTCCTAAACGAGTGCCCAGGTTAAGGGGTCCCTTAAAACAAGAGGTGCCCGGAGCCCCCAAGGCATGCTTTTCAGTGTCCCGGGAGTAATTAGAAAGGGCATCGATTGTAGCTCAAGGAGGTGTACCTTACTGGTGACAGAGCCACTGCGTTAGTAGCTGTATATTGCTCAGAAAGAGCCATCACGGTTGTGGATAGGGGTGCAGGGATGTACCCTTCGCAGCCTTGGTGACTTCCGGGGAACAAAAAAGAGAGCACATATGTCAAATATAACTATATCTTATAAGATATAGAGGGGAGGAAGGGAAAGAGGGGGAAGAGGAGGGAAGGGGGAGGAAGGGCAGGGGAGGGGAGGAAGGGCAGGGAAGGGGGGAAAAGGGGGGGGAGTGGATGGGGTCCCAGGAATGGGAGGCATCGACCAGTTACGGTTGTGGTGAAAGAAAAAGAAAAAAAAAGGGAGTCTTCTTCCGATCATCTGGACGAGGTGTAGGAGTTCATCTCACGGGGGAGAATGACATGGTTGTTGCTGGAGCGATTGGTTTTGATGTTCCCAGTGCGGGGTTAGTGACAGAGATTGTTGGTACAAGTTCCGCGGTGTATTAGGTGTATTAAGCCGTTCCTGCGACTGCAGGGAGTCTAGGGGAAGTTCCTGCATCAGGTATATTCGGAAAGACCATCAGAGTGAGTGTCTTAGGTGAGGTGGATAGAGGCCTGTTGTGAGGTAATCTGGAACATAAATGACGGAAAAAACAAACAAGATGGGCGTGAAAAACAGAACAAAAACTTCATGGGTGAACGGTCCTATATAGGTTGGGTTAGGGAGTCCAGAAATGAGCACTTTTCAGGCCTCCTGATGGATCCTGCGAGGGGTTGCAGGCTGTCCCAGTGCTTGGTGATCCAGGTCGCGACGTGAGGTATGGGCTCCGGGCGAAGGGGGACCCGATCTTCGGCGTCTGGAGCGATGTCTTTGCGCTTTCGGTGAGGGGTTGTGTGATAGCGGTCGCCATGGCTCAGATGGGAAGTGAAACGAGCACCAGTCCCGGAGCTCTGTCATGGGTAGATCAAGCTGCTCACAGAAGGCAGGTAAGTCATCCGGAGATCTTAGGAGAGCTGTGCGGCCTCTGGCGGTGGCAGACAAGCAGAACGGGAATTTACAACGATATTGAATGTTCCTCGCCCTGAGTTGGTCCAGCAGGGGGCGCAAAGCGCGTCTGTTCTGCAGTGTAGTTGGTGACAAGTCCTGAAAAAGCTTAATCTCTACGCCATTATGCTGTACAAGGCCTCTTTCTCTGGCTTTTCTTAAAATTTCCTCCTTGAGAGGAAAATTCACTATACAGCATATAACATCTCTTGGGGGCTCTATGGGAGGTGGTCTGAGGGCCCGGTGTAACCGTTCCATCTCGATTGGGGAGTCTGGTGGCCGGTCTAAGAGGTCATTAAAAATGGCGCATATAACTTGGGGTAGTGAGCCTACTTCCATGCCCTCGGGGACCCCCCTCACCCGAATGTTATGTCTCCAGCTCCTATTGTCAAGGTCCTCGACCTTACGATGGAGATCTTAGAGATATGAGAGTTGGGCATCGTAGGTGTGCTGCACTTGCCTGATAGCAGCTGTATGGAGCTGCAGAGTTTGCTCCATGTCTGATATGCGGGCCGCCACTGCCTGAATATCCATCTTCAGGTCTAAGATTGCCCCTTTCAAGGTGCCTGTGATGTTGTTAGTGATATCGGATGCTATGTGCTGTAAGTCCGATAGGTTCACTGCTGGGCTGAAGCGATGAGACCGAGTGTCTCCTTCTTCAAGCTGGAAGTCTGAGCTGTGACTAGGGGAGGTAGGGCCTGAGGCCTGTGGTGTCTGTGAAGCCTCGTGGTCGCCTGACCGGAGTGTACGAAATATCTCCGGGATATTCCGGCTGAGTTGTGTGACCGGGTCTTTCGGTGTCCGGGAGGCAGAGACACTCCTATTAGACTTCCCCATCATGGAAAGAGGCGGCGGTTCCCCGTAAAAAGCTGATTATGGTCCTTGGGTGGCAGGAGCTCTGTGATCAAGCGGCCATTCCAGGATCCAGCCAAGCCACGCCCCCCAAAATGACATTTATAAAGGAAAAAAAGTCATTTAAAACTGCTTGCAGTTTTAATGTCATGTCTGGAATTTTTTTCTGTAATTTTGAACTGGTACATTTTTTACATGTAGCTGCAGCCAAAAAATCTATTTTTAAGCTTTTTGGATAACATAGGGAAGGATTATCACCCCTGTAACATTTGTTTTGCTGTCTGTGCACCTGTTCAGAAGATTTCACTTCACTTTCTGTCCCAATGACAATTGGATTTTGAAAACTTGGGGTTTTTAGTGAAACAAGGAACTCTTACAGGAGAGAATTTCCCTTCCTAGGGGTAGATTTCCTCTCACTTCCTGTTGTATCCTTCCGTTTGCAAGTAGGAGTTGTTTGTAAGTTGGATGTTTGAAAGTAGGGGCCTGCC
The DNA here is from genome assembly GCA_037952925.1 of Lithobates clamitans. Lineage (NCBI taxonomy): Eukaryota > Metazoa > Chordata > Amphibia > Anura > Ranidae > Lithobates > Lithobates clamitans. Next base: position 8,235,411 of record JBBGZY010000268.1, on the reverse strand, counting down.
CTATATACTCTGCAGAAATTTGGGCCTTACAGTCAGGTCCATAAATATTGGGACATTGGCACAATTCTAATCTTTGTGGCTCTATACACCACCACAATGGATTTAAAATGAAACAAACAAGATATGCTTTAACTGCAGACTTTCAGCTTTAATTTGAGGGTATTTACATCCAAATCAGGTGAACGGTGTAGGAATTACAACAGTTTGTATATGTGCCTCCCACTTTTTAAGGGACCAAAAATAATGGAACAATTGGCTGCTCAGCTGTTCCATGACCAGATGTGTGTTATTCCCTCATTATGCCATGTACAAGGAGCAGATAAAAGGTCCAGAGTTCATTTCAAGTGTGTTATTTGCATTTGGAATCTGTTGTTGTCAACTCTCAATATGAGATCCAAAGAGCTGTCACTATCAGTGAAGCAAGCCATCATTAGGCTGAAAAAACAAAACAAACCCATCAGAAAGATAGAAAAAACATTAGGTGTGGCCAAATCTAATGTATGGAAATCCTTAAAAAGAAAGAACGCACAGTGAGCTCAGCAACACCAAAAGACCCGGAAGACCACGAAAAACAACTGTGGTGGATGACCGAAGAATTCTTTCCTTGGTGAAGAAAACACCCTTCACAATAGTTGGCCAGATCAAGAACACTCTCCAGGAGGTAGGTGTATGTGTGTCAAAGTCAACAATCAAGAGAAGACTTCACAAGAGTGAATACAGAGGGTTCACCACAAGATGTAAACCATTGGTGAGCCTCAAAAACAGGAAGGCCAGATCAGAGTTTGCCAAACAACATCTAAAAAAGCCTTCACAGTTCTGGAGCAACTTCCTATGGACAAATGAGACCAAGATCAACTTGTACCAGAGTGATGGGAAGAGAAGAGTATGGAGAAGGAAAGGAACTGCTCATGATCCAAAGCATACCACCTCATCAATGAAGCATGGTGGTGGTAGTGTCATGGCATGGGCATGTATGGCTGCAAATAAAACTGGTTCTCTTGTATTTATTGATGATGTGACTGCTGACAAAAGCAGCAGGCTGAATTCTGAAGTGTTTCGGGCAATATTATCTGCTCATATTCAGCAAAATGCTTCAGAACTCATTGGACGGCGCTTCAAAGTGCAGATGGACAATGACCCGAAGCATACTGCAAAAGCGAACAAAGAGTTTTTTAAGTGAAAGAAGTGGAATTTTATGCAATGGCCAAGTCAATCACCTGTCCTGAATCCGACTGAGCATACATTTCACTTGCTGAAGACAAAACTGAAGGGAAAATGCCCCAAGAACAAGCAGGAACTGAAGACAATTGCAGTAGAGGCCTGGCAGAGCATCACCAGGGATGAAACCCAGCGTCTGGTGATGTTTATGCGTTCCAGACTTCAGGCTGTAATTGACTGCAAAGGATTTGCAACCAAGTATTAAAAAGTGAAAGTTTGATGGATGATTGTTAATCTGTCCCATTATTTTTGGTCCCTTAAAAAATGGGAGGCACATATACAAACTGTTGTAATTCCTACACCATTCATCTGATTTGGATGTAAATACCCTCAAATTAAAGCTGCAAGTCTGCATTAAATCACATCTTGTTCATGTTATTTTAAATCCATTGTGGTGGTGTATAGAGCCAAAAAGATTAGAATTGTGTCAATGTCCCAATATTTATTGACCTGACTGTAGGTGTTGGTGTTGCCACAACACTGTAAGCCCTCACAGTTACTCTTGGTGGGCGCAGGAACGGGCCCTGCTGTGAAATATTAGATCAAGAATAGTAATTACATGTCCCTGTTGAACAGGGTCAGAAAAATTGGACCTTTGGTGGTGGACAGTGTGGTGGTGTTGCCACAACACTGTAAGGCATCACTGTTACTCTTGGTGGGCGCAGGAATGGGCCCTGCTGTGAAATATTAGATCAAGAATTGTAATTACATGCCCCCATTAAACAGGGGCTGAAAAATTGGGTCTAAGGCACTGGCGCTGGTGCCACAACACTGCAACCCCTCACAGATACTCTAGTTGGAGCGCAGGAATGAGCCCTGCTGCAAAGTATTGCATCAAAAATTGTAATTACATGCCCCTGTTAAACAGGAACAGAAAAATTGGGCCTTAGCCACTGGTGGCGGTGCTCAGAACCAAAAATGTTCTTACAAGCTATCAGCATTAACATTGAGGAGGAAGAGGATAGTGTCTCAGTGTAACGGAACGTCCCACACTCCACTTGAGTGCTTCCGTCAGTATACCACTTCCTCCCAGTCTGGATACAGATATCCGATATTCCAACCGCTCACAAGCACAAAACAAGGCAACACTTGTTTCACTGCTAACATGAACTGACTTTTTATTTGAGATCTCACACAAATATATACAGCAGGATAACTAAAACCTAACCTAATTAACATGAGCTAATTATCTAATCCTTTATCCAGCCTAGGTGACTAAGAGACATGACCTTTTAGAACAAACTTGTGGTCACCGAGCTTCACAAAGTACATTATACATTATCATTAGTACAACCACAGGACATTTTCTCACAATAGCAGGAGCTAATTACAATTAACAATACAAACAGTGATCTCCCCCCCTCCTCAGCCTAGTCATCAACAAACTATAGTAGGAGTAGACTTTTCGTCTCCTAGCCATTGACTATTCAATACACATTACCATAAACATCAACACAGGGTTAATTAGAACAAACAACAAAATATGGAATACCCTTAGAACCTGTGGTGAGCCAGACTAGACTCATTTACATTGAGCATGTTATAGCAGACATCAGACAGGTGAGTGGAGTTGATATTAGCATCTCCTCACAGTATGTGTCCCAACAGTATGACTCAGTCACTATTGCTAATATGGCAAATACAGGGTCCCCAGAGTCTGTGTGTCCTGGAGGACAAGGACCCGAAGTCAAAGTAACAACACCTCAAGGGTACCCCAAATGCCAGGGCCAATAATCTGTAGGCAAGAGGCTCACATTCGGTCCCCTCCAACAGCCTCTGTCCCGGGTGAGTCTGTCACATTTCTCCCCCATCAAAAGTTGACTAACAAGTGCTGGCAAATGTAGATTGTCTAGAGATATTTTTAGACCCTCGATAAGTCTGCATAAGATGTACCTTACAATCCCCACAGGCCTGTGAGATTAGCCCATTGAGACAATGATAAAAAAACTCCAAAAGTCTCGCCTAGCAAATCTAATCTTTATTCTTTGGTGTGAATATTTAAAGGGGGCTTTCAGAAACTACCGCCTCTTGACCGCGTCATACAAATTATCCAATAAAATACAGAAACAATTTATGACAAAAGTGAAACTAATTATGGTATTTTTAAGATATCACGTGCTTTACAGGAAACGAAACACAAAAGAAAACAGGGATGTGAGAAACGAAACTAGATTACATTACACTCCTAGTAATATGTGAAATAGAGTACAGGGAAAAACACAAAATGGAAACTAAATTATAAGATGGAGGTGGTTAAGCTAAATATGCCTTCAATCCCCTTTTAGATCATATAAGATGATCTCTACATTCTATCCAGTGTTCTAGTACTTCTTTGGGATTGTGGCATAGATTGCCTGATGATTCTTCATGTATGTCATGTAGGATAGAACCTTATTATCAGGAGATTGAATGTGTGCAATTATGCAAATACAACACTTAAAGCAGAGGTAAAGAATCAGAGCAAGGATAAATACCTTAACAATGACAAGGACAATGTCTTTTAACCATGAAAATATAACTCCAAGCCCAAATCCTGCATTTAAAATGGACTCCATGTTTTAGCAATGTCGCTAGCTTCAAGCTGGAGCTGGTCTACTTCTTTTCGGTGTTGTGCAATAATATTATAGTAGTCAGGCACCTTAGCACTTGTGTTAGGAATCCAAGTACAGCATTCATAGTCCTCAGTCATTTCACATAAACCTGTGAAAGCTGCACTCATGCTTTCTATAGCTAACTCATGTAGTTCTAGCTGTTTTCTAATTGCTCTAGTTTCTATGTTTAACATAGCAATGTCATCTGAATTCCTCTCCATTATCTCATCCAATATACTTAAATAATTGTTCAACCTTTTCATCATGTCTGTACCCCATCCTGTCCAAGAAGGAAACCATGCCCAGGCAATATCTTGTTTAAAGAACAATTCCCTTTTGTCGCAGTGTTTGAGGGGGTATCTGGGGTGAATACTGGCCTCTAGATTTGCACATGGAAATGTTAAATATTGACCTACTACAAATGGAGGAGTTAGTCTGTGTCTCATTCCCTAAATTAAAACACCAATCGGGGAATTACTTTTACCTGCTATTGGAAAGGTAACAGTGTTATTTATGTACAGAGTGGATATGTTAAGTTAAGAAGACAGGAAGAGTCTCGTTGAGGAAGAAGGAAATATTTAAAGGTACAGCCAAAAGGGAATTCGGGCAGTACTAGGATGTAATTTGCTACATATCCAACATTCGTCATACCCTGATTTTTTAGCATAAGCATACTTAAATTTTAGCAAAAGCATCTTATCAGTTAAACTATCTCCAATCTCTCTCTTTGTTCTAGCTTGTGTCACTGTAATGTTCTTGTGTGTGTTCCCACAGATACTTTTAATTGCACCCAAATCTTCAGGGTGGTAGATACAGTTAGTGATGATCCAGGTGGGCAGGAACACTATCAGAGAGATCAGGATCAGGAGGCAAAATGCCTTGCCAGAAGTCTGTGGTGAAATAAGCGAGGTCATCTTCTCTGGCTGGACCTGCTTTCCCAGGAACACCTCTTTCGTCTGCTTGGACTGCTTGAGGGCCTCCTTTATCCAAGGTCTCCTTCCTGCTCCTGGGGCTTTGGGCAACCTTTTTTACTCGGCTGGCATGGATCCAGGACTGGCAGTTTTCCACTAGGATGGCTGTTCTGGTCACTGCAACCACTGTGGTAGGAGGTCCAAAGGGATACTCTTGCTTCTTATTTCTGTTCAGCTGTTGGACCACCATGGTGTCTCCCACCTTGAAGGGGTGAGTAGCTTCCTGTGAAGAAAAAGGAGAGGTGCGAGCAACATTTCTTTCGACTGTATCCAATGTTTCAACCAGTTTTCTTACATATTCTTCCTGTATTAAGTCTAAATCTCCCTTTTCTACCATTAAAGGTGATCTGGCCCATGGGGTGGGGAAAGGTCTACCCATCAAAACTTCAAAAGGTGAATACCCTGTTGTTTTGGAAAGAGTCATTCTTATTTCTGCTAGGACTGCTGGGAGGACCTTTTTCCAGTTCGCAAAGGTTCCTCTTGTGGCCTTTCTTGTCTTTCTTTTGTCTTTTATTTTTCTGTTCATTCTTTCTACTATCCCTGAGCTTTGAGGTTGGTAGGGAATGTGGAACTTCCATTCTATCTTGAGAGTTTTTACCAAGTTCTGGCAGACCCTGGCCATGAAAGCTGGGCCATTGTCTGAGTTTATTTGAAGTGGGCATCCCCATCGAGGAATGATTTCCTGAGTGAGGATCCTCACTACTGTTTGTGCATCTTCTTTTGTGGTCACGAAAAGTTCGACCCATCTTGAGAATATAAAAATCTCTACTCAGAAGATCAGCAGATCCACCGTGACCTGTATACCTGCATGGCCTATTCTGTGGTACTGTGAGATGAAGAGTGATGCACTTGCCGCTGGTATACATGGTTTCCCCTCTTTGCAGAGAATTCCAGTTTTTGGATCTTTCTGCACACCCTTTTTATTCCAGTCCCCTAACTCATAATTTGAGGCATAATCCTGGAGATCTGCAAGTGACTGTTCAAATGGGGATAGGTCAGGTATCAGCATAGCCATTTGGACGTCTGCTGTCTGTGAGATAGCAGCTTGTTTAGCAGCAAAGTCAGCCAGAGCATTTCCCCTGGCTATCTCTGTCTGTTGGCTTGTATGTGCTCTGCAATGTACTATAGCCAGTGTTTTAGGTAGCTGGATAGCTTTTAGCAATAACATTACCAAAGAAAAATGTGAAATGTCCTTTCCATCTGCTGCCACAAAACCACTCCTACTTCATATCACACCAAGGTCGTGTACCACACCGTACCCATACTTCGAGTCAGTGTAAATGTTTACATCCTGACCTTCAAAGAGCTGGCATGCTCTAGTGAGTGCAATTCAGCAGCCTGTGCTGATTGACATGAGATAGGCCTGGCCTCAAGTATCAATCAAGTATATTTGGCCTAGAGCAAGAACCAACCACAAAAACATTCTGTGTGTCTGGTAGTGCTGTGGAAGATAAATCAGACCTGGGTGAAGTGTCTTGGTGAATGAGGTTAATGCAGTCATGTTGTGGCATGACCTCATCCTGTTCTCCTTTTAATCCTAAAAAGGGCGTTTAAAATTGGCGCTGGACCTGCAGTGGGAGAAGCATATTTGATGTGCAATTTTGGATTGGACAGCAAAATCACCTCATATTCGCTCAACCTCTGAGCAGACATGTGCTGTGTATGTACATTTTTCAACAGGATTGACACATTGTGGGTGGTGTGAAGTGTGGTGTCGTATCTCAGAGTGAAAGAAGTGGCCATCTCAACCACCATTACACAGAACGCTAGAGTTCTGAGACACACGGGCATGCCCTAAACCTGCACCGGGACCATCTTTGAGAGAAAAAAAAACTACAGAGCACAGTCTCCCACCATGTTCCTGGGCCAGTACTCCCGCCATGGTTCTGCAACTTCGCCCTGGCAAACTAGTTTTACATTTTGCCATATTTCAGGGAGGCCGAGGCTCGGGCTGGTAACCATTGCACATTTCAACATGGCAAAAACATTTAACATTTCATCAGACCATTTTACAGTATCAGACATTTCAGAGAGGGTTGCTTGTCTCAATATATTGTCATAGAAAGAACAGTCAGGTATTTATTGGCGGCAGCAACCAATCATTCCAAGAAAGGTAAGCATGTCTTTCTTGGTAAGTGGGTGGGGCAAAACCACAAGAGCAACAGCTCTTTTTTTTTGACTGACTTTCCTAACTCCCGGAGACAGCACAAACCCTAGGTACTCAACCTCCTGTTTACACCATTGTAACTTTTTCTTAGACACTTTGTGACCACATACATGTAACCATTTCAATAAGGATAGGCTATCAGCTCGGCAGTCCTCCTCTGAAGAACTACAAATCAAAAGATCATTAACATACTGCAACAGTACAGAACCATGAGGGGCAGTCCAAGGCCTGAGGGTGGTTTGGAGTACTATAGAATAGACCACAGGTCTATAAAACTCTGCGGCATTCTACACCAGATAAACTGACGACTGTGTTGGTCAATCGACATAGTAAAAACAAAGAGTGGCCGTGTCTCCTCATCTACAGGGACGGAGAAAAAGAAAAACTCTTTAAATCATTCACAGCAAAATATTCTGCATCGTATGGTACATGGCACATCAGGCACTATTGGGGCAATCGGTACCACTAGGCTATTGATGGTGCTTAGGTCTTGTACAAACCTATAGTCACCATTTGCCTTCTTTACCAGGTTAATGGGAGTATTGTAGGGCGAGACAATTTTCCTTAAGATTCCTTTCTTTAAGAAATCCTCTTTTTCTCTGTATGTAACTCCCTCTTTGTCCTTGCCCCCTCCCTCTTTGTATAAAAGTTTCCCCTTTTGATTTCCTGAGAAATCATTTTGATAATGTGTCTGCACTGGTGTTTGTTTAGGAATGTCAAAACATCCTGCAGCATCCTTCTCTGTCAGCTTCTGATATTTGCTGTCTTACTATAAGTGCATGTTTAAGGCTAAGGTTGCTGGGATATGTCTGTATTAAGAGACTGTGCATGTTATACTGAACAAATCCTGCCTCTTGTGTCCCAACGTCTATACATTTTTCCAGCATTCTAACACGGAATCTGCTAACTTTTGCTTGCAAGCTGTTGAAAAAAAAATTGTTGCTGTGTGTCTTTATGTGATGAGGTCTTTATCTGGTTCTGGAATGTAAGGGGGAGGAGGCGGGGCACACAGTACAAGCATAGAGAAGGTTGATTTAACCCTTAAATTTACTATCCTATGACTCTGCTAAACCCATTGTGGACAATGTTTGGGCTAGGATGCTATAGGGAGCCTCGGCCCAGTCGGTTGATCTCCACAGCATGCATTTTTATTTTCATCTTTTTTTTCTTTCTAAACATTCTAAATTCCTGTACATACTACATCTCTGTATGTTATTACTTTTCCTATGTTTATAACCAAACAATTTTTATTTACATTTCAAATTTTTGGCAGAGTGCCAACAGGTTCAAACAGTGCCTTCAATTGCGGTAGCATTAATGCCGCAAACAATTCCCCACTATCTATTACAGTCAGTGAGATATTAGCACTCAAACCCTGTTGGCAAAAAGCCAAATGTCCAAATTTTGCACCTGACTTTTTCTTTGCAAAAAATGTCAGTAGCAAAAAGAATTATTCAAATAGCATGTTTTAATTAAAAGTTAGCCTCACCAATTTATGTATTACCTTAATAAAGTGTTATTAATGCTCTACCCATATTTTAATTGGTAAAAACGTCCCTTAATGTCACAATACTTCAAAGACCGGGGACAGACTTGATAAGTCTCCCCTGCTCTTCGAATAAGTGACATTACTCCCTTCACTGTCAACCATTCTTAAAACACAAATTTGTTATGTAAATTAAACCTTAAAACTTGAACCCTTGGTTTACCTTCTCTAAAAAAGGGTCCCTTACCTAGTTTAGAATAACCTCCTGGGACACTGGCTACAAAATATGTCAGAGGACCAGTATAACAGAATAACAAACCAATAATACAATTAAAACACTTTAGAAACATTTGTTAGTACATAAGAAGAAATACTCACCAATCCAGGGTTCCTTATAAACTTTAAAATTCTTATTCAACTCTATACAGATAAACCAGCAGAAACTAAACACCAATAAACCTTAAAACAATAATTCTGGTATAAGACATAGTTCTGTCAGACCACCCAATATTTTAGTTCTCTTTTTAGTTATTTCTCTAAAATGACACTGAACGTCTGATTACTGCAAGGAAAAGAAAATATTTTTACTCACTAAAACAATACCAGAATCATTCTGCCGATTACAATACGATACAAGTTATATCTTAAACTTTAGAGCCAAAGCATTCATATATAAATCATTAAAAAATAAACAGTGCAGTGGAAAAGGTGTCATCTTACCTTACGACACCCGACAAATTCCACACAGACAAACATTACACAGATTACAAAACATCTTATGACAGCTACGCAACAGGAAGATAAGCAAAGAAATCGGGTTTTGTCCGGCACACCTTATCAGACTTTTTCTTATAATTACAGTACTGTATACCTTTCCAGAAGGCTTTTTTTCTACTGTTTACCCAAAACACTCGGCTGCAGTCTTTTTCTATGGACTTCTCCTTAAAGTCCTTAAAACCCACCCAGGGTTTTTTATTGCTTCTCATAGCAATTTTCTGCCCACCCAGGGCTTATCTTACCGTTTCTCAGAACAGTTTCTTGAAGCCCACCCAGGGCTTATCTATCGAGGTCTAAAAAAACTAATTACAGGTCTCTTAAAAGGAATCGATCTCTAAATAAATCACGGCAAGAGAAAAATAAATATAAATTAAAATCACCGGACGTATTATAATCAATCCTGGAACGAGCTCCCATCTGCTGGCAAATGTAGATTGTCTAGGGATATTTTTAGACCCTCGATAAGTCTGCATAGGATGTACCTTACAATCCCCACATATATAACAGGTGTGTGCAAGCGCTCAGGACCAATTAGAAGATGCACTATTACAGAAAATTATAAATTCAATCAATAAACCAAAAATAAGGACAAAAAGACTGCAGTATGATGTGATCAGTAATCCAAGGCAACAGTATCGCTGCAACTGCAGAGTAGTCTCATTGCTAGTCCATGGCTACAGCCAAGAAATGGCAGTAAACTTATATCAAAGGGATAACAACAAAGATAAAACAAGGCTCAAAATGTCTCTAACTAAAATGTCTATAATCGATGACCAGCGCTGAGGGCAAGCTTTCCAAATGAGCAGAGTCAGCTCTCCAATAACCATGAAAAATAAAAGAGAAAAAAGCGCCTCTGAGTGCAGGTATTTATTATTTTTATTATTTATTTATTATTGACAACAACAGATTATCCACAGCAGAGTAAGGAGAAGACCGGCTACAAGACGGGATGAAACCTCAGTGACAATTCCGGCATCCTTGGCATAGATACAGCATGATAAGCAGTGGAGATGGTCTCGAGCCCCCTCGGAAGGAAGGCAGACAAGCCGCTGCTCCGAAGTGGAGAGAACCACAACACGTTTTTGAGCATGCGCGAAGTTCCCACTGGGCCTGCGCGCTCCTTTATCAAGTGTAGGGCAGATGGGGAAGAGTACTACCTTTATAGCTCCGCGTAGAAGAAAAAAACACACCAACAGCTGATGGATGAGACAGGATTAACTAAATCCAAGTATAAAAGGGATGTGTGAAAAACAAAAATAGAATTGAAAACAGAATTAAAAACAAAGACCACTACCAGGGACGGAGGGGGAAAGGGGAGGGCGGACCTAATGAAAATTGTATAATATATATGTATATTATATATATATGCACATATATACCCCCATTTATATATACTTGAAAAAATAAATAAAAAATAATACATAATAATAAAAAATAATAATGATAATTAGAGAAAAAAAAGAAAAGGGGAGGCAAGAAGACAATAATAATAAAAATAAAAATAATAAAATAAAATAAAAATAATAATGATAAAAAAAAAACAATATTTTGGGGGATGTGGTGGCAGTGAACATTATACATACATACACATATATCATGAAAAAAACACATGTATATATAAATTACAATGCTTAAAAGGGAACAAGAATGATTATCCAACTAAGGAAAAACCAAAAATGAACCGAAAAATAATAATAAGTCACATGACAGTGACTTCTATCTGGAACTGGATAGTGGGTAAATGGAGATAAAAAATTGTTGTTGTTTTTTTAAAAAAAAATTTTTAGATGTATTTCAGACCAATATGGCCTATTAAAAATGTTTTAAAAACAAAGAACTAAAGGAATATTACCACTAAACTGATAAATAACTAAAAATAATAATAATGGGAACTCTCAGTGGCAATTATAATGTATGTGTAGGCACAAAGCAACATACATCATACATATATTCCTTTATAATACAGATAATTCTATAGAGATGTGTATATGAAAAAAATATATCAAAGATACATATACAAAGATCCAAGCTGGGATGGAAACAAAGAGATCATAGCTAAAGGGTTATATGATGGTGTTAATTTCTAGTTCTTTATTTAACCCATTGGGAGCAAGAGTTTCAAGGGTGTATAACCAAAAAGTCTCGCGTTCGCATAACTTGGAGAACTGTTCAGCCTCAGACAAGTTACAGGGTATCGACTCTAGGACCCACACCTGTAAGCCCACAGTAGATTGATTGTGATGCTCCAAGAAGTGGCGAGGAACGCTATGTTCATCGCAACCTTTCTCAATGAATCTACAATGTTTGCCAAACCTTTGTCGCAATGGACGAATAGTGCGACCAACATATAGTGATCTACATGGGCATGTCAAGCAATAAACCACATATTCGGTAGAGCAGTTGTAAAAGCCCTCCAACTGGTATATCTTATCTTTGTGTTGAAAGCTCCGTTGACCATGTCAAACGAAAGCGCAAGTTTTACAGAGTGATTTATTGCACCTATACATGCCAGTGAGAGGAATAAGAACCAGAGGGTTATCGGGTTTTGTGCATTTATGTTTGCTGGGTGCTATCTTATTTTTTAGGGTAGGGGCCCTTCTATAAGTGACCCTCGGTCTATTTATGAGGCTATTACTAAGGAAGGGATCCTGTTTTAAGATGTTCCAGTGTTTATGGAGAATGTGCTCCATCTTCTTGTATTTGCCATGGTATCTGGTAATGAAGCGCACAGTATCATTTTCCAGCTGTTTTTTACTCTTAGATTTTTTTTTTTTCCGGAAAGAAAGGTGGTATAAGCCTGGTCTACCAAATTGTCAGGGTATCCTTTATCTAGAAATTTATTTTTGAGATGCACGCTTTGAGAGATGTAGTCTGAATCTCTAGTGCAATTTTGTCTCAGTCTACAGAACTGACCTTTCGGGATGTTATTCACCCACTGCGGGTGATGGCAGCTATCAAAATGTAGATAAGAATTCCCTGCAGTGGGTTTGGTTTATCTACGTGAAAAAATATGAGTATTGTCATGAAAAAGCTCAAGGTCTAGAAACGGAAGGCTATCCATATTATGTACTGAGGTGAAGGACAGGCCTAAATCATTATTATTGCAGTGTGAGACAAAACCGTCGATTGAGGTGGAGGGGCCATCCCAAATGACGATTATGTAATCTATGTATCGACCGTAAAATACTAGGTCTTTAGCAAAGGGGTCGTTGTTCCATATAAAGCGATCTTCCCACAAACCCATGGTTAAATTCCCATAAGACGGGGCAAAAATGGTGCCCATGGCAGTGCCATGGGTTTGTAGGAAAAATTCCTCCTCAAAATGAAAATAGTTGTGTGTTAGGCAATAGTTGGTGGCTTCCGATATGAATATAGACTGCTTAGCATTTAACAGGGGGTCCAGAGACAGAAAATATTGAACTGCCAATAGACCTGTGTGATGGGGTATAGACGTATACAAGGAATTGACGTCAAGGGATAACCAGGAATACCTGTCACACCAATATAAGGGGTCAAGAGTTCCATCAGGTGTATGGAATCCCACACGTAAGATTGGAGATTCTGGGCCAAGGACTGCAGAAAGGAGTCAACGTACTGGGAGAAGTCACTAGTCACGCTTTTCATAGAGGCCACGATAGGCCTACCAGGGGGATGAGATGAATTTTTGTGCACCTTTGGTAAGTGATAAAAAAAAAGGTGTACTGTAAAATTCTTTACATAAAAAGGCGGCTTCATTCTTGTTGATGACTCCATCCGAGAGAGCTTTTTTGATTAATGCCTCAGCCTCTAATCTAAATTGAGGTAAGGGATCAGAGGGAAGCTTTTTACATGTTTGACGGTCTGCGAGTATGCTTCTGCAATATAAGAGGTGCCGTCTTGTATAACAATCCCGCCACCCTTATCGGCAGGTTTAAACGTAATGGCAGAGTTGTTAGAGAGAGAGTGGAGTGCAGCTTTTTCGCCAGGGCTGAGATTATAACTACAATATTTTTTTGTGTTATCTGCTTGTTGGCATAGTTTTTGAAATTCTGCAAAAACCACTCTGTAAAAAGCTTCCATATATGTACCTTTGGATTTGGTAGGGTAGAAAACGGATTTTGGTTTAAAATTAGAGTATCTGACCGGAGGTGAGGTCTGGATGTGTTGAGTGAGTAGTTCAAGATCTAGGCCCAGACCGAAGTCTCCCACATCTGATTCCAACTCATGAATACTGATGGGGCTCTCGGGGGAGTCATCTATAGTGGTGTGGGGGGAAACTGCTTTAACAGGTGTTATGTGTTGGGTATTGTTGGCGGCTAAATTCTTCGCCGATTGGATATTAAAAAATCTTTTCAAGGTCAAATTCCTAACAAATTTGTTCAGGTCCTTAAAAAGAAGAAAGGAATTAGGTAGTATTGTGGGTGAAAAAGTGAGTCCTTGCCTAATAGGGAAATTTCTTCAGGGGATAGCAGATGTGAGGATAAATTGAATATTTTTATTGTTTCTGTAATTTTGCGTTTGTTTTTGGATTTATTATGTCCACCTCTACACCCTCGTCTGTGTGTTTTCTTTTTAAGCGCTGCTTGCGATGAGGATCCCTCTCTAAAAAAGAAAAAGAGAGGGCTGCAGAGTGGGAGGCTATTTCACCACTTTGAAAATCACCTAGAAGTAAATTGTTAATGAAAGAACAAGAATTGACTAGTTCTTGTTTAGAGGAGATAGATGTATGTGAATTGTCATTATTAAGAGGGACAATTTTAGATGGAAATAAAGTATTGACCATATGAGCTTTTGAGGGCGTAGAAGTAGGTACAGAATCAGAGGGCCTGGATGATAATGATACTGATGAAGCCAGATCAACCAGAGCAGATGGTGATGATGCTAGTGGGGCCTGAGATAGGTTAATGGAAAGAGAGGGTGCAGAGGGAACAGACTCAATACTGATAGGTGGCGGTAGAGTTCTAGCCTTATGTCTGGCATTCTGCCTTTGAGGTAAGGGAGTGACTGGACAATGAGGACGAGATTTTTTAAGATCTAATTTGAGAGGCTTATGTTGAGGAAATGGCTATAGCGGATGGAGCCTGGGGGGGTACAGGGTGACCCTGTGTTATCGTTTTATTAGATCTTGGTATAGTAGGGTGAGGTGACAATGACATTAGAGCTGGTATGGTGTCATTTCTCTTCCAGGAGAATATTTTCTTATTTCTATAGTCCTCTAAGTCTCTATAAAATGTACCCAGTTTTGTTTGAATAAGATGATTCTCTTTGTTCTTGGTGTTCTTTTTAAGGGTCTCTAACCAGGTGGGTGGAATTTTTTGGTTAAAGGACGTGATCTCTAATAATAGTATCTGTATCTGGTGTACCATCTCACTATATTTCAGATTTCTTTGGCTAATGAGGATCCCTATCCATTTTGTGGTACAGAATTCTGCTAAATTTTCCCATTCTCTATTATGGGTGTCATCAAGGAAACCACAGGTCTTAAGAATCCTAAGTCCTCTAGGGGAGATATTTCCTTCTATGTATTTTTTTAAAAAGAACTGGTCCCACCAATGAGAATTGGCGGTGTGGATCAGTCGTTCCAATTTTTTGAACTTGCCACAGAGAATATATCTATCAGACCGAGTAAGTTTGGAGGAGTGACAGAATAAATCGGGGGGTAATGTGGTGTATAATGTATCCAGAATCTCATATTTATGAAATTCTACATCCTCAATAAATTCCATTGGGGGTATTAATTCACCAAAAGCGGAGTGATAATTCACTAAAAGCGGAGCTAAAGATACACTAAAAATATATACAGGGTATGGGGATGAAAAAAAGGGTAAAAATAAAGATGATAATGGTAGATAGTAAACACAATCGTAATTCGATATTAAAAATTGGATAAAATACAATCTGATACAACAACAATAATACATTTAGATGTAATGCATAACACCTCTACAGTCCCAGCTGCTGACACAAGACTCCAGATGGTAAGCAGATATATAACAGGTGCGTGCAAGCGCTCAGGACCAATTAGAAGGTGCACTATTACAGAAAATTATAAATTCAATCAATAAACCAAAAATAAGGACAAAAAGACTGCAGGATAATGTGATCAATAATCCAAGGCAACAGTATCGCTGCAACTGCAGAGTAGTCTCATTGATAGTCCATGGCTACAGCCAAGAAATGGCAGTAAACTTATATCAAAAGGATAACAACAAAGATAAAACAAGGCTCAAAATGTCTCTAACTAAAATGTCTATAATCGATGACCAGCACTGAGGGCAAGCTTTCCACATGAGCAGAGTCAGCTCTCCAATAACCATGAAAAATAAAAGAGAAAAAAGCGCCTCTGAGTGCAGGTATTTATTATTGACAACAACAGGTTATCCACACTTACAGCAGAGTAAGGAGAAGACCGGCTACAAGAAGGGATGAAACTTCAGTGATAACCCCGGCGCCCGTGGCGTGGATGCGGCATGATAAGCAGTGGAGATGGTCTCGATCCCCCTCGGAAGGAAGGCAGACAAGCCGCTGCACTGGATGGAAGTCCCGTGACCCAAGGCAAGGGCGTGTGACGTCACCGAAGTGGAGAGAACCACAACGCATTTCCTTTCTGCAGCCCTTGGCCCAGAATTTCCAATCTTACGTGCGGGATTCCATACACCTAATGGAACTCTTGACCCCTTATATGTGGTGTGACAGGTATTCCTGGTTATCCCTTGACGTCAATTCCTTGTATACGTCTATACCCCATCACACAGGTCTATTGGCAGTTCAACATTTTCTGTCTCTGGACCCCCTGTTAAATGCAAAGCAGTCTATATTCATATCGGAAGTCACCAACTATTTTCATTTTGAGGAGGAATTTTTCCTACAAACCCATGGCACTGCCATGGGCACCAATTTTGCCCCGTCTTATGCGAATTTAATCATGGGTTTGTGGGAAGATCGCTTTATATGGAACAACAACCCCTTTGCTAAACACCTAGTATTTTACGGTCGATACATAGATTACATCATCGTCATTTGGGATGGCCCCTCCACCTCAATCAACGGTTTTGTCTCACACTGCAATAATAATGATTTAGGCCTGTCCTTCACCTCAGTACATAATGTGGATAGCCTTCCGTTTCTAGACCTTGAGCTTTTTCATGACAATATTTTTTCACGTAATTACACCAAACCCAATGCAGGGAATTCTTATCTACATTTTGATAGCTGCCATCACCCGCAGTGGGTGAATAACATCCTGAAAGGTCAGTTCTGTAGACTGAGACAAAATTGCACTAGAGATTCAGACTACATCTCTCAAAGCGTGCATCTCAAAAATAAATTTCTAGATAAAGGATACCCTGATAATTTGGTAGACCAGGCTTATACCACCTTTCTTTCCGGAAAAAAAAAAAAATCTAAGAGTAAAAAACAGCTGGAAAATGATACTGTGCGTTTCATTACCAGATGCCATGGCAAATACAAGAAGATGGAGCACATTCTCCATAAACACTGGAACATCTTAAAACAGGATCCCTTCCTTAGTAATAGCCTCACAAATAGACCGAAGGTCACTTATAGAAGGGCTCCTACCCTAAAAAATAAGATATCACCCAGCAAACCTAAATGCACAAAACCCAATAACCCTCTGGTTCTTATTCCTCTCACTTGCATGTATAGGTGCAATAAATCACTCTGAAAAAATTGCACTTTCGTTCGACATGGTCAACAGAGCTTTCAACACAAAGATAAGATGTACCAGTTGGAGGGCTTTTACAACTGCTCTACTGAATATGTGGTTTATTGCTTGACATGCCCATGTAGATCACTATATGTTGGTCGCACTATTCGTCCATTGCGGCAACGGTTTGGCAAACATCGTAGATTCATTGAGAAAGGTTGCGATGAACATAGCGTTCCTCGCCACTTCTTGGAGCATCACAATCAAGCTTACAGGTGTGGGTCCTAGAGTCGATACCCCGTAACTTGTCTGAGGCTGAATAGTTCTCCAAGTTATGCGAACGCGAGACTTTTTGGATATACACCCTTGACACTCTTGCTCCCAATGGGTTAAATGAAGAACTAGAAATTAACACCATCATATAACCCTTTAGCTCTGATCTCTTTGTTTCCATACCAGCTTGGATCTTTGTATATGTATCTTTGATATATTTTTTTCATATACACATCTCTGTAGAATTATCTGTATTATAAAGGAATATATGTATGATGTATGTTGCTTTGTGCCTACACATGCATTATAATTGTCACTGAGAGTTCCCATTATTATTATTTTTAGTTATTTATCAGTTTAGTGGTAATGTACCTTTAGTTCTTTGTTTTTAAAACATTTTTAATAGGCCATATTGGTCTGAAATACATCTAAAAAAATATTTTTAAAAAACCAACAACAATTTTTTATCTCCATTTACCCACTATCCAGTTCCAGATAGAAGTCACTGTCATGTGACTTATTATTATTTTTCGGTTCATTTTTTGTTTTTTCCTTAGTTGGATAATCATTCTTGTTCCCTTTTAAGCATTGTAATTTATATATACATGTGTTTTTTTCATGATATATGTGTATGTATGTATAATGTTTACTGCACCACATCCCCCAAAATATTGTTTTTTTTTTATCATTATTATTTTTATTTTATTTTATTATTTTTATTTTTATTATTATTGTCTTCTTCCCTCCCCTTTGTTTTTTTTTTCTCTAATTATCATTATTATTTTTTATTATTATTTAATATTTTTTATTTATTTTTTAAAGTATATATAAATGGGGGTATATATGTGCATATATATATAATATACATATATATTATACATTTTTCATTTAACATTAGGTCCGCCCTCTCCTTTCCCCTCCGTCCCTGGTAGTGGTCTTTGTTTTTAATTCTGTTTTCAATTCTATTTTTGTTTTTCACACATCCCCTTTTATGCTTGGATTTAGGTAATCCTGTCTCATCCATCAGCTGTTGGTGTGTTTTTTTCTTCTACGCGGAGCTATAAAGGTAGTACTCTTCCCCATCCGCCCTACACTTGATAAAGGAGCGCGCATGCCCAGTGGGAACTTCGCGCATACTCAGAAACGCGTTGTGGTTCTCTCCACTTCGGTGACGTCACACGCCCTTGCCTTGGGTCACAGGACTTCCATCCAGCGCAGCGGCTTGTCTGCCTTCCTTCCGAGGGGGATCGAGACCATCTCCACTGCTTATCATACCGTATCCACGCCACGGATGCCGGGATTGTCACTGAAGTTTCATCCCGTCTTGTAGCCGGTCTTCTCCTTACTCTGCTGTAAGTGTGGATAACCTGTTGTTGTCAATAATAAATACCTGCACTCAGAGGCGCTTTTTTCTCTTTTATTTTACAATCCCCACAGGCATGTGAGTTTAGCCCATTGAGACAATGATAAAAAACTCCAAAAGTCTCGCCGAGAAAATCTAATCTTTATTCTTTGGTGTGAATATTTAAAGGGGGCTTTCAGAAACTACCGCCCCTTGACCGCGTCATACAAATTATCCAATAAAATACAGAAACAATTCATGACAAAAGTGAAACTAATTATTTTTAAGATATCACGTGCTTTACAGGAAATGAAAGATAACAGGGATGTGAGAAATGAAACTAGATTACATTACACTCCTAGTAATATGTGAAATAGAGTACAGGGAAAAACACAAAATGGAAAGTAAATTATAAGATGGAGGTGGTTAAGCTAAATATGCCTTCAACAAGGTCTCAAACCTCCACCTGGTCTGGATATGCGTTAGTCAGGCAGAGTGAACTCACAAAATCTGTCCGCATGATCTCCTTTCTTGGCTGCAAGGAATAGTTGACCTCAATAGGTATGGGGCAGAGGTCATTTACTCTCTGTCTGGCTGTCAGTGCTTCAGCTGGGTGGTGTTTACCATTCCATGGCTTGGCCTGTTGCTGGACAGAGGGGCCCACTGTCCCAATTGCCTGAAGCTGAGAAGAAACTATTGGTGCTAGGCAGAGGCCAGCAGTGCTCTGCCCTGTTGCCAGTGATTCAGCTGGGCGTAGCAGCTCCACTACATTAGCTTGTTGCCGGAGAGAGGGGCCGACTGCCCCAGCTCCCTGGATCTCCACAGTTGTTGCCGGTGCTGGGCAGAGGTTGGTAGCACTCTGCCCTGTTGCCAGCACTTCTGCTGGGGACTTCACCCCCCTCTGCTCTGGCTAACCGTTGGGGCAGGAGGCTGGATTCCTCCACTCCCAAACTGTGCAGCTGCCATTGGGGAGGTGGACCAGCTGCTTCCTGTTCCATTCCCTCATCTGGCTGCTGGGACAACATGTCTGTGGTACTGTCTCCCAGGTGCACGGATCTTTGTTGGGGAGGACACCTCAAGGGTACCCCAAATGCCAGGGCCCATAATCTATAGGCAAGAGGCTCACATTCAATCCCCTCCAACAGCCTCTGTCCCGGGTGAGTCTGTCACACTCAGCATAACAGGATAGTCACTCAGCATCAGCATAGGCAGTCTTGAAGGGATCTCACATAAAAAAAAAATATTTGGTTACATCAGCATCAGGTGCTTGGTAGCTGCTGATCCAAGACTGATTCATTTTCTGAAGGTCAGCCAATCAGCCGATTCAGTGGCACACCCTGTGATCAGTTACAAAGCCTCCAGCGGCACTGAATGTGCGTTCCGAAAGAATGCTGGATGCAGGACAGGCCAGTAGCTCAATTTCATACTGTGCAAGCTCTGGCCAGTGATCCATCCTCAAGACCCAGTAACCCAGAGGATTTTTGATGGGAAAGGTGTCCAAGTCTGATTTTGCCCCTAGGTATTCCTGCAGCATATGAATCAGACGCTGGTGATGGTTGCTGGAACTGATCATGCCTTGGGGCTGCGGACTAAAAAATTGTCTGAACGCATCGGTCCGATGGCCACCTTGTCCACCGCTCCTTCTGTGACTGACCCTTCGGTCTGACCCTCAGCAACACGTTGTCCAGGAAAGGCTCTGGAAAGCCAGAAAAAGCGTCAGGAAAGCGTTGCACAAACCTATCTGCAAGGCCTCCCGAAGATGTTTCATCCTCTGCTCCCTCTGCGTCAGCAAGATAAGATCCGCAACCTTACCCTTGTAACGTGGATCAAGGAGGGTTGCCAGCCAGTAATGATCCCTCTCCTTGATACCACGATTACGAGGAGCCTTCTGCAGGCTTTGCAGGATCAGGGAAGCCATGCAGTGTAGGTTTGCTGAGGCATTCAGTCCGGAGTCCTCTGGGTCACTAAGGGCGACATGATCCGCAGCCACCTTCTCCCAGCCACGTACAAGTCCATGGGTTTCTTCAGACTGTAAATGATCCCTTGAAGACTGCTGCTGATGATGAGTGCTAGGCTCCACCTCCATGCTGACACAATCCTCCTTTTCCTCCTCGTCCTCTTCCTGTGTGCTCGGCAGGCACACAGGAACACTGTCTGGATAAAAGGGGCCTTGAGAGGTAAGGAAGTCCTCCTCTTCCTGCCTCTGTTCTGCCTCAAGTGCCCTGTCAATTATTGCAAGCAGTGTGTGCTCCAACAGGTGGACAAGAGGGACAGTGTCACTGATGCATGCACTTTCACTGCTCACCATCCTCGTGGACTACTCAAATGGTGACAGAACAGTGCATGCATCCCTGATCATGGCCCACTGACGTGGGAAAAAAAACAAGCTCCCCTGAGCCTGTCCTGGTGCCATAGTCGCACAGGTACTCATTGATGGCCCTCTGCTGCATGTGCAGCTGCTTCAGCATGGCCAACGTTGAGTTCCACCTGGTGGGCATGTCACAGATTAGGCGGTTCTTGGGCAGGTTAAATTCCTTTTGGAGGTCAGCCAGCAGAGCACTGGCATTATATGACCGTCAGAAATGCACACAGACTTTCCTGGCCTGCCTCAGGACATCCTGTAAGCCCAGGTACCTGCCCAAGAACCGCTGCACCACCAAGTTAAGGACGTGAGCCAAACAGGGCACATGGGTCAGTTGTCCTTGTCGGAGGGCAGAGAGGAGGTTGGTGCCATTGTCGCAAACCACCATTCCTGGCTTAAGCTGGTGTGGCGTCAACCACCTCTGAGCCTGCCCCTGCAGAGCTGACAGAATTTCTGCCCCAATGTGGCTCCTGTCCCCCAAGCACACCAGCTCAAGCACCGCATGACATCTTTTTGCCTGCGTGCTTGCGTAGCCCCTTGAACGCCTACCGAGCACTGCTGGTTCCGAGGACAAATCAGCACAGGAAGAGGCCATGAAGGAAGAAGAAGAGAAGGGGGTGGAGGAGAGAGGTGTGCAGAATCACCACTAGTAGAATTTTAGAGGCTTGGTGGCAGAACAACCTCCAACACTACTGCACCCTGTCCTGCATCCTTCCCAGCTGCCAGCAGAGTCACCCAGTGCGCGTTGAAAGATAGGTAACATCCCTGTCCATGCCCGCTGGACCATAAATCAGCGGTAATATGCACCTTACCGCTGACCGCCCTGTCCAGCGAAGCATGGACATTGCCTTTCACATGCTGGTAGAGAGCCGGAATCACCTTCCATGAAAAAAGTGGTGTTTGGGAACCTGCCACTGAGGTATCGCACATTCCACAAACTCACAGAAGGGGGCAGAGTCTACCAACTGAAAAGGCAGCAGTTGAAGTCCTAGCAATTTAGCCAAGCTAGCATTCAACCACTGGGCATGTGGATGGCTGGGAGCAAACTTCTTTCGCCGGTGGAGCAACTGGGGTAGGGAAATCTGCCTGCTAGAATCGGAAATTGGTGTATCGATATCAGATTGCCCGCAAGTACTTGGCACTGCTCACCTAATTCTACACCTTCATTTCTCTCAGTGCAGGTTTCTGAGAGGACTGAAGGTATAGTGGGGTTTGAGATCCCAGCTGATGAGGAGGAGCAAGGAGAGGTCCATCTTGTTCTTTGGTGTGGGTCTTTTAGATAGTGTTGCCAACGGACTGCATGGGAACTCGACATATGTCTGATTAAGTATGTGGTGCTTAAGTGCTTGCTATCTAGTCCATGCTTGATACGCTTCAGACATATGTTACAAATAGCAATGGTGCGATCTGCTGCACATGTCTCAAAAAAGGCCCACACCAAAGAACTTTTGGAATAACGCACGGAGTCACCAGCGCCCTGCACTTGTGGTGTGATGCAGTTGGTTGGCTGCCCTTAAGCTGGCCCCTGGAGGGTGTTAACCTTTACAAATGTATAGTTATGATTTATTAATCACAACATATGAAGTGGGTTAAATGAAAGTTCTTTTGACCAGAAGTGAAAGCTTTAACATAATAACATTTATTAGAGTTTTGTTAAAAGTCTATCTAATACACAGAAAATATCTATAGTCTTAATCAAGGGAGGAAATATTAGGTTAAAATACAAGAATACAGAGTATATTCATCACAATACAAATAGTAAACAAAAAAACATATGACAAGCAGGTATACGTTTAAGTGCTGGGAGATGCTCTGATAATTACCTCTAATAATGGTTCTGGGCCCAGGTCAGTTTCATCTCTCTCCTCACTCTCTTTGGGGACTACTCTTATAGGCCCATCTCTCATTGAACAGGGCCACTCTGATTGGGTATTCTGTTAGCCCTCTACTCCCTCTGGGCGTATCTGCTCCAAGATTGGACAATATCTTCTTCTCTTAACTTAGCATAGCTCAGCCCCTCAATAGCACCTCCTCTCTTGGATTAACGAGTTAGTGATAATCAATTTACAGAGATATTAATTAAAGAGGAGGTCGTCACCTTCTCTTGAATGGGGCACTTAACTATGCACAGTCATAGCTGGGGTAAATTGTCCATTCCTGAACAGATCAAAGAAATATTCTAAGCATATCAAACACCCTTTGAAATGGATAAATGGTTGGTTAACAAAGAGGACTACAAAGCCTTTATCTAGCTAATGAATTTGGCCCATCAAGTCTACACACTCAGATGGTATCTCTTCCTTGCCTTTGAATATTACGACAGGTAAATAGCAGAGCTTCTCCTAAGCACAACCTCAACACAGCCTTTCTTGCATGTCAAAAGTAACTGTTAAATGAATTGGATCTTCTCAGGCAACGCCTGTCATATATTTACCTCTAGCTAAGTTAACCCCTTAACGTAACAATATTACATACACACTACTATTATTTCTTATCCAAAACTTTATATATATATCTATATACAAATATTCCCAGTTGCTAATGGAGATTACTCATAAACTCCTCATAGGGCATCCTGCCTCATTGGAGATGTTCCTCCTCCACCTCCGCCTCCTCCTCCTCTCTCCTATCAGGCACCGACGTAGAGTCAGTGAGCTCATCATCCCCTCCTCATCACTGTAGCAAACCTGGCAGTATGCTGCAGCTGGGGGAACATGACTGCCAGTTTGTTGTCCTTCTTGGACAACCCCTCCCTCTGGGCTCACTTTACTGCCTTCCTCAAGCTGGGTACCATCATCAGAGCCTTCAAAACGCTGCACATCCTCCTGCAGCATGTACCCGACACTCTGGTCGAACAGTTCGGAGGACTCCTCTGAAGGGGCTAGGGAAGGAGTAACTGATGATGACCTCAAGTCCAAGGAATAGGCCGCTTTGGCACCTGCATTGGCAGCCAAGGTAGCCTGGGGGACAGAGGATGAGGAGGATGAGGATGGCTTGGTCATCCACTCTACCAACTCTTCGGCATGTTGTGGCTCAACACGGCCAGCTGCCGAGAAAAAGGACAAGCGTGCTGTAATGGAAATTTGTAAGTTCTGTATATAATTGTATTCTATTTTATATGTATTGCACACTGCCCTCACTGTGCACACAGCACTAATAATGTTTTCAGTACATGTTTACATTCTTTCGAGTCCTGATTAGAATTAGCCTGCCTATGTAACGTCCCTTGTTACCATAAATGTACAATTGTAATATTAATGTGATACCTACGTAATCATGTGTATAAAAACCTTCAATTGCATCATAATAAAGCAGAACAGGGGGGGCGTGGTTTGCCTTTGGAGAAGATGGCTGCCTAATCCTCGAGCTCCGTCAAATCATAGCCCATACTAAGCACATAACAGGGGATTACAATTGCCAAACAGTCACCCGTCATGGGGACTTCCTCCCGTGGACCATCGGCAACAAGATCTCGCTCACCGAGGGAATTCAGCGGCCGTATCAGCCAACACATACCGGAGATTTTCAGGACCCAGAGAACCAACATGGCGGCTCCGGCTCCCGCTTCATCCTCTGCTCGCAGCCCTGAGGGGATAACGCTTACACCTACGGAGCTATCCCCCGCTCCAATTGACAACAACCCAGCCCTGAACCAACAACCAAGCCTGAACGACCTGAGAGCGGTCGCCGCTGATATAAAGGACACGTTGTTTGCAGCCATAACGGACCTCCGCCACGAAATGCAGGCCATTGCGGGAAGAGTACAACGAATAGAAAACACAACGGCCCAACATACCACCGCCATCCGGAAAGTACATCAGAAAGTGGACACACACACCCTACAACTACGAGATCTTCAGCGACACGTTGAAGATCTCGACAACAGAGGGAGAAGACACAATCTGCGGGTGAGAGGATTGCCCGAATCGGTAGATAATGACCAGATTCTCTTAACAGTTTTAGACCTGTTCAACCGCCTCCTTGAACAACCGCGCCATACGCCTATTGCAATGGAGCGCATACACAGGGCCCTCAGACCTCGTGGAAGAGAATCCGATCCGCCCAGGGATATAATATGCCACATAAACGATTTTGCCCTTAAAGAAGATATTCTAAAAAAAGCCCGTGACAAACAACAACTTACCTTTGAAGGCCGCACAATCCACATTTATCAAGATCTTTCGGCGATCACACTCCGTCACCGTAAAGACCTGCGGCCCCTACTGGATATCCTCGGGAACAAAGGAATTTGATACCGATGGAAGTTTCCGTTCGGTCTGCAAGCCGCACATCAAGGCAACTCAGCCCTCTTGAGAGTTCCTGAAGAACTGGAGAATTTCTGCCAAGTCCTAAACATACCATATGTTGATGTGCCAAATTGGTATGCAGACTTTACTTTCTCGCACCCGGAAAGCCTACTCCGAGAAGAACCGATGGAAGCCCAGAATTCGACCTTCAGGAGACAAAGATCCCCATCGGCTCACAGATCCGGCCCCACCGCTACATCACAGCGACATCCGGCAAGCCCAATGTCGGCTCCCCTGCCTCGTAGAGCCCGTCGTGACTACTGAATGATCCTATGTTTCTGACCTCCTTACGCGATCTACTATGCTGACTTCCACCGCCAATCCACATGTAAACCGTCTCGCCAACGTACTCCACTGAGAAGTTTCACAATACCACGAGCTCTTTCCAACCTTTTCCAGGAGATGCAAACCCCACTACAACCCTCCATCCGCACCATACATTTTGCAGAGAGCTCATTGTTCCCCTCACCGGCGGACATTGCTGACCAAGACGAACACACACACTTCTTACGCCACACAGAAACTCACCCAGACCCGACCTTGGATCGAAAACATGCATCACAGAATTTCTATACTACCGCAGGTCGGCTGACCTGAGAAAGATCGAAAGTAACCTGGACAACAGACTTCAATCAACTTACCATCATCGATCATTGCGACCATAAAAGAAACACGAGATGAATCTTCCCCTCTCCACGAAATTTGGCTGACATCATTTACCTTTGGATGGACTTCTTTTCGCCATTAGACACTACCTGGGGTAACTCAACATCAGATATCTCCCCATACCTGTTTTTTTTTTTTTGTTGTTGTTAGTGTCAGTTCAGTTTGGTTTCCTAGTTAATCTCACAGAACAATGTTTACCTAACGGGTATCCGCGGTACTTGTTTTATGTATCTAAGGTTAGCAAGAGCTCAGAGGTGGTTCTACAAACGCTCATTCTACTCCAGCTCCTAAGGTCCCCTAGCACTGACAAAGCAAATGCCCCGATCCTATACGGACCAATTTTCCTTATCTGATTAAGCCCTATGGTAAAGAATAAAAGGCGCATAACTCCTCTATTCCCCATTCCAACACCGATACCCGATATATGCCGTAACTGCGCTTTTCCATACCCCCACCACTTTTATTAATAATACACGATCGAGATCCAAAACATATATATTTCCCCGAAACCTTTACAATCACCTCTGAGCTCTAACCATCTAAGCGTTATACAAAACATATATGTATAAGTGACACTTCTACCTTCTGCAACTAGCTGTTCTGTTAACACACGCTAGCACAGGCATCGCAGAACACAGATATGAAGGAAGGGAAAGGCCTATACCAACATATAAGACGTGCAACGACGAGGATTGGGAAGCTCGCGGCATAGGGACAGCGGAACTTCCCCCTCCTCTATTGCCTATCTCCTGGCTAGGCCACCCACTCTCGACATTAAAACAATCCCAGAGAAGGATAAGATAACTAAGCACTTACAAAGCTGTTACACTTAGAATAGATGAGTTTACTGTATACAGGTTTTTTACTGTTCGGAAACTTCCATAATATAAACCACGCCAGATTTCGTCCATAAAATATAAGTACATTCCACTATGTCATCCCTAAGGGACTCCACCATTATTACGCTAATAAGCAGAAACCTCTAAGATGCAGTCATGTATCCAACCTACGCGTACCCCGAGACATAATCAATGTCCCACCACACCTCAACCCCACCTTTTAACACATGCTCCTGAATGGGCTATGAATTTGACGGCTCAGACTATTAAACTTGTTTTACATCTCTCCTTGGATAGATCAACCCCCACACAGTGACACATTACGAGCTTATTTCCTTATACTTCACCTCAAATAGTTCACGCCACTGACACTTTCCGGATCTTCCACATTCGTGGAGCCTACCCACTTGGACAGGTGATCCTTGTACCACCTGTCTCCGGATCCCCCCACTCTCTTCCCTCTTCTTCTTCTCCACCCACCCTGCCCCCCCCCCCGAACCCAGAACCAACACACACATCTCTAGTGCCATTAGACCACCACAAACTTAATTACATTTACATTTTTTATTTACAACCACACTCGAAGTTTCCGGCTTCCCAGTCTCGCTGCCTGCCTCTCTGCCACAGCTCCTCGAACACAATACACGCTCTCACCAGCAATCTCACTGATAAATTGGCAACATGGACTCTTCGTTAAACCCAGCAGTCATGCCCACTCTTAAAATCATCTCACTTAACGCTAAGGGTCTTAACGTACCAGAGAAGCGCTCTCAACTTCTTTTATCAATGCACCGCAACAAAGCTGACATCATCTTTGTACAAGAAACCCATTTCCGAACCGATTCTACACCAAAATTTCACAATCATCATTACCCGACAGTACACCATGCAACCAACCCACTTTCCAAATCTAAAGGGGTGTCAATTCTCATAAGGAAACAATGCCCTTTTCAACTAACCGACATATTGCTTGATAAAGATGGCAGATACCTATTTCTGAAAGGAACATACCTGCACCAGAAAATTACGCTAGCTAATATATATGCTCCTAACAGCAATCAGGTATCCTTCTTTCGCACCATCACTAACTTGCTAACCACGTTCCAAGAAGGTATCCTCCTTCTTGGCGGAGATTTTAATGTACCACTCAACCCTACACAAGACACCTCAACGGGAACGTCATCTCTTCCCTATACCGCCCTTCGGAAAATAAAGTCACTTCTCCAAACCCTGCTTCTTCACGACACTTGGAGAACGTTAAACCCCAATGGTAAAGATTTCACCTTCTATTCACCGCTGCATCGTCGTTACTCCAGAATTGACTACATTTTCATAACACAAAACAACCTGCCCATGCTCAAACACGCATCCATAGACGCTATGTTTCTCTCTGATCACCATCCTATCTCCATGACGTTGACCCTCCCTACTACCATTCCCCGCTCTCAGATATGGCGATTGGACCCTTCCCTACTCACAGACCCCACCATTGCAGCTGAAGTCGAAAACCGACTCAAACAGTACTTCCAAGACAATAAACCATCCGACACATGCCCACTTACTAATTGAGAAGCTCACAAGTGTGTAATACGTGGCCTATTTATCGCAACAGCAGCGAAACGTCACCGTGAACGACAGCGACAATATAAAACACTCACGGAAAAAATTCAAAATCTAGAAAAAGCTCACAAACACGCTCAAGCTGCTTCTACCCTAACTAAGCTTATTCAAACCCGACAGGAACTGCTAGACCTCCTAGGAAAACAAATACGGCGTAGATATGTCCTATCACAGAAAACATTTTATGAACATGGCAATAAAGCCAGCAAAATGCTTGCCAGATCCTTAAAACACAGAAAAGCTTCAACGACAATACACTCCATCACAGATACCTCAGGGAAAAAAATCAACTCAACACCAGATATAGCAAACCATTTCGTTAAATATTACACTAAATTATATAACCTCTCCCCCACGACCCCAACAGCAACTGAAGGGTCAAGAAAACAGCTAATCTCTGAATTTTTAAAAAACTACAGTCCAGCCCCTATTTCAGACTCCATAGCACAAGATCTCGATAATCCTTTGACCATAGACGAAGCCACCCAAACACTGAAACAATTAAAAACGGGCAAAAGTCCCGGACCAGACGGTCTGACTGTAGGATACTACAAAACATACGCAACTACACTTATCCCATTTTTCCTGTCCGCCTTCAATTCATTCACGTCAGCCTTAGAACCCCCGAGAGACCTCTTGAGCGCCCACATTGCTGTAATCCCTAAGCCAAATAAAGACCCAACTATAGTCTCCAATTACAGACCAATCTCATTACTTAACGTTGACCTCAAATGGTATGCCAAGATAATAGCAAACAGACTTCTCCCCCTCCTCCCCCAACTTATACACCTCGACCAGGTTGGATTTGTCCCGGGAAGAGAAGCGAGGGATAACACGCTCAAAGCAGTCAACGCCCACCACTGGCTGACCAACACCAAACACCAAGGTTTCATGCTTTCCCTCGATGCGGAGAAGGCGTTCGACAGAGTGGCCTGGGACTACATGATGGAAGCTCTACGGGCTCTTGGCATCCCAGCAAAACTGCTAAATCTTATCATGGCACTATACGCTAACCCGACAGCAAGAGTCCGCGTTAATGGCCACCTGTCGGACGCCTTCTCCATATCGAACGGAACACGCCAAGGATGCCCCCTTTCCCCTATAATATTTATTCTTACACTTCAACCACTCCTGAGAAGATTAAGGGAGAATCCCGATGTAAAAGGCATAGAGATTAAAAACCGCACGTATAAATTAGCAGCCTTTGCGGATGACATTCTGCTCTTTCTCACTGACCCGCTCACCACTATTCCAAACCTACTCAAAGATTTTGATACCTTTAAGACTCTAACAAATCTTCAAATTAACTTTACGAAATCTAACGCCTTAAATATCACCTTACCACCTGCAACCTACCAACATTGCCAAACACTATTCCCATTTACCTGGAACGACAGATCAATCACCTATCTAGGCATACAACTACCGAAATCCCTTGCTGACTTATACTCCTTAAACCATCTACCACTACTACAAAACATAACTAAAGATTTTACAAAATGGGACTCCGGGTTATTTTCCTGGTTTGGGAGAAACGCAATCATTAAAATGAACATATTACCCAGAATACTGTACCTTTTGCAGACAATCCCAATCAAACTCCCACATGCCTTCTTCTCAACGTATCACACAGACTGCATAAAATTTGTATGGGGTAAAACAACACCAAGACTTAATTACACTAGACTCACATATCCCAAACTTAAGGGAGGAATAGGGCTACCCGACTTAAAAAAATATCAACAGGCATGTCTCCTCACCAGGATCATAGATTGGAACATACACACTAACCATAAAGACTGGATCCAACTGGAACAATCCATGTCACCCCTTCCATTAGCCCAACTTCCCTGGACCACATCAAATCATGTCCCCGCAGAATGTAAATCCCACCCACTCATCAACCCAACGCTAATCGCCTTCCGGGAGACATGCAACAAATACAATATCTCCTCCACCCTGGGTCCAATGACTCCATTAGCACACAATCCAGAGTTCACACCGGGAACAAACCCATCCTTTCTAACTGTTGGATGGCCTCATCCAAACATTCGAGCAGAAAATTTTTTTTCTGAGGGTCGCTTATTGACTCAAGATGAACTGGCCACCAAAATGAATAAAACCTCCTTCCCCTTCTGGACTTATGTACAAATTAGACATTTTTTTAGTAGATCCAAACCCCAACCAGATTGGGCACGACGCACCACTGCTTTCGAATCCCTATGCTTATCGGAGGTTCCTCAAAAACACTTAATCTCTCTTACCTATAACATGTTATTCTCGAATCAGAACTCCAACCCAGTATGGCACAACAAAAAATGGGAACAGGAACTGAATATTACCCTCACTGAAAAAGAATGGGAAAATGTATACACGCACATACACAAGGGAACCATTAATGTTCAAATACAAGAAAATGCGTTCAAAGTCTTATCCAGGTGGTACAGAACCCCACTTACATTACATCACTTTAACCCAGCTCTCACGCAGCACTGCTGGAGATGTCAAACAGACATTGGATCCCTCTTACATATCTGGTGGACATGCCCCAAGATCCAACCGTTCTGGAAAGAGGTTCACAGAATTATCACCCAAGTAACTACCTATACACTTGACTATACCCCTGAGCAATTCCTCCTTCACCACTCCACAATTCCAACACGTTCATACCTTCGCTCGCTTGCTATGCACATGGTCAACGCAGCAAAGATGTGCATTCCATGCAAATGGCGATCTCCTGACCCACCAACTATAGCAGATTGGTATAAACGCATTCAAAAGACTGCAGAAATGGAAGAACTCATACATCAAACGAAAGACACACCCACCAAATTCACTCACACATGGGCCTGTTGGCTACATTTTCTCACCACAGATGATTACAAAAAAATTATACCATGAAAAAGAAGAGGGGCTGTGGCGGAGAGAGAGGGAAGCGAAAGATCCCCTAATCACATATACCCCTACTCCTGCTGACTTTACTCAAACCCCTTGTCACTAACTTATATGGATAAGTTAATTACATAGAACTCTATGAGTCTTCATTTACTAAGGACATGGTTACACAATAAGTATATCCCGGCTTTTGTTCCAGGTTGCTTCCCTTCACCGGCCTGACACATTCGGATGAAAAGACATTTTTAAATTACTATAGGTACAAAGGCCATTTATTTAACAAAGCTAATCAACACTCACTCTGTATTCTTAAATACTGTATTATGAGCTGTAATAGGCATTACCAAATAGTACAAACTGAAAAATTTCCCTTATTGTATGACATGCATAACGTATACTGTTTTCTCACTTTCAATATGTTTAGGAAATATAGCCCCCCTTTCCTTTCCTTTCCTTTCTTTTCCTGTCACACACAATGGTTTTTCCAGGAACATGTCTAAATCACCATAGTTATGTTAACAACAGGATATGCTTATATCGCTATGAAGACATAAACCTGGAATATACAGATCTCCAACTGAATGTTATCAGTCTTAAAAAGCTATTATATTCAATATACTACTGTCTAACACTATGATTCCATGTGTAATGTCAACGTATATTGTATACTCTATAATCTCAATAAAAGTGTTTTGAAAAAAAATAAAATAAAGCAGAACAGTTATTTGGAAAGATGCTGAGCGTATCTTTTGTGTCTGTTCCCTACTGCAGTAGTTATTATCAATTTGGAACCACTAATCAATATGAGGATAGGAGTTGCCTATCATCAATTTAACCAAGTCAGTGCCCAACGACCATGTGCTGATGAGGATGCACCGTGTCCATGACCAGCACTGTTGCCTCTAGACACAGAGCCTGCTTGCCCTCTTTTATTAGCCTGTGATTGTCTGCCTCTCCTTGTTGGCCTCCGAGACATAATGTGAAGTATTGGAATAGGTACACAAGGAATGGCCTGCAGTGAGATTTAGCTGCACAAAGCTGGGATGTATATATATACTGATTAAACTGCAGTTAGCTGAATCGCCTGCCTGCCTGTAGTATTATTAGGAAGAAAACAACAGGAATTTTCTGCAGTGAGCTTTAGCTGCACACTGTGCCCAGTATACAGTGCACTAATATACTGCAGCTAGCTGAACCAACTGCCTACCTGTGGTATTATTAGGAAGAGAACACCAGCAATTGTCTGCAGTTAGCTTTAGTTGCACACTATACACAGGATACAGTACACTGACTGAAAATACTGCAGCTGCCTGCCTGTTTTATTATAAGGAAGAGAACACCAGCAATTGTCTGCAGTTAGCTTTAGTTGCACACTGTGCACAGGATACAGTACACTTACTGAAAATCCTGCAGCTGCCTGCCTGTGGTATTATTAGGAAGAGAACACCAGTAATTGTCTGCAGTTAGCTTTAGTTGCACACTGTGCACAGGAAACGTTACACTGACTGAAAATACTGCAGCTGCCTGCCTGTGGTATTATTAGGAAGAGAACACCAGCAATTGTCTTCAGTTAGCTTTGGTTGTGCACTATGCACAGGATACGGTACACTGACTGAAAATACTGCAGCTGCCTGCCTGTGGTATTATTAGGAAGAGAACACCAGCAATTGTCTACAGTTAGCTTTAGTTGCACACTGTGCACAGGATACAGTACACTGACTAAAAATACTGCAGCTGCCTGCCTGTAAGTATATTAGGAAGAGAACACCAGCAATTGTCTGCAGTTAGCTTTAGTTGCAAACTGTGCACAGGATACAGTACACTGACTGAAAATACTGCAGCTGCTTGCCTGTAAGTATATTAGGAAGAGAACACCAGCAATTGTCTGCAGTTAGCTTTAGTTGCAAACTGTGCACAGGATACAGTACACTGACTGAAAATACTGCAGCTGCCTGCCTGTGGTATTATTAGGAAGAGAACACCAGCAATTGTCTACAGTTAGCTTTAGTTGCACAGTGTGCACAGGATACAGTACACTGACTGAAAATACTGCAGCTGCCTGCCTGTAAGTATATTAGGAAGAGAACACCAGCAATTGTCTGCAGTTAGCTTTAGTTGCACACTGTGCACAGGATACAGTACACTGACTGAAAATACTGCAGCTGCCTGCCTGTAAGTATATTAGGAAGAGAACACCAGCAATTGTCTGCAGTTAGCTTTAGTTGCACACTGTGCACAGGATACAGTACACTGACTGAAAATACTGCAGCTGCCTGCCTGTGGTATTATTAGGAAGAGAACACCAGCAATTGTCTGCAGTTAGCTTTAGTTGCGCACTGTGCACAGGATACAGTACACTGACTGAAAATACTGCAGCTGCTTGCCTGTAAGTATATTAGGAAGAGAACGCCAGCAATTGTCTGCAGTTAGTTTTAGTTGCACACTGTGCACAGGATACAGTACACTGACTGAAAATACTGCAGCTGCCTGCCTGTGGTATTATTAGGAAGAGAACACCAGCAATTGTCTGCAGTTAGCTTTAGTTGTACACTGTGCAGAGGATACAGTACACTGACTGAAAATACTGCAGCTTCCTGCCTGTAAGTATATTAGGAAGAGAACACCAGCAATTGTCTGCAGTTAGCTTTAGTTGCACACTGTGCACAGGATACAGTACACTGACTGAAAATACTGCAGCTGCCTGCCTGTAAGTATATTAGGAAGAGAACACCAGCAATTGTCTGCAGTTAGCTTTAGTTGCACACTGTGCACAGGATACAGTACACTGACTGAAAATACTGCAGCTGCCTGCCTGTAAGTATATTAGGAAGAGAATACCAGCAATTGTTTGCAGTCAGCTTTAGTTGCATACTGTGCACAGGATACAGTACACTGACTGAAAATACTGCAGCTGCTTGCCTTTAAGTATATTAAGAAGAGAACACCAGCAATTGTCTGCAGTTAGCTTTAGTTCCACACTGTGCACAGGATACAGTACACTGACTGAAAATACTGCAGCTGCTTGCCTGTGGTATTATTAGGAAGAGAACACCAGCAATTGTCTGCAGTTAGCTTTAGTTGCACACTGTGCTCAGGATACAGTACACTGACTGAAAATACTGCAGCTGCTTGCCTGTAAGTATATTAGGAAGAGAACACCAGCAATTTTCTGCTGTTAGCTTTAGTTGCATACTGTGCACAGGATACAGTACACTGACTGAAAATACTGCAGCTGCCTGCCTCTGGTATTATTAGGAAGAGAACACCAGCAATTGTCTGCAGTTAGCTTTAGTTGCACACTGTGCACAGGATACAGTACACTGACTGAAAATACTGCAGCTGCCTGCCTGTGGTATTATTAGGAAGAGAACACCAGCAATTGTCTGCAGTTAGCTTTAGTTGCACACTGTGCACAGGATACAGTACACTGACTGAAAATACTGCAGCTGCTTGCCTGTAAGTATATTAGGAAGAGAACACCAGCAATTGTCTGCAGTTAGATTTAGTTGCACACTGTGCACAGGATACTGTACACTGACTGAAAATATTGCAGCTGCCTGCCTGTGGTATTATTAGGAAGAGAACACCAGCAATTGTCTGCAGTTAGGTTTAGTTGCACACTGTGCACAGGATACAGTACACTGACTGAAAATACTGCAGCTGCCGGCCTGTATGTATATTAGGAAGAGAACACCAGCAATTGTCTGCAGTTAGCTTTAGTTGCACACTGTGCACAGGATACAGTACACTGACTGAAAATACTGCAGCTGCTTGCCTGTAAGTATATTAGGAAGAGAACACCAGCAATTGTCTGTGGTTAGCTTTAGTTGCATACTGTGCACAGGATACAGTACACTGACTGAAAATACTGCAGCTGCTTGCCTGTAAGTATATTAGGAAGAGAACACCAGCAATTGTCTGCAGTTAGCTTTAGTTGCACACAGTGCACAGGACACAGTACACTGACTGAAAATACTGCAGCTGCTTGCCTGTAAGTATATTAGAAAGAGAACACCAGCAATTGTCTGCAGTTAGCTTTAGTTGCATACTGTGCACAGGATACAGTACACTGACTGAAAATACTGCAGCTGCTTGCCTGTAAGTATATTAGGAAGTGAACACCAGCAATTGTCTGCAGTTAGCTTTAGTTGCACACTGTGCACAGGATACAGTACACTGACTGAAAATACTGCAGCTGCCTGCCTGTGGTATTATTAGGAAGAGAACACCAGCAATTGTCTGCAGTTAGCTTTAGTTGCACACTGTGCACAGGATACAGTACACTGACTGAAAATACTGCAGCTACCTGCCTGTATGTATATTAGGAAGAGAACACCAGCAATTGTCTGTGGTTAGCTTTAGTTGCATACTGTGCACAGGATACATTACACTGACTGAAAATACTGCAGCTGCCTGCCTATAAGTATATTAGGAAGAGAACACCAGCAATTGTCTGCAGATAGCTTTAGTTGCACACTGTTCACAGGATACAGTACACTGACTGAAAATACTGCAGATGCCTGCCTGTGGTATTATTAGGAAGAGAACACCAGCAATTGTCTGAAGTTAACTTTAGTTGCAGCTGTGCACAGGATACAGTACACTGACTCAAAATACTGCAGCTGTCTGCCTGTAAGTATATTAGGAAGAGAACACCAGCAATTGTCTGCAGTTATCTTTAGTTGCACACTGTGCACAGGATATAGTACACTGACTGAAAATACTGCAGTTGCTTGCCTGTGGTATTATTAGGAAGAGAACACCAGCAATTGTCTGCAGTTAGCTTTAGTTGCGCACTGTGCACAGGATACAGTACACTGACTGAAAAAACTGCAGCTGCCTGCCTATAAGTGTATTAGGAAGAGAACACCAGCAATTGTCTGCAGATAGCTTTAGTTGCACACTGTGCACAGGATACAGTACACTGACTGAAAATACTGCAGCTGCCTGCCTGTGGTATTTTTAGGAAGAGAACACCAGCAATTGTCTGCAGTTAACTTTAGTTGCGCACTGTGCACAGGATACAGTACACTGACTCAAAATACTGCAGCTGCCTGCCTGTAAGTATATTAGGAAGAGAACAAAAGCAATTGTCTGCAGTTAGCTTTAGTTGCATACTGTGCACAGGATACAGTACACTGACTCAATATACTGCAGCTGCTTGCCTGTAAGTATATTAGGAAGAGAACACCAGCAATTGTCTGCATTTAGCTTTAGTTGCACACTGTGCACAGGATATAGTACACTGACTGAAAATACTGCAGTTGCTTGCCTGTGGTATTATTAGGAAGAGAACACCAGCAATTGTCTGCAGTTAGCTTTAGTTGCACACTGTGCACAGGATACAGTACACTGACTGAAAATACTGCAGCTGCCTGCCTGTGGTATTATTAGGAAGAGAACACCAGCAATTGTCTGCAGTTAGCTTTAGTTGCACACTGTGCACAGGATACAGTACACTGACTGAAAATACTGCAGCTGCTTGCCTGTAAGTATTTTAGGAAGAGAACACCAGCAATTGTCTGCAGTTAGCTTTAGTTGCACACTGTGCACAGGATACAGTACACTGACTGAAAATACTGCAGCTGCCTGCCTGTAAGTATATTAAGAAGAGAACACTAGCAATTGTCTGCAGTTAGCTTTAGTTGCATACTGTGCACAGGATACAGTACTGTCAGGAGGCACAAGCCGCCTCCGTCCGCCGGGCTCCACGGCGCATGCGCGGAGGACTCACGCTGCGCCGTGCACTCGTTCGCGGCCCAGCTGTGCGGCGCGCGCGGGTGCACGGCGGTCCCCGTGTGCGCGCCGTGGCCGTGCGGGTGCCCGGCGGCGCGTCACGCTGACGCGCTCGCCGGTGGGCTACTTCTGACGGCTCCAGTGCCCAGTCGGGTTGCTGGTTAGTCGTCAGCTGTGCCCTGTCCTGTACCCAGTTTCCTTAATATACTCCCTGTGATACTCTCTCTGCCTGCTGTTACCCCCAGACCTCTGCTTGTTAACGGATACTCTCTCTGCTTGCTGGATACCCTGACCTCTGCTAGTTAACGGATACCCTCTCTGCCTGCCGGATACCCCCAGACCTCTGCTTGTTAACGGATACTCTCTCTGCTTGCTGGATACCCTGACCTCTGCTAGTTAAACGGACGTTCTCTCTGCCTGCTGAATACCCCCAGACCTCTGCTAGTAAACGGACTCTCTCTCTCTGCCTACCGGATACCTCTGACCTCTGCTTGTTTTACGGATACCCCTTGTCTGCCTGATACCCCTGATCTCAGCCTGTTACACGGACTTGCTCTGGCCAGTTACCCCAGTTTCAGCTAACCACTTGTTTGCAGCTTCTCCTGTGTCCACAGTTACACGGACTTCCTCCAGGAATCCAGTCCCTTCCGGAAGCCCGTGCCTCCGCGTGCCCCCAACTCCCTGTATCACCTCCAGGGGTCGGGTGCGCGTGGTCGTAAGGGCGAGCCGCTCTCGGCATCTCGGCCTCGGTAAGTATAGTCCTTGACAGTACTAACCAGCCAGATGTCTGAGGCCGACAGAGCGCGCTCTCCTTTGGAGATCCTGTGCCAACAGGTCTCCACCCTGGCCGACTCAGTCCAGAAGCTACAGGAGGGGTATGCTCAAGTTGACAGCCGCCTCCAACAGATTGCTGGAGTACTTCCTTCCGCCACTGCAGTTCCGGCACCCAGCAATGAAGGGGCACTCCCCCAGGCCGCCGCCAGCCCTACCGTTGTCATGGCACTTCCTGAACCCAGGGTCCCTACGCCCGAACGGTTCTCCGGAGACCGTAAAAGATTCAGGTCTTTTAAAAACGCCTGTTCGCTTTACTTTGCCCTTCAGCCCCGGACATTTGCATCAGAGATCGTCAAAGTGGGTTTTGCTATCTCACTGCTGTCAGAGGAACCTCAGGCCTGGGCTCATGGCTTAATGGAACAGGGAAGTCCTATGTTAAATTCCATAGACACCTTCTTCGAGGGTATGTCCCAACTCTATGATGATCCGCAACGGAAGGCTACCGCTGAAGCCACTCTCCACCACTTGTCCCAAGGAAGAAGACCCATCGAAGATTATACGGTGGAATTCCGCAAATGGGCGGCCGACACAAATTGGAACGAGCCGGCTCTCCGCTACCAGTACCGTCAAGGCTTGTCTGAACTCCTCAAAGATGAGCTAGCCAGGATGGAGACCCCGGAGACCTTGGAAGAGCTCATTCAGGCAGCCACGAAGCTGGATAGGCGCTTGCGAGAACGTCGCTCGGAGCGGTTTCAGGGTCCACGCCCTACGTGGACGCCGTTTAGAACTCCATCCACGCCACCACCGTCTTCCACAACACCTCCTGAAGCTGAGCCCATGCAGCTAGGCCTGGTCCGGGCCCCGCTAACTTCGGAAGAAAGGCAACGCAGACGGCAGTCCAATCTGTGTCTGTACTGCGGGGGAGCGGGACACTTCCTGCGCAATTGTCCAATAAGGCCCAGTAAGTTCCTTCAGCCTAGATTAATGAATCATCTGGATAACAATGCTCCAAAATCTTATGTGATGTTGTCTGTTTCCTTGCAGCTGCCGGAAGGGGAGTCTCGCCTACCCGCCATCATTGATTCAGGGGCCTGTAGCTGCTTCATGGATGCAGCCTTGGCCCGCAGCCTCCGTATCCCCTTGCAAACAAAGGCCCAAGGCTTACAAGTGCATCTAGCCGATGGCTCTCTTCCTAGTTCAGGTCCCATCACCCAGGAGACCCAGCCTATCTTAGTAATCACCGATTACGGGCATCAGGAATTCCTACGGCTCGACCTCATCCATTCTCCCATCTTCCCAGTCATCCTTGGCCTGCCTTGGTTACAAGCTCATGATCCGCAGATCCAATGGAGCTCCAAGATGGTGTCCTTCTCCTCTCCATACTGCTTGGAGCATTGCCTCCCTCTAACCCCGAAGGTTTGTGCCACGGTTACTGCCTCGTCAGACAACCTTCAACAGATCCCCTCTGAATATCTAGAGTTCCAGGAGGTCTTTAATAAACAAATGGCTGACCGCCTACCACCTCATCGGCCTTATGACTGTCCGATCGACCTGTTGCCGGGATCCGTGATCCCGTTCGGTCGTATATTCCCTCTCTCCGAGACCGAACTTGAGGCGCTCAGACAGTACATCGAGGAGAATCTGGAAAAGGGGTTTATCCGTCCTTCATCCTCACCTGCTGGAGCAGGAATATTCTTCGTCGGGAAGAAAGATGGGTCCCTTAGACCTTGTGTGGACTACCGGCAGCTCAACAATATCACCATTAAGAATAGATACCCATTACCACTCATCCCGGAGCTATTCCAACGATTTCGATCTGCTAGGGTCTTTTCCAAACTAGACCTGCGGGGGGCCTATAACCTTGTTAGAATCAGAGCCGGGGATGAATGGAAGACAGCGTTCAGATCCAGGTTTGGACACTTCGAGTATCTGGTGATGCCATTCGGGCTATGCAATGCTCCAGCCACATTCCAGCACCTAGTAAACGACATATTCCGAGAATACCTGGATGACTTCCTTGTCGTTTACCTGGATGACATACTCATTTTCTCTCCTACGATTGAGTTACACAGGGGGCATGTCAAGAAGGTCCTTACTATACTAAGACAGCACAAGCTTTATCTAAAGATGGAAAAATGCGAATTCGAGAGATCAGTGGTACAATTCCTGGGGTTCATCATATCGGCCGGCGGAATCGCAATGGATCCCCAAAAGATACAGGCCATCCAAGATTGGCCAGCTCCATCTGATAAAAAGGGGGTTCAACGTTTCATAGGTTTTGCTAACTTCTATCGGAGATTCATTGTCGGATTCTCGACCATTGTAGCACCCATCACCCAGCTAACCCGTCAGCACAACCTTTTCCGGTGGAGTGAGGCCGCACAGGAGGCTTTTTCGAAATTAAAGAATCTGTTCAGTTCGGCTCCAATTCTTTGCCATCCTGATCCTGCTCAACCATATGTTTTGGAGGTGGACGCTTCAGAAATTGCCACAGGAGCAATTCTCTCTCAGAGGCAAGGGCCCAAGGCTATCCTTCACCCTGTTGCATTCGCTTCTCGGAAGCTCAGCCCGCCCGAGCTAAACTATGATGTAGGTGACAGGGAGTTGCTGGCCATAAAGTTTGCTCTTGAAGAATGGAGGTATCTGCTCGAAGGTGCATTACATCCGGTAATGATATTTACAGACCATAAGAACCTGGAGTACTTACGGACAGCAAAGCGATTAAGACCTAGACAAGCCCGCTGGGCCCTCTTTTTCTCCCGCTTCAACTTCCACATATCCTATAGACCCGGTTCAAAGAATGGAAAGGCAGACGCACTCTCACGGATGTTCTCGGCAGAGTCCCAGACGTCAGAACCTGGTACTATCCTGTCTTCCCAAAACTTCCTTGGGGTGGCACAAGTGGATTTGATGTCATCCATCAAATCATCATCCAACTCTTGCACGGAACCAGAGGTGCAGTCCCTGAAGAGAAATGGTAACTTCTTCTGGATCCGTGGAAAAATTTTTGTACCTCAGGAGACACGGTCACTAACCCTCCAGATGTGCCACGACCATAGACTCGCAGGGCATTTTGGAGTGAGGAAAACGTCTGAGCTGGTTTCCCGTTCCTTTTGGTGGCCTGGGTGGAGACAGGATTGCAAGAAGTATGTGGCATCCTGCCCTCCGTGTTAGCGGAACAAGGGGCGAAACACCAAGTCCTGGGGTTTACTAAGACCTCTACCGATCCCTGAACGACCATGGTCTGACGTCTCCATGGACTTCATAGTAGACCTGCCAGCCTCGGGGGGCTTTACCACCATTTTTGTCGTGGTTGACCGTCTCTCCAAGATGGCCCATTTTTTGCCCATGAAGGGCACCCCCTCGGCCTTAGAAACTGCCAATATTTTTCTCAAGGAAATCATCAGACTCCATGGCGTACCAAAGAACATCGTATCGGACAGGGGTGTACAATTCACGTCCAAATTCTGGAGGGAGCTTTGCAAAGCCTTAAATATCAAAGTCTGCCTCTCATCAGCCTACCATCCTCAGAGTAACGGCCAAACGGAGAGGACGAACCAGACCCTAGAGCAATATCTGCGATGCTTCTGCTCGGGATCCCAAGATGACTGGGCAAGCCTTCTCCCATACGCTGAATTTGCGTATAACAATTCTGTTCACACCGCTACTAACCAAACGCCTTTCTGGGCAAATTGTGGTTTTCATCCCACCTTCTTGTCCAACAATGTTCCCGAAATAGCAGTCCCTGCCGTGCATGACAGAGTGACCTCCTTACAGGCAAATTTCCGAAGAATTCAGGACATGTTGCTGAGGGCTCAAACGGATTACAAGGAGCAATATGACCGAGGCAGGGGAAAAGATCCAACCTTTAAACTTGGAGAAGAAGTCTGGTTATCCACTACTAACCTTAAACTATCCGTGCCTTCACGGAAATTGGGACCCAAGTTTATTGGTCCTTTCCCCATCAAAAGGATTATCAACCCTGTGGCTATGGAGCTAGCATTACCAAAGACTTATAGGATCCACCCTGTCTTCCACGTGTCCTTACTGAAGCCTGTGGTGGACAACACCTTTCCGGAAAGAGGGGAGCCTCCTCCGCCACCAGTTAGGGTGGATGGTGAGAATGAATTTGAGGTGGAGTCCATCCTTAACTGTAGGAAGAAGGGCAGACAACTGCAGTATTTGATCCAGTGGAAGGGTTATCCACCTGAGGACAACTCTTGGGAACCTGCAAGGAACCTACATGCACCACGCTTAATTCAAGCCTTCCACCAAGACCACCCGGAAGTAATGTCCAGTCTGGGCGTCCAGTGTCCGCCCTTAGGAGGGGGGCACTGTCAGGAGGCACAAGCCGCCTCCGTCCGCCGGGCTCCACGGCGCATGCGCGGAGGACTCACGCTGCGCCGTGCACTCGTTCGCGGCCCAGCTGTGCGGCGCGCGCGGGTGCACGGCGGTCCCCGTGTGCGCGCCGTGGCCGTGCGGGTGCCCGGCGGCGCATCACGCTGACGCGCTCGCCGGTGGGCTACTTCTGACGGCTCCAGCGCCCAGTCGGGTTGCTGGTTAGTCGTCAGCTGTGCCCTGTCCTGTACCCAGTTTCCTTAATATACTCCCTGTGATACTCTCTCTGCCTGCTGTTACCCCCAGACCTCTGCTAGTTAACGGATACCCTCTCTGCCTGCCGGATACCCCCAGACCTCTGCTTGTTAACGGATACTCTCTCTGCTTGCTGGATACCCTGACCTCTGCTAGTTAACGGATACCCTCTCTGCCTGCCGGATACCCCCAGACCTCTGCTTGTTAACGGATACTCTCTCTGCTTGCTGGATACCCTGACCTCTGCTAGTTAAACGGACGTTCTCTCTGCCTGCTGAATACCCCCAGACCTCTGCTAGTAAACGGACTCTCTCTCTCTGCCTACCGGATACCTCTGACCTCTGCTTGTTTTACGGATACCCCTTGTCTGCCTGATACCCCTGATCTCAGCCTGTTACACGGACTTGCTCTGGCCAGTTACCCCAGTTTCAGCTAACCACTTGTTTGCAGCTTCTCCTGTGTCCACAGTTACACGGACTTCCTCCAGGAATCCAGTCCCTTCCGGAAGCCCGTGCCTCCGCGTGCCCCCAACTCCCTGTATCACCTCCAGGGGTCGGGTGCGCGTGGTCGTAAGGGCGAGCCGCTCTCGGCATCTCGGCCTCGGTAAGTATAGTCCTTGACAAGTACACTGACTGAAAATACTACAGCTGCTTGCCTGTAAGCATATTAGGAAGAGAACACCAGCAATTGTCTGCAGTTACTGTAGCTTTAGTTTCACACTGTGCACAGGATACAGTACATTGACTGAAAATACTGCAGTTGTATGCCTGTGGTATTTTTAGGAAGAGAACATAAGCACTTGTCTGCAGTTAGCTTTAGTTGCACACTGTGCACAGGATACAGTACACTGAGTGAAAATACTGCAGCTGCTTGCCTGTAAGTTTATTGGGAAGAGAACACCAGCAATTGTCTGCAGTTAGCTTTAGTTGCACTGTTCACAGGATACAGAACACTGACTGAAAATACTGCAGCTGCCTGCCTGCGGTATTATTAGAAAGAGAAAACCAACAATTGTCTGCAGTTAGCTTTAGTTGCACACTGTGCACAGGATACAGTACACTGACTGAAAATACTGCAGCTGCTTTCCTGTAAGTATATTAGGAAGAGAACACCAGCAATTGTCTGCAGTTAGCTTTAGTTGCACACTGTGCACAGGATACAGTACACTGACTTAAAATACTGCAGCTGCCTGCCTGTGGTATTATTAGGAAGAGAAAGCAAGCAATTGTCTGCAGTTAGCTTTAGTTGCACACTTTGCACAGGATACAGTACACTGACTGAAAATTCTGCAACTGCCTGCCTGTAAGTACATTAGGAAGAGAACACCAGCAATTGTCTGCAGTTAGCTTTAGTTGCATACTGTGCACAGGATACAGTACACTGACTGAAAATTCTGCAGCTTCTTTCCTGTAAGTATATTAGGAAGAGAACACCAGCAATTGTCTGCAGTTAGCTTTAGTTGCATACTGTGCACAGGATACAGTACACTGACTGAAAATACTACAGCTGCTTGCCTGTAAGCATATTAGGAAGAGAACACCAGCAATTGTCTGCAGTTAGCTTTAGTTTCACACTGTGCACAGGATACAGTACACTGACTGAAAATACTGCAGTTGCTTGCCTGTAAGGTTATTAGGAAGAGTACACCAGCAATTGTCTGCAGTTAGCTTTCGTTGCACACTGTGCA
The DNA here is from genome assembly GCA_037952925.1 of Lithobates clamitans. NCBI lineage: Eukaryota > Metazoa > Chordata > Amphibia > Anura > Ranidae > Lithobates > Lithobates clamitans. The sequence goes on along the minus strand of JBBGZY010000268.1, from coordinate 8,191,462 downwards.
CAGGATACAGTACGCTGACTGAAAATTCTGCAGCTGCCTGCCTGTGGTATTATTAGGAAGAGAACACCAGCACTTGTCTGCAGTTAGCTTTAGTTGCACACTGTGCACAGGATACAGTACACTGACTGAAAATACTGCAGCTGCTTGCCTGTAAGGTTATTAGGAAGAGTACACCAGCAATTGTCTGCAGTTAGCTTTCGTTGCACACTGTGCACAGGATACAGTACGCTGACTGAAAATACTGCAGCTGCCTGCCTGTGGTATTATTAGGAAGAGAACACCAGCAATTGTCTACAGTTAGCTTTAGTTGCACACTGTGCACAGGATACAGTACACTGACTGAAAATACTACAGCTGCCTGCCTGTAAGTATATTAGGAAGAGAACACCAGCAATTGTCTGCAGTTAGCTTTAGTTGCACACTGTGCACAGGATACAGTACACTGACTGAAAATACTGCAGCTGTCTGCCTATAAGTATATTAGGAAGAGAATACCAGTAATTGTCTGCAGTTAGCTTTAGTTGCACACTGTGCACAGGATACAGTACACTGACTGAAAATACTGCAGCTGCCTGCCTGTAAGTATATTAGGAAGAGAACACCAGCAATTGTCTGCGGTTAGCTTTAGTTGCATACTGTGCACAGGATACAGTACACTGACTTAAAATACTGCAGCTGCCTGCCTGTGGTATTATTAGGAAGAGAACACCAGCAATTGTCTGCAGTTAGCTTTAGTTGCACACTGTGCACAGGATACAGTGCGCTGACTGAAAATACTGCAGCTGCCTGCCTGTGGTATTATTAGGAAGAGAACACCAGCAATTGTCTGCGGTTAGCTTTTGTTGCATACTGTGCACAGGATACAGTACACTGACTTAAAATACTGCAGCTGCCTGCCTGTGGTATTATTAGGAAGAGAACACCAGCAATTGTCTGCAGTTAGCTTTAGTTGCACACTGTGCACAGGATACAGTACACTGACAAAAAATACTGCAGCTGCTTGCCTGTAAGTATATTAAGAAGAGAACACCAGCAATTGTCTGCAGTTAGCTTTAGTTGCATACTGTGCACAGGATACTGTACACTGACTGAAAATACTGCAGCTTCTTTCCTGTAAGTATATTAAGAAGAGAACACCAGCAATTGTCTGCAGTTAGCTTTAGTTGCATACTGTGCACAGGATACAGTACACTGACTGAAAATACTACAGCTGCTTGCCTGTAAGCATATTAGGAAGAGAACACCAGCAATTGTCTGCAGTTAGCTTTAGTTTCACACTGTGCACAGGATACAGTACATTGACTGAAAATACTGCAGTTGTATGCCTGTGGTATTTTTAGGAAGAGAACACCAGCACTTGTCTGCAGTTAGCTTTAGTTGCACACTGTGCACAGGATACAGTACACTGAGTGAAAATACTGCAGCTGCTTGCCTGTAAGGTTATTGGGAAGAGAACACCAGCAATTGTCTGCAGTTAGCTTTAGTTGCACACTGTTCACAGAATACAGAACACTGACTGAAAATACTGCAGCTGCCTGCCTGCGGTATTATTAGAAAGAGAAAACCAACAATTGTCTGCAGTTAGCTTTAGTTGCACACTGTGCACTGGATACAGTACACTGACTGAAAATACTGCAGCTGCCTGCCTGTAAGTATATTAGGAAGAGAACACCAGCAATTGTCTGCAGTTAGCTATAGTTGCACACTGTGCACAGGATACAGTACACTGACTTAAAATACTGCAGCTGCCTGCCTGTGGTATTATTAGGAAGAGAAAGCAAGCAATTGTCTGCAGTTAGCTTTAGTTGCACACTTTGCACAGGATACAGTACACTGACTGAAAATTCTGCAACTGCCTGCCTGTAAGTACATTAGGAAGAGAACACCAGCAATTGTCTGCAGTTAGCTTTAGTTGCACACTGTGCACAGGATACACTACACTGACTGAAAATACTGCAGCTGCCTGCCTGTAAGTATATTAGGAAGAGAACACCAGCAATTGTCTGCAGTTAGCTTTAGTTGCACACTGTGCACAGGATACAGTACACTGACTGAAAATACTGCAGCTGCCTGCCTGTAAGTATATTAAGAAGAGAACACCAGCAATCGTCTGCAGTCAGCTTTAGTTGCATACTGTGCACAGGATACAGTACACTGACTGAAAATACTGCAGCTGCCTGCCTGTAAGTATATTCGGAAGAGAACACCAGCAATTGTCTGCAGTTAGCTTTAGTTGCACACTGTGCACAGGATACAGTACACTGACTGAAAATACTGCAGCTGCCTGCCTGTAAGTATATTAGGAAGAGAACAGCAGCAATTGTCTGCAGTCAGCTTTAGTTGCATACTGTGCACAGGATACAGTACACTGACTGAAAATACTGCAGCTGCTTGTGGTATTATTAGGAAGAGAACACCAGCAATTGTCTGTAGTTAGCTTTAGTTGCACACTGTGCACAGGATACAGTACACTGACTGTTAATACTGCAGCTGCCTGCCTGTAAGTATATTAGGAAGAGAACACCAGCAATTGTCTGCAGTCAGCTTTAGTTACACACTGTGCACAGGATACAGTACACTGACTGAAAATACTGCAGCTGCCTGCCTTTAAGTTTATTAAGAAGAGAACACCAGCAATTGTCTGCAGTCAGCTTTAGTTGCATACTGTGCACAGGATACAGTACACTGACTGAAAATACTGCAGCTGCCTGCCTGTAAGTATATTAGGAAGAGAACACCAGCAATTGTCTGCAGTAAGCTTTAGTTGCACACTGTGCACAGGATACAGTACACTGACTGAAAATACTGCAGCTGCCTGCCTGTAAGTATATTAGGAAGAGAACACCAGCAATTGTCTGCAGTAAGCTTTAGTTGCACACTGTGCACAGGATACAGTACACTGACTGAAAATACTGCAGCTGCCTGCCTGTAAGTATATTAGGAAGAGAACAGCAGCAATTGTCTGCAGTCAGTTTTAGTTGCACACTGTGCACAGGATACAGTACACTGACTGAAAATACTGCAGCTGCCTGCCTGTAAGTATATTAGGAAGAGAACACCAGCAATTGTCTGCAGTCAGCTTTAGTTGCATATTGTGCACAGGATACAGTACACTGACTGAAAATACTGCAGCTCCTTGTCTGTAAGTATATTAGGAGGAGAACACCAGCAATTGTCTGCAGTTAGCTTTAGTTGCACACTGTGCACAGGATACAGTACACTGACTGAAAATACCGCAGCTGCCTGCCTGTGGTATTATTAGGAAGAGAAAACCAACAATTGTCTGCAGTTAGCTTTAGTTGCACACTGTGCACAGGATACAGTACACTGACTGAAAATACTGCAGCTGCCTGCCTGTAAGTATATTAGGAAGAGAAAACAAGCAATTGTCTGCAGTTAGCTTTAGTTGCACACTGTGCACAGGATACACTACACTGACTGAAAATACTGCAGCTGCCTGCCTGTAAGTATATTAGGAAGAGAACACCAGCAATTGTCTGCAGTTAGCTTTAGTTGCACACTGTGCACAGGATACAGTACACTGACTGAAAACACTGCAGCTGCTTGCCTTTAATTATATTAAGAAGAGAACACAAGCAATTGTCTGCAGTTAGCTTTAGTTGCACACTGTGCACAGGATACAGTACACTGACTGAAAATACTGCAGCTGCCTGCCTGTGGTATTATTATGAAGAGATCACCAGCAATTGTCTGCAGTTAGCTTTAGTTGCACACTGTGCACAGGATACAGTACACTGACTGAAAATACTGCAGCTGCCTGCCTGTAAGTATATTAGGAAGAGAACAGCAGCAATTGTCTGCAGTCAGCTTTAGTTGCATACTGTGCACAGGATACAGTACACTGACTGAAAATACTGCAGCTGCGTGTGGTATTATTAGGAAGAGAACACCAGCAATTGTCTGTAGTTAGCTTTGGTTGCACACTGTGCACAGGATACAGTACACTGACTGTTAATACTGCAGCTGCCTGCCTGTAAGTATATTAGGAAGAGAACACCAGCAATTGTCTGCAGTCAGCTTTAGTTACACACTGTGCACAGGATACAGTACACTGACTGAAAATACTGCAGCTGCCTGCCTTTAAGTTTATTAAGAAGAGAACACCAGCAATTGTCTGCAGTCAGCTTTAGTTGCATACTGTGCACAGGATATAGTACACTGACTGAAAATACTGCAGCTGCCTGCCTGTAAGTATATTAGGAAGAGAACACCAGCAATTGTCTGCAGTAAGCTTTAGTTGCACACTGTGCACAGGATACAGTACACTGACTGAAAATACTGCAGCTGCCTGCCTGTAAGTATATTAGGAAGAGAACACCAGCAATTGTCTGCAGTAAGCTTTAGTTGCACACTGTGCACAGGATACAGTACACTGACTGAAAATACTGCAGCTGCCTGCCTGTAAGTATATTAGGAAGAGAACAGCAGCAATTGTCTGCAGTCAGTTTTAGTTGCACACTGTGCACAGGATACAGTACACTGACTGAAAATACTGCAGCTGCCTGCCTGTAAGTATATTAGGAAGAGAACACCAGCAATTGTCTGCAGTCAGCTTAAGTTGCATATTGTGCACAGGATACAGTACACTGACTGAAAATACTGCAGCTCCTTGTCTGTAAGTATATTAGGAGGAGAACACCAGCAATTGTCTGCAGTTAGCTTTAGTTGCACACTGTGCACAGGATACAGTACACTGACTGAAAATACCGCAGCTGCCTGCCTGTGGTATTATTAGGAAGAGAAAACCAACAATTGTCTGCAGTTAGCTTTAGTTGCACACTGTGCACAGGATACAGTACACTGACTGAAAATACTGCAGCTGCCTGCCTGTAAGTATATTAGGAAGAGAAAACAAGCAATTGTCTGCAGTTAGCTTTAGTTGCACACTGTGCACAGGATACAGTACACTGACTGAAAATTCTGCAACTGCCTGCCTGTAAGTATATTAGGAAGAGAACACCAGCAATTGTCTGCAGTTAGCTTTAGTTGCACACTGTGCACAGGATACACTACACTGACTGAAAATACTGCAGCTGCCTGCCTGTAAGTATATTAGGAAGAGAACACCAGCAATTGTCTGCGGTTAGCTTTAGTTGCACACTGTGCACAGGATACAGTACACTGACTGAAAACACTGCAGCTGCTTGCCTTTAATTATATTAAGAAGAGAACACAAGCAATTGTCTGCAGTTAACTTTAGTTGCATACTGTGCACAGGATACAGTACACTGACTGAAAATACTGCAGCTGCCTGCCTTTAAGTTTATTAAGAAGAGAACACCAGCAATTGTCTGCAGTCAGCTTTAGTTGCATACTGTGCACAGGATACAGTACACTGACTGAAAATACTGCAGCTGCCTGCCTGTAAGTATATTAGGAAGAGAACACCAGCAATTGTCTGCAGTAAGCTTTAGTTGCACACTGTGCACAGGATACAGTACACTGACTGAAAATACTGCAGCTGCCTGCCTGTAAGTATATTAGGAAGAGAACACCAGCAATTGTCTGCAGTAAGCTTTAGTTGCACACTGTGCACAGGATACAGTACACTGACTGAAAATACTGCAGCTGCCTGCCTGTAAGTATATTAGGAAGAGAACAGCAGCAATTGTCTGCAGTCAGTTTTAGTTGCACACTGTGCACAGGATACAGTACACTGACTGAAAATACTGCAGCTGCCTGCCTGTAAGTATATTAGGAAGAGAACACCAGCAATTGTCTGCAGTCAGCTTTAGTTGCATATTGTGCACAGGATACAGTACACTGACTGAAAATACTGCAGCTCCTTGTCTGTAAGTATATTAGGAGGAGAACACCAGCAATTGTCTGCAGTTAGCTTTAGTTGCACACTGTGCACAGGATACAGTACACTGACTGAAAATACCGCAGCTGCCTGCCTGTGGTATTATTAGGAAGAGAAAACCAACAATTGTCTGCAGTTAGCTTTAGTTGCACACTGTGCACAGGATACAGTACACTGACTGAAAATACTGCAGCTGCCTGCCTGTAAGTATATTAGGAAGAGAAAACAAGCAATTGTCTGCAGTTAGCTTTAGTTGCACACTGTGCACAGGATACACTACACTGACTGAAAATACTGCAGCTGCCTGCCTGTAAGTATATTAGGAAGAGAACACCAGCAATTGTCTGCAGTTAGCTTTAGTTGCACACTGTGCACAGGATACAGTACACTGACTGAAAACACTGCAGCTGCTTGCCTTTAATTATATTAAGAAGAGAACACAAGCAATTGTCTGCAGTTAGCTTTAGTTGCACACTGTGCACAGGATACAGTACACTGACTGAAAATACTGCAGCTGCCTGCCTGTGGTATTATTAGGAAGAGATCACCAGCAATTGTCTGCAGTTAGCTTTAGTTGCACACTGTGCATAGGATACAGTACACTGACTGAAAACACTGCAGCTGCTTGCCTTTAATTATATTAAGAAGAGAACACAAGCAATTGTCTGCAGTTAGCTTTAGTTGCACACTGTGCACAGGATACAGTACACTGACTGAAAATACTGCAGCTGCCTGCCTGTGGTATTATTAGGAAGAGATCACCAGCAATTGTCTGCAGTTAGCTTTAGTTGCACACTGTGCATAGGATAGAGTACACTGACTGAAAATACTGCAACTGCCTGCCTGTAAGTATATTAGGAAGAGAACACCAGCAATTGTCTGCAGTTAGCTTTAGTTGCACACTGTGCAGAGGATACAGTACACTGACTGAAAATACTGCAGCTGCCTGCCTGTAAGTATATTAGGAAGAGAACAGCAGGAATTGTCTGCAGTCAGCTTTAGTTGCATACTGTGCACAGGATACAGTACACTGACTGAAAATACTGCAGCTGCGTGTGGTATTATTAGGAAGAGAACACCAGCAATTGTCTGTAGTTAGCTTTGGTTGCACACTGTGCACAGGATACAGTACACTGACTGTTAATACTGCAGCTGCCTGCCTGTAAGTATATTAGGAAGAGAACACCAGCAATTGTCTGCAGTCAGCTTTAGTTACACACTGTGCACAGGATACAGTACACTGACTGAAAATACTGCAGCTGCCTGCCTTTAAGTTTATTAAGAAGAGAACACCAGCAATTGTCTGCAGTCAGCTTTAGTTGCATACTGTGCACAGGATATAGTACACTGACTGAAAATACTGCAGCTGCCTGCCTGTAAGTATATTAGGAAGAGAACACCAGCAATTGTCTGCAGTAAGCTTTAGTTGCACACTGTGCACAGGATACAGTACACTGACTGAAAATACTGCAGCTGCCTGCCTGTAAGTATATTAGGAAGAGAACACCAGCAATTGTCTGCAGTAAGCTTTAGTTGCACACTGTGCACAGGATACAGTACACTGACTGAAAATACTGCAGCTGCCTGCCTGTAAGTATATTAGGAAGAGAACAGCAGCAATTGTCTGCAGTCAGTTTTAGTTGCACACTGTGCACAGGATACAGTACACTGACTGAAAATACTGCAGCTGCCTGCCTGTAAGTATATTAGGAAGAGAACACCAGCAATTGTCTGCAGTCAGCTTAAGTTGCATATTGTGCACAGGATACAGTACACTGACTGAAAATACTGCAGCTCCTTGTCTGTAAGTATATTAGGAGGAGAACACCAGCAATTGTCTGCAGTTAGCTTTAGTTGCACACTGTGCACAGGATACAGTACACTGACTGAAAATACCGCAGCTGCCTGCCTGTGGTATTATTAGGAAGAGAAAACCAACAATTGTCTGCAGTTAGCTTTAGTTGCACACTGTGCACAGGATACAGTACACTGACTGAAAATACTGCAGCTGCCTGCCTGTAAGTATATTAGGAAGAGAAAACAAGCAATTGTCTGCAGTTAGCTTTAGTTGCACACTGTGCACAGGATACAGTACACTGACTGAAAATTCTGCAACTGCCTGCCTGTAAGTATATTAGGAAGAGAACACCAGCAATTGTCTGCAGTTAGCTTTAGTTGCACACTGTGCACAGGATACACTACACTGACTGAAAATACTGCAGCTGCCTGCCTGTAAGTATATTAGGAAGAGAACACCAGCAATTGTCTGCGGTTAGCTTTAGTTGCACACTGTGCACAGGATACAGTACACTGACTGAAAACACTGCAGCTGCTTGCCTTTAATTATATTAAGAAGAGAACACAAGCAATTGTCTGCAGTTAACTTTAGTTGCATACTGTGCACAGGATACAGTACACTGACTGAAAATACTGCAGCTGCCTGCCTTTAAGTTTATTAAGAAGAGAACACCAGCAATTGTCTGCAGTCAGCTTTAGTTGCATACTGTGCACAGGATACAGTACACTGACTGAAAATACTGCAGCTGCCTGCCTGTAAGTATATTAGGAAGAGAACACCAGCAATTGTCTGCAGTAAGCTTTAGTTGCACACTGTGCACAGGATACAGTACACTGACTGAAAATACTGCAGCTGCCTGCCTGTAAGTATATTAGGAAGAGAACACCAGCAATTGTCTGCAGTAAGCTTTAGTTGCACACTGTGCACAGGATACAGTACACTGACTGAAAATACTGCAGCTGCCTGCCTGTAAGTATATTAGGAAGAGAACAGCAGCAATTGTCTGCAGTCAGTTTTAGTTGCACACTGTGCACAGGATACAGTACACTGACTGAAAATACTGCAGCTGCCTGCCTGTAAGTATATTAGGAAGAGAACACCAGCAATTGTCTGCAGTCAGCTTTAGTTGCATATTGTGCACAGGATACAGTACACTGACTGAAAATACTGCAGCTCCTTGTCTGTAAGTATATTAGGAGGAGAACACCAGCAATTGTCTGCAGTTAGCTTTAGTTGCACACTGTGCACAGGATACAGTACACTGACTGAAAATACCGCAGCTGCCTGCCTGTGGTATTATTAGGAAGAGAAAACCAACAATTGTCTGCAGTTAGCTTTAGTTGCACACTGTGCACAGGATACAGTACACTGACTGAAAATACTGCAGCTGCCTGCCTGTAAGTATATTAGGAAGAGAAAACAAGCAATTGTCTGCAGTTAGCTTTAGTTGCACACTGTGCACAGGATACACTACACTGACTGAAAATACTGCAGCTGCCTGCCTGTAAGTATATTAGGAAGAGAACACCAGCAATTGTCTGCAGTTAGCTTTAGTTGCACACTGTGCACAGGATACAGTACACTGACTGAAAACACTGCAGCTGCTTGCCTTTAATTATATTAAGAAGAGAACACAAGCAATTGTCTGCAGTTAGCTTTAGTTGCACACTGTGCACAGGATACAGTACACTGACTGAAAATACTGCAGCTGCCTGCCTGTGGTATTATTAGGAAGAGATCACCAGCAATTGTCTGCAGTTAGCTTTAGTTGCACACTGTGCATAGGATACAGTACACTGACTGAAAACACTGCAGCTGCTTGCCTTTAATTATATTAAGAAGAGAACACAAGCAATTGTCTGCAGTTAGCTTTAGTTGCACACTGTGCACAGGATACAGTACACTGACTGAAAATACTGCAGCTGCCTGCCTGTGGTATTATTAGGAAGAGATCACCAGCAATTGTCTGCAGTTAGCTTTAGTTGCACACTGTGCATAGGATAGAGTACACTGACTGAAAATACTGCAACTGCCTGCCTGTAAGTATATTAGGAAGAGAACACCAGCAATTGTCTGCAGTTAGCTTTAGTTGCACACTGTGCAGAGGATACAGTACACTGACTGAAAATACTGCAGCTGCCTGCCTGTAAGTATATTAGGAAGAGAACAGCAGCAATTGTCTGCAGTCAGCTTTAGTTGCATACTGTGCACAGGATACAGTACACTGACTGAAAATACTGCAGCTGCGTGTGGTATTATTAGGAAGAGAACACCAGCAATTGTCTGTAGTTAGCTTTGGTTGCACACTGTGCACAGGATACAGTACACTGACTGTTAATACTGCAGCTGCCTGCCTGTAAGTATATTAGGAAGAGAACACCAGCAATTGTCTGCAGTCAGCTTTAGTTACACACTGTGCACAGGATACAGTACACTGACTGAAAATACTGCAGCTGCCTGCCTTTAAGTTTATTAAGAAGAGAACACCAGCAATTGTCTGCAGTCAGCTTTAGTTGCATACTGTGCACAGGATATAGTACACTGACTGAAAATACTGCAGCTGCCTGCCTGTAAGTATATTAGGAAGAGAACACCAGCAATTGTCTGCAGTAAGCTTTAGTTGCACACTGTGCACAGGATACAGTACACTGACTGAAAATACTGCAGCTGCCTGCCTGTAAGTATATTAGGAAGAGAACACCAGCAATTGTCTGCAGTAAGCTTTAGTTGCACACTGTGCACAGGATACAGTACACTGACTGAAAATACTGCAGCTGCCTGCCTGTAAGTATATTAGGAAGAGAACAGCAGCAATTGTCTGCAGTCAGTTTTAGTTGCACACTGTGCACAGGATACAGTACACTGACTGAAAATACTGCAGCTGCCTGCCTGTAAGTATATTAGGAAGAGAACACCAGCAATTGTCTGCAGTCAGCTTAAGTTGCATATTGTGCACAGGATACAGTACACTGACTGAAAATACTGCAGCTCCTTGTCTGTAAGTATATTAGGAGGAGAACACCAGCAATTGTCTGCAGTTAGCTTTAGTTGCACACTGTGCACAGGATACAGTACACTGACTGAAAATACCGCAGCTGCCTGCCTGTGGTATTATTAGGAAGAGAAAACCAACAATTGTCTGCAGTTAGCTTTAGTTGCACACTGTGCACAGGATACAGTACACTGACTGAAAATACTGCAGCTGCCTGCCTGTAAGTATATTAGGAAGAGAAAACAAGCAATTGTCTGCAGTTAGCTTTAGTTGCACACTGTGCACAGGATACAGTACACTGACTGAAAATTCTGCAACTGCCTGCCTGTAAGTATATTAGGAAGAGAACACCAGCAATTGTCTGCAGTTAGCTTTAGTTGCACACTGTGCACAGGATACACTACACTGACTGAAAATACTGCAGCTGCCTGCCTGTAAGTATATTAGGAAGAGAACACCAGCAATTGTCTGCGGTTAGCTTTAGTTGCACACTGTGCACAGGATACAGTACACTGACTGAAAACACTGCAGCTGCTTGCCTTTAATTATATTAAGAAGAGAACACAAGCAATTGTCTGCAGTTAGCTTTAGTTGCACACTGTGCACAGGATACAGTACACTGACTGAAAATACTGCAGCTGCCTGCCTGTGGTATTATTAGGAAGAGATCACCAGCAATTGTCTGCAGTTAGCTTTAGTTGCACACTGTGCATAGGATACAGTACACTGACTGAAAATACTGCAACTGCCTGCCTGTAAGTATATTAGGAAGAGAACACCAGCAATTGTCTGCAGTTAGCTTTAGTTGCACACTATGCACAGGATACAGTACACTGACTGAAAATTCTGCAACTGCCTGCCTGTAAGTATATTATTAAGAGAACACCATCAATTGTCTGCAGTTAGCTTTAGTTGCACACTGTGCACAGGATACACTACACTGACTGAAAATACTGCAGCTGTCTGCCTGTAAGTATATTAGGAAGAGAACACCAGCAATTGTCTGCGGATAGCTTTAGTTGCATACTGTGCACAGGATACAGTACACTGACTGAAAACACTGCAGCTGCTTGCCTGTAATTATATTAGGAAGAGAACACAAGCAATTGTCTGCAGTTTGCTTTAGTTGCACACTGTGCACAGGATACAGTACACTGACTGAAAATACTGCAGCTGCCTGCCTGTAGTATTATTAGGAAGAGATCACCAGCAATTGTCTGCAGTTAGCTTTAGTTGCACACTGTGCACAGGATACAGTACACTGACTGAAAATACTGCAACTGCCTGCCTGTAAGTATATTAGGAAGAGAACACCAGCAATTGTCTGCAGTTAGCTTTAATTGCACACTGTGCACAGGATACAGTACACTGACTGAAAATACCACAGCTGCCTGCCTGTGGTATTATTAGGAAGAGAAAACCAACAATTGTCTGCAGTTAGCTTTAGTTGCACACTGTGCACAGGATACAGTACACTGACTGAAAATACCACAGCTGCCTGCCTGTGGTATTATTAGGAAGAGAACACAAGCAATTGTCTGCAGTTAGCTTTAGTTGCACACTGTGCACAGGATACAGTACACTGACTGAAAATTCTGCAACTGCCTGCCTGTAAGTATATTAGGAAGAGACCACCAGCAATTGTCTGCAGTTAGCTTTAGTTGCACACTGTGCACAGGATACAATACACTGACTGAAAATACTGCAGCTGCCTGCCTGTGGTATTATTAGGAAGAGATCACTAGTAATTGTCTGCAGTTAGCTTTAGTTGCACACTGTGCATAGGATACAGTACACTGACTGAAAATACTGCAACTGCCTGCCTGTAAGTATATTAGGAAGAGAACACCAGCAATTGTCTGCAGCTAGCTTTAGTTGCACACTGTGCGCAGGATACAGTACACTGACTGAAAATACTGCAGCTGCCTGCCTGTAAGTATATTAGGAAGAGAACACCAGCAATTGTCTGCAGTTAGCTTTAGTTGCACACTGTGCACAGGATACAGTACACTGACTGAAAATACTGCAGCTGCCTGCCTGTGGTATTATTAGGAAGAGATCACCAGCAATTGTCTGCAGTTAGCTTTAGTTGCACACTGTACACAGAATACAGTACACTGACTGAAAATTCTGCAACTGCCTGCCTGTAAGTATATTAGGAAGATAACACCAGCAATTGTCTGCAGTTAGCTTTAGTTGCACACTGTGCACAGGATACAGTACACTGACTGAAAATACTGCAGCTGCCTGCCTGTAAGTATATTAGGAAGAGAACAGCAGCAATTGTCTGCAGTTAGCTTTAGTTGCACACTGTGCACAGGATACAGTACACTGACTGAAAATTCTGCAACAGCCTGCCTGTAAGTATATTATTAAGATAACACCAGCAATTGTCTGCAGTTAGCTTTAGTTGCACACTGTGCACAGGATACACTACACTGACTGAAAATACTGCAGCTGCCTGCCTGTAAGTATATTAGGAAGAGAACACCAGCAATTGTCTGCGGTTAGCTTTAGTTGCATACTGTGCACAGGATACAGTACACTGACTGAAAACACTGCAGCTACTTGCCTGTGGTATTATTAGGAAGAGAACACCAGCAATTGTCTGCAGTTAGCTTTAGTTGCGCACTGTGCACAGGATACAGTACACTGACTGAAAATACTGCAGCTGCCTGCCTATAAGTATATTAGGAAGAGAACACCAGCAATTGTCTGCAGATAGCTTTAGTTGCACACTGTGCACAGGATACAGTACACTGACTGAAAATACTGCAGCTGCCTGCCTGTGGTATTTTTAGGAAGAGAACACCAGCAATTGTCTGCAGTTAGCTTTAGTTGCGCACTGTGCACAGGATACAGTACACTGACTGAAAATACTGCAGCTGCCTGCCTATAAGTATATTAGGAAGAGAACACCAGCAATTGTCTGCAGATAGCTTTAGTTGCACACTGTGCACAGGATACAGTACACTGACTGAAAATACTGCAGCTGCCTGCCTGTGGTATTTTTAGGAAGAGAACACCAGCAATTGTCTGCAGTTAGCTTTAGTTGCGCACTGTGCACAGGATACAGTACACTGACTCAAAATACTGCAGCTGCCTGAATGTAAGTATATTAGGAAGAGAACACAAGCAATTGTCTGCAGTTAGCTTTAGTTGCATACTGTGCACATGATACAGTACACTGACTCAAAATACTGCAGCTGCTTGCCTGTAAGTATATTAGGAAGAGAACACCAGCAATTGTCTGCAGTTAGATTTAGTTGCACACTGTGCACAGGATATAGTACACTGACTGAAAATACTGCAGTTGCTTGCCTGTGGTATTATTAGGAAGAGAACACCAGCAATTGTCTGCAGTTAGCTTTACTTGCACACTGTGCACAGGATACAGTACACTGACTGAAAATACTGCAGCTGCCTGCCTGTGGTATTATTAGGAAGAGAACACCAGCAATTGTCTGCAGTTAGCTTTAGTTGCACACTGTGCACAGGATACAGAACACTGACTGAAAATACTGCAGCTGCTTGCCTGTAAGTATATTAGGAAGAGAACACCAGCAATTATCTGCAGTTAGCTTTAGTTGCACACTGTGCACAGGATACAGTACACTGACTGAAAATACTGCAGCTGCCTGCCTGTAAGTATATTAGGAAGAGAACACCAGCAATTGTCTGCAGTTAGCTTTAGTTGCATACTGTGCACAGGATACAGTACACTGACTGAAAATACTGCAGCTGCTTTCCTGTAAGTATATTAGGAAGAGAACACCAGCAATTGTCTGCAGTTAGCTTTAGTTGCATACTGTGCACAGGATACAGTACACTGACTGAAAATACTGCAGCTGCTTGCCTGTAAGCATATTAGGAAGAGAACAACAGCAATTGTCTGCAGTTAGCTTTAGTTTCACACTGTGCACAGGATACAGTACACTGACTGAAAATACTGCAGTTGCTTGCCTGTGGTATTATTAGGAAGAGAACACCAGCAATTGTCTGCAGTTAGCTTTACTTGCACACTGTGCACAGGATACAGTACACTGACTGAAAATACTGCAGCTGCCTGCCTGTGGTATTATTAGGAAGAGAACACCAGCAATTGTCTGCAGTTAGCTTTAGTTGCACACTGTGCACAGGATACAGAACACTGACTGAAAATACTGCAGCTGCTTGCCTGTAAGTATATTAGGAAGAGAACACCAGCAATTGTCTGCAGTTAGCTTTAGTTGCACACTGTGCACAGGATACAGTACACTGACTGAAAATACTGCAGCTGCCTGCCTGTAAGTATATTAGGAAGAGAACACCAGCAATTGTCTGCAGTTAGCTTTAGTTGCATACTGTGCACAGGATACAGTACACTGACTGAAAATACTGCAGCTGCTTTCCTGTAAGTATATTAGGAAGAGAACACCAGCAATTGTCTGCAGTTAGCTTTAGTTGCATACTGTGCACAGGATACAGTACACTGACTGAAAATACTGCAGCTGCTTTCCTGTAAGTATATTAGGAAGAGAACACCAGCAATTGTCTGCAGTTAGCTTTAGTTGCACACTGTGCACAGGATAAAGTACACTGACTGAAAATACTGCAGCTGCCTGCCTGTATGTATATTAAGAAGAGAACACCAGCAATTGTCTGCAGTTAGCTTTAGTTGCACACTGTGCACAGGATACAGTACACTGACTGAAAATACTGCAGCTGCTTGCCTGTAAGTATATTAGGAAGAGAACACCAGCAATTGTCTGTGGTTAGCTTTAGTTGCATACTGTGCACATGATACAGTACACTGACTCAAAATACTGCAGCTGCTTGCCTGTAAGTATATTAGGAAGAGAACACCAGCAATTGTCTGCAGTAGCTTTAGTTGCACACTGTGCACAGGATATAGTACACTGACTGAAAATACTGCAGTTGCTTGCCTGTGGTATAATTAGGAAGAGAACACCAGCAATTGTCTGCAGTTAGCTTTAGTTGCACACTGTGCACAGGATACAGTACACTGACTGAAAATACTGCAGCTGCCTGCCTGTGGTATTATTAGGAAGAGAACACCAGCAATTGTCTGCAGTTAGCTTTAGTTGCACACTGTGCACAGGATACAGTACACTGACTGAAAATACTGCAGCTGCTTGCCTGTAAGTATTTTAGGAAGAGAACACCAGCAATTGTTTGCAGTTAGCTTTAGTTGCACACTGTGCACAGGATATAGTACACTGACTGAAAATACTGCAGCTGCCTGCCTGTAAGTATATTAGGAAGAGAACACCAGCAATTGTCTGCAGTTAGCTTTAGTTGCATACTGTGCACAGGATACAGTACACTGACTGAAAATACTGCAGCTGCTTTCCTGTAAGTATATTAGGAAGAGAACACCAGCAATTGTCTGCAGTTAGCTTTAGTTGCATACTGTGCACAGGATACAGTACACTGACTGAAAATACTGCAGCTGCTTGCCTGTAAGCATATTAAGAAGAGAACAACAGCAATTGTCTGCAGTTAGCTTTAGTTTCACACTGTGCACAGGATACAGTACAATGACTGAAAATACTGCAGTTGCTTGCCTGTGGTATTTTTAGGAAGAGAGCACCAGCAATTGTCTGCAGTTAGCTTTAGTTGCACACTGTGCACAGGATACAGTACACTGTCTGAAAATACTGCAGCTGCTTGCCTGTAAGGTTATTAGGAAGAGAACACCAGCAATTGTCTGCAGTTAGCTTTAGTTGCACACTGTGTACAGGATACAGTACACTGACTGAAAATACTGCAGCTGCCTGCCTGCGGTATTATTAGCAAGAGAACACCAGCAATTGTCTACAGTTACCTTTAGTTGCACACTGTGCACAGGATACAGTACACTGACTTAAAATACTACAGCTGCCTGCCTGTAAGTATATTAGGAAGAGAACACCAGCACTTGTCTGCAGTTAGCTTTAGTTGCACACTGTGCACAGGATACAGTACACTGACTGAAAATACTGCAGCTGCATGCCTGTAAGTATATTAAGAAGAGAACACCAGCAATTGTCTGCAGTCAGCTTTAGTTGCATACTGTGCACAGGATACAGTACACTGACTGAAAATACTGCAGCTGCCTGCCTGTAAGTATATTAGGAAGAGAACACCAGCAATTGTCTGCAGTTAGCTTTAGTTGCACACTGTGCACAGGATACAGTACACTGACTGAAAATACTGCAGCTGCCTGCCTGTAAGTATATTAGGAAGAGAACAGCAGCAATTGTCTGCAGTCAGCTTTAATTGCATACTGTGCACAGGATACAGTACACTGACTGAAAATACTGCAGCTGCTTGTGGTATTATTAGGAAGAGAACACCAGCAATTGTCTGTAGTTAGCTTTAGTTGCACACTGTGCACAGGATACAGTACACTGACTGAAAATACTGCAGCTGCCTGCCTGTAAGTATATTAGGAAGAGAACACCAGCAATTGTCTGCAGTCAGCTTTAGTTGCATACTGTGCACAGGATACAGTACACTGACTGAAAATACTGCAGCTCCTTGTCTGTAAGTATATTAGGAAGAGAACACCAGCAATTGTCTGCAGTTAGCTTTAGTTGCACACTGTGCACAGGATACAGTACACTGACTGAAAATACCACAGCTGCCTGCCTTTGGTATTATTAGGAAGAGAAAAAAAAAAATTGTCTGCAGTTAGCTTTAGTTGCACACTGTGCACAGGATACACTACACTGACTGAAAATACTGCAGCTGCCTGCATGTAAGTATATTAGGAAGAGAACACAAGCAATTGTCTGCAGTTAGCTTTAGTTGCACACTGTGCACAGGATACAGTACACTGACTGAAAATTCTGCAACTGCCTGCCTGTAAGTATATTAGGAAGAGAACACCAGCAATTGTCTGCAGTTAGCTTTAGTTGCACACTGTGCACAGGATACAGTACACTGACTGAAAATACTGCAGCTGCCTGCCTGTAGTATTATTAGGAAGAGATCACCAGCAATTGTCTGCAGTTAGCTTTAGTTGCACACTGTGCATAGGATACAGTACACTGACTGAAAATACTGCAACTGCCTGCCTGTAAGTATATTAGGAAGAGAACACCAGCAATTGTCTGCAGTTAGCTTTAGTTGCACACTGTGCATAGGATACAGTACACTGACTGAAAATACTGCAACTGCCTGCCTGTAAGTATATTAGGAAGAGAACACCAGCAATTGTCTGCAGTTAGCTTTAGTTGCACACTGTGCACAGGATACAGTACACTGACTGAAAATACTGCAGCTGCCTGCCTGTGGTATTATTAGGAAGAGAACACCAGCAATTGTCTGCAGTTAGCTTTAGTTGCACACTGTGCACAGGATACAGTACACTGACTGAAAATACTGCAGCTGCCTGCCTGTGGTATTATTAGGAAGAGATCACCAGCAATTGTCTGCAGTTAGCTTTAGTTGCACACTGTGCACAGGATACAGTACACTGACTGAAAATTCTGCAACTGCCTGCCTGTAAGTATATTAGGAAGAGAACACCAGCAATTGTCTGCAGTTAGCTTTAGTTGCACACTGTGCACAGGATACACTACACTGACTGAAAATACTGCAGCTGAATGCCTGTAAGTATATTAGGAAGAGAACACCAGCAATTGTCTGCGGTTAGCTTTAGTTGCATTCTGTGCATAGGATACAGTACACTGACTGAAAATACTGCAGCTGCTTGCCTGTAATTATATAAGGAAGAGAACACAAGCAATTGTCTGCAGTTAGCTTTAGTTGCACACTGTGCACAGGATACAGTACACTGACTGAAAATACTGCAGCTGCCTGCCTGTTGTATTATTAGGAAGAGATCACCAGCAATTGTCTGCAGTTAGCTTTAGTTGCACACTGTGCACAGGATACAGTACACTGACTGAAAATACTGAAACTGCCTGCCTGTAAGTATATTAGGAAGAGAACACCAGCAATATTTTGCAGTTAGCTTTAGTTGCACACTGTGCACAGGATACAGTACACTGACTGAAAATACTGCAGCTGCCTGCCTGTAAGTATATTAGGAAGAGAACACCAGCAATTGTCTGCGGTTAGCTTTAGAAGCACACTGTGCACAGGATACAGTACACTGACTGAAAATACTGCAGCTGCCTGCCTGTATGTATATTAAGAAGAGAACACCAGCAATTGTCTGCAGTTAGCTTTAGTTGCACACTGTGCACAGGATACAGTACACTGACTGAAAATACTGCAGCTGCTTGCCTGTAAGTATATTAGGAAGAGAACACCAGCAATTGTCTGTGGTTAGCTTTAGTTGCATACTGTGCACAGGATACAGTACACTGACTCAAAATACTGCAGCTGCCTGCCTGTAAGTATATTAGGAAGAGAACACCAGCAATTGTCTGCAGTTAGCTTTAGTTGCGCACTGTGCACAGGATACAGTACACTGACTGAAAATACTGCAGCTGCCTGCCTATAAGTGTATCAGGAAGAGAACACCAGCAATTGTCTGCAGATAGCTTTAGTTGCACACTGTGCACAGGATACAGTACACTGACTGAAAATACTGCAGCTGCCTGCCTGTGGTATTTTTAGGAAGAGAACACCAGCAATTGTCTGCAGTTAGCTTTGGTTGCGCACTGTGCACAGGATACAGTACACTGACTCAAAATACTGCAGCTGCCTGCCTGTAAGTATATTAGGAAGAGAACACAAGCAATTGTCTGCAGTTAGCTTTAGTTGCATACTGTGCACATGATACAGTACACTGACTCAAAATACTGCAGCTGCTTGCCTGCGGTATTATTAGGAAGAGAACACCAGCAATTGTCTACAGTTAGCTTTAGTTGCACACTGTGCACAGGATACAGTACACTGACTTAAAATATTACAGCTGCCTGCCTGTGGTATTATTAGGAAGAGAACACCAACAATTGTCTGCAGTTAGCTTTAGTTGCACACTGTGCACAGGATACAGTACACTGACTGAAAATACTGCAGCTGCTTGCCTGTAAGTATATTAGGAAGAGAACACCAGCAATTGTCTGCAGTTAGATTTAGTTGCACACTGTGCACAGGATACAGTACACTGACTGAAAATACTGCAGCTGCCTGCCTGTATGTATATTAAGAAGAGAACACCAGCAATTGTCTGCAGTTAGCTTTAGTTGCACACTGTGCACAGGATACAGTACACTGACTGAAAATACTGCAGCTGCTTGCCTGTAAGTATATTAGGAAGAGAACACCAGCAATTGTCTGTGGTTAGCTTTAGTTGCATACTGTGCACAGGATACAGTACACTGACTCAAAATACTGCAGCTGCCTGCCTGTAAGTATATTAGGAAGAGAACACCAGCAATTGTCTGCAGTTAGCTTTAGTTGCGCACTGTGCACAGGATACAGTACACTGACTGAAAATACTGCAGCTGCCTGCCTATAAGTGTATCAGGAAGAGAACACCAGCAATTGTCTGCAGATAGCTTTAGTTGCACACTGTGCACAGGATACAGTACACTGACTGAAAATACTGCAGCTGCCTGCCTGTGGTATTTTTAGGAAGAGAACACCAGCAATTGTCTGCAGTTAGCTTTAGTTGCGCACTGTGCACAGGATACAGTACACTGACTCAAAATACTGCAGCTGCCTGCCTGTAAGTATATTAGGAAGAGAACACAAGCAATTGTCTGCAGTTAGCTTTAGTTGCATACTGTGCACATGATACAGTACACTGACTCAAAATACTGCAGCTGCTTGCCTGTAAGTATATTAGGAAGAGAACACCAGCAATTGTCTGCAGTAGCTTTAGTTGCACACTGTGCACAGGATATAGTACACTGACTGAAAATACTGCAGTTGCTTGCCTGTGGTATAATTAGGAAGAGAACACCAGCAATTGTCTGCAGTTAGCTTTAGTTGCACACTGTGCACAGGATACAGTACACTGACTGAAAATACTGCAGCTGCCTGCCTGTGGTATTATTAGGAAGAGAACACCAGCAATTGTCTGCAGTTAGCTTTAGTTGCACACTGTGCACAGGATACAGTACACTGACTGAAAATACTGCAGCTGCTTGCCTGTAAGTATTTTAGGAAGAGAACACCAGCAATTGTTTGCAGTTAGCTTTAGTTGCACACTGTGCACAGGATATAGTACACTGACTGAAAATACTGCAGCTGCCTGCCTGTAAGTATATTAGGAAGAGAACACCAGCAATTGTCTGCAGTTAGCTTTAGTTGCATACTGTGCACAGGATACAGTACACTGACTGAAAATACTGCAGCTGCTTTCCTGTAAGTATATTAGGAAGAGAACACCAGCAATTGTCTGCAGTTAGCTTTAGTTGCATACTGTGCACAGGATACAGTACACTGACTGAAAATACTGCAGCTGCTTGCCTGTAAGCATATTAGGAAGAGAACAACAGCAATTGTCTGCAGTTAGCTTTAGTTTCACACTGTGCACAGGATACAGTACAATGACTGAAAATACTGCAGTTGCTTGCCTGTGGTATTTTTAGGAAGAGAGCACCAGCAATTGT
Source organism: Lithobates clamitans (assembly GCA_037952925.1). Classification (NCBI taxonomy): domain Eukaryota; kingdom Metazoa; phylum Chordata; class Amphibia; order Anura; family Ranidae; genus Lithobates; species Lithobates clamitans. The sequence goes on along the minus strand of JBBGZY010000268.1, from coordinate 8,170,328 downwards.
CTGCAGTTAGCTTTAGTTGCACACTGTGCACAGGATACAGTACACTGTCTGAAAATACTGCAGCTGCTTGCCTGTAAGGTTATTAGGAAGAGAACACCAGCAATTGTCTGCAGTTAGCTTTAGTTGCACACTGTGTACAGGATACAGTACACTGACTGAAAATACTGCAGCTGCCTGCCTGTGGTATTTTTAGGAAGAGAACACCAGCAATTGTCTGCAGTTAGCTTTAGTTGCGCACTGTGCACAGGATACAGTACACTGACTGAAAATACTGCAGCTGCCTGCCTATAAGTATATTAGGAAGAGAACACCAGCAATTGTCTGCAGATAGCTTTAGTTGCACACTGTGCACAGGATACAGTACACTGACTGAAAATACTGCAGCTGCCTGCCTGTGGTATTTTTAGGAAGAAAACACCAGCAATTGTCTGCAGTTAGCTTTAGTTGCGCACTGTGCACAGGATACAGTACACTGACTCAAAATACTGCAGCTGCCTGCCTGTAAGTATATTAGGAAGAGAACACAAGCAATTGTCTGCAGTTAGCTTTAGTTGCATACTGTGCACATGATACAGTACACTGACTCAAAATACTGCAGCTGCTTGCCTGTAAGTATATTAGGAAGAGAACACCAGCAATTGTCTGCAGTTAGATTTAGTTGCACACTGTGCACAGGATATAGTACACTGACTGAAAATACTGCAGTTGCTTGCCTGTGGTATTATTAGGAAGAGAACACCAGCAATTGTCTGCAGTTAGCTTTACTTGCACACTGTGCACAGGATACAGTACACTGACTGAAAATACTGCAGCTGCCTGCCTGTGGTATTATTAGGAAGAGAACACCAGCAATTGTCTGCAGTTAGCTTTAGTTGCACACTGTGCACAGGATACAGAACACTGACTGAAAATACTGCAGCTGCTTGCCTGTAAGTATATTAGGAAGAGAACACCAGCAATTGTCTGCAGTTAGCTTTAGTTGCACACTGTGCACAGGATACAGATCACTGACTGAAAATACTGCAGCTGCCTGCTGTAAGATATTAGGAGACACAGCAATGTCTGCAGTTAGCTTTAGTTGCACTGCCTTGCCTGTAAGTATATTAGGAAGAGAACACCAGCAATTGTCTGCAGTTAGCTTTAGTTGCATACTGTGCACAGGATACAGTACACTGACTGAAAATACTGCAGCTGCTTGCCTGTAAGCATATTAGGAAGAGAACAACAGCAATTGTCTGCAGTTAGCTTTAGTTTCACACTGTGCACAGGATACAGTACACTGACTGAAAATACTGCAGTTGCTTGCCTGTGGTATTTTTAGGAAGAGAACACCAGCACTTGTCTGCAGTTAGCTTTAGTTGCACACTGTGCACAGGATACAGTACACTGACTGAAAATACTGCAGCTGCTTGCCTGTAAGGTTAATAGGAAGAGAACACCAGCAATTGTCTGCAGTTAGCTTTAGTTTCACACTGTGTACAGGATACAGTACACTGACTGAAAATACTGCAGCTGCCTGCCTGCGGTATTATTAGGAAGAGAACACCAGCAATTGTCTACAGTTAGCTTTAGTTGCACACTGTGCACAGGATACAGTACACTGACTTAAAATATTACAGCTGCCTGCCTGTAAGTATATTAGGAAGAGAACACCAGCAATTGTCTGCAGTTAGCTTTAGTTGCACACTGTGCACAGGATACAGTACACTGACTGAAAATACTGCAGCTGCCTGCCTGTAAGTATATTAGGAAGAGAACACCGGCAATTGTCTGCAGTTAGCTTTAGTTGCATACTGTGCACAGGATACAGTACACTGACTAAAAATACTGCAGCTGCCTGCCTGTGGTATTATTAGGAAGAGAACACCAACAATTGTCTGCAGTTAGCTTTAGTTGCACACTGTGCACAGGATACAGTACACTGACTGAAAATACTGCAGCTGCTTGCCTGTAAGTATATTAGGAAGAGAACACCAGCAATTGTCTGCAGTTAGCTTTAGTTGCACACTGTGCACAGGATACAGTACACTGACTGAAAATACTGCAGCTGCCTGCCTGTATGTATATTAAGAAGAGAACACCAGCAATTGTCTGCAGTTAGCTTTAGTTGCACACTGTGCACAGGATACAGTACACTGACTGAAAATACTGCAGCTGCTTGCCTGTAAGTATATTAGGAAGAGAACACCAGCAATTGTCTGTGGTTAGCTTTAGTTGCATACTGTGCACAGGATACAGTACACTGACTCAAAATACTGCAGCTGCCTGCCTGTAAGTATATTAGGAAGAGAACACCAGCAATTGTCTGCAGTTAGCTTTAGTTGCGCACTGTGCACAGGATACAGTACACTGACTGAAAATACTGCAGCTGCCTGCCTATAAGTGTATCAGTAATAGAACACCAGCAATTGTCTGCAGATAGCTTTAGTTGCACACTGTGCACAGGATACAGTACACTGACTGAAAATACTGCAGCTGCCTGCCTGTGGTATTTTTAGGAAGAGAACACCAGCAATTGTCTGCAGTTAGCTTTAGTTGCGCACTGTGCACAGGATACAGTACACTGACTCAAAATACTGCAGCTGCCTGCCTGTAAGTATATTAGGAAGAGAACACAAGCAATTGTCTGCAGTTAGCTTTAGTTGCATACTGTGCACATGATACAGTACACTGACTCAAAATACTGCAGCTGCTTGCCTGTAAGTATATTAGGAAGAGAACACCAGCAATTGTCTGCAGTAGCTTTAGTTGCACACTGTGCACAGGATATAGTACACTGACTGAAAATACTGCAGTTGCTTGCCTGTGGTATAATTAGGAAGAGAACACCAGCAATTGTCTGCAGTTAGCTTTAGTTGCACACTGTGCACAGGATACAGTACACTGACTGAAAATACTGCAGCTGCCTGCCTGTGGTATTATTAGGAAGAGAACACCAGCAATTGTCTGCAGTTAGCTTTAGTTGCACACTGTGCACAGGATACAGTACACTGACTGAAAATACTGCAGCTGCTTGCCTGTAAGTATTTTAGGAAGAGAACACCAGCAATTGTTTGCAGTTAGCTTTAGTTGCACACTGTGCACAGGATATAGTACACTGACTGAAAATACTGCAGCTGCCTGCCTGTAAGTATATTAGGAAGAGAACACCAGCAATTGTCTGCAGTTAGCTTTAGTTGCATACTGTGCACAGGATACAGTACACTGACTGAAAATACTGCAGCTGCTTTCCTGTAAGTATATTAGGAAGAGAACACCAGCAATTGTCTGCAGTTAGCTTTAGTTGCATACTGTGCACAGGATACAGTACACTGACTGAAAATACTGCAGCTGCTTGCCTGTAAGCATATTAGGAAGAGAACAACAGCAATTGTCTGCAGTTAGCTTTAGTTTCACACTGTGCACAGGATACAGTACAATGACTGAAAATACTGCAGTTGCTTGCCTGTGGTATTTTTAGGAAGAGAGCACCAGCAATTGTCTGCAGTTAGCTTTAGTTGCACACTGTGCACAGGATACAGTACACTGTCTGAAAATACTGCAGCTGCTTGCCTGTAAGGTTATTAGGAAGAGAACACCAGCAATTGTCTGCAGTTAGCTTTAGTTGCACACTGTGTACAGGATACAGTACACTGACTGAAAATACTGCAGCTGCCTGCCTGCGGTATTATTAGCAAGAGAACACCAGCAATTGTCTACAGTTACCTTTAGTTGCACACTGTGCACAGGATACAGTACACTGACTTAAAATACTACAGCTGCCTGCCTGTAAGTATATTAGGAAGAGAACACCAGCACTTGTCTGCAGTTAGCTTTAGTTGCACACTGTGCACAGGATACAGTACACTGACTGAAAATACTGCAGCTGCATGCCTGTAAGTATATTAAGAAGAGAACACCAGCAATTGTCTGCAGTCAGCTTTAGTTGCATACTGTGCACAGGATACAGTACACTGACTGAAAATACTGCAGCTGCCTGCCTGTAAGTATATTAGGAAGAGAACACCAGCAATTGTCTGCAGTTAGCTTTAGTTGCACACTGTGCACAGGATACAGTACACTGACTGAAAATACTGCAGCTGCCTGCCTGTAAGTATATTAGGAAGAGAACAGCAGCAATTGTCTGCAGTCAGCTTTAATTGCATACTGTGCACAGGATACAGTACACTGACTGAAAATACTGCAGCTGCTTGTGGTATTATTAGGAAGAGAACACCAGCAATTGTCTGTAGTTAGCTTTAGTTGCACACTGTGCACAGGATACAGTACACTGACTGAAAATACTGCAGCTGCCTGCCTGTAAGTATATTAGGAAGAGAACACCAGCAATTGTCTGCAGTCAGCTTTAGTTGCATACTGTGCACAGGATACAGTACACTGACTGAAAATACTGCAGCTCCTTGTCTGTAAGTATATTAGGAAGAGAACACCAGCAATTGTCTGCAGTTAGCTTTAGTTGCACACTGTGCACAGGATACAGTACACTGACTGAAAATACCACAGCTGCCTGCCTTTGGTATTATTAGGAAGAGAAAACCAACAATTGTCTGCAGTTAGCTTTAGTTGCACACTGTGCACAGGATACACTACACTGACTGAAAATACTGCAGCTGCCTGCATGTAAGTATATTAGGAAGAGAACACAAGCAATTGTCTGCAGTTAGCTTTAGTTGCACACTGTGCACAGGATACAGTACACTGACTGAAAATTCTGCAACTGCCTGCCTGTAAGTATATTAGGAAGAGAACACCAGCAATTGTCTGCAGTTAGCTTTAGTTGCACACTGTGCACAGGATACAGTACACTGACTGAAAATACTGCAGCTGCCTGCCTGTGGTATTATTAGGAAGAGATCACCAGCAATTGTCTGCAGTTAGCTTTAGTTGCACACTGTGCATAGGATACAGTACACTGACTGAAAATACTGCAACTGCCTGCCTGTAAGTATATTAGGAAGAGAACACCAGCAATTGTCTGCAGTTAGCTTTAGTTGCACACTGAGCACAGGGTACAGTACACTGACTGAAAATACTGCAGCTGCCTGCCTGTAAGTATATTAGGAAGAGAACACCAGCAATTGTCTGCAGTTAGCTTTAGTTGCACACTGTGCACAGGATACAGTACACTGACTGAAAATACTGCAGCTGCCTGCCTGTGGTATTATTAGGAAGAGAACACCAGCAATTGTCTGCAGTTAGCTTTAGTTGCACACTGTGCACAGGATACAGTACACTGACTGAAAATACTGCAGCTGCCTGCCTGTGGTATTATTAGGAAGAGATCACCAGCAATTGTCTGCAGTTAGCTTTAGTTGCACACTGTGCACAGGATACAGTACACTGACTGAAAATTCTGCAACTGCCTGCCTGTAAGTATATTAGGAAGAGAACACCAGCAATTGTCTGCAGTTAGCTTTAGTTGCACACTGTGCACAGGATACACTACACTGACTGAAAATACTGCAGCTGCCTGCCTGTAAGTATATTAGGAAGAGAACACCAGCAATTGTCTGCGGTTAGCTTTAGTTGCATTCTGTGCATAGGATACAGTACACTGACTGAAAATACTGCAGCTGCTTGCCTGTAATTATATAAGGAAGAGAACACAAGCAATTGTCTGCAGTTAGCTTTAGTTGCACACTGTGCACAGGATACAGTACACTGACTGAAAGTACTGCAGCTGCCTGCCTGTTGTATTATTAGGAAGAGATCACCAGCAATTGTCTGCAGTTAGCTTTAGTTGCACACTGTGCACAGGATACAGTACACTGACTGAAAATACTGAAACTGCCTGCCTGTAAGTATATTAGGAAGAGAACACCAGCAATATTTTGCAGTTAGCTTTAGTTGCACACTGTGCACAGGATACAGTACACTGACTGAAAATACTGCAGCTGCCTGCCTGTAAGTATATTAGGAAGAGAACACCAGCAATTGTCTGCGGTTAGCTTTAGAAGCACACTGTGCACAGGATACAGTACACTGACTGAAAATACTGCAGCTGCCTGCCTGTATGTATATTAAGAAGAGAACACCAGCAATTGTCTGCAGTTAGCTTTAGTTGCACACTGTGCACAGGATACAGTACACTGACTGAAAATACTGCAGCTGCTTGCCTGTAAGTATATTAGGAAGAGAACACCAGCAATTGTCTGTGGTTAGCTTTAGTTGCATACTGTGCACAGGATACAGTACACTGACTCAAAATACTGCAGCTGCCTGCCTGTAAGTATATTAGGAAGAGAACACCAGCAATTGTCTGCAGTTAGCTTTAGTTGCGCACTGTGCACAGGATACAGTACACTGACTGAAAATACTGCAGCTGCCTGCCTATAAGTGTATCAGGAAGAGAACACCAGCAATTGTCTGCAGATTGCTTTAGTTGCACACTGTGCACAGGATACAGTACACTGACTGAAAATACTGCAGCTGCCTGCCTGTAAGTATATTAGGAAGAGAACACAAGCAATTGTCTGCAGTTAGCTTTAGTTGCATACTGTGCACATGATACAGTACACTGACTCAAAATACTGCAGCTGCTTGCCTGCGGTATTATTAGGAAGAGAACACCAGCAATTGTCTACAGTTAGCTTTAGTTGCACACTGTGCACAGGATACAGTACACTGACTTAAAATATTACAGCGGCCTGCCTGTAAGTATATTAGGAAGAGAACACCAGCAATTGTCTGCAGTTAGCTTTAGTTGCACACTGTGCACAGGATACAGTACACTGACTGAAAATACTGCAGCTGCCTGCCTGTAAGTATATTAGGAAGAGAACACCAGCACTTGTCTGCAGTTAGCTTTAGTTGCACACTGTGCACAGGATACAGTACACTGACTGAAAATACTGCAGCTGCATGCCTGTGGTATTATTAGGAAGAGATCACCAGCAATTGTCTGCAGTTAGATTTAGTTGCACACTGTGCATAGGATACAGTACACTGACTGAAAATACTGCAACTGCCTGCCTGTAAGTATATTAGGAAGAGAACACCAGCAATTGTCTGCAGTTAGCTTTAGTTGCACACTGAGCACAGGGTACAGTACACTGACTGAAAATACTGCAGCTGCCTGCCTGTAAGTATATTAGGAAGAGAACACCAGCAATTGTCTGCAGTTAGCTTTAGTTGCACACTGTGCACAGGATACAGTACACTGACTGAAAATACTGCAGCTGCCTGCCTGTGGTATTATTAGGAAGAGAACACCAGCAATTGTCTGCAGTTAGCTTTAGTTGCACACTGTGCACAGGATACAGTACACTGACTGAAAATACTGCAGCTGCCTGCCTGTGGTATTATTAGGAAGAGATCACCAGCAATTGTCTGCAGTTAGCTTTAGTTGCACACTGTGCACAGGATACAGTACACTGACTGAAAATTCTGCAACTGCCTGCCTGTAAGTATATTAGGAAGAGAACACCAGCAATTGTCTGCAGTTAGCTTTAGTTGCACACTGTGCACAGGATACACTACACTGACTGAAAATACTGCAGCTGCCTGCCTGTAAGTATATTAGGAAGAGAACACCAGCAATTGTCTGCGGTTAGCTTTAGTTGCATTCTGTGCATAGGATACAGTACACTGACTGAAAATACTGCAGCTGCTTGCCTGTAATTATATAAGGAAGAGAACACAAGCAATTGTCTGCAGTTAGCTTTAGTTGCACACTGTGCACAGGATACAGTACACTGACTGAAAATACTGCAGCTGCCTGCCTGTTGTATTATTAGGAAGAGATCACCAGCAATTGTCTGCAGTTAGCTTTAGTTGCACACTGTGCACAGGATACAGTACACTGACTGAAAATACTGAAACTGCCTGCCTGTAAGTATATTAGGAAGAGAACACCAGCAATATTTTGCAGTTAGCTTTAGTTGCACACTGTGCACAGGATACAGTACACTGACTGAAAATACTGCAGCTGCCTGCCTGTAAGTATATTAGGAAGAGAACACCAGCAATTGTCTGCGGTTAGCTTTAGAAGCACACTGTGCACAGGATACAGTACACTGACTGAAAATACTGCAGCTGCCTGCCTGTGGTATTATTAGGAAGAGAACACAAGCAATTGTCTGCAGTTAGCTTTAGTTGCACACTGTGCACAGGATACAGTACACTGACTTAAAATACTGCAGCTGCCTGCCTGTAAGTATATTAGGAAGAGAACACCAGCAATTGTCTGCAGTTAGCTTTAGTTGCACACTGTGCACAGGATACAGTACACTGACTGAAAATACTGCTGCTATATATATACAACACCTAGGATGCATATATAAATATATATAATAAATACACTGACTTCAGCTAACTGACTCGCCTGCCTGCTCTATCTAACTCAAATGAAATGACACTGTCTCTCTTTCTCTCTCTATCTCTCAGTGCGCCAGAACACACTACACAAGGCCGACTTCCAGGTGGCTTTATATATTGTGGTTCGTGTACTAACTCCCCTGAGGCATAATTGGCCAAAGCTAACCTTCCTTTGGCCAATTCTTCTTACCGCGCTTTGATTGGCCAAAGCATGCGGGTCATAGTGCATGCTTGGCCAATCATCAGCCAGCAATGCACTGCGATGCCGCAGTGAATTATGGGCCATGATGCGCCACTCGAATTTGGCGCGAACGGCTCATAATGTTCATAATTTGACGAACGGTCGAGCGGCCGATGTTCCAGTCGAACTTATGTTCGACTCAAACTTGAAGCTCATCCCTAATGCACTACACCAAGACACCCCACTCTGAATCTTCCTATTGCCATAGATTTAAAAAAATGGATGACCCTTGTTTTTATCATGCAGCTAGTAGGGGATGAGCAGGTTCTCCAACCACAGGCTAAAGCAGGGAATGCTTGCCTTTCATTTCAGAAAGTGGGTGTGCTATATAACTAGAGCATGTGGAGAAGGTTGTGGAGAAGATAACAAAGCCTTCACCCTCCTTTTCCTAGGTGCAAAGTAATGCAGTGCCATCAGTAGCTGCAAACATGCCTTCTTATTCCTCCTCTTCTACATTGTATAATGAATCCCACCATTACCTTGTGAACAGGCACTGAAGAGTCAGCTGAATTATTTGAGCACACCATCAGTGGCAGTAAAATAGAGGGAGTAGACCATGGGCAGGGATAAACAACTGTCAGTAAACGTCATGAAGCTGAAGCTTGCTGCCAAGTTGTCCAAAGCAATTAGGAATTGGGGATTATGATGTTGCAGACCAATCCTAGGTGCTTAAATTAATTGTAAGGGTTAGTGTCAGGAAAATGGCCGTAGGAGAACTGGCAATAGTGCCAGTACTGGTAATGGTCGCTTCTGGCACATTGCCATGCGCACTAATGCAAGAAGTGCGAATGGGCGCACACAGATTCACATTGGTGCTAACAGGCAAACACGCATACACAGAAACGCCAATTTACCGACTTGTTGCCTTCTCCAGCGTCTGATCTCGGCTTGTATAATGGACTCTGCTACAGTTATCTGTTCCTGCCTTCCTGTACCAGACCTTTTGCTTGTCTCCGTTCCCGAAACCTCTTCCTCCTGCCGGATCTATTGTGTTTGACCCCTGACCTAGCTTCCACTACAGTCCCTTGCACACACCTTGCCTAGTATTGCTGAGGATTCCTAGAGACTTTGACCCAGCTGTGTTTCCTGCATTACCCAGTATTCGTCAGGTCACCTCCAGCTCTTCTCTCCTGAATCCATCTGGCAACCTGTGCTTCTCTGGGCACTACAACCGCTGTACCCAACTTCAGGGGTGTGCTGCACTCAGCTGCAAGGGGAGCCCTCTCCGCATTTCAGCCTCCAATCAGGTACGTGACAGTTCTTTTCTTTTTTAAATTCCCCCGGCGACTCTCGCGTCTCCTCCCCACATCAGATAACCCCTTAGGGGAAGCGATTCCCCGAGGAGGTTACCTTGCGGAGCGCACTCCCGAGTCCAGCATTCGGCGTCCATAGCCGCTGAATGTGTGACTCGGTGCCCACATCATTGGATTTGATTGACAGCAGCAGGAGCCAATGGCTGCACTGCTATCAATCTATCCAATCAAGTGCCAAGAACCCCGGGCAAAGAGACAGCCCGTCTCTGGCGGGTTAAGTTCCAGGGCTCAGGTAAGTAAAACGGGGGGGCTAGGGGGCCATTCACTGCCAGGTGTTTTTTCACCTTAATACATAGGATGCATTAAGGTGAAAAAACACGAATGTTTACAACCCAAAAGCACAGCAAGTATCAAACATACAGTTTTCAAAGCAATAGTCATCTACAAATGAGGATATGAAGCATATCCCCACTCGTATAAAGGAGGAGGGAGGAAGCCCCGTATCTCCAGACACCCCAAAGGACACTAATTGTGTCGTGGAGGGGGGGCAGTATACCCAGCTCATAGGTTGCTATCAGTGAACAGAAAAATGTAAAAAAGTAGGGAAAGTCAGAGAGAGAGTAAACAACTATAGCAAGACATGGCTTGTGCCTGTCAGCCAGGAGTACCAGTATGTGTTAATATAAGGGGTAAGTAAAACACTTAGCTAAAGTAGTACATTATAGTTCACCGGTCAGAATTGCATCGAGAATTGGTCCAATTGTGTGGTTTTCTGAGTGTCCCAGATACAGAGACAGTATGGTAGAAAGGACCCCTTTTCTTAGCAAATGGAAGAGTGATCACCATAGTTGGGCGTGTTATATAGGGATCCGGACCAGTTGTTTCACAGGCCGTCCCGGAGTGAGGAGGGAAAATATACCAAGCAGTTGAGTCATAACATAAAAATCCCTCAACAAATTATGTGGACTATGGATTTAAGAGTGAAAAGGAGCATAAGGAGAAGAAAGGAAAGTGGGAAACTAGAAAATAGAAAGACAGAAGAGAAGACCATGGACGGATTGAGTCTCATCCTTACTCCGTGGGCAAAGTCTAGGTTATGAAGAACAAGAACATATTTGGGGGGCACACCCTAAAATGCGTTTAAATTCAAGATGATGCTGCTATACGACCTACAAACAGTACAAAATATTTTACAGCGCACACATACAAGAATGACATTTCCTGCAAGGCTAGTTAAAAACACCTGAACATATTCAAAAAATACGGGGGTTTGGTCACACTATATGGTCATATAGTGCTAAGCCCACTTACTGTGACAATTAGAAACCTGAATTAGTGGGTCCTACTCTAGTAATAGAATGGAAGATTCTTTGTCTCAACCATGGGAGCTGAACTCCTCTATGTGGGAGAACTGAAGGGGATACATCCTATGCACTGGTGGCCACTAAATAAGAGGTAACGAGGAGGGGGAGGGGTGCTCCAGTCCAAAAAACCTGGTCAGGGTCTATTACAATATACAAGAACATATTTGGGGGGCACACGCTACAATGCGTTTAAATTCAAGATGATATAAATTCATAATGTTCAGGTGTTTTTAACTAGCCTTGCAGGAAATGTCATTCTTGTATGTGTGCGCTGTAAAATATTTTGTAGGTTATGAAGAAAGCTTCAGTGACATATACTGTGCCCATTGTTCCCATATAGCTTCAAATTGGTAGTATCTAATAGAAATGGGCGAATGGTTCGGGCTGAGCATAAGTTCGGGCCGAACTTTGGTTGTTCGGGTGTTCTGCAGAACATCGAACAATATGCAGTGTTCGGAACAAAATCTAAAGCCGCTGGAACACCGTTAAAGTCTATGAAACATTAACATGAAAAATCAAAAGTGTTCATTTTATAGGCTTATATGTAAGTTATTGTTATAAAAAAGTGTTAGGGGATCGGGGTCCTGCCCCAGGAGACATGTATCAATGCAAAAAAAAAAGTTATAAAAACAGCCGGGAGGTTGTTTCCAAGCTCTAGCAATTGTTATTTTCGTTCCCATGAATATAAACATAATAAGGCATTGCATAAGTTTGGGAGCCCCCGGTACAGGGAAGTTGAATAGTGCTATTTGGGGGGATTGTTGTATGGGAAGGCTCGAAATTTCTGGAGTAAGTGGAATAGTTTGTTCTATACGCTTCTAATGTTGGGGCATTCCCACCAAGTATGTAACATTGAACCCTTGTGTCCACAATTACAAAAGCAAAGGGGGGAAGATGATGCGTATATTTTAGCAAGTCGCTGTGGAACAAGATACCATCTCATTAAAACTTTCAAATTAGCTTCTACCAGTGCTATGTTCAGGATTCCCTGGGAAGCTCATTCAGATGCCTTATGCCAATCTGCTATGCTCCAAGTTTGTCCCACATCTTTCTCCCATGCAAGCATGAATGGGGTCTTAGACATTACCATTGCAAGTGCCCGATAGATCACCGATATTCCTCCCCACTGCTCCATGGCTTGTGCACACCAGAGTTCATAGTCTTTGATTGTTAATGGGTCAGGTTTTGATGTCCATAATGTATGTATAAAGTGGTAAATTTGGTGATGTCGAAATCTTTCAGAGGTTGGCATTTCAAGTTTGCTTACACAGTGGGCAAAAGTGAGGGGGCCAGAAGAAATGACAAAGTGACCGAGTCTATATAGTCCTTTATCAAGCCACCATTTAAATGCTTTAATGTCCCTAGCTGGGGGAAATAGGGGGTTTCAAAAGATTAAGTGTGGGTTGTGCTTGAGAGAGTCCCGTGTTACTAAGGAGTGGGAGAGAGTAGGGACCTTAATTGTGGGTCTGGATTTAGGGGAGCACCAGAGGAGAAAATCTAGTGTGAAGTGAGGGATCACTTGTCTTCCCATGTGGACCCAATCCGGGTGGGCCAACTTGGAATAGATTGTTGAAAGTTAGGACAGTTAGGCCACTTGGTAATACCAGAGAAGATTCGGAAGACCTACTCCTCCCTTACACCTATTTCGGTGTAGCTTCCCTTTTGCAATTCTATGTCCCTTTGCCCCCCATATAAATCTGAGAATTTTGGATTGGAATCTCTTGAGTTGGTCCCGCCGGATTGGTATAGGGAGTGACCTAAAAAGATAGAGAATGCGTGGCAGTACAGTTATTTTTACAAAGTTAACCCTGCACAACCAAGATAGCCCCAAATTGCCCCGATTTTTAAGATTCTCCTCTAGTTTGTGGAACATCGGGGGATAATTGGCCTCATATAAGCGGTCCACTGTGGCAGTCAGATTGACACCCAAGTAGGGTATAAACAAGTCACACCATATAAATTAGAATTTATCTTTAAAACGTGAGACTAAAAGGGCATACACACGGTCGGACTTTGGTCGGACTTTGTTCGGACATTCCGACAACAAAATCCTAGGATTTTTTCCGACGGATGTTGGCTCAAACTTTTTTTGTCTACCCAAAGTTGTCGGAATTTCTGATCGCCAACCACGCGGTCACGTACACCACGTACGACGAGACTAGAAAAGGCCGGTTCAGAACCAAGCGCGGCACCCTTTGGGCTCCTTTTGCTAATCTCGTGTTAGTAAAAGTTTGGTGGGAGACGATTCGTGCTTTTTCAGACTCGTGGCTTTCAGATCGTTTTCTGCTGTTCAGTTTGTGCTTGTGGGTTTGTATCTGCTCTTCAGTGCGTGCAGCAAGTTCCGCGTGACTTTAGGTAGTCATTGTATTCTTGTTCGTTCGTTACTGTTTTTCAGGTCGCTCTTCACAGGCCTTGCTGTTCTTCAGTGCGTTCTGTTACTTTGTTCTGGCCATGTTTCGTATGCGTACTCCTCGTAGAGTTTGTGCTGTGCGGGGGCTTGGTGTTGGGGTCCTGACCTTGACACAAGTCCAGTCCATGAACAGGGTGGGGAAGAGTTCATGGACCAAGAATTGGTTGCTTCAGCGTGACCAGTTCTCTCATATGGCTTTGCTCCGTGAGATCCGTGAGAATAATCCTGATGATTTCAGGAACTTTCTCAGGATGACGGACCCCGTGTTTCACCGTTTGTTGGCTTCGCTGACCCCCTATATCAGCAGGCAGGATACCTGCATGAGGCAAGCCATCACTCCGGAGCAGAGGTTGGTCGCTACCCTGCGGTATTTGGCGACAGGGAGAAGTCTGCAGGACTTGAAGTTCTCGACAGGCATCTCCCCCCAGGCTCTAGGGATCATTATCCCAGAGACCTGTTCTGCCATCATCCAGGTCCTGCAGAAGGAGTATATGAAGGTAAGATTTTTATCCTTTTATATCACATTTTATTGTATTGAATGTTTGCTAATATATTGTATTTCTTTCCTGATTCCCTAATTACCATGATTGTAATATGCTGTGAATGTCCCCTTTGTTCTCATGCATGCTGGATTTTTATGTAATTATTATTTTAGGTCCTTCATACATATTTGCCCTTCACTAACCTCCCCAGCATGGTGTCTCCTGCCCTATATTCACCTCATGTAGTCACTTAACAATGTATTTTATCAGCTCCATAGTAGTGCTTTACCCCAAACACCCCCTAAAATGTTTGGAAATGTTATTTAGCTTTAAATTCAGGCAGAGTGGCAGAGGCTTTTTTTGTGGTGTCCCCAAATAATTTTTAGTAACCCTCCCTCCCTCAACTGCTAAGTCAGCTGATCCCAATTCTCTATCCTCAATCATGTATCTGCTGACTTTGCCAAACCCATACACACTATACCCACCTCTTTACTGGTCAGATTTATGGATGAATTCCCCAAAACATGTAGTGCAAGGGCCTGCCTGTATACTTTCCAATGGTACTGTTTAAAGTTTCTGTATCATATTATTTTCTTGATAGGTAATAGCAGAATGTCCAAATGCCCTCAAATGTGTACAGTGTGTATTTGTATCTTTGTATTATGACACTTCTTACCTGTCCAGTGGTCTGCCAATAGTGTAACTAAGGAGGGTCTGTTTAAAGTAATACCCATTATTTAGGCATTCATCTCTCAATGAAGTGAAGAGGGTTACCTGTCCAAGATTCCAACCCCCCTATAATGTTAGAAATGGCCCATGAGAGGGGGGGAGGGGGAATATATTAGGTGTACCTTATACTTTGGTGTTGTTAAATTCCCCTTAATAAATGCTATCTGGAGGTTGCCCCATAATGTTTGTGTCTAATCTGCTTGCCATGTTTCAGAGTAAAAATAGTAATGTTTATTGTTTTTTCCTCAACAGTTTCCTTCCACGCCACAGGAATGGCAGACTGTGGCCTCCCACTTTGCCCAGCGGTGGGACTTTCCTAACTGCGGAGGGACAATTGATGGGAAACACGTCCACATCATCCCACCACCCAACTCGGGGTCATACTATTATAATTACAAGGGGTTTAATAGTATAGTGATGTTGGCGGTGGTGTTGGCTAATTACAACTTCTTGTATGTGGACGTGGGGAAGAATGGCCGGATGTCCAATGGTGGAGTCATCTCCCAGACAGAGTTCTACAGGCGTCTCCAGAATGGCAGCTTGGACTTGCCAGCTCCAGGGGACAATGTGGAAGGACTCCCATTTGTGTTCGTTGCTGATGAAGCATTTGCGCTGGGGGATCACCTGATGCGGCCATTCCCAATGAGGACCCTCACCCCGGAACAGAGGATTTTTAATTACCGGCTGGCCAGAGCCCAAAGAGTGGTGGAGAACACATTTGGAATCCTGGCCAGCCGGTTCCGACTATTTCTGACACCCATCCATATGGCGGAGTATAAACTGAACCATATTATACTGGCGTGCTGTGTTCTCCATAACTTTTTAAGGAAACATTCAGCCAACTATGCTGGCTCAGTCGGGCCTGAGGCCGGAATCCTACATCAAACCACACTTGAAAGTGGCCGTCCTGGCTTGCCCTCTCTGAGTGCCCGTGATGTCCGGTTACGCTACCTGGAGTTCTTTGCGGGTAGGGGGGCTATCAATATGCCAGCAAATCTGTGAAGCCTTTTTATAATAAAAAAAAAATTCTTGGTGGACATTTACTGCTTGTGTTTGTTTTAGCTGACGCTGACAGAAATGTGTTGAGTCCAGAAAATGTCATGATTGTGTAACTTTATTATACAAAGCACTGTTGGCTGTTATTTCCTAAATGCAAAAACACATTTCACTACAAGTGCACTTGCAACTGCACGGAACCTGCACTTGTAGTGCAAAGAGGATTTGCCCTTAGGAAATAACCCACATTTTCTCAGAAAACAACAATTACATCACCCCAAAAGTGTTGTATTGTAGTGTTGACACAATAATCCACACATTCTTGAGTAAGCAACTTTTTTATACCTGCACAATCACATGTGCATTTACCAAAGGTTTTTAAAACAAACCAACATGTTTGTTGTATAACAATTTTTGCAGTAGCATTATCAAAAATAGAAATGTCCATTTCAGATAAAACAGGCCTGGTTAAAACCAACAAGAAAGACAAAAAACTTGAACTTACAAAGTTCACATATGGTAAAACCTGAAGGCTATATCAGACATCAGTATTTAGGAACTGGGTTTGATATAGCGTTCAGATGGGGGAAATCACCCCAGGAAAAGCCAAATTTGGAAGATGCACACCAATTTACGAATGTCAACATGTGCTATCTGCCATCAGGGGGGATCAAGGGACGTGTTTTGGGGGAGCAAGCCCTTCATCAACGCGACTTTATAATTGAGGAAGGGGTTGCACCCCCAAAACGCGTCCATTGATCTCCCGTGATGGCAGATAGCACATGTTGGCACACTGTGTGCATCCGCCAAATTTGGCTTTTCAAAACATTGCAAAAAAATGTAAAAGATTGGACCACAATCCAAAAAGTGATTTTGTGGGGTTTTAAATTCGCCCCAAAACATCAATGATGTTATAATTTTTTTTAATAACATCATTGATTTTTTGCTGGATGTTTTGCAGTTCGGCATTACACCCCATGATCTCCCCGATCAGGATCTGGGCACTTTCTGATGTGAAACGTTCTCTATCCCTCACATCACGATCACCTTAAAAGAGAGAAAGAAAAAAAAAAACAGGTCTCAAAAATCTGCCACCATCCATCTCTTTTACCTGAGCCTGTGGTCGCAGACACTCACCTGTTGTGGTGCCAATCTCCACCACATCTTCTTCTTCCTCCTGCTCAGCTTTAGTTTGGGGTATTTCACCTTCTTCCAGAGGTGGGGGGTCTCTGGTCTCCTTGGATGAGGGGTGTCCTCCGAGTCTTTTCTCCCCTATGTAAAACAAAAATGGTATAATTAGCACACAGATATTTGATGGCAGAACTAGAAATAGGAAACATGGCTTGGAAGTGGGGTACAATTGTCTATTTTGGCAGAGTTCCAAGATGTCTTTTTTTTATTGGCCTCTGTCAAGCTGCAATACTTTACCTGTTTAGTACAAGCTTCACAGATGTAGCCCCCCCTATAGTATACACTGGAGCACCTGTGTGGCACCTAATAAAAATGGTGTTCTTGTGTCCCACACTAGTGCTCCAGTGTCCAGATGTGAAAACAGCTGCTCAGTGTCCTCTCCTTACACAGAATCTAGTTGGCATTTCATTCTAGTAACAAACCCATCTACACAAACAAATATTTGGCATCCAAGTAGGCCCAAAAAAATGTCTGAAAATGCATATGGCCTAAACAATGGTGTTTTAGAGGCCGAAAGAAAAATGTTTGATACGAACGAATAATGGGCCCATGAACAATAAAGTTGCCCTTTTAAACGTTACAATTAATAAAAGAATATGGAGCAGCACGAACGCAATAAAGACAGAAAGAATAGCAACACAGCACAACTACTTACTTTTTTGCAGCACTCTCCGGATCTTTCGGTACTGCTCTGGCTCTCTTAACTTCAGGTCCGACCACCGCTTCCTGAGCTGATCTTTCGATCTTCGTACCCCGAAATTCCTGTGAAGGCTTTTGATCACTTTTGCCATGATCTTGGCCTTTCTAATGTTGGGGTTGGGGTAAGGCCCATACTTCCCGTCATAGTCGGACTTCCTCATGATGTCGACCATCTCCAACATTTCCCCAAAGGACATATTTGTGGCCTTAAAACGTCTCCTTCTGGATCGGGAAGTGTCCGGGCTTTCCTCCTCCTCGTTGCTATAATTAGCACACACCTGCTCTAACTCCGCCATCATGCTCTTCACCCACTGCGCCGAACGAAAAGGGGCGGGGAATAGACTAGAAAGAACGTCAGGGGTGGACGGAGTTACACGCATGCGCAGTGTGTATAAAGCCTAACACGCGTGCGTATTACGTACGATCTGTGAGCGGAGGAAGGAGCATTGGACGCGCCGATCGCAAGAACGAAGGTAAGAGACAAACTTGTGCCTATACTGCTTCTACATTGAAGCCTATATTGTAACAATATTAGGAGAGTTTTGTCTGACATTAGGCTTTGTCTTGTGTTGTGTCTTGCAGTGAACATGGATATCTTACTGAAAGACAATGACTTCATGTCAGTATTCATAGATATCTTAAGGGAGCTGCCCTGTCTGTGGGAGATTAAACACCCCCATTTCAAGAGCCAAGCAAAGAGGAAGGCAGCACTGGTGCAATTGTGTGAAATTGTGAAGCAGGTGATCCCCACGGCAGACATCACCTATTTAAAGATCTTCATTGGTGGCCTGAGGAGTACATATCTGAGGGAGCGCAAGAAAGTCCTGGATTCACAGAGATCCGGAGCAGCAGATGACATCTATGTCCCCAGGATGTTGTACTACGACAGGCTGCATTTTCTGGCAGGCCAGACTGAACCCAGGCAATCCCTCTCCAGTCTTCCTTCTACGCTTCCTTCCCCCCCGGCTGAGGCTTCTGACGCCCAACCTGGGCCTTCCAGGCCACATGTGGAGGAGCCCAGATTGAGCCAGGTATAGCATTCCTCTAAATATTTCTGCTTGTCCAATCAATGATGTTAACTAGATGTTAGTTGGGAGTACTAATTTAGGATTGTGGTTGATGAAGCAAAAACTAAAACCATGTCCCTTTTTCATACACAGGGAAGTCTCAGCCAGGAGGTGGCTGGGCCGAGCCGGCTGGCTGATCTGCAGGTCCCTCCACCACCCCTGAAAAGAGAAAGTGGCAGTAGGAGGAGTGCCCTAGAGGAGGCTACCGGAGGACTCTTTTGGAGGGCTACAGAGGTCCTGGGAGCACGACAGACCGTGGAGGAGGACATTGCTGCCGTCATTGCATATAAAATGCAGAGGATGGAGGAGGGCCAACAAGTCTTGTGTGAGGCGCTCATATTGGAGGCTCTTAACAAAGGGGCCAAATGACACCTCAGACACACCTTTGCAATGGTCCTCCTCCATCTCCTGCAGGTCCTCCTCCTCATCCTCCCTCTCCTCCAGGTCTTCCCAGTCCTCCTCCAGGTCCTACTCCTCCTCCTGCCACATCTCCAACAGCACAGCCACAGCCCGGAAGGAAGCGTGAAAGGAAGACCAGAAAGTGAGGACCCTGGATCCAGTCTGGTCGGCCAAAAAATGCAGCCTCTTGTGGTACCACAGCCTGGGGACACAGATGTCATCTGCTGCTATCCGGATCTCTGCAAATTCTGGACCAGACTGCCCTCCCTTACATATGGACTCCTCAGGCCACCAATTTTGATGTTCAAGAATTGATGTCTGCTGTGGGGGTCTCAGGCTTCGCTAATTTCTCATGTTGATCCAGTGTTGCCTTCCTCTTTGTTTGGTTCTGATCCCTTAATAAAGGATTTTTGTTTTGAATTATACTCTCCTATGTGTTTTACTTCAAAAAGGACAGTTTGTTTGTGAGGATTCAGGTACATTTCAAATATACAATGTGAAATGAACAAGGGACACCAACACCAAACAATCTCCTTGAGATTAAATAATAAAAGATATCAATGGTGTTGGGGTAACTTGACACACAAAACACACACAAAAATATTCTGGAGTAAAAATAAAAATAACATTGAACAAAGATCAGCCTTGGAAAAAATCCAAACATTAAATTAAAAAAAAGGCTTAAAATCCCCAAAAAAATAAAATAAAAAAAAAAACATTCTGTCAGATGTGACAACTAATAACAATATATTCAGGGAATCCCAATAAAAAAAAACAAAAATAAAACTTTGTGAGAAGTGTGTGTGAATATGAGCAGCAAAACTACTTAATTCTTGTCACATTATAAAGAAGAAGAGAGTGCACTGTATTAAACCATTTTTAACATTGCAGCGTGACGAAAGTGCTGTATCCATTGTGAACGCTAAGTTTACCAGAACGAGCTGTTCCGTCTTGAAATTTCTTCTGAGCATGCGTGGCACTTTGTGCGTCGGAACAGGCCACACACGGTCGGAATTGACACGATCGGATTTTGTTGTCTGAAAATTTTATCTCCTGCTCTCCAACTTTGTGTGTCGGAAAATCCGATGGAAAATGTCCGATGGAGCCCACACACGGTCGGAATTTCTGACAACACGCTCCGATCGGACATTTTCTATCGGAAAATCCGACCGTGTGTACGGGGCATTAGTGTTCTGGGAGGTTTACATTCAAAGCCATAGATTTTGAATAGTTAACTTTGAGACCTGTCACATCGTTAAAGGTATCTAATAGTTTGCATAAGTTAGGAAGTGAGATTAAAGGAGAGGTGATAAAGAGTAGGATGTCGTCCGCAAAGAGTGCACATTTGTGAGTTTGCGGGCCACACTGAACTCCATGTATATCCAGGTGATATCTAATGGCAATGGCCTGCGTTTCGATGATAATAGCAAAGATTAGAGGGGATAAGGGGCATCCCTGTTGGGTGCCTTTAAATATCGGGAAAGAGTCGGAGTAAAATTCTTGCAATTGTATTTTTGCTACAGGGTTTAAGTAGGGCTCCTATTAAATTTATGAAGGTTTGGCCAAACCCCCAGCGATGCAATATAGGTGTAAGGAAGGACCAGGATACAGAGTCGAATGCCTTCTGCAGGTCCAGTGAGAGCAGAAAGCCTGTTTGAGGGGGGTTCCCATCCCATCTGGACCTTAGTAGAGAGACAATGTCGGGGCCTTGACGGACATAGAGATTAATGGAGGAGGAAATATGGTCTGCCATAATTTTGGTGAGAATCAAAGGTCATTATTTATTAAAGATATGGGGCGGTAGTTAGCTACTAAACTGGGGTCGTTGCCTGGTTTGGAAATTACTGTGATGAAGACTGAGTTCAGGGATTTATCAAGCTGGGTACCCTTACGTATTTGATTAAAGAACCTGGCTAGAGATTGGGCTAGGAGAGAGGTGAAATGCTTATAATATGGGACCAAAAATCTGTCTGGGAGCTGAATGTTTTTTTAGATTCTTAATCACCTGCGTAACTTCCTCTACCGTTATCGGTTCCTCCAGCCTATCTCTACGGTGGACCTTAATCTTAGGAATTTTGATTGAGTTGAGAAAGGTTTCTAAGGTAATGCCTTGGGGCCCTTGTCCATTACTATATAGTTTCTTGTAAAAGTTGTAGAAAGCTTCCATTATCTTATGTGGATTTTGGGAAAGGGTATTACTTCCTATCTTGATTTTAGGTAAGGTGTGTGTCTTAAGTTTAGGAGTCAATCTGGCTGCCAATATGGGTCCCGCTTTGTCCGCTTGATGATAGAAGCGTGCGCTACTCCATCATAGGCTTTCACTGCAAATGATGTGAGAGCTAAGTTCAGAGTTGTGAGTGCAACGTCTAGTTTCTCCATCGGAACAGAAGTGGAGTCCCTTTTATGTTGTTTGTTAAAAAATAAGAAGTCCTTTTCGAGTTTTTCTATATCTTATGTGCTTTTCGAAGCCTCAAAGCCATTTGAATTAGCTTTCCTCTAAGGATAGCCTTGTGGGCCGCCCACAGCATAGTCAGGGTTAGTAGTGTCATTCAAGAGGAAGTATCCTCAAATATTTTGTTCAATCTCACTAACATTGGTCTTGTTACTAAGGATCGAAGCGTTGAGTTTCCAGCAAGGACTCATTTTCTGTCTCGAGGGGCGCCCCAATATCAAGAAGAGAAGAGAGTGATCTGACCAGGCAGAGTCTTTTATAAAGGATTTAGACACTACAGGTATATCAGAGGTGGAGATAAAGAAGTGGTCAATTCTGGAAAAAGAATTGTGGGGGTTTGAATAGTGAGTGTAGTCTCATAAAGTTGGGTTAACTTCCCTCCAGATATCCACTAATCCTTGTCTGTAGATCTGTTTAGCTACCCTAAGGCTCTGTCTGGTGGGACGTATAGGTCACTTACCCAAGGGGCGAGATTTGTCTAGTCCTCTGTCAAAGGCTATGTTGGAGTACCCTCCGTATATAACAGTACCTTCAGTCAGTAGGTTCAAGGTGCGAAATAGGGAAGCGAAGAATTGGGATTGACCCCTGTTCGGTGCATAATATGACACCAATGAGTAGAGCTGGTCATCAATGAGACCTTTTACAAGTATGAATCTCCCCTCAGGCTCCTTGAATTCAGAGATGAAAGAGAACTGGCAGTTACGAGAGAAAAATATAGCTACCCCCAGTTTTTTTGTCCTCACTGGCAAGGTGGAATTTAGGAAATTTAGAATGTATGTAGGAGGGGTTATAGGTGCGAGATAAGTGTGTTTATTGGAGAAAGAGAATATAATTTTTTTGGCCATGATAATATTGATAGATTTTCCTGTGTTTAACTGGTGAGTTAATTCCCTGGACATTGTGCGTAGCAATGCGCAGGCAAGGGTTTGGTGAGGTAGGGTCAGCCATGGAGCAGCTGATTAGAGAACACCGAAGAGTACCAGTCACTTACCTCCAGGCGGGCAGCGGATGTGGAGGATGGTAATGTAGGATATTTAATTCCATCATTGTTAGGGAGTCTGGAGGGGTGCGAGCTCAACCGAGTCACTAGGGGAGAATAAAAGTTAGTGCGAGAAAAGAAAAGAAATTGGAGAAGAGAAAGACAAGTAAACATGGAGAAAACTACAGAGAATCAGTGGTGACAATCCACTCTTCTCTTAAGTACACAAATAGTGTCCCTCTATAAAGAGGGAACATCCTGGCCGGGAGAAAGGAAAATTCAGTTTCTCTGGGGTCAGGAGGTGGTGCATGAGCACCGCTCTGGTCACAGCGCCCCCCCATATCAAAATAGTGAGGGCTAAAAAACAGACGGCAGGGGGGCGTGGCTTAGCAATGGCCGGGTAAAGACGTGTACTGGAGGAGCTCCCAGCCTAACTTGTACTGGCCAAAGGACAAACCTCACCTCATGTGGGCACAGCATGAGCACCCCCAAGCGTTACAGGACAAGATCGGCAACACAAAGAACCCGACCTCAGACACCCCAACTCAAAATCCAATAATTTTTTTAGAGGCAGACAAGACCCATCGCAGGCGCCATTGTGGCCGCACCGCACGCAGCCCGTGTGGAGCAGGATACCAGCATGTCACAGGCATCCACCCCTACACTCTCTCCAGACCCAGACCATCCCAACGGGACCCCGTCCGCATTCTGACTGGAGATGGCCAGCCCTTCACAAAGCCAGAGCCGCCTTGATGACGACCTCCGCACCATGCTCCAGGCCCTCCCCACAAGGGCAGACATAGAGGCCCTGATCTAGCGCATGGAGGAGGCCCACAGCAGGGACAGGAGGTAAAAACAGAACTGCACATGATTACTAACCGTGTAGCCACTGGAGAGACTCTGACCTTCGCTATGGAGACGCGGGTGCTAGCTCTAGAACGGGCACATGAATCTCATACAATGAAGACCCAAGAGATGCAACTTCACCTAGAAGAAAGGGAGGACCGTAGCCGCCACAATAATCTGTGGCTGTGGGGTATCCCAGAAGCTACAGGCCCTGAGGATCTTGCGGAGACGGTTACAGCCATATTCCACAGACTAATGGAGACCCCACCACCCACATTGGAGATTAACAGGGTACATCGTACCCTGGGCCCAAAATCCGTGGATCCCGCAAGACCCCGCAATGTGCTGTGCCGCCTACACTGCTACACTCAAAAGGAGATCATCCTACACAGAGCCTGGGAAAATGGAGACATCAACTTCGACCGAGCACACATCCAGATACTCCCGGATATCTCCAGAGCTACGCTGCAACGTCGTGCTATGTTGAAGCCGGCGCTGGAAGCAGCTACATGTCACGGCTGCACATACAGATGGGGATACCCCCTAGCGGTAATATTCCGCTCAGACCAAGCTTCCTTCACGCTGCGCACACCGGCGGACCTCCCAGCATTTTTCACCTTCCTGGGAGCTGATCCGGTTCAAGTGCCAAACTGGCTGATAAAGATCCCGAGACCGATGGGCCGCTCGGGCCCGACTACGAGCTGCCAACTCTCAGAGACTCCGGGGATGCCCCAACTAATAACAGGTCACGTGAGTCATAACTATATTATTTTACTAGACACTAATGAATAACCTGCAGAGATTGGCAGTATGACACCCTCATTGGTAAGCTCCACAGACTGGTGACCCCCTGGCGCTCAACACTCCCTGATTGCCATCCCGCCGCCCCACCAACAAGACCAGGCAGAGGAAGGGTGACTTCATACCTCAAACTGGTCGGTACACCCCCACCCCGCCACTGCCTCCCCCTTGCTCTGCAACACGAGATAATCATGCTGACCCCTGGAACAGGACGCTGCCACTTAAAGCACTACTCTGGGGCTCCAGGGTACAGACTAAGCCATATTACCACTGTTTTTTTTTCTTTGTTTTGTTTTTTGTTCTCTAGCTGCCCTAGAATGTACCCTTCGGAGCATCGAGGATGGAGGCAGGGCAACCCCCCCTCCACCCGCCCTGCAGGACATGAACCGATACAATTCAGAGACTCCCTCCTCTGAACAATCTGTCTGAACTTACCCCCTCGGAAGATTGCTTTAAGCCCACAACGTGCTTTATGTGAGGCCTAAACTAGTGGACACTGACTCACTGGAAACACCAGACCATACCACGCAACAGAGATCTGCATGCTCCAGAACCATCACCCTTACCTCCTCACAACCTGATTTCTACTACGGGTACAGTCAGAGCTCTGCCTGGATGGATGACATGGACACACTACTCCCGATACCAACAGGTGACCAAAGATGTACGAAACCTATTATGAAACGCATGTGAGTGTTCTGTGACAATAGGACAGACAGTAAAATGGTGGAGGGGGGCCCTCCTAGTACACAGGCTAGCGCCACACTCACATGGAATTCCCTGTGAGTGTGGCAATGCAGTGTCACGGGGTGATGGAAAAGCAGAACCTCAATGCGAGGCGGTAGGGACGAGACACATAGTGAGTCCAAACCGGACATCACGGGGGGGAGACTAGCCACGACCCTCCCTTTTCCGCCGGTTCTTACCCCACGGGTAGGCCTTTGACACCTGATGGGGAGAGATTTGGGGGAAGTACCGACCTTGATCTGGAGGGGCGAACCTGGGAGTGGTAACTTGCATGGGGGAATATTTTGTTATATGACCAACCTGCAGATCCGCTATGTCTGTTATGCTGCTTATTGTTCATAGTTGTAAATGTTATGAAAGACCTTTAAGTTATACGGGTCTCAAACCTCTCAAGAGTATATGACTTGTAACACCAGATACCTACCAATTGCCCACACCCACATACAGCCGGAAGAGCCGGGGGGGTTGGGGAGGGCTTGGGAACCTCCCGAGACCCTTGCTGGACACACTCCCACCTAGGTCAACGTTCATCACTCAAGCCTCCCTGAAGAGCGTAGAAGCAATATTTTGCTGATGCTTTAGATTTTAAGCTAAGTTGAGCAGTGTCTGTTGGAAGATACCACTTTCGACAGGCACCTCTCATTCACAACACCTTTAGATGGCTACAGACCCTCGCTATCCCCTTTCTCTTACTCTCTCTTTTTCACACTCTTACCACCTCCTCCCCCCTCCCTCACTCCCCCAACCTCCCATGATCATGGATGAGATAAACGTTGTCACTTTAAACGCAAAAGGACTTAACGTCCCTGAAAAGCGACGGATGCTACAAAATGACATGAAACGCATGAAAGCAGACATTGTTCTGTTGCAAGAGACGCACTTCCAGGAAAATGCTTTTCCTATCCTAAAAAATTGATATTACCCGACGGTGTACCACTCCATGTACTCAAGGGCCAAATCCAGAGGGGTATCCATCCAGATCTCGGCGAAGATCCCGTGGTCCCCAATTGCCATAAAAACAGACCCAATGGGGAGATTTCTATTTCTTAAACGCCTGATTGGTGGCATAAAGGTGACTATTGCCAGCCTCTACACCCCAAACTGCCAACAGGACACCTTCATCAAAGGACACCTAAAACTACTTCAGGACTTCTCAGAAGGCCAGCTCATTGTAGGTGGTGACATTAACATCCCCCTGCTCCCTACAGAAGACACCTCAACAGGGATTTCTTCTACCCCCGAGGCGCACGCAAAGTAACACATGCAGCTCTCTATGCTGCACAGCTGATAGATGTCTGGCGTCTCTTCCACCCAGGCGAATGTGATTACACATTCTACTCCCGCCCTCACCACATGTATTCACGTATAGACTACTTCTTTTTTTAACATTTCGAGTTTATTGAAAGAAAGAATAGTAACCAGAGAATACACTGTATATTGCAAGTTTTGCAGGTGCAACTGCGTACTTTTCGTCTTTTTACACAATAAACAATAAGTGTGAAACTCGTGTAGAAGTCTAAGTGATTAACAGACATCGCATCACTGAGATTATTTCCACTAAGCTGACTTTGTGGGTGTCAGAAAAAAAAAAAGATACACTTTAATATTTCTATCTACGTGTTCGCAAGTCCTTGCGACAAAAAGTTGTTCAGCTTGTTTATTGTTGAGAGCACACAAAAGTGTGGTCTCTCTAATTCTCTGAAACAATCTCACTCACATCTATAAGAGAAGTACGAATTTCCGGGATATATACCAGTGGGAATATAGGCTATAGATCAGCCTTGGAATGGTTAAGAAGTTAGATTGTAGAAAAGAAGTAAAAAAGAATAAAAAAAGATAAGATAATGGAGTGAATAGCAGAGATAGAACACAGAGGTAGGGCACCCGCCCAGACCGCGATAACTCTCCCAGACCTAATTCAGGAAGGGAATTCTGCAGAGTATTTGAAAATCAGCCAGGGTTGCCAAGTTTTGTGGAATCGATCGATATGGCCTTTGTCTTGGGCCAATACATCCTCCATTTCATGGATTTCACTGACTCTCGACAGCCAATCCCTCACAGTTGGGACAGACGTGGAGAGCCAGTGTAGAGGTATTTGAGATTTGGCTGCGTTGAGGAGATGGATCGTCAACGAGCGTTTGTAGCGCTTAAAAGAGATATTGGATAGGTGTAATAGACAACATGCTGGGGTCAGTTCTATTCTGGTATCTGTAATTTTTTTAATTAAAACCTTCACTTCATTCCAGAATGGTTAAATTTTGTGGCACTGCCACCAGATGTGGGCTAGTGTGCCTTTTTCGGAGAAACATCTCCAGCATGTGTCTGGTTTTTGTGTATCCCATTTGTGTATCTTGTCAGGGGTGCTGTACCAATGGGTCAAAAGTTTGTAATTTGTCTCTTGCAGTTTTGTGCTTATGGAACATTTATGTGCTAGAGCAGCCACATACCTCCATTGTTTGTCCGAAATCTCCAGGTCAAGTTCTTCCGACCATCTCCTCCTGTGCCCGTCCGATATCCCAGTCCCCGAGCGACTCAGCCACTCATATGCAACCGAAGTGGCCTTTTCAATTGGAGTTCCCTCCCGACACACCGACTCCAGAGCCGTTAGGGGTCTATATAGTGATTGGGGTTCTTTAATGTTACCTAAGTAGCTTCTTAATTGGAAGTATGTCCAGAGTTTCAGTTGGGGTCGGTTTATGTCTGTCTTGAAAGACGACCAGTCTCTGAATTTGTTTTCAATATAGCAGTCTCCGGCCAGCAAGGGGTCTCCCGCCGGATTCGACCTAAGAGTCGGATTATGCAGACCTGGGTCGAAGCCTGGGTTATCTGTCAGGGGCGTTAGAGGACTAGGTGATGTGGTCAATTTTTTTTGTTTAGCTAGGTCGGTAATGATCTTCAGTGTGGTACCAGTGATCGGGTGAGACCTAACGCCATGAGGTAATGTTTTGATAGAGGACCATGGCAGGTATCTAAGTGGTAGCGTGGCAAGCGTTGACTCAAGTGATACCCAGTCTTTCTCCGACTCATGGCAATGCCAGTCTATGATTCTGGTTATGTGTGTGGCCTGGTAATAACTGCGGAAGTTCAGGAAATGGATTCCTCCTAGATCTTTGGGTTTGGACAGGGTGCCTAGTTTGATTCTGGGTTTTTTATGTTGCCAGAGAAATCTCGTGACCATTGTATTAAGTTCGTTGAAAAATTTCTGAGGTATCTCTATCGGTAGTGTGCGGGTCAGATATAAAAATTTGGGCAGAACGATCATTTTCACAATGGCCGCCCTGCCAAACCAAGAGAAGTAATTCTCATTCCAGGTTGTGAGGTCCTTCGCACAGTTTTTTAGAAAGGTCACAAAATTTCTCTCGTATGTCATTTTTAGAGATGGTGTGAGCCAAGTCCCTAGATATTTTAGTTTGGACTTATCCCAGGTGAATGTTGAGTTCGCCTGTGTTAATTTGAGTACATTGTCTGGAAGGGAGAGGTTCAGGGCCTCTGACTTTGTGTAATTGATTTTTAGGTTGGATACAAATCCGTAGTGTGCGAATTCTTGTAACAGGTTAGGGAGAGTAGTGATCGGTTTCGTTAAGAAGAACAATAAGTCATCTGCATATGCAGCCACTTTATACTCTCTATTTTTAATCTGGAAACCTTGTATTGCTGTGTTCTTTTGCACTGTTCTTATAAAGGGCTCTAGTGATAGAATAAATAAAAGGGGCGATAGGGGGCACCCCTGTCTAGTCCCGTTTTTAATATATACTTTTTCTGAGAGAATTCCATTTATTTTTAATTCCGCTGTCGGGTTTTGATAGAGAGTCGAGATCCAATGTAGCATGTTCGGCCCCAAGCCCACCCCTCCACACACCGCCAGCATGAAATCCCAAGCCACACGATCGAAGGCCTTCTCCGCATCTGTTGAGAGGAGAAAGCCCTCGATCTTCCTTTGTCTCGCAGCCTGTGTTAGCAAGAGAGCTTTAGTAACGTTGTCTCTGGCCTCTCTGTTTGGCATAAAGCCCACCTGTTCCAAGCCAATTAGTTTCGAGAGCAGCGGTCCCAATCTCAATGCAATGATCTTCGCGAACAGCTTGGCATCGAGATTCAACAAAGAAATGGGACGGTAACTAGCACACTCCTCTGGGTTTTTGCCCTCTTTCGGTATCACCGTAATATGGGCAGAGAGAAAACCAGGAGTGATACGTCTTGACTTGGATAAGGCGTTCAATGCATCTTTTAAGGGTTCGGTTAGGATCTCTATGAAGGATTTGTAATATGTGGCGGAATATCCATCAGGACCCGGGCTCTTTCCCGGTTTAAGTAATTTGATGGCCTGTTTGACTTCCTCAGTTGTGATTGGGGCTTCCAGGAGATCTGTATCCTCCTTGGGCAGAGATGGTAGTCCGCTATGTCTTATGTAGTCTTGTATGATTTGTGTCCTATCTCCTGACAGTTGTGGAGGTTTATGTTGTGGAGGCAGATTATACAGCTTCGTATAGAAAGCATGGAAGTGCTTAGCTATTGCCTCAGGTGTTACCTCGAGCTTTCCCTCTTTGGATCTGATACCACCTATCTGATTGATTGAATTTTGTTCCCTAAGGGCTCTCGCCAAGAACCTCCCCGCTTTGTCACCTGACTCATAATAGAGCCGCTTCTTAAAGAAAAGAATCCGTTTGGCTTTAGTGTGGAGAATCTGCTGTAGATCCTTCCTTGCCTCTAGGAGGCTCTTGGCCGAGGCCTCTGATAGAGATTGTTTGTGTGATAGTTCTAGTGACTCAATTTGGGTGAGTAATTTTCTGGTCTGGGCGTCTCTTTCTTTTTTGCGTCTTGAACCCATCCCTATCAGGACTCCTCGTATGGTACATTTATGTGCTTCCCATAGTAGTAGGGGGTCTATCCCAGGTGTGTTATTATGCTTGAAGAAATCGGTTATGTTGTTTGTAAGTGTAGGTAAGAGTGTCGGGTCTGATAATAAAGACGTGTTCAGTCTCCAAGTCTGCTGTTGTCTATTTGAGTTCTGTAAGTCCAGTGTCAGTGAGACAGGTGCGTGGTCCGATATTGTTTGTGTGCCTATTTTCGCGGCGGATATTTTAGATAAATCTCTCTGGGAAACAAATATGTAATCCAGCCGGGCATATCTGTTGTGTGGTGTCGAGAAATGGGTATAGTCTCTACCTTCGGGATTAAGGAAGCGCCAGGAGTCCACCAGCTGGAGCTTGTGTAGGAGTGATTTAATCTTTTTCAGAATTTTGTAGGTAATGCATGTCTTTCCATTGGACGTGTCCACAAGTGGATTTAGGGGTACATTAAAATCCCCCCCAAGTACAATACAACCATTGGCGAACTCCTGTAGCCTCCTCACAATGAGTTGGCAAAAGGTTATGTGGAACTTATTTGGGAAGTATACATTGGCGAGAGTCAAAGGCAAGTCGTTGTATGTACCCTTCAGCAGTACGAATCTGCTCTCAGGGTCACACAACTGTTCATTTAGTTTAAATGGCGTGTCTCTGCTTATTAATATCGTGACCCCTTTTGACCTGGAATCGGGTGTGGTAGCATGGAAAGCTCTCGGGAACTGTGAGGATGTTAATTTAGGAATGTTGTTTGTTTTAAAATGGGTCTCTTGTAGGAATACAAATTGTGGTTTACCTTTTTTAAGTTCTCTGAGCAGAGTGGAACGTCGCTCGGGTATGTTTAAGCCTCTGATGTTGTGAGAAATCACAAGGGGTCGATTCCCCAGCGATGAGTATACCATGGTGTCGGCAGAGGAGGAGACGGTCGGATTTCGGATCTGCAAAGATAAGACTGTTATCTGAAGGTTTGACACTAGATCTCCAATCAGATATAGAATATTTCGGATAACCCGGGCGAGTGCCCCTCCCCCACTGAATTAAAGGGAAAGTAGAGAAGGAGAAGGAAAAAGGGTGAGTAGTAGAGAAAGAGAACAAGCTTAGCAGGAAGTTATTACTATGGGGGTTAGTCTCCGGAGGTACCTAAGTCAACCCAGTCGGAGGTGTACCCCCAGGCGTAAAATATCGAGTAAGATTTGTGGGGACTGTGGGAAGCGACTACGACCAAGCGTAGCTTAGGCTCCAAGTAAATGAAGTGGTGTGAAAACTATGAATGTGTAGTCTCAACGCGACACACACGGAGATTCACAGTAGTAAAAATATTAACATTATAAAGGTCACACCCGACCAGGATGTGTAACAAGTTAACTCGGGTATTAAACATAAAAACCAGAACCTGAACCCACATAATGTAGCTTTAACAGTTATTTGTCATACTCTCAACTAAGTGGGAAATCTTAGCTGTCACCTGTGGAGACACCCCTCATCTAAGTATATAATCAGATCTAATCAGTCTGCATACAAAAAAAAAAAAAAAAAAAAAAAAAAAAAGCGGGGGGGAGGGGGGGGGGGAAGGTTGGGGGTTAGAGGGGAGGGGGGGGGCAGAGGGAGGGATGGAGGGGAGTGGAGGGGGGACAAGGGTAAGGGGGGGGAGGCAGAGGGGAGGGGTGGAGGGGGGACAGGGGGGGAGGGGGGGAGGGGGGGGGAGAAGGGAACATCAGCAAACAGCCTCTACTCCTATTAATCCTCTCCCATCCAAACTTCTTGCACCCGCACAGTTTTGTAAATCTTCATGGTCTGCAGCCGGAGTTCCCATGCTTCAGGGCTAGGTGTCGGTGTTGCAGTGAGCCACGTCCAGGGCACCTCTTTCGTCACACCTGGGTTCAAGGACCCCCATCAATCAACAAGAAATATGGACCTGAAGGGGTAGATTTCCTCCTGATCAAACTTCAGAGCTCGCATCTCAATCTTACTGGCTGTGCAAGGGAGCTATGGAATGTTGTTGTAGGTGCTCCTTCATATGGTGTTTGTAAAAGTGGTCATCCTTATTTCCCCTCCTTCCTCGTCTCTCCCCCTAGGGAGGATGTTCCACAGGTGACATTAATGTGACATGTACATCAGTGTGGTAAGAGTCGTGTTCTGGGCTGTAGTTTTGTTTAGGTCATGGCCATTGTGGAGTAAAGGAAACTATGCGCATTCCTGAGCTCTGGATGGGCCAGCTAGCCTCCTCGGGGTTTCTGCGTGGGAGCTGTTTCCTTTGTTCTGCTTGTGTTTTTTCGCTAGTCTTTTGTCTGGAGAGGAGAACGGAGAAGTGGGGGGGCTCCTGACCAAAGGTGGTTGTAGGATCTCCTCGTACCATTCCGGCAATTCCATTGGTTCCAGGTCTAAAGCTTCACAGAACTCTGGTAAGTCTGCTGGCGAACGCAGGATGGCTTGATGACCATTATAGGTAACTGTGAGTGCGAAGGGAAATCTCCAAGTATATCTCAGGTCTTTTGCTCTCAATTTCTCCAGCAGGGGTCGCAGTGCACGTCTGTTCTTCAAAGTAATCTGAGAAAGATCCTGGAACAGCATAATCGTGGCGCCATTGAATATAATTTGCTCATTTTGTCTTGCTTTTCGCATTATCTCTTCTTTGGTAGCAAAGCTTTGTAAGCAACAGATTATGTCACGGGGCGGTGCAGTATCTGGACCCCTGGGTCTGAGAGCTCTGTGAGCTCTAACAAAATCGATTTCCGTGTCTTCCTGCCTCTCAAGCAGGCTGTTGAAAACTCTCCGGAGTGCTGTGGTGATCTGATCTTGATCTACTGATTCCGGGATCCCCCTGACTCTTATATTACACCTCCTCCCCCGGTTATCGAGATCTTCAATGTGTCTATTCATGTTAATAAAGTGCTGCATGTGATTTGACGAAACCATCTCTAGCTTGTGGATTGCTTTATCTCTCTGTCTGCCTGCATTTTCAGCTGCCGCCATCTTTTCATTTATCACCATCATGCTCGTTTTCAGATCCGTTATGGCGGCGGAAAACGTAGCTTTTATGTCTGCCGCGAATATCGACATATCCGCAAATGTGAGCGGGTGGTCCGGTGTGGACTTACCCCTGCTGATGTCTTCAGAAGCGGATAGTGAGTCCTCGCTCTCCCCTTCCTCCTGTGGCGTCGGCGCCATCTTGCTTCTCGGGGTGCCGCCACGGGCCGCTGAGTTATGTCGGAAGATTTCAGCGATATTGGCACTTGCAGAAGCCGAGTTTCGGCGTGTCCGTGGTCCAGGCGTCCAATGGAGCTTTCTACCCGGCATTTGTGAGCTGTAGGTCGGGTGTAAGGGCTCAGAATCTCCGTGTGTGTCTCAGAGCCTCTTCAGTGAGCAGCCATCTCCGCCGCGCGCCAAGCCACGCCCCCTATAGACTACTTCTTAATACCACACAGGCAGCTCCAGGCAGTCAGGGGCACCACTATAGAATCCATCACATGGTCAGACCATTCCCCAGTCAAGATGCGGTATGCCCTGACTGACTTCCATAGGGGGCAAAGGAAGCCATGGAGGCCTAGCAAGAGCCTCATGCAGGACCCAGAGGTACTGGCTGATGTGGTAAGTGAAATAACACAATACTTTCATACTAATGACTCCACAGACAGTGACATGGGCCTAGTATGGGAGGCTCACAAGGTGGTGATCCGTGGCGTTCTCAGAAAACACGGAGCAAGACTTAAAAAACAAAGGACAGCGCAAATGACCTTACTAATTAGCAATTTACAGACACTAGAGGCTACACACAAACAGAAACGATATACAAATGCTGCGCTTAGAAATTATATAAATAAATAAATGATCTATGTGAAAAATTAATGGTAAAAAATTAAATATATAAATATTAATAAATAGTCCCAACGGTTGAAATTCAGTAAATATTGTGATTAAACAGAGTGAATAAATCAAGTGAATAGATCAAGTGGTGATATTAATGTTGATAATTGAAGTCCTAAAAATATTCCCAACAGTCCAATTGATGGCACTCAATGATAGGTCAAAGCAAAGTGTATGTAATCCCAACAAATAAATGGCCTGCTTACCAGATGCAAGCCCTAGACTGACGAACAATCTGGGAGATGGTACAGAAATTCACAGACCACAACATCACTGACAACCCAGCATTCTTCCTCCTACATGCATCAAACATACCCGCAAGGACATACAAAAATTCTGTGATCCGCCGCCTTCTAGACGCAGCCAAAGCCCGTATCCCATTGCACTGGAAATCCCCAATTCCACCAACCATAGACTTATGGCTCAAAAAAGTGGAGGAAATCAAAAAAATGGAGGACCTCATTCACATTGCGCAAAACAGACAAGAGAAGTTCTCTAAAACATGGCAGCTGTGGAACATATTCACATACTTAGCTGAGGGTCAGGCTCTACGAGAACCCACAATAGATGAATGAACATCCATAAAACAAAGTAGAACCCCCAAACTCTGAATACAGGACATAGAGCAT
Source organism: Lithobates clamitans (assembly GCA_037952925.1). Classification (NCBI taxonomy): domain Eukaryota; kingdom Metazoa; phylum Chordata; class Amphibia; order Anura; family Ranidae; genus Lithobates; species Lithobates clamitans. The sequence continues at coordinate 8,136,022 of JBBGZY010000268.1, read as the reverse complement.
TGCAGATGCACTCCTGACCAGACTCCCCCAGGACAATCCATGATCATGGGGGACACCCTTCCCACCCCCCCTTTCCCTCCCCCCTTCAACACCTACACCTTCTGTTACCCCCCTCTTTCTCTAACACTATATCTCTACGTTCTCATCTCTCCTCCTACCACTCTCTCTTTCTCCCCCTACAGTAGGATACTTCTACACTACCTGAGAAAAAAGGAAAAAGTAGGGACGGAGCCCATGGGACCGCAATATCCCATCACACCGCACCTTAGAAAGCACATATGACCCCTTCCAGGGTGGAGGGCTGTACGACAAAAATAAACACACTTCCCAGATGTAACCACAGAGCCGCCGCAAAGTGAGCGAGAACAATACCTGAATTAAAATTTCAATTGTGCCTACCATGATGTAAACTTAATTCAACAACAATGTCAACTAAGTCATGAAGATGTGTTATAAAATCTGTATTATGTTGGTCCATGTGGGCCCCTTTCCTGTTATAAATAAACAAAAAAAAAAAAAACAGACGGCAACAACTGAAACACCTGTAAAGGAGAGAAATCTGTTAGGAGCACATTTAAAATGGTCTGTGGTGAGTTTTGTGTCAGTGCAGCGGGTTAGCTAATGTCCTCGGAAAAATGATGGGTGCTGCCCAAGTGCCATCCTTTGGTGTGGTGTGATATCAGGAGCAGCAGGACAGCACGAAGCCCTGCATGGAGATGATATGCAAAGGTACATAGCCGTGGTTAATAAAATGCATCCCTAGGTGATTTCTTTGGGTCAGGGTCTCACATGTAGAGTTGGTTGCCGATATGACTTCTCCCGTATAGGAGAAGAATATACATTGGGGTATAGGGAAAAGACATTAAGGACATTTGTGAGATTAACACTCTGAGGGCAGGAGAGGGATTACAGGACAGTAGTAAGTGATAACAAGAGTTCATCATCGGTAGTGCAGGGTTTTCAGGGGCTAGACCCGAACAAGATGATAAGGTGAGGCAACAGCGAGTGTCATGGCTCCAGTTCATGTGAGACGGCCCTCCTTAGCTTTTTTAAGTTTAGGTTTTTGCCACTGTGAAGTAAGTGGGCTCACCGGGGGTGGTCGCTTGGAGGAGATGGATGAGGAGGTTTGCATTGGGGATGGAGGGTCCCTGGATATTATGCCCAGCTTATGCAGTGAATCCTCTCCCTCAGGAAAAGTGGAGAATCTGTATGGCTTGTTATTAACCTCAAATTTCAGGCTGAAGGGAAACAGCCACCAGTATTTGATGTTCTGCTGAGTAAAAGCCGTTAGCAGGGGTTTGAGAGCTCGTCTCCTTTGGATTGTAGAGGGGGAGATGTCAGCAAAAAGCTGGATCGGGTGCCCCATGATTTGGAGTTGGGAGGCTGATCTAGCCCTTTTCATAACATCTTCTTTCACAGCATAGTAGTGTGGCTTAACAAGAATGTCACGGGGGAGTCCATCAGATCGTGGGGGCCCTAGGGCCCTGTGGGCTTGGTCAAGTTTGGCTCTGTGGGGACGAATGTCAGGGATAAGTTCTTTGATGAGAGAATTAACTGCAGCAGGAAAATCCATGATTGTTTCGGGTAAACCTTGAATCCTAAAATTATATCATCGAGATCTGTTCTCGAGGTCATCAATTTTAGCCATAGCAGCATCCAGTTGATTATGAGTGTATTGTATGTGGTCTGTGTTTTGGTTAGTGCGGGCCATGGTAGCATCCATGTTGTCTTCTATGGCCTTAATACGTGAGCCCAGGGCCTGGAGATCCATTTTAATGTTAGCGGTTATTTTGGCTGCAGTCTGGGCCGTCCCCTATCCAGAATCTCTGCAAATTTGGCGAACATGAGCGCCATGTCATGGGACTGTGAGGTGATCTGGCCCGCGCCAAGCAGGGAGTCGCCAAGCTCAGGTGAGGTGGCAGCCATGGAGGACATAAGGAGCTAATCCAGAGTCTGGTTGATGAGGAACTCAGTGGAGGCTGGCGAGGTAGGGCCTCTGTGTGGTGAGGTGCTGGAGGATGCTGCACATACCTCTCTCCGCCGTGTGTCCGTGTCCCACCAGGCTGCGTGTGGAGAGATCCCAGCCTGTGTGGCGGCCGCTCTGATGCCATCTTAGATTTCTTGGCAGGATTGTGAGGAGTCAGGTCTCCAGAGTGTTATTGGATGTCTCCGAGGATATAGGAATGTGCCCGAGGGTATGCCCGCTTAATGACCGCTATCGTGGACGGTGATCAGCTGCAGCCTCCGGCTATAGGGAGCGCTGTATGTCCAGAGCTCTGAGACTAGGCGTCCATCAGCCAGAGCCCTGCGCATGCGCCTACTAGGCATTGCTTATTTTTATCCTCTGTTCATTTACACACTACATCGTATACAAAACATAATTTGAAACCCACATTGCAAAGCTGAAGAAGTTGTTATTCTGATAAAAAAAAAAACACAATGCCATCTTTCAGAGACAAAAGGAAACATTTTCACACAGTAGCTGGAAAGCATGCGAGAAGTTTAATTGGTGCCCAAGGCAGCAATGAAAGGCCTCATTCACATCTGCATGTTCTGTGAACATGCACAGAAGTGCTTGTTTCCATGAGCGTTCAAAGAATGCACAAAAAACATGCGGCATGCTTGCAGTGTCATTAGTTGTTAAGTGCTCCCCAAACACAGGCAGTAGACATGTATTTTCATGTGCAACCATTGTGGTAAATGCACAATAAAAAAAAAGGCTCTATGTTCAAAAAGGTACAGGAGCATCTTTTGGTGTGGTTGCTACTTATTCAAATGAATAGGCTGGTCTATGAATGTTCCTTGAAACATGTGCATTTGTGTTTCTCACAAGTGCTAGATGTAAATGCAGCCTTAGAGAGAGATAAGTCATTTTTACAAGAAAAAAATCAGAGTATCATATTATAAACACAGCAGCCTTAAATATTGTAGAGACTTGGTGCCCATTAAAGGTTAATAAGCAAAGGATTGTAAAACAATGATTGTGAACAATGGGGTTCAAAATTCATACCAGACCCTTCTTTGAGCATGCAGCTCTACTGGCCAGGAAAGGGAGGCAGGCAGTGAGCATGCACCTTATTGAACTATATTAGGCCATATGCCCTCAACTTGGGGTGGGTATCTTGCCAAGGGGCCCCATGGTCAAAGCACCTTGTCCCAGTGTTGATAGGGACAAGGATCTCTTCCCCAAATCCCCAACATTATTACAAAGTCCTTTATTTAAAAAATAAACAAAAAACATCTAATGCCCTGTACACACGGTCAGATTTTCCGACGGAAAAAGTGCAACCGGATTGTGTTGTCGGAAATTCCTTTCGTGTGTGGGCTCCATCGGACTTTTTCCATCAGAATTTCTGACACACAAAGTTTGAGAGCAGGCTATAAAATTTTCCGACAACAAAATCCGATCGGTTAAATTCTGATCGTGTGTACACAAATCTGATGCACAAAGTGCCACGCATGCTCAGAATAAATTAAGAGACGAAAGCTATTAGCTACTGCCCCTTTTTTTAGTCCCGACGTACGTGTTTTACGTCACCGCGTTCAGAATGATCGGATTTTAAGACAACTTTGTGCGACCGTGTGTATGCAAGACAAGTTTGAGCCAACATCGGTCGGAAAAAATCCATGGATTTTTTTGTCGGAATGTCCGATCAATCTCCGATCGTGTGTACAGGGCATTACAGTATAAATCCATCATTGATCAACAATCATCATGTCCTCCAGTGATGTAGATCCTTGTGAGTCATGCTGACACATCGAAACAAAACACACTGACTGCTGACATGATGCATATGACATTTGCTAGCCTAACAGCTGAAAGCAAACAATGGAACAGGGGGTCCTGGGTGACATAATTAACTAAATATGGTCAGTAATGGAATTAATACATGATTCCCCCAATCTCTTTGTTTACATTTAGTTCCCATGCTGAGAAAAGTAATTTGTGGAGAGAAACAATCAAGAGATCAGCATGTCTGCATCTTTTTTTCCAGTGGATTAAAGGGTATATTGTACATTATGATGGATGATGAACGCACACTGTGGGACTTTTTTTTTGTTTTGTTTTTTTAATAAAGGACTTTGTCACACTTTGTTAGTTTTGTTCTGTTAAATTTGTATCTATTTATTTTTTAACATACTGACACACATAGTTGTGCAGCACATTTGTGCTACTGACACTTGTGTTCACAATTATCATATCACTATTTTCTCTTTGGCGCTGCACATTTGTTACATGTCCTTCTACAAAATACCATGGACACTTATGCTGCGTACACACGGGCAGACTTTTCGATGGACTAGGTCCGGCGGACTTTTCAATGGACTTTCCGACGGACTTTCAAATGAACGGACTTGCCTACACACGATCAACCAAAGCTCGACGGATTTGTACGTGATGACGTACGACCGGACTAAAATAAGGAAGTTCATAGCCAGTAGCCAATAGCTGCCCTAGCGTCGGTTTTTGTCCGTCGGACTAGCATACAGACGAGCGGACTTTTCGACTGGACTCGAGTCCGTCGGAAACATTTGAAACATGTTTTATTTCTAGGACTGTTGGACTTTTGGGAAAAAAAAGTCTGCTGGAGCCCACACGCGGTCGAATTGTCCGGCGGAGTCCCGTCCGCCGAAAAGTCCGCTCATGTGTACGCGGCATTAAACAACGCTAGTGTTGGGAACCTTCTTTGTTTGAACATTTAGGAAAAGGGGACCCATGTGCCTCTATTCTTTGACCTACCGGTAATTTTACAGACATTATTGGACATCTTTGGACTAAAACCTAGAAAGTAAATACTAGTTAAGTGAATAAAATAAATCAATAGATTCTCATATATATATATATATATATATACATATATTTTTTTTTCATATTGTGAGAATGCAGTGTGCTCAGGAAAAGGTCATGTGGTGATTATTGAGGAGCTTTGGAACATGTTTTGCACTTAAACACTTGTGGGTCTACACAGAGTGTTTTCATGGACTGCACTTGATATTAACTGTTTTATTTAATTGTTTTTAAGATTTTTATGGGCTTTATGAATTGGATCTGGCACATATATAATTTTTGTGCATTGTGATATATGTATTGTATAAGTAAGGGTCTATTGTTTTGTTTTATGCACAGATGGATTATTTTTTCAGTTTATAATTTCATGTATTTTTTGTAGAGACACATTAATTTTTTTAATTGTTTTTTGACTATTTATATGGTCACATATAGTGCTGTTACACTTTATATTTCACAGAGATTATTGGTCGTCTAGTAACTGCAGCTGATAGCTCAGCATTTTTATTTTTTGCTTCTTCCACTTGGCACATGTAACGACACCCCAAGTATGAAAGGGGTTCAAGTCGTTTAGGACATTCCATACCCAAACACAAAGTCAGCTACCGAATACTTCCATCAGCCGAACCAGGAACCCATACAAATAATTCTCCCCCAAATAAGAGACAAGATGCTCTGTCTTCAGGTTTCAAGCAGGAATGACTCTTTATTCAAACACATGTTATACAGATCCCACTTAGGGACATTCCCCCCCCACCCTTGGAAAACAGGGCAGGTTAAACTGTTCAATACAATGGACACACAGGCCAGGTGTGCTTAACTTCTCATCAGTAAACAGTCTTAACAGGGGGCTGCTGGAGGAATCTCCCCTCCCTCTTTCCTCACAGCAAGACCATAATAGTTGAGGCAGACAGCCACAATAGACAATAGAATACAGTCACACCCCAACCATCACAGCAAAGAGTCCACAACAGGATGAGACAGCACACGTTATACATACATATATACAGCATTGAGTCTGACTAGCACAGATCATAGTGGGGTTCTCATTCACCCCGTGTCATGGAACTAGGAGGCCAGAGTGACGTCTGTTTGCCAGGACAACCCATCAGCATTGCCATTTTGCTTACCGGGTCGGTAGCTGATGGTGAAATTGTAAAGTTGCAGGGCTAAGCTCCACCGCAGCAACCTGCCATTGTCTCCTGAGACCCGGTTAAGCCAGACTAATGGGTTGTGATCAGTGACTAATGAAAATTCCTGTCCGTACAAGTAAGGGTTCAACTTTTTAAGGGCCCAGACCAGGGCCAAGCACTCCTTCTCCACTGCTGCATAGCTCACTTCCCAGGGTAATAGCTTTCTGCTCAGGTATGCAACAGGGTGTTCTCTTCCATTTGGCTCAGCACAGCCCCCAGTCCAAACATGGAAGCATCTGTGTGGACAAGGAAACATTTGTTAGTAACTGGGGCAGCCAAGACAGGGGCATTTACAAGTGATTAATTGAGGGCTAGAAACGCGGCTTCACAAGCTGGAGACCACAGGACCTGCCTAGGTAAATTCTTTTTCGTCAGGTCAGTCAGGGGCTTGGCTATAGCACTATAATCAGGGACAATACGCTGGTAGTACCCTGCAGTCTCCAAGAAGGCTAATACCTGGGTCTTAGTATGGGGTGTGGGCCAGTTAGCTGCTGCCTCTACCTTGACTGGCTCTGGTCTCTGGTTCCCACACCCTACTCAGTGTCCCAGGTACTGCACCTCCGCCATACCTAGATGGCACTTGTCTGGTTTGAAGGTCAGGCCTGCGCCCGAATCTTGTCCAGAACCACCCCTACGTGAACCAGGTGTTCCTCCCAAGACCCACTGTAGATTGCAATGTCATCCAGGTATGCACATGCAAAATCCTGAAAGCCATCGAGGAGCCTATCCACCATAATTTGGAAGGTAGCCGGGGCATTTTTCATCTCAAATGGCATGACCTTAGATTGTACAGGCCAAACGGGGTAACAAATGCCGACTTGGGGATAGCATTGTCAGCCAGGGGAATCTGTCAATAGCCCTTACACAGGTCTGGCTATACGATCTAGCAGTTCGCCTACCCTGGGCATTGGGTAGGCATCAGGGGTGGTCTTCTCATTGAGTCGCCTGTAGTCCATGCAGAACCGGGTAGTTCCATCTTTCTTAGGCACCAGGACTACAGGCAAGGCCCAAGGGATGTCAGAGGGCTCAATGACTCCTAACTGAATCATCTCCTGTATCTCCTTCCGCATTCCTTCTCAGACTGCTTCAGGGATACGGTAGGGGGGCTGTCAAAGGCGTGCTTGTCCAGGGGTCTCTACCTTATGCACAGCTAGGGTCGTGTAGCGCGGTTTGTGGGAGAAAATCGCCTGTTTCTCCCACAGAAGCCGCTTAGCCTGTTCCTTCTTTGTGGAGCTTAATCGGTCCTCTAGCTGTACGAGGCTAATGAGGTCAGTCTGGGGGTCTCTCGCTAGTAAGTCAGGGAGGGGTAAACTTTTGGAGTCGTCCGCAGCAGGAGCACATACTGCAGCAGCATCCTCGTGCCGTTCCTGATACTCCTTCAGCATGTTCACATGAAAGGTTCACTGGATTCTTTCATCTGCACAGCTGGCAATAACATAGGTAGTATCATATACCTGGGCTACTACTTTATTTGGGCCCCGCCAAGATGCCTGCATCTTGTCGGTCGTCACAGTCTTGAGCACTAAGACCTTCTGCCCAACCTGGAAGATTTGCTGTCGGGCCCCCCGATCGTACCATCTCTTCTGACTCCCCTGGGCCGCCTGGAGATTCTCCCTCACCATCAGACAGTTGTGCCATGCGGTCCCTGAGTTCCAGAACATAGGGCACTATGGAGGTTCCATCCCGATCTGTCTCTCCCTCCCAGTGTCCTCTAATGAGATTGAGGGGTCTGCGGACCCTTCTCCCATAGAGTAACTCGAAGGGAGAGAACCCAGTAGATTCCTGGGGTACCTCTCTGTACGCAAATGACAGGTGAGGCAGGAATTTCTCCCAGTCTCTGCAAGCGTCCGGAAAGGTCCTCAGCATTTGCTTGAGGGTCCCGTTAAAGCACTCGCAGAGACCATTAGTCTGGGGATGGTAGGGTGAGCTCAGCAAGGGCTTAATATTGCACACCTTCTGGAACTGCTGGGTGAGCACAGCGGTAAACTGGGTTCCCTGGTCAGAGAGAATCTCCTTAGGGAACCCCACTCTAGTAAATATTTTAACCAGGGCATCAGCTACTGTCTCTGCTTCAATGTTGGGCATAGCTACTGCCGCTGGGTAACAGGTGGTGTAGTCCACCACGGTGAGAATATACTTCTTCCCGTATGGACTAGGCCTGGCCAAGGGACCCACAATGTCAACGGCTATGCGGTAAAAGGGCTCCCCAATAATAGGCATGGACATCGGTCTGGCCTTAGGGTGGTCCCCACACTTACCTACCCGTTGACATGTGTCACACGTTTTGCAGTACTATCGCACATCCTGGTTAAAATTGGGCCAGAAGAAATTCTGTGGAATTCTATGGGTTGTGCGATGGGTCCCTAGATGTCCTGCTAGTGGTACATCATGCCCGATTTGCAGAATCTCCAGCTGGTATTTCTTAGGTACCACCAGCTGTCATTTCTGCAAAGGGACTTTATTTCCCGGGGATGGCTTAGGGATCCTATACAGTCTATCCCCACCCATTCATAAAGCTCCCCATCTATTCCCCTTTCCTGGGTATCTGCCTTAGCCCTATACTTGTGTAAGGTTGGGTCCTCCTGGGTTTCCCTCCCGAATGCTTCTGGGGTATCCCAACCTAGGGAAGCCTGATCTAAGATACATGTCGGGGAAGATAGTCTTACCTGGGTATAAGCAGCAAGCGGGCCAGTTCCAACAGCACGGGTCTGGACATGGGTAGTCACTGGGTTGGCTTAAGCGGGGCCTATCAGGGCAAAAGCAGAAACGAGGGGGGCCAAATCATTCCCCAGTAGTACATCCACTGGCAAATCCTTCATCACCCCCACATTCACATGTCCCGAACCATCCCCCCAATCCAGGTGAACACAGGCAATGGGTAGCCAGAAAATGGTGCCTCCTGCTACCCTTACGGCTACAGTGTCCCTGGTGTGTTGGCTCTCTGGGATGAGGTTCTTCTGTAGTAGGGTCATGATGGCGCCAGTATCATGTAGGCCATTGGCTACCTTTCCATTAACCCAGATGGTCTGCCTGTGTTGCTGCCTGTTGTCCTGGTTAGCTGCTTGTACTGGATCAGCCTTGTGCAGGACACCCCAATGTTCTTCCTCCTCAACACAGTGAGCCGCAGGCATGGATGTGCGGGGATTCCCCCCTGCTGGCTTTCTCCATGATTTGGACTGCCTGGCTGGATTCAACGGACAGTCTGGCTTTTTGTGCCCTAGCTGTTTACACCCGAAACACCTGAGGGGTTGTGAGTAGTTCTGGGAGTTTAACCTGGGCTGCTGAGAATAAGTGGCCGCTGGAGGTGGTTCTGTAGGGCGGTACGACTGTGGTTGGTAGGCGCCAGCTGGAGGGAGTGCCGCTGATTGATAATCCACCTGAGCTGTTGTCTTGACCACAGGGTTATCCAGTTTGTGGGCGTCTGTGTATTCATCCACCAGGTGAGCTGCTTTAGGCAAGGTGAAAGGTTTTCAGCCCCGGACCCACTCTCTGATTTCTGGGGACAGCTTGTCAAAGTGCTCCAGCAGGAACAGCTGCAGCACCTCTTCCCCAGATACTGCTTGGCATCCAGGGACCCAGTGGGATGTCGTGCGGTGTAAGCGGCATGCCCACTCGGTATATGAGTCTCCAGTCTGCTTGCTCGTCTCTCGGAACCGCCTCCGGTATGCCTCTGGTGTGATGGCATTCCTGGCCAAAAGTGCTTCTTTTACCAGCCCATAGTTCATAATATCCTCATCTGGGATGGCCCTGAATGCTTCACTGGCCCGGCCGGACAATTTCACAGACAAAATGGTAACCCATTCCTCTGTGGGCACATGGTGTAGGGCACATTGCCGTTCAAAATCTGCAAGGTAGCCATCAATCTCCCCTTCTGCTTCATTGAAATTTTTAAAAGCAGCAAAATGTACCTTTCTCCTTTCAGTTGGTGCTGCTGTGACTCCTGCTGCTGCAGCACCTCTTTGCTGTAGCCTATTTGCCTCCACAGCGGCTATAACTCGGTCTATAACTCGGTCTATGATCTCTGTGGTAGGGTTATGGCATAATGTGCTAGTCTTATGTTAAAGCGGGGTTCCACCCAAATTTTGAATATTATCTCTATGCATTCTCTTCCTTGCCTAGATGCTGACATGCTGTGTAAAAAAATTTAAATCGCCGTAATTACCTTTTTTTTTGTAATCTTCTTAGCACTTCCTGGTTTTCCTCCCATGGGAGTAGGCGTGTTTCTAGCCTCTCCCAGACCTCCCACAGTCCCCTGGGAGCTAGTCTCAGGCTTCCCAGCATGCATTGTGCAACAGCTGCTGGAGGAATCCCCCCTCCCTCTTTCCTCACAGCAAGACCATAATAGTTGAGGCAGACAGCCACAATAGACAATAGAATACAGTCACACTCCAACCATCACAGCAAAGAGTCCACAACAGGATGAGACAGCACACATTATGTATACATATATACAGCATTGAGTCTGACTAGCACAGATCATATTGGGGTTTTCATTCACCCTGTGTCCCTATTAGTGACCCGTCACAGCACAGATTATTCTTTTGTATAAATCCTAATTAAGAACTGATTAATAAAATGATTTAAAATGGTGCTGTGTGTTGGCATGCTCCACTTTATTTACCGCTTAGAATTATCAAGTCAATCGAAAAAATTCTTAATTCATTTGTATGGGGGAAAGCCCGACATAAATCACCATGGCAAGTACTGAAGAACCCCACAGATCTAGGCGGCACTGCGCTCCCGGATTTTAATTACTATTATCTGGCAGCGTAGCTGTCACATTTTTATTATTTGGACAAATGCGATAAAGAAAGATATATGGCCCTGCTCTGTTCCCAACAGGCCCATCTTTACACCCACCCATTTCAAATTATTTTCAGGGACCCCACAGCCCCCGGGACATTGGGCAACCTTAAAGACCTGTTGTATACTCACTGCAAAATATGGGCAGTGGTGAGACGTAGTTTAGCTTTGCCATCCATGCATTCACACACGCCTTTATGGGATAACCCGGGTCTAAAGGAATTACTGACTCTACCAGGACGCAATATGTGGCTCACTCGAGGGGTGAGGACACTTTCAGATGTGTACCAAGACAACACTCTGAAATCCTTCCAACAGCTCAAAGATGACTTTGTCCTTCCCAATTCTATGCATTTTAGATACCTCCAGCTTCGTCATGCCTTGCAGACCCAGTTTCATGATGGCTCTCCCAATCTAGAACAACTAAATATCCTTCATATTATTGTAGGACAGGACTCCTCCAAGCTTATTTCAGTTTTTTATAATTCTCTGCTCCGTCCTGCAGCAGTGACTCTTGCCTATGGGTTAAAAAATCGGTGGGCTGGGGACGTGGGGGAGTTGGAGGATGACGAGTGGGAGGACGCGTTGGACAACTGTAAAGCGGTGTCTACTAGACTGGCGGACAGACTTACTCAGTTGTATATCTTGCACAGATCATACTTGACTCCCATAAGACTAGCTAGATTCAAACCTCAACATAACCCTCTTTGCCCCAGATGTGACAGCCCCTCTAGTTCCTTTTTCCACCAAATATGGGCGTGTCCAGCTATACAAGATTACTGGTCTCACGTGGTGCAGTTCATACATGACGAAATGGGATCTCCCCTTAGACTCTGCCCCAAACAATGCCTGCTGGGAATTTTCCCAGATCCTGACTCGGATAAATTCCATATCATTTTTCTTAAAGAGACATTGTTTATAGCTAGGCTGCTTATAGCAAGGAAATGGCTGAGGGTAGAAACGCCTACAATACAGGAATGGATCGCTGCTGTTAACATCGTCCTGCCTTATAAAAAAGAAATATACGCCCACAGAGGATGCCCATCCAAGTATGAGAAAATATGGAACTCCTGGCTAGGTAACTCAGCTACATGCAATTCCATAACCGATAACAATTCAAGAGTCTAAAAAATATACTTCATAGTATAATCTATTGACACAACGCACATAATGAAATCCCGAACGTATGATAAAGCTCGACAGAGGATACTTATTTATGTTATCTGTAATCAGATTGTGAAAATGTACAAACTGCATTGTTTACCCTGTTAATCATTACATTCTTGTACGTATGTCAATGTAATGTTTGCTAATTACATGTGTACTCTTTACAAAAATAAACAACGTCTTTTTGTAAAAAAAAAAAATGGTGCTGTGTGTTTATTTTTTGTCTTTTCTTATGCCTATTTAGAGGTCCAAGGGACCCACAAGGAAGTGGATGATTACCCTGGAAGTGCCTGCATTAAAAGCACATAATTATTCTTTGTATTATCAGAAGAAAATTGCAAAATTTTGGCAGCTCAAACTAAGCAAAAACATCTGCGCTCTTTTCTAATTGTGATATTATGTGTGGGGGGAGAAAAATCCCTGCCTACTGTCACACTGAGGGGGATTTGGAGGAGCGGAGGCATTGAAGATGTTACATGTTCTGCCATAACTACAGGTGGAACATGTAATATGTTGCAAAAGGTGAACTTTTCCTTTAAGAAGAGAAGGAGCATGGGATGCCTATTGTATGACTTGTAAGAAATATATGACCACTTGGAATCTTACCCTTTGGGTTTGGTTTACTAAAGGCAAATAGACTGTGCACTTTGCAAGTGCAGTGACTCCAGAGATTAGTAAATGACGTTCATCATTCAATCATGTGCAAGCAAATATCCATTTTTTTTCCTACATGTGATTAGCGGGTATTCTTTGCAAAGAGAAACTTCTCCTCATTTACTAAGCTCTGGAACAACTGTGCTTGCAAAGTGCACAGTCTTTTTGCCTTTAGTAAATCAAACCATTTGATTCTGTTTTCTCTTTTGTGTCATGTCTGTATCTTAGAGTACAGAGATTTACCAAGGGAAAATAAGGAGATAAATGTATTTTAATATTTATACTAAATAAACCCCATTGTGTACTTAAAAGTGTGGTATGCCTGTATGTAGTAAAAATATTAAAAGAAAAGCAAAATAAAAATGGAAGAGAGGAAGTCACAGGATAACGCCAGGTACTGTAGAAGTGGAATAGCAATGAAAACTATGTATTGCAAAACTGACATTTAAGTCAGGAACAGCTCTTATTTTCTGGGGTGAACTACTTTGGCCAAGCAGCTTAGTGTATCTTAACGACTTATTAAGTGTGTGTGATTTTTTAAGGTGCCAAAATATTTGTGATCCAACCACTTGTGTGATTAAGACACCCTGCCATATGACAATGTTAGGCTATCCTATGTCATCTTCCTTACTATTCTTCTTCATACTACTTTGAAAAATGCATTGTACATTCAGACCCCAAAAAGTATGAAACTTTTTTGCGAAATGGTTATAATGTTTACAAAGTGCAATAAACCGAGTAGCAAGTGACTGGTTGGATAACAGCACCTTCCTTCACAAAACACATTTAAATATATTATTGTACATGGATCTTTTTAACATTTTATCTTCTAAAAAATATTTTTTAAACGTATTATATAAAAGTGATTTTTGATCTTATAGGAATTACCACATTAAAATTATTAGGAAAAAATACCAACCTTAATTGTTCTAATCTACTCATCTTTTTAGCAAAATCTTACATCAGGGTATATTTTTATACATTGTAACATTACTCTTTTTTTCTGTTTTATAACAAGAACAATTATCCTACTTATTTTTGCTCCTTGGTGTGATTCTGTTGGAATCTAGTCTTATATTGTCTTCTTTTCTGACCTAATTTTCTAGCTGGAGATGCTTCTTTTTTCAAAATCCTCCCATGTGGTGCAATTATGTTTTATTTGTAAATATATTTCAGTAAGTATCCCTATTTTTAAAAAAGCAAGAAGGTGAGTGTTGGTATGCAAGATATTATTTATTGCCATAATTTTTCTTCGTAACCTAGTTTAAACTTTTGCTTCTTCCGTTAATCTGGTTTCTGAATCAAAACGTACATCACAAGTGTATATAACTGCAAAATTCAAGGATTATTATCACAAAAATAATTTAATTTCAATGACTGTGGTTAACATGCGTAACCATTATTTGAAGTCCTTTTTTTATATCATCTGTGTTTGCTTTTCTAATTTCACAAAATTTATAGGCAGAGTGAGCTATGCAAAAAATGTGCCAGTAATTGGGTTTGGATAAACTAGAATACTACAAGTGTTGCTTATAATAATCATCTTTTATTTTTTTTTGTTATTATTAAACTATTGCTACCACTGCTTAAACACCACTGACACTGGTATGTTTTCTTTTATCCCACCCTCTGACAATGTCACTTTGCTAAGTAAATTATTAATAAAACTGTATAAAATTAAAATGAGAATTCATGAATACTGACCTTAGATTTTATGAACTGCATATAGTGGTCAACTGAGTATTTATACCTTTTAAACATATTATTTTTTTAAATCTGTTAAATCTGTTTAAATACTTAAAAAAAATCAATAGTCAAGCCATGATAGGGCCTTCATTTCAACTCAATATCAGTGTAATTTATATTTTATACTGTTATTGATGATTAGGAATGATTAGGCATTAGTCCCCATCACATAGGGACTAAAGTATCCCTGACCCTTTATTAAAAACCAGCTGTCAGCCAAGAATCTGTCATTCATCAAGGAGTGACAACAGGAGTGGATCATCTCGACGACTGATGTGTTTTTTCTTTTGGTGGGCATTTTTCAAGTGTGGTTGGTGATGGATTAACATTGTGTGTGCTTTTTAAGGCTAAAAGTGTGTCATGTGTTTGTTTACTGTTTAAATTTTATGTGAATGAGTAGAGGTAGTATGTAAAAATACTATAACAGATTCTGATAAAGAATAACGCTTCTTGCTGTGGGATGTCACACAGAAAAAGCCCCTTTTTAGAAAGAAAAACAAGCTGGTAATTTACATTTACTTACCAGCTTCTTGTAAAAAAAAGGCACCCCTCCAAGGGCCCCTTAAATACATTTTAAACCATTATGGGGTTTGGTATGTAATTTGCGGTTAAGGGCCTGGTATGTATTTTGGAGGGTCCATATGCAATTTTTTTTTAAAAACCAGCTGGCAGGGAAATGCCATTTACTGGCAATTTAAATGGCATTTTTGTATTGTAAATGTTACTTTTGCCAGTATACATTCTACAGCTGCACCACTTCATGAACAGACTTAGAGCATCCACCAAGCATGTCTTTTAATGGCAAATTTTTAATGTTTTTGAAGCATTATTTGTAATACTTTTAATTTTTTTTTTTTTGCATCAGCATAAGAGAAAGACAGCCAGAAGAAAAGCTTTTCAGAAAACCTCAGTAATGACAGCCTGCATATTATTTTTATTGCAGGTTTCTATTATAGAAGAGTGAAGCTGTGGTAACTAGACATGTGCATTCGTTTTCGTCCAAATGCGTTTTCGTCCGAATGCATTTTCGTCCGAATTTCAAGTATTTTCATTATCGTTTTAACAAACGATAACGAAAGTGCAGAATCCGAAAAACGAAAGATCTGACATAAACAAATGCTTTATTTTCGTTTTCGTTGCTACAACAGTTCGATATAGATAGGAGATTCGACATGATGATGACAATAACAATCTGCGTCCATCAAACCTGTGGTCGAATGTGCCTAACCTTAACTCTATTAGTCCAAGATTATTCTACATAGAGAGAAAAGATTCGACATAGAGAGAAAAGATTCGACGTAGGGGAGAAAAATTCGACGTAGGGGAGAAAAGATAAATAAAAATAATGATGATGATGAATGTTATTGGCTGATTGTAACCAAAGAGGAGGAGCAGTAAAATAGCTAGAACTAAGTACACACCTACCACGTCGTACAGTTTAGCTGCTCCATCGAATCTTCTTTGAACATTTGACAGACCCCATAAGCCTTCAATGACAGATTCGACCTTAATTTGGATTTTCGGACGAATGCAATTTTTAACGAAAAATGAAATAAATAAAAACGAATTTCAGGAGTAACTAAATAAATGTATTTTTCGGACGAAAATGAAATACCGAAACAAAATATTTCAGTGTACACATGTCTAGTGGTAACTTTCTCACGAAAACATATGCTAATTTACCAATATGGCAAGTAATAATTTTACAGTAGTCTTAACATCTTTCATATCTACTGAAGACTGCTGTTAGATAGTATTTATAGCCATGAGGTTTGGCCTTGTCATAAAAGTAGCTGGCCGGGTGGCTGGACATTCTGGAGTCCTCTGCATTCCTACTTGCTTAGCAGATTATCAAAAAGGTTAGTTTCATGGCGGATTAGAAAGTAAACTGCAAGATCAGCGTATCTCTAAAGATATTAATGGGGAATTGTATATTATTTTCCAGTTCACTGAATTTCTCTCTTGAGGTTCTCTTTGAGATTGTTAAAGCTGTATAGGTTGGTGGATCTGTAAACTCAGTGATGTTATCACACTATTGATCTTAAGCCATTGTATCATTTGACAATCATCTGGAAAATACCATTACATTTATGTTTGGCTTCTGGTAGAAGCAAAACTATATTTAACACAATAATTAATATAGTTTAAATAATCGTCAAGTTTTATGCCCTTCACACATTTTAGTGAAAAGTCTCCACCAATATTTTATTCATCTTCAATAATTGTATAGTGGTTTGGGATTTTAAACATGTTTGAACTGTACTGCACTCATTAACTTTAAATCAACTGTATTTTCCCACATTAGTATATCAAGAGTTCATTTTTTTTACACTTATCTAGTTTTTAGATGCATATCTGTCTGCTTTTTGTCTTTTCACGGGTTTGTGTAAAATAATTTCGGTATCATTTAACCTATTTTCAATGAACTTTTTTTCAGATTTCTTATTTACTTTTTCAAGCTAGTGTGAAATATCTTACAACGATATGCAGAGAACAGATTAAAATTAAACCTTGTTAAATTGGTCTTTATAAAGATGCTTTGATTGAAAATTATGTTTGTTCTTATATTAACACCTGCATATGCCTTGGCAAACACAGCACTGCTCATTAGTTTATTACTAGAATCTAACTTACTATGGGAAATCAATTAACAAATACATAAGTGAAGAATATTCTATCAAGGGTAATTTCCTGCACAAAGCCTTTTGAAAACATTTTTTAAATAGAAATATTAGAATAACAGTAGAAATTAAAGGATGCCAAATAAAAATTCAAAAGTTGTAAATGAATCCAGAATAATATTAATAATATTAAAAAATGCCATAATATTAAGGCCCTAGTCACACGGCCTTAACACTGCTGTAAAAAATTACTTATCAGAAAAAAACGTTTTTGGGTAATGATCAGTAAATAGAATGCATAAAAATGTTCCCATTCTTTTTTCCATTACATACATGCATATGCATGTTCTCAGGTGCAAACTTTTGAATTCTGTTTTATGGATCTGAATGCAATGCATATTAACATGCACGTTTTTAAAGAAGCAATTATTTTAATGATGCTTAAAGTGAAACAATAAAAATGAAAAATTAATTTACATTTAGTGGCTGGGGGGCCTCTTTAGTCTGCCTGTAAAGTGGTGCATGTGTACTGTGTGTGCACTACAACAAGAAAATTGAAAAAAATTGCGTGGGGTCCCCCCATGCATACCAGGCCCTTTGGGTCTGATATAGATTGTAAGGGGAACCCCATACCAAATTTAAAATAAAACAGCATGGGGCCCCCCAAAATCCATACCAGACCCTTATACGAGCACGCAGCCTGGCAGGTCAGAAAAGGGGGGACAAGTGAGCGACCCCCCTCCTGAAACATACCAGGTCACATGCCCTCAACTTGGAGTTTAGGGCTTTAGGGCCCACCTTGTGCCCATGTTGATGGGGACAAGGGCCTCTTCCCAACAACCCTGGGCTGTGGTTGTGGGGGTCTGCAATCAAGGGGCTTATCGGAATCTGCAAGCCAGATCCCGCCCCCCATGTGAAAAGTGTCAAAAATAAATAAAGACAGAGGCAGTTTTTGACAATTCCCTTATTAAAAAAATAAAAAAACAATGTCCCCCAATGTAGATCCATCATCAATCATAATGCCTGCAACCACCGCCGGACCTGAAAAAAAAAAGCCCCACCTGCGATGAAGGCTAATCATCCAATGCCAGCTCCTCTGTCTGACAGCTCTTAAATAGGTAAGGGTGGGGCCACCGGATGATGTCACCTGGGGCACTGCCCCCTTGTGACATCACCAACTGGTGCATGCTGGGTTGGTGAAGTCACATGGGGCGGTGCCACCATGCAACATCACCAGGGGGTCCTGCCCCCTTACCTATTTAAGAACTGTCAGATGGAGGAGCAAGCATTCAAAAGTTAGCCTTCGTCATGGGTGGATCATTTTTTTTTTGTATTTTTGGGTCCAGTGGTGTGGCGGGCATCGAGATTGATAATGGATATTCATAGGGGGACATTGTTTTTTTATTTTTTATTTTCTTAGTAAAGGAATTGACAAAAACTGCCTCCTGTATTTATAAATTTTTGATACTTTTTTGGTGAATGAGGAGTACAATACCCCATATGAGTGCATGAGTACAGTACCCCATACTCATTCACATAGGGGGGTGGGATATGGGGGCCCCCTTGTTAAAAGGGAACTCCCGATTCTGATAAGTTTCTTCCTGCAGACCCCCACAACCACTGCCCTTGGATGTGGGGAAAAGGCCCTTGTCCCCATCAACATGGGGACAAGGTGCTTTGGGATGGGGGGCAAAGTTGAGGGCATGTGGCCTGGTATGGTTCGGGGGGGGCTGCTCGCTTGTCCTCCCCCTTTACTGGCCTGCCAGACTGCATGCTCTGATAAAGGTCTGGCATGGATTTTGGGAGGACCCCAACTTTTTTTTTACAATTTCTATTGCCGGTTAGTTCGGCAATGTTTCTTTTTTCATTCAACTCTCAGCGGGGAAGCCAACTGACAGCTGATGACTCATCAGTTGTTAGGGATGCAGCGTCCGGCTTCTCGGCCCTACATATTAACAAAATATTGACTGTATAGGGAGTGGCGCTGTGTTAGAAGTGTGACTGAAAATTAACAAAAAGTTCAAGTGCATAAATTAATTATTATTTAAAATTAAAAAAAATTTTTTGGTATGATCCAGAAATTTCTTACAGGAAATTCTGTTCTTATTTTAGTGAAAACACCTTAATAAGTGAAAAAATGCTACTATATGTGCAAAAAAATCGCAAATATTAAACAACACCATTAAATAACATAAATACATCTTCACATTAATAAATAAAAAGTGATAAGTGCCAGAAGCAGTGGTTGTCAAACAATAGTGCGTAAATGTGCAATAATCATACGCAATAATAAATCATTAATAGTGTGTCAAAATCGCAACTAAATATCAAAAAACCATATGTTGTTTAGTGCAAAAATGTTCATAACAATTGTGCAGGAAGTTCTTCTTTGGTGATAAAGTGCCGTGCTGTAACAACTGGTAATCCCCCCAATGTGGTTGCACTCACCGGAGCGCTCCACCCCTGCAGGGGTACGAGCATATACTGTTGGTCCTGTCATTTCAGTCCTGTGGATGCCAGTTTCCTTCCACACCTCCCAATCCCAAAGGCAGCTGTTTACACACAGGGAGGTGGGGACTTCCTGTCCCTTGATGTATTAAAGGTCCTCACTGGATATCCACTTAAGTATTAAAAATATTAAAAGAAAGGTATCCACATAGCGTGATTCTGTTTAAAATGTATTCATTTATTTAGAAAAAAAAACAGTCCAGTCAAAGTAGGCTGATATCACACTAGTGGTTTAAAAAGTATATAAGTGTTTCCAAATGGGAGAGAGATCTCACAGTCTCCTCTACTCTCCCCGTAATCCGGGGCCGCAGCGTCAGCGTGAACCGCCGCTTGCGTTCCACCGGTCGAATATCCGGAACCACGATCCGCGGAAATGACGTTGTGCGTGCCAAGATAGTCCCGCCTTACGCGTTTCGTCACACGGACGTCATCGGAGGCGCTGCCATCTTGGCACTCCCAACGTCCTTTATCGAGGGTGTAGCTATAGCTGCGGCCAATCAAATCCTGGCTTTCGAACCCACATGTCCAGCGGCCTGATCTAGTAATTAGTTGCTAGGTAGATCAGGCCTACAAAAAATTATGTAATGATGGGAATTCCTATAGGAGCATAGCCTAGCTCTATTACGCCCTCTACTGGTATACCCAAGCCAAATACTACAATAGCCGCAGCGATAACCTACACTAATAAATACACCACAGCATAGATGTTATACAAACTCATAAATATACAGTGATATTCCTATTGCAATAAAAGTGAATGTTTTAAACCATTTATAAAGACATCATGTGTTACAGTATTCCCAAGAGGTATGAGCTTAATAGAAATCTTATTTCATCTTGAATTCCAGGGAAAAAACTAATCAAACAATTAAGATCAAAATAAAAAATAATAAAAATAAAAATAAAAAATTTTGAAAAAATATTAAAAATATTAAAAACTTTTGAATTTAAGTTTTTATCATAAAAATAAGTTTTTGTTATAAAAAATGAGTTTTTATTATAAAAAATGGATAAGAAATATTTCTTGTGCTTAATGGAAACTCTGACCATACCCGTGTGTTAGAGAAAGGGTAGACAGAGATATCAAAGACAGAGAGTTTCATAGATGAGAGGCCTTAGATTCATTTATAAATGAGTGATCCTCAATTATTATTCTATACTCAGACTTCTGGGGATCCCTATGAGCAAAAGGTAGACTAGAATATGTGTGGAGTATATTTAATCACATTGAAAAATTGACTAAATATACGGGAAAGAATAATATTTATATTATTGTGTCAAATTAAAAATTATTACATTATTAAATATCAAATATTTGTATTATTGTGTTATATATTATTAAATCTACAAGGGATTAAGAATTATTAAAACATCAGATATACTGAAATAGGGAACTCAAAATCATGTGTGTATGTACATATTCCTATCTTATACATATGTGAAAATTATTTGTGGGATCTCTAATATATAAGCAAATCGTAAAAATCTACCTGAGCCTAAAAAGGTCTACAACTAGCACACTTTTAATGTCTTCGATTCCCTGGTGGTTTAATGGGCAATGATTGTGTTAAAAATTAGACAGGAAGCAATTGAGGTCTATATCCACATTCAACCCTCTTGGTACCAAACTGCCCAGGCGGTAAATCCATTTAGTTTCATTCTGGGATATTTTTATTTTCTTGTTACCACCCCTCCAGTAGTCTTTGATCAGATCAATGCCATAAAAAGTCAGTCCCGTGGGGTCCCTATTGTGAAATTCGTCGAAATGCCTCGAAAGATTGTGTTTTGGAAATCCTTTTTTGATATTATTGATATGTTCTCTGATCCTGACATAAAGCGGCCTGGTGGTCCTTCCCACATATTATAATCGGCAGGGACATTCGATCACATATGTGACGTGGGTACTGTCACAAGTGTATGCCCCGAGCGTGGCCAATTTATTTATGGACATGTGGGAAGCAGAACATATTTTTAAGAGATTACGCCCAGAGATAAAATTCTACCGTCGCTATATAGACGACGTGATCATTGTGTGGGAAGGCACGCCAGACTCCTTCCAGGAATTCCTGTGAATGATGAATCGGAACCAATATGGCATTTCCTTTAGTGGTAAATGCGATCCCCAAGAAATAGAGTATTTAGATTTACAAATTTTTAAAGAAAACAATGAGTTTCACACCAAAACATTTTTCAAAACAACTGATCGTAATGGGTATATCCCGACTTCCAGCTGCCATCATCTAAAAATGGAAGGAGAACATTCCGAAGGGTCAACTAATGCGAAGAAACTGCCATAGAATAGAAGATTATTATATACAAGCTGATAATCTGATTGAAAAATTCATTGATAAAGGGTACTGAAAGGAATCCCTAGTGAGGCAGAAGATGGAGATAGGTGACCTGGACCGTGACTCCCTACTGAGGAAGAAAGAAAAAGATAACAACCCCTCTGGGACAGACACGGCATTTATCACGGGATTTATTAACCAATATCGTTCAGTCGAACATATCATCAGGAAATACTGGCCGATTCTAAAATCTGACAGGACCCTGGCAGGGCTGCTATAAAAAAAAACAAGATTCATCTACAGAAAGGCCCCCAATTTGAGGAATCAACTGGTACATAATGTGATCGATCCACCTAAAACAATCAGACTTTTTCCCGAAATAAAAGGTTTTTTTAGATGCCAAAAATGCTTGCCATGTCGGGTAAGCAAAAAACAACCAAGGAAAAAATTATCGTTCAAATCCAGATCCGGCAAAGATTATCAGATTAGGAAATTGATCACTTGTGACAGTACCCACGTCACATATGTGATCGAATGCCCCTGCCGATTACAATATGTGGGAAGGACCACCAGGCCGCTTTATGTCAGGATCAGAGAACATATCAATAATATCAAAAAAGGATTTCCAAAACACAATCTTTCAAGGCATTTCGACGAATTTCACAATAGGGACCCCACGGGACTGATTTTTTATGGCTTTGATCTGATCAAAGACTACTGGAGGGGCGGTAACAAGAAAATAAAAATATCCCAGAATGAAACTAAATGGATTTACCGCCTGGGCAGTTTGGTACCAAGAGGGTTGAATGTGGATATAGACCTCAAAGTTTGGATTAATAGGCCCCATACAACAAGCAATCTTGGCACTGTATTCCTCCCCATCCGCCTATGTTTTTTCTGAAGGAATGTTTTCTAACAACTTCCAAATAACGAATGGAACAAGGCAGGGATGCCCCCTGTCACCATTAATTTTCGCATTAATTATGGAACCACTTGCAGAAAAAATCAGGAATAATATAGCAATCCAGGGAATCCCTTCTTCAGACCGTGAACATAAAATCTCACTTTTTGCAGACGACGTCATTTTGACTTTATCTGACCCATACAACTCATTAAAAGCAGCACATGAGACACTACAGGAATTTAGTAAAGTAGCCTACTACAAAGTGAACGCATCCAAATCTAACATTTTAGGAATAGCGATAGATAATAAAACTAAATTAAATATGCAAAAAGACTTCCCCTATCCCTGGGCTTCAGAGTCGATCACCTACCTAGGCATACAGCTAACATCTCCCTCCTCGAAACTTTTCCAACTCAATTACCAACCTTTGGTAAAAGCATTTCAAGAAGAAATATTAAGACTCCAAAAATTCTACCTATCTTGGAATGGTCGCCTAGCAGCATACAAGATGCTACTACTCCCAAAACGAATATACATATTCAGAACTCTCCCAATACCAATCCCAAACACCTTCCTTAAAGCCATGCAGAACCAAATGTTAAAGTTTATATGGGCAGGCAAAAGAGCTAGGTTCTCACTACAAATGCAAGAAAACCATAAACAAATAGGTGGTTTAGGGGTGCCGAACTTAAAAGATTACTATACAGCAACAATCTTAGACCAACTGAAACAATGGTTCGCCAACAAAGACATTAAACACTGGTCCCATCTAGAGCAGTCGTGGTTGTATCCTAGATCCCTACAGTCACTAATTCTTGCTCACAATATACAGCAAATCACACTTAAAAAGGATCATCCTACCATACAAGCTACAATTCAAGCATGGTCCCACCTAAAAAAGACATCCAACCCACAAACGGCTTTCACAGACGTACCCTTTCCTCTAGAAACCCTGAAATGGCTGATCCCAAACATATCCCTAGATCAATGGCTAAGTAACCAAACTGTACTTTTGAAGGATATTATACAGAATGAGAAACTTCTACCGTTCAAGGAAATTCAACACAAGCTTCATATACCTTCCTCAGAGTTTCTAACTTACCTACAGATAGACTCATGGTACAACAAATGGGGGGTTTCGAGTTCCCCCGTACCAACTCTGGTGTGGGGGTACTTGAACTCCTCCGACACTAAAACAAAGGGCATTTCCTTGATGTATACACTGATCAATACCAAAAGATCATTTACTAAACTTGCACCCCTGAGAAAATGGGAAAAAGATTTAGACCAGACTTTCACAGATAATCAATGGTTATCCGCATTCAAATGTAACCATAGATTTTCAAGATGCTCTAACTATGAGGAGCTGGCGGCAAAACTAATAGCTAGATGGTATTATACACCATATATGATGGCTAAATTTTCTAGAGAAAACACTAACTTATGTTGGAGGGGCTGCGACCAGGTTGGAACATTGACCCATATGCTATGGTCCTGCAAACATATTCGCAGCTTCTGGTCAGAAACCTTTAAATTAATAGCGAAAACAACAGGAGTAATTACTACCCCAACTCCCGAAAAGGCCATTCTAAGCATTAATATGTCAGAATACCCATTATCAGTGAGATCTATAGCGATGCACATACTTTTTGCGGCCGGGTCCTTATTGGTGTGTAAATGGAGATCAGATGAAATCCCCTCCATCAGAGAAATCATTACAAAAATTAACACAATATCCATTTATGAAAAAATCCTAGCTTACAGAGATGGATACGGAGCAAAATATCTCTCCAATTGGGAAATGTGGAATTCCTTGTACCAAAAATAAACATCAGTCTGTTCCCTGTAGACCAGGTGAAGGTCAAACCATTACCTGTATGCACCCTTCCCTTCCTTTTCCTTATCTCCATCTCCCCCTCCATCTACTCCCCCCCCCCTTTTTTCTTTGTTTTTGTATTCTTTTTTCTTGTTCTCTCTCTAATATTGGTTAATGGTGATATGTTTAATTCACCATAGTTAAGGTAAATCAAATGGAAATAATCCATTTTGAAATTTAATTTGTAACATAAGCAAAACCGATAAGTACTACCTGTCCCAGGCTATTGAAAAACTATATTTCATCTAAACTGAGAAATCAATACCATATTAACACTTGGTATAATTGATAAATGTACAGAGATATCTTCCTTGTTGGACAATGGTATACAGTCATAACATGTATGTATGCAAAGTATTAATAAAAAATAATATTTAAAAAAAGAAGTCTGAGTATAGAATAATAATTGAGGATCACTCATTTATAAACGAATCTAATCTATCATTTTTTATTTTGATCTTAATTGTTTGATTAGTTTTTTCCTGGAATTCAAGATGAAATAAGATTTCTATTAAGCTCGTACCTCTTGGGAATATTGTAACACATGAAGTCTTTATAAATGGTTTAAAACATTCACTTTTATTGCAATAGGAATATCACTGTATATTTATGAGTTTGTATAACATCTATGCTGTGGTGTATTTATAAGTGTAGGTTATCGCTGCGGCTATTGTAGTATTTGGCTTGGGTATACCAGTAGAGGGTGTAATAGAGCTAGGCTATGCTCCTATAGGAATTCCTATCATTACATTATTTTTTGTAGGCCTGATCTACCTAGCAACTAATTACTAGATCAGGCCGCTGGACGTGTGGGTTCGATAGCCAGGATTTGATTGGCCGCAGCTATAGCTACACACTCGATAAAGGACGTTGGGAGTGCCAAGATGGCAGCGCCTCCGATGACGTCCGTGTGACGAAACGCGTAAGGCGGGACTATCTTGGCACGCACAGCGTCATTTCCGCGGATCATGGTTCCGGATATTCGACCGGTGGAATGCAAGCGGCGGTTCACGCTGACGCTGCGGCCCCGGATTACGGGGAGAGTAGAGGAGACTGTGAGCTCTCTCTCCCATTTGGAAACACTTATATACTTTTTAAACCGCTAGTGTGATATCAGCCTACTTTGACTGGACTGTTTTTTATCTAAATAAATGAATACATTTTAAACAGAATCACGCTATGTGGATACCTTTCTTTTAATATTTTTAATACTTAAGTGGATATCCAGTGGGGACCTTTAATACATCAAGAGACAGGAAGTCCCCACCTCCCTGTGTGTAAAGAGCTGCCTTTGGGATTGGGACGCGTGGAAGGAAACTGGCATCCACAGGACTGGAGTGACAGGACCAACAGTATACGCTCGTACCCCTGCAGGGGTGGAGCGCTCCGGTGAGTGCAATCACATTGGGGGGACTACCAGTTGTTACAGCACGGCACTTTATCACCAAAGAAGAACTTTCTGCACAATTGTTATGAACATTTTTGCACTAAACAACATATGGTTTTTTGATATTTAGTTGTGATTTTGACACACTATTAATGATTTATTATTGCGTATGATTATTGCACATTTACGCACTATTGTTTGACAACCACTGCTTCTGGCACTTATCATTATATTTATTAATGTGAAGATGTATTTATGTTATTTAATGGTGTCGTTTAATATTTTGCGATTTTTTGCACATATAGTAGCATTTTTTCACTTATTAAGGTGTTTTCACTAAAATAAGAACAGAATTTTATGTAAGAAATTTCTGGATCATACCAAAAAAAATTTTTTAATTTTAAATAATAATTAATTTATGCACTTGAACTTTTTGTTAATTTTCAGTCACACTTCTAACACAGCGCCACTCCCTATACTTTGATTTGTATTTTTTTGGGGGATCACATAGGTGTCCCCTTTCACCTAGGGGGGCTGCAGGTGTAAGTTAGTCTGTAAGCGTGGATCCGTTGATATATTTAAAATATTGACTGTGCGCCAAGTGGCCGAATATCCTGCCGAGCGCACAGAAAATGTGGGTGTTCGGAGAACACCCGAATGGGCAATGTTCGAGCCTAACTTATGCTCAGCCCGAACTGTTTGCCCATTCCTACCTCTCAATAGTGGTCTCTTTCATTAACAAGTATACCAAAAAAAGCTTATAGCACATGTGGATTGTTGCTGGACTGTTCCTTCTGTTTGTCTTTTAACCACTTCAATACAGGGTATTTTTACCTCCTTCCTGCCCAGACCAATTTTCAGCTTTCACTGCTCTCACACTTTGAATGACAATTGCTCAGTCATGCTACACTGTATCTCATCTAAATTGTTTTAATTTTTTTCACAGAAAATGAGATTTCTTTTGGTGGTATTTGTTTCCCTTTCTTTTTATTAATTTCAAAGTTAAGAGATACAAAATTGTACAAAGAGTACGAAATTAAATACAATGTGAATACAGAATGTTAGGTACCTGATAGTTGAGTCCGACTGGTAGAAGGAGACCTCTCTTAAGCGCTGGTTCAGGAGCCACTGGAGTGGAAACAGTGGTCTCCTGAGCGCAGTGGGTAGGAGTGCCTGATGCGACTTCTTGCGACAGCCAACGCAGGAGCTGAGAAGACTTCCTCTGGGGTGACTGTATTGCGGATGCAGGCAAGCAGAAGCGGATCCGTTAGCAGGCAGGTGGAGGATATTGCAGCAGTAGAACCTGGAGCTGGAAGAACAGGTGGTGAGCAGCGTCACAGGACACAAGCACAGCAGAGTCAGACAGTCCGTGT
Source organism: Lithobates clamitans (assembly GCA_037952925.1). Lineage (NCBI taxonomy): Eukaryota > Metazoa > Chordata > Amphibia > Anura > Ranidae > Lithobates > Lithobates clamitans. The sequence goes on along the minus strand of JBBGZY010000268.1, from coordinate 8,108,713 downwards.
TGGCAGGAGATCAGGCAGGTATAAGGCAGAAGGGATGATCACAGAATAGTCAGGCAGGCAGGTAGTCGGCAACAGGTAACAAGATATCAGCAAGGTCAGGCAGGCCGGGTCGGGGTTGGAGATAGCAGAATAGTCAGACGGAGCCGGGTCAATGGTAATAATAACAACAGGCAGGATACAGGAACTCAGGTGCAGAGCTGCAGCCGAACAGCACCTGATGGGAGTAACTGACACCTTTTTAAAGAGACTTTGGCGCCAAACAGCGCTAGCGCGAACGGGCGCGTGCGCACCCACGAACGCGCGAACGGGCGCGCGCCAGCGCCCCCCAGTGGGGAATTCAGATGAACTGCTCTAGAAAAGCCTCTCGTGCACCTACGTGCACGCAAGTTAGTCCGATGACCCCGACATGTCCCTGACATTGCCCCCTCCCAACGGGCAGCCTCCGGATGCCCAGATAACTCCTCTTCTCAGGATGAGCAGCAAAATAAGCATGGATTAAACGTTTAGCGTGAATATTGCTATTAGGTTCCCATGAATTATTCTCTGGACCGTACCTTTTCCATTTGATCAAAAACTGTACCTGCCCCAATCTCTTTCTGCAATCGAGGATGGCCTCTACCTCATATTCCTCGTTTCCATGCACCAAGACCGGTTCGGGGACCCTAGTGCCTCTATTAGGGAAGGGATCGGTTACAGCAGGCTTCAATAATGACACATGGACTACAGGATGGATTTTAAGTGAGTCAGGTAAACACAGTTCATAAGACACTTTGTTAATCTTCTTTTTCACCGGAAAAGGCCCAATAAACATAGGAGCAAGTTTTTTGGAAGGACAAGTTAGTTTAATATTACTGGTAGACAGCCATACCTTATCACCAATCTGCAGATTTAGATCTCCTCTTCTCTTTTGATCGAAGATCCTGTTACTGTCTGCTTGTGCCTTGGATACCGCTTCCTGTAGCATCCGGTTGTTGTGACTGAGGAACTGTACTGTGTCCTGGACCGCTGGAACTGGGGATTCTGGAAGAAAGTCTGGTAAGAAAGATACATGAAAACCATAATTGGCAAAAAACGGGGACTGACCCGTGGCAGAATGGCTAGCATTATTATACGCACACTCCGCTAAAGGCAGTAAGGACACCCAATCGTCTTGCACAAATGAGGTAAAACACCTAATGTATTGCTCTAGCGTTTGATTTGTCCGTTCAGTTTGCCCATTAGTTTGGGGGTGATATGCTGAAGACAGGGCTAGTTCAATTTTCAGTATTTCACATAGGGCTTTCCAGAAGCGTGAAGTAAACTGCACCCCCCTATCGGACACTATATTTGCAGGAACTCCGTGCAGCCTGACGATCTCTTTTATGAACACACGGGCCATCTCTACAGCAGAAGGTGTCCCCTCTAGGGGCAGGAAGTGGGCCATCTTGGACAGACGATCGACGACCACAAAGATCGGCGAACATCCTTCTGAGCATGGTAATTCAACAATAAAGTTCATTGCTATCATACTCCAGGGCCTATCTGGTATGGGTAACGGCCTCAACAGTCCCCAAGCTCGGTTCCTGGAAGTTTTATTTTGAATGCAAACAGAACAAGAGCTGATGTACTTCCTGCAAAATTCTTTCATGTTGGGCCACCAGAACGTGCGTTGCACGAGTTCAAGGGTCTTACGAACCCCAAAATGTCCTGCAAGTGGGTGATCATGCAACAAAGTCAGCACTTTGACTCGGATATCTTCTGGCACGAATATTTGACTTCCTTTCCATAATAACCCATCTCGAGATGCTAAAGGGAGTCCCTGAAGACTTGAGGGTTCTGGTGATGCTTCTCTGATCAAGGACAGGATGTCCGTCTGAAGGAGTAAGAAACTGTTCGCTGGCAGAATGGTGTCCGGTACAGAAGGTTCTTTGGGATGATCAAACATGCGCGACAGCGCGTCTGGTTTTACATTCTTGGTTCCTGGCTGGTAAGTAATATGAAAACAGAAACGTGTGAAAAATAGGGCCCACCGGGCTTGTCGAGGTTTCAGTCTCTTAGCAGATCTTAAATATTCGAGGTTCTTGTGATCAGTATATATTAAAACCGGATGGACTGCACCCTCTAACAGATACCTCCACTCTTCTAGTGCTGCCTTGATGGCCAGTAATTCCCGGTCACCCACATCATAATTTCGCTCAGCCGGCGAAAGTTTCCTGGAGAAAAATCCCACAGGATGCATCAGATCCTTGTTACCCTGTCGCTGAGAGATGACTGCACCCACGGCCACTTCGGAAGCATCCACCTCCAGAATAAAAGGTAGGGATGGGTCAGGATGGCTGAGAATTGGAGCTGAAGTGAAACGTCTTTTCAATTCTTCAAAGGCCTCCTGAGCCTCTGAGCTCCAGTGAAAGCGACAGTTCTGCTTGGTTTGTTGCGTAATGGGTGAAATAATGGCAGAGAATCCTTTAATAAATTTTCTATAGAAATTTGCGAATCTGATGAAACGCTGCATGCCCTTCTTGTCCAGAGGAGCTGGCCAATCTAGCACAGCGGACACTTTTTGAGGATCCATTTTAATGCCGGTAGGAGAGATCAGTAGCCCCAAAAACTGGATGTCACTTTGTTCGAATTCGCATTTTTCTGCTTTGGCATACAGTCCGTGTAAACGAAGATGGCCCAGGACTTTGCGAACATGTTCCCGATGTTGATTAAGGGAATTAGAAAAAATTAAAATGTCATCCAAATAAACTATTACAAAGATGTCCAGGAAATCTCTGAATACATCATTGACCAGATGCTGAAATGTGGCAGGGGCATTGCATAGGCCGAAGGGCATGACCAAGTACTCATAGTGTCCAAAACGGGTCCGGAAAGCCGTCTTCCATTCATCCCCGGCCCGAATGCGGACCAGGTTGTAGGCCCCTCTTAGATCCAACTTAGTGAAAATAATGGCAGACCTCAACTTCTGAAATAATTCAGGTATCAGGGGCAACAGGTAGCGTTTTTTAACTGTGACCTTATTCAAGTCCCGATAGTCCACACATGGACGAAGAGTCTGATCCTTTTTGGAAACAAAGAATATTCCGGCCCCAGCCGGGGAGGTGGAAGATCGAATAAAGCCCTTTTCAAGGTTTTCATTAACATAAAGTTTAAGTGCCTCCTGTTCCTTTTCAGATAGTGGAAAGATGCGCCCGAAGGGAATCTCGGCCCCAGGAAGCAGCTCAATTGGGAAATCATAGGGGCAATGGGGTGGCAGGGAGTCTGCTCCCTTCTTGCTGAATACATCTGCAAATTCATGGTAAGCTTCTGGTATGGTTTGGAGCTGATCTGGATCCACATCCATGCAGAGTAAGGTGGCAGCCGGTTTGGAGGTTTCAGGTAAACAATGTCTCTGACAATAGGGTTACAAAAACTTGATTTCACCGGTAGTCCAATTAACGTGAGGATTATGGGCCTGAAGCCAGGGCATGCCCAAAATGATCGGGAACAGAGGAGAGGAGATGACGTCCAGAATCAGGATCTCCTTATGCTGAGATGAACAGGTGGCAGATAATGGAAGGGTTTCTTGAGAGACTTGTCCTGATTTTATGTGGGACCCATCGGCCAGAAAAACTGAAAGTCTGTGTGTTTTGTCTTTTAGGGGAAGATTTTGTTGAGCAGCAAAGGCAGAGTCAATAAAGCAGCTGCAAGCTCCAGAATCAATGATGACGTTGATCCGGATTGTTCTTCCCTGGAGCTGTAACGAGAGAGGGAGAGCAAGTTGAGTGGCATTGGCGGTTAATGCGGAAAGACTGGTCGGAGTAGAGGAAACACACTTACGGATCTTGACCGGACAGTTGTTCACATAGTGGCCTGTCCCACCACAGTAGAGGCAGAGGTTTAGCTGGCGTCTGCGTGCCCGCTTTTCCGGGGATAGAGTAGAACGCAGTAGTCCCAGCTGCATTGGTTCAGGAACATCAAGTGTAGAAGTGGCCGGGTTAGAGTGGGTAGAAGGTAGGTATCGGGAGGTAGGCATCGGAACTTTCGCAGTCATCCACATGGGGCGCGTTTGCTGGGAGGATCGTTCAGACCGACGTTCACGAAGGCGTCAGTCGATCTGAATTGTTAAGGCAATGAGTTCTTCAAGGGTATCTGGCATTCCTACCCATGCAAGCTCATCCTTGAGGCTTTCTGATAACCCCATGCAAAATTGATGGCGTAATGCTGCATTGTTCCATTGTGTGTCCGCGCTCCAGCGTCGAAAGTCCGTGACATAGTACCCGGCCGGTCTGCGGCCTTGCTGGAGCGCGAACAAAGCTGACTCAGCGGTGGCAGTCTGCTGAGGATCCTCATAAAACTGAGCCATGGTTTCAAAGAAAGAGGACAAGGACTGGATCTGCACCGAGGTAGTTTCAAGCAGGCGGTGAGCCCAGGTCTGCGGCTCTCCTTGCAGGAGGGATATCACAAATCCTACTTTAGTAGCCTCCAAAGAAAAAGTCCGTGGCTGTAAAGCAAAGTATAACTGACAGGCACTGCGGAAGGCCAGGAATTTTGTGCGGTCCCCAGAGAACCTCTCAGGGACGGGGACCCTCGGTTCGGGTGGAAGCATAACCACAGAAGGAGATACAGCAGCTTGTACTGGAGCTGCTGCTGAAGCAGGGGATGCGCCTCCTGGGCCACTAAGGTTCAGGACTTGACCTTCCAGTCTGGTATAACTATCTTGCAAAGTCTTTACGGCTTGTGTGAGTGCCGCTAAGTGTGTACAGATCTCCTTGATAGGAGAGGCCTCTCCTGCGGGCTCAGTCATGGCTGTTCGTACTGTTAGGTACCTGATAGTTGAGCCTGACTGGTAGAAGGAGACCTCTCTTAAGCGCTGGTTCAGGAGCCACTGGAGTGGAAACAGTGGTCTCCTGAGCACAGTGGGTAGGAGTGCCTGATGCGACTTCTTGCGACAGCCAACGCAGGAGCTGAGAAGACTTCCTCCGGGGTGACTGTATTGCGGATGCAGGCAAGCAGAAGCGGATCCGTTAGCAGGCAGGTGGAGGATATTGCAGCAGCATAACCTGGAGCTGGAAGAACAGGTGGTGAGCAGCGTCACAGGACACAAGCACAGCAGAGTCAGACAGTCTGTGTTGGCAGGAGATCAGGCAGGTATAAGGCAGAAGGGATGATCACAGAATAGTCAGGCAGGCAGGTAGTCGGCAACAGGTAACAAGATATCAGCAAGGTCAGGCAGGCCGGGTCGGGTTTGGAGATAGCAGAATAGTCAGACGGAGCCGGGTCAATGGTAATAATAACAACAGGCAGGATACAGGAACACAAGTGCAGAGCTGCAGCCGAACAGCACCTGATGGGAGTAACTGACACCTTTTTAAAGAGACTTTGGCGCCAAACAGCGCTAGCGCGAACGGGCGCGCGCACCCGCGAACGTGTGAACGCGCGAACGGGCGCACGCGGGAGCGCGCCAGCACCCCCCAGTGGGGAATTCAGCTGAACTGCTCTAGAAAAGCCACTCGTGCACCTACGTGCACGCAAGTTAGCCCGATGACCCCCGACATGTCCCTGACACAGAAAGTACAAAAAGAAAGTACAAAAATGTTAAGGGTGCATTACATCTATTTAGCTCACTATGAATCTATCAGATATGAACAGTGCAACCATTTAAGTTGCTGTAAATCTATCAGTCCATAATTGCCAATGTGAGTCAAAACTCTTTCTGGTACCCTGGTAGCAAGCATAGCTTCATACTTGTAGTACAGACGGACAATCTCAACTGCTTCTGGGAGGTTTGAGACTTTGTCTGATTTCCACCCCCTTGCTATAAGCAATCTAGCAGCCAAAAGGACATGTGTAACTATGGAGCGGCAAGGGGGGGGGGGATCTATCAATACCTAAATTTAGCATCGCCAGACTTGGTTTTGGTGATGTAAGGATACCTGTGATGTCAGAGATGCAGAGGAAGACATTCTTCCAGAAGCTGGTGAGATTTTTGCAGGTCCAGAGCATATGCAAGAGGGTCCAACATCTCCACATCCCCTTCAGCAAAGGAGGATGGGAGAAACTTGGATGTATGCACGGGGGTAAGATACCATCTCAATGCAATTTTTTGGGCCAATTCCCAAAGATTTATGCATTGTGAGGCCTTATATATGGATTTGAATGCAGATTGCCATTGCACCGAAGTATAGGAAATACCTAAGTCTGTTTCCCATTTTAAATATGGTGCGGATTTAATGTAAGCGAGTTTGTCCTGGAATAAGTTATAAAATATAGAAATTCCCTTAGGGATAGGTGGGAGAGAGATTTCATGGGACTGTAGAGATCTCAGCAGGTGGGAAATGTGAAGGTATATATAGTGATCTAGGGGTGAGAGGTCAAACTCTGTAGAGAGTTCCTCAAATGTTTTAACTCTCTTTGGCAGTGGATAAGGGTTACGTTTGGAATTAGGCTTTTTAAGATTGTGAGAGGCAGGGATATAATAGGAATATAATAGTTCCAGAAGTTGGAGAAGGTGGGATGTTCCTCAACACTCTCCAGGCCATCATGGAAGCTTGGATCATGGGTGGGAATTGTTGTAAAGGTTATGGCTTCCACATATCTGTCAATAAGAAGGAGCCAAGTTCCCCTCCAGGGCTGAGGGTTATTTCTATTTGAGACCAAAGAATACCAGAGTAAGGGGAAAACCAGCGTCTAAGTTGGGTAAGAAGAGATGAATGGTAATAGCCCCTAAGATCTGTGTTGCCCATCCCTCCCGCTATTCCATGTTTCGTAAGGAGTGCTCGGGAACACTGAGGGCGTTTAGATTTTTATAAGTATTGCTTTAGTATGTTTTGTATACCTTTCAAATGGTTGTTTTTTAGAGGGATAGGTAAGGTACAAAACAGGTACAAAATCTGAGGTAAGCTTAAAATTTTAAAAGAAGCTAGGCTCCCCAACCAAGTTAGTTCCACCTTGGCTAAGCGTTTGGTTTCCTGATATATTCTATTTATCAGGGGTATGTAGTTGACATCAGCTAGTTCATAGGGCTCTGCTGTCAACAAGAGCCCTAAGTATGAAATGGTGAAGTCAGCCCAAGAGTAGGGAAGTGAAGTTTGAAGTTTAGACTTAAGAGAGAGGTTTATATTCATACCCATAATTATTGATTTGCTATAATTAGCTTTATAGTATGAAATCTCACTAAATGTGGTCAGCATTGTGTGGGTTTTAGTTAAGGAGGTTTGACAAGTAAAAAGGCGCAATGCTCAGATACCTCAAAATGACAATATGTAGTCCAAAATAGTCTGATGGCGAATGTGGGGGAGAAATTAGGTAAGCCTGTCAGGGAAGCAAGTTCCAGTAAAACTAAGAGAAAGACAAGGAGAGGGGTGCCTCTGAGTATATATCAATAACAATTTATTATAAAAACAATATCCACTCACATGGAAGAAAATAAAGTTGAGTTCAGGCACATCTCTGGGTTGAAGAGGTGGAACTGCAGGTTGCAGTGAGTCAGCTTCAAGCTTGGAGGATGCAGCACATCAGACATCAGTCTGGATGATGTAGAACTGTAATGCCGCGTACACACGAGCGGACTTTACGGCAGACTTTGCCCGGCGGACTTTTCGACGTACTTTACGACGGACTTTCTGAATGAACAGACTTACTACACACAATCCACCAAAGTCCGTCGAATTCGTACGTGATGACGTACGACCGGACTAAAACAAGGAATTTTATAGCCAGTAGCCAATAGCTGCCCTAGCGTGGCTTTTTGTCCATCGAACTAGCATACAGACGGCGGACTTTTCGACCGGACTCGATTTCGATGGATTAATTTAAAACATGTTTCAAATCTAAGTCCGTCCAACTTTTGAGAAAACAAAGTCCGCTGGAGCCCACACACGATCGAATTGTCCGACCAAATCCCGTCCGACGGGCAAAGTCTGCCGTAAAGTCCGCTCGTGTGTATGCGGCATAAGTCACAGCAAGTCCTCTGGGTACTGGCCAGGTGCAGCACTTAAAAGCTCAGAGAGAGTGTGTGGTGGCTCTGTAGTAGACAATCCACTCAGTGGAGGTAGAATCCAGAAGGAATGCGGACAATGCAGCACCAGAGCCTGTATCAAGCTGTGCTGCAATTTTGTTTACCCGTCTGGCATCCGCGATGGTGGAAAGCGGCCGCGCAGTGAAAGTCCAAAACAAGGCTTGGAAGGCAAACAGTGCGGCACCTGGCAGTGATGTCATTAACATGCTAAGTGTTTCAGAGCCAGCATGCTATGGCTGTTGGGATAGCCACGCTCCTTTTTCATGCAAAGACCCCACCACTGACTTAGCTTGTGAGGTCAATGTTATGGTTAAATCAGCCCTTGAGAAATGGAGAAATCAGCAAAACAGAAGCCTAATTTTTTCTAAAAAGTTTTTTATCATATTCCATATTCTTACCATTTACCAAAAATCCATAAAAATTCTACATCTCCCCCTGGCCATTGTGGCTGCCATGGATAATGTGACCACCGGTTTTAGTCAATACATTGATCAATATTTGCAACCACTTGTTCAACAGCTAAAGTCCTACATCAAAGATGGTTCACATCTCTTGGAACTTTTTGAATCATATGAATGGGAATCATCCTATATGTGTCTCTCTCTAGATATCACTTCCCTATATACCTATATTCCTCACCCATTTGGCCTATAAGTATTGGAATCCTTTCTTGACCAAGACCCACTCAATAATCCCAGACAAGTTGCTTTTATTTTGGAGGCTACAAATTTTTGTCTTACGCTCAATTATTTTGATTTTGATGGCGAGTTCTACCTGCAGGTACAAGGAACTGCTATGGGTGCCAATTTTGCCCCATCATATTCAAATTTAGCTATGGGTTATTGGGAAAATAACTATATCTGGCAACATAACCCATTTTTCTCCAATATCGTTTTTTCGGGCTCTACATTGATGGCATAATGGTGATTTGGGACCTCATCATTCCTTTTGTGAACCATTGCAACCATCCATCACAATGCCTATGGTCTATCTTTTACCCATGTTTCGGATCCCACAAGCCTTGCTTTTCTAGATTTAGAACTAGGCCATGCAAGCAACACTATAATCACAAAAAACTATACTAAGCCAACGGCTGTAAATTTGTTCTTGCACCACAAAAGCTGTCACTACCCTAAATGGATAATAAATATACCTAAGGGACAGTTCTGTTGTTTATGACAGAATTGTACCCTTGATACCGAATACACTTTACAAAGTATCCCACTTAAAAAGAAATTTATGAACAAAGAATAACCTGAGGAACTAGTAGATAAAGCATGTGACTTCTACTCTAATAGAAAACATGCCAAAGCTGAAAAAGAACCGACAGACCATTCCATAAGATTTGTCACTACCTTTCACTTCCAATACAAAAGAAATGGAAAAATACTCAATAAGCATTGGAATATCCTACAACAAGACCCAATCTCAAAACCATCCTCCCACTGGTACCTAGAGTCACCTATCGTAAAGCCCCCAACCTCAAAAATAAAATTGCCCCCAGTAAACTAAAAAACATTCACACTACCCCAAATACCACTACTCTTATACCCCTAACAGGCATGTACCAATGCAAAAAAGCTTTGTGTAAAACCTGCTCTTTTGTCCAACATGGCAAAAAATATTTTTCTCAAAAGGAAAAACATATCCATTAGATCACTTTTATAACTGCTCATCTGATTTTGTGGCCTTGCATGCCCCTGCGGGTTGATCTATGTTGGCCGCACGATCTGCCCTCTAAAGCCTCTTACACACGATCATATTTTCCAACAGGAAATGTGTTATGACAGGCTGTTGTCGGAAAGTCTTACCGTTTGTATGCTCCATCGGACAATTGTTGACGGATTTTCCGTGGACAAATGTTGGATAGCAGGTTTTTAAATTTTCCACAGACAAATGTCTGTTGTCGGATTTTCCAAGCGTGTGTACACAAGTCCGTTGGACAAAAGTACAAACATGCATGCTCAGAAGCAAGGACGAGCCGCAAGCGGTCGGTCTTGTAAAACTAGCGTTCATAATGGAGATATCACATTCGTGACGCGGCAAATTATGAAATCCCAAAATGCAGTGCACATTCTCTTCTTCTTAATAATGGGATGATGATATTGACAGAGTTCTGCCAAACGTATTTCAAAAGGCTTTTTTTTTTCTAGTGATATCCAGAATAATAATGGATCAGGTTACCACAACACCATTATTATCTTGTAGTTTTTAAGCTCAAAGATACAACTATGTTGGTGTCCCTTGTTAATTGGACATTGTATTTTTGAAATGTACCTGCCTACTCACAAACAAACTGTCCTTTTTTAAGTAAAACACATAGCCAAATATTTTATAAAATATTTTTTTTTATTTAATAGGGAGCACAAGAAGGTCATATAAAAATCAAGAGGAAGGCAGTGCTGCAGAAACTGTTGGAATTGATGAAGCCTTTGAACCCTAGGACAGACCTCAATTATGTGAAGAGCAAAATTGGGAACCTGAGAAGTACATTTAATAGGGAGCACAATATGACTCTGGACCCAAGAGATCTGGAGCAGCAGCAGATGACATATATGTCCCCAGGCTGTGGTCTTACAACAGCCTGCGTTTTTTGCCAGACAAGACCGAACCCAGGCCATCGCTGTCAATGCTTCCTTCCACATCGGCTGAGGCCATTTTTTTTATTGTGCATTCTTAAACAAATTAAATAAACTAAATTATACATGTTATCTGCCCTACAAATCAAAATGAAATAATTTAAAGAAAAAGTGCATTCTCTACACACAAAAAAATTAAAGTATAACAACTCAAATCATAATTTCAAAAATAAACAAAAAAGAGAATCAGAAATTGTAGGGGTGAAAATCCCCAGGCCAGCAAGCTTGTTGGGGATGTTGGGGCTGGATTTGCCACGGTCCGCCATGCTACTGTGCTGGGTGGGGTTGCTGTGGTGTCTGTTGAGATGGTGGAGGTGTGTCATTCAAATCACAGATGTGTGTTTTAGATGAATTATGTCCCCTCTTCCCCTTGTTGAGGAGCTGCAGGATTAGTTCCTCGCTCATACTCCTCTGCTCCTGCTCCATATCTCGCAGCTTATTACCTGTCATACAGCCAAATGCCTCCTGTGCAACCGGGATGGCAGTTGTTGCATGCCTGAGGAAGGCAGCCATGGCCTCATCCAGGTTCCTGCTTTTCCTGGCCCTTTTAGTAGAAGGGCGCAGGGGAGGGATCTGCTACTCCGTCTGGCTGCTGGGCATGGGCTCCTCCCCTCCTGACAGAGACATTCCTGTGTAGGAAAATGGGACATATTTGTTGGTTTTTGGTGATCAATCACACACAATTTTGAGCTCATAACTGTTGCAAATAGAATATGGACAAATACCCACCCCAATATTTTTCATTCTTGTCCCAATCATTTTTGGCCACTACTGTCTATTGATATGGAAACACCAGACAAACCATAATGTGAGGCTTAACTCATAAATAATCTAGTCCCAATATAGTCCTTAATCTAAGCAGTATAGGACACTAACCACTGATGCCCCAATTTACAATTGTACCTTTGTTTTATGTCTCCTTTTGGCGATGTCGATCGTTCATCCTCCACTCCCAGATTGTTCCTACGGCCGTTATATCAACCGCGCATTATGGCTTTATATACACTGCCTATGCCTGAAACTTCGCTCTCAGTGCGTCATGACGCTCGGGCGTGTCCATCTCTCTTCTGCATATGACACACACGGCCAAACATTCTTGAGGGACAAAATGTCAGATCCTGCAAATTCTGGAAATTCTACGCAGCCCCGTGGTGGTGGAGCTTATAGGAGGCACAAAGCCACCCCCATGAGCAAGGGTGAGATGGTGGAGTTGGTGCACATCCTTGAGAAGCACGACTATGATTGCAAGCTGCGCAACTACGAAAGGCCCAACAGCCAAAAGGACCTCATTTTGGAGAAGGTCATCGCCATTTTGGAGGTCGAACTTTCAGTGCAACAAATGAAGGACCAAATCTGAAAGTTATGGTCTGATCTAAAGCACCAGGAGCAGGAGCAGATGGAGTCCATCCATCCACAATCAAAAAAAGTAAGCAATATTTGTATCTAAACAATATGTATATGTGTAAATTAGCTGTCTGTATATGTGCTTTCTCCAAGTAGGTTTTGAAAATTTGAGATAATGTTTTCTCTAATCTTTGTAAGATTTTTTTTAAAGATGAACTAAAATACAAAGCAGATATGAACATTTTTTTAATAATTTTTTGCACTTTTTTTGTTTTTTAACTATTTTTTACTCTTCTTTCAGGGAAGCACAAAAAAATTAGGCTACAGACAAGACACCAGAGGGGACAAAGGGTGGCCATCCTCACCCAGGCCCCAACGGGGGAGACAACAAGGACATCTTCCCTCCCAAATCATAAGTGACAACTTCAAACGCACTCATTTTGCCACCGACAGGGGTGATTCTAGGTGGGCCAAAGGCAATGGGCTTAGGGCGGAACTTAAGGGGTAAAGAACATTTTCTGGTTGATGCCTGGCTCATCAGTGCCCATTAATGCAGCCTTGCCAGTGTAGACATGGGTAGAGGAGAGGCCCCAGGGATCACACTCACACAGAGTCATGCCTGCTAGAATGATCCTCATATATCCCATAGGAGACAAGAGGGGTGGGGGGCAACTGCATGAGTTTTTCAATGTTGGCACTTGTCCAGTGTTTGTCCTCTGTAAAATGACATCACCTTCCCATTTCAATGCATTTTTCTATGATAAAAAACCCCAGTGCAGCATGGTGGAGTCCACTAGTCAGGAGCAAAGATGGTCCCAAGTGCAAGGTTGGTCAACTAATGCAGCAAAACGCATGCTAGAAACAGATGTGATTAGGGGTGGCTTTTAATGGATGATATATTGTTTCTTTTTAGAGGAGAGTGTGTTCAGCTTAACCAGGATGTTGCTTTTGTGGCATTGGATATGACACCTGAACCCAGCACAGACCTTCCACTTGTCGATGTAACATCCCCTGACGCAAGTCATACAGAGGGTCAAAGAGACCCAGAAGTGGAAGAAAACACACGTGAGCCTCTTGTTTGCACAAGTAAATATTCTTTGAATCTGGCTTCAAATGTGTATACATGTCAAGTGTTTAGATGTCCAAAACAAACACCCACTCCACACATTAGCAAAGTATGTAATGCCTTAACATTAGCATGGAGAAGCAAGAGGTTGAAGGAGCTGGTAGTGTTGCTAGGTACCCAAATTTTGTAGACCCAGGCACCAGGGCCAAGATTACAGAGTAGTTGCAGTGTGTACATTGCTAGTAGCATAGGTGCCTGAAGGGCAAGAAGGTTGCAAGCAACAATAGACTGGGTAGGTAAGTATTTCCCCAATTTGACTAGTAACTTGACCATAATTCACTATGTAGGGCCTCAGCCACTTGACCATCGCTCCTTTAATACTTTTTTCTCTTCTTACAAGGACACAAACTTCCAAGATGCAAAATTGGCCGTATGAGTGCAGATATGATGCAGGCTTTGATCTATCTAGAGCAAATAAAGAAGGCTGCCAGTGCTTTACAGAGAAGAATGCGTGATTATGTCGACATGCTTGCCAAATTTTTAGTTCATTTGGCCTGAAGTTTTCTTCCACTTGTTGGTTCCTGTTTGCAGTTTTAATTTAAAAATGTGATTTCAAATGTGCTTTTTACTTTTAATCCCTGGTTCACATTGATGCTACTTTGAAATCACTGTACTTCGCTTGAAGTCCCCCAATTTCTAAATAGCAAGGTCGGTGCTATTTCAGGTGCTACTTGATAGACAGTTGTGTGGCTTCATGCCCAGATGTCTATTGAAGTTGCACACGAAATTGGTAAAAGGAGTGCAGGAACTACTTTTTTTGGTGCGGCGCAACTAAATCGGTGTTGCACCAATTGGTACAGTGCCATTAGGCTGCGACTTGTCGTGCAATTTTATGCATCAAAACGCATGATAAATCGCTCAAATGTGAACCTAGGCCTTAGGGTCTGAGGTCAGTGTTTAGCCACATGACTTCTCTAGGTGCACCACCAGATCCTGTTTTCTTTATTTTCCGTAGTAGAAAAATGGCTGTGTGAATTACTGTGTGAATTACTAACCTCGAAAATGAAATCATCAACCATGCCAAAAACAAAAAATATAGAAAACATGACCTGGAAATGCATCTAAAGAAGTAGAGTTAGGAAACACTGCCCTAAGTAATGTTTTAATTGTAATCGTTCTGTGTTTTGAAGAATTGCAAAGACAAAAAATTGAAGATGCACACAAATTGGGCAAAAAAAATCTTATTTGCCACATATCCCATGCCTAAAATATGTGTCTTTCCCTACATCTAGTTTGCTAAAGCCACAAAACACACAGTGGGAGTTATTTCCGAGAAAGGCCAATCCACTTTGCACTACAAGTGCAATGCAAGTGCATTTGCCTTTTCGAAAATAACCCCCACTGTGTCAACATGTGCTAGCTCCCATCATGGGGTATCAATGGACGTGTTTCGTGGGAGCAACTCCTTCCTCTCACTTACTTTAGTTTTGAGGAAGGGTTTGCACCCCCAAAAGGCGTAAATTGATATCCCGTGATGGGAGATAGCACATGTTAACACACTGAGTGTTTTGGGGCTTTAGAAACGAACCTGTTTGTACCTACACACATTTTAGGCAGGGGATCGTAAGGGACATTCAACAGTTATGCCTCTACGTGTACGTGGCTTCAAATTTTGGCTTTAAGAGGGGTGAGATCACCTCATCTGAGGAAGGCAACATCAACACAGTCTTGGAATACTAATGTCTCATATGGCCTTCACTTTACCAAAGTCAAACTTTGTACGTTTCTGAGTTGGGGATGTGTATCTTATGTTTTCAAACATGCCTGTTTAGCCACAAAAAAGGCAAAATAATGGCAAACATTCATGTTATACACCAAGATGTTGGTTTGTTCAAAAACCTTAAAACGGACATGTGAATGTGCTTGGAGTAAAATGTTTTTTACTAAACAATGTGTGACTTCTTTTTTCAATGCTCAATACCAGTGTAATAGTTAAGTTGGTGTAGTTACAGTGACAATGTGCTCTAAAATGTGGCAAACTCAGACAATTTTATGGCCTCAAAGAAATTAATTAAAGGAGTTGAAAAGGCCAAACATTTTTAGAATTAATGCACTAGATACATTAACAACAATAACATTGTGTGTGCGTAGCAGACCCACAGCACAACATAATAGTTAGCTGAAGAAGAGATGGTCACCCCATGTAGCAAATAAGGTATGTTTGCACTATTGTAGAAAATGGGAAAGTTAAGGCCATTTGAGAACCTAGAAGACAGATAAGAAACACAAACAGTAGTTCAAATGAAATAGGAGTTTAGGATCAAATCAAAGATTTATTCATGATCAGCTACAGTTTGCTGCCAAGCCATCTCGGGCAGTTTGGGAGGGCAACCCAGCACGGCTAGTTTCAAGAGCCATCATTACGCCAGGATCAGCTGGGCCTGACACTGCAAGGTCAACCTCACTTTGCAGTGAGGCAAGGTAGCTGTTTGCATTCCTCCATAAATAATTGTGGAGGATGCAGCAGCACAATACCACATGGTTGATTTTATATTCAGCCAGCTTAATCGAGGTTAGAAACAACCTGAACTGACTGGATAGTACAGTACCTGACCGCGAGATTGTGCGAGCGTCGTGCCAACATCGGGGAAGAAGAGAAGAGGCGGTGAGACAGCGGCGGCGAGACAGCGGCGGCGAGACAGCGGCGACAAGACAGCGGCAGCAGACCGGGCCCCTCACTGGCAATAGAGCTGGAAGAAGATAGCGGCGGGGCCCGGGAGAAGAGAAGAGGCCGAACACCGGGAGAAGTCGGAAGGAGACCCCCCCGAAGTCGGAAGAAGACCCCGGAGCTGACTAATAAATTACTCTTAAAACCTGTGTACTGTGTTTTTTTTTATATTGACACTTTTCCCTAGGTGAATGGGTAGGGGTACCAAGTACCCCAAACTCATTCACACAGGGTGGGGGGCCGGGATCTGGGGGCCCCCTTATTAAAGGGGGCTCCCGGATTCCGATAAGCCCCCCGCCCGCAGACCCCGACAACCAACGGCCAGGGTTGTTGGGAAGAGGCCCTTGTCCTCATCAACATGGGGACAAGGTGCTTTGGGGTGGGGGGGCCCCGCAGGGCGCCCCCCTCCCCCAAGGCACCCACCCCCCCATGTTGAGGGCATGCGGCCTGGTACGGCTCAGGAGGGGGGGCGCTCGCTCGTCCCCACCCCCTTTTCTGGACGGCCGGGCTGCGTGCTCGGATAAGGGTCTGGTATGGATTGGGGGGGACCCCCACGCCAATTTTTCGGCATAGGTGGGGTTCCCCTTACAATCCATACCAGACCTAAGGGCCTGGTATGCTCCTGGGGGGGAACCCACGCCGGTTTTTTCATTTAAAATTTGGTGCAGTGTTCCCGCCTCAGGATTCATACCAGACAGCTGTCAGCGCTGCCTGTCACTCATCGTGGGAGGAAAACAAAGTTTTCCTTTCCCGATGAGTGAGCCATCTCGGCGCTGGCTCCTGCGACGGGGCTCGCAGGTGTCAAATCTCGCCGAGAAATGCGACGAGATTGACACAATATCGCGGTCACCTACTGTATGCCAAAAGCATTTTCCACAACCCTTCTGACATGAGAGAGCCTGTAATTGTAGATTCTCTGCTCTGGGGTGAGGTTCCTCATAGGAAAGGCCTTCATAAGATGTTCCCCCAGAGCAAAGGCCTCATCTGCCACAAACACTAAATGGAGGCCCTCGACATTGTCCTCAGCAGGTGGCAAATGTAAGGTGCCATTCTGGAGCCGATGGTAGAATTCTATCTGCACAACATCCAGGTACAGGAACTCGTAGTTGGCAAACACTACCGCTAGCATGACTATGCTGCAAAAGCCCTTATAGTTGAAATAATAGGAGCCCGAGTTGGGTGGTGGGACAATCCTGACATGCTTGCCATCAATCACCCCACCACAGTTGGGAAAATACCACTGATGGTGGAAATGGGCTGCAACATCCTGCCATTGGCGTGGGTTGGAAGGATACTGTGGAGTCAAAAAGAAAATTACTGCTTTTGCACATAACATTGCAAGCATATTTGACGCAAAGATTCCTGGCCAACATTAGTATAACATTTAAATGAGTCTTTAAAGACAAAAGTATATGGTCAACTTATCAGATTCCTCACCCCCTCTGGTGGCCCATTATAAAAATGTTATGGTGGGGGTATTGGGTAGATATTTTGGACAGGTAACCCATTTCACTTCCATGAGAGCTGAATACATAAATTATGTGTGATACTTTGGCCAGCCCCTCCTTACTAGACATGTGCACACTGAAATATTTCATTTTGGAATTTTATTTTCGTCTGAAAAATAAATTTATTTAGTTACTCCCGAAATTCGTTTTTATTTATTTCGTTTTTCATTAAAAATTGCATTCCTCCGAAAATCCAAATTGAGGTTGAATCTGTCATTGAAGGCTTATGGTGTCTGTTGAATGTTCAAAGAAGATTCGACGGAGCAGCTAAACTGTACGCCGTATAGTTTACCTGCTCCGTTGAATCTTCTTAGAACTTTCAACAGACACCATAAGCCAAACTACGTGTGCACTTAGTTCTAGCTATTTTACTGCTCCTCCTCTTTGGTTACAATCAGCCAATAACATTCATCATCATCATCATTATTTTTATTTATCTTTTCTCCCCTACGTCGAATCTTTCTCCCCTATGTCGAATCTTTTCTCCCCTACGTCGAATCTTTTCTCCCCTACGTCAAATCTTTCTCCCCTACATTGAATCTTTTCTCTCTATGTAGAATAATCTTGGACTAATAGAGTTAAAGTTAGGCACATTCGACCACAGGTTTGATGGACACAGATTGTTATTGTCATCATCATGTCGAATCTCCTATCTATATCGAACTGTTGTAGCAACGAAAATGAAAATAAAGCATTTGTTTATGTCGGATCTTTCGTTTTTCGGATTCTGCACTTTCATTATCGTTTGTTAAAACGATAACGAAAATACCTGACATTCGGAGGAAAATGCATTCGGACGAAAACGAATGCACATGTCTACTCCTTACACTATTGGCAGCCCACTGGAGAGGTAAGAAGTTTCATAATCCAAAAATATGGATACACACTGTCCAAATTGAAGCATATTTTGACATTCATAAATTACCTATCAAGATAATAGGAAACAAAAACTTTCAACAGTACAATTTGAAGGTATTCAGACAGGCCCTTGCACTACATGCTTTGGTGAATTCATCCAGAAATATGACCACAAAAAAGGTATAGTGTGTATGGGTTTTGCTAAGTCAGCAAATAGAGTATTGCTGTCTGTTGACTTAGCATTTGGAGGAGATTCAAAATGAGTTTGTGCCCCCAAAAAATGGTCTCTTACACTCTGCCTGAATTTGAGGACAACAATAACATTTGTACACATTTTAGGGGGTGTTTAGGGTAAGCACAAAAATGTAGCTAACAAAATCCATTGTTAAGTTACTAGGCTAGGTCTGTATGGGCCCAGGATAGGATGCTGTGGAGGTTAGTGAAGGAAAATATGCATGAAGGACAAAAAAGGAGGATTAAAAGCTTACAGCATGCATGAGGACAAAGAGGACATTCACAACATATTACAATAATGGCAATTATGGAATGAAGAAATTAATACAATACATTAGCAAACATTAAATACATAGAATGTGATGTTAAAGACTAAAACTTACCCAAATATAGTCCTTCTGCAGGAATTGGATGATGGCAGAACAGGTCTCTGGAATAATGAGTCCTAGAGCCTGGGGGGAGATCCCAGTTGTAAACTTCAGGTTCTGGAGACTTCTCCCCATCGCCAAGTACCGCAAAGTGGCTATCAGCCTTTGCTCGGGAGTAATGGCAAGCCACATGTATGTGTCCTGCTTTCTAATATAGTGGGTCAGCAATGCCAAGAGACGGTGAAAGCAGGGGTCCGTCATCCGGAGATAATTCCTGAAATCAGGAATATTCTCCTGGAGCTCCCGCAGCAAAGGCATATGAGAGAATTGGTCACGATTATGCAACCAATTCTTGGTCCATGAACTCCTCCTGTTCCTGGACTGGACTTGGGTTAAAGCAATAACTCTAAGCCCAATGATAGCACAATCTTTCTGATGAGAACGCCACATAGCTAATAGACGAACAGCCATTCAGAAATGAACTGACGAGCACGACCTGAAAATGAGAAACAAACTGACAAGCACAAACTGAAAAGCGAGAATCGACACTCACCAAACTTCTACTAACAAGAGATTAGCAAAAGGAGCCCAAAGGGTGGCGCAAGACAATTGGACTTCCTTTTTATCGGTTCATAGTAGGTCTAGTATGTCATTATGTTTGTGATTGTTGCAAGGCCGTCTTTAAGACAGGGCAAAAGGGGCAGCTGCCCTGGGCCCTGTCATTGTTGTGGGGCCCAAAGCAGCTGCCTCATACTTGCCAACTATGCCAGTTTAAATTCCCTTGTCTCTTGAAGTTTTAGTCCTGTGCTGTGTCCCGATATCTCAGTCTGAAGTGCTGCTATTAATGCTGCCCAGCTCTGCCCTATTGTTGTGTACAGGTGACTCACCTGCAGACCCTGTGTTTACATGTAAATAACCGTCAATCATATGTAAATATATATATATATATATAGCTATTGGGTGTGGGGACAGGAGATTATAGTGGTGCTAAGGTCAAGAGAATACAAAAGAGAAAAAAGAGGTTTTCTTTAAAAAGGCAAAAAGTTACAAAGTTTATTGGTAATAGTACATACATAAAAAAACACATAAGAATCGATTTACACTTAGAATAAATATGTATACTGCATGTGACCCGAAATGTTGTAGAGTAGGCCAGATGGAGGTGGCCGTCGAAGTGGGGGGCTCGATTTCCTACATGTTTCGCCAAGACATTGGCTTCCTCAGGGAACAAGAGCTCAAATATGTAAAAAGGGTCTGTATATGAGGGTACAGAAAACATCATGTGAGCAAAGTCATTTAACAATGCAGTAAATTAGTACATACTCAATAGAATCAGAAATGTGGCTAGATAGTCGAGCAACAAGGCAGCCCCACTGGTGCCGGTAACGCAAACATACCTGGAACGCCGACTCCCAAAGAGGGGGGCCGCGGAGGGCGTCACCACAGGGGAAAAAAACGGGCAGGCCGCGCCGTATATTGTACCTGCAGGGGGCACACAGTAAACCTGGCAGAGGAATGTATTGAAAATCTGTGAGTAGGTGTTATATTTGGCATATAAAGGGCTGAAAATGATGCAATTATGCATCACTTGCATGAGGCGAAAAAATATATGTCTATATCAGTTTAAAGAAGTATAAAAACTCACAATTTTCTTTAACCACTTGCCGACCGCCTACCGCATATATACTGCGGCAGAATGGCACGGGCAGGCAGAATCACGTACCCGTACGTGATCTGCCTCCCGCGGGCGGGGGGTCCGATCGGACCCCCCCCGGTGCCATCGGCGGTCGGCATTTGACTGGGAGCGTCGGGAGGCGAGGGGGAGACCATCCGATCGTGGCCCCCCCCTCGCGATCGCTCCCAGCCAATGGGAATCCTCCTCTGCCTGTGTGTCGTTTCACACAGGCAGAGGATGTGATGTCATCTCTCCTCGGTCTGGCAGTTTCCGTTCCAGCGCCGAGGAGAGAAGACAAGTGAGTGCACAACACACACACACAGTAGAACATGCCAGGCATACTTTACACCCCCGATCCCCCCCCCTGATCGCCCCCCGATCCCCCCCCAATCACCCCCCCCTGTCACAAACTGACATTAGCAGTATTTTTTTTTTTTTCTGATTACTGCATAGTGTCAGTTTGTGACAGTTACAGTGTTAGGTCAGTGAGTATTACCCCCCTTTAGGTCTAGGATACCCCCCTAACCCCCCCTAATAAAGTTTTAACCCCTTGATCACCCCCTGTCACCAGTGTTGCTAAGCGATCATTTTTCTGATCGCTGTATTAGTGTCGCTGGTGACGCTAGTTAGGAACGTAAATATTTAGGTTCGCCGTCAGTGTTTTATAGCGACAGGGACCCCCATATACTATCTAATAAATGTTTTAACCCCTTGATTGCCCCCTAGTTAACCCTTTCACCACTGATCACTGTATAACTGTTACGGGTGACGCTGGTTAGTTCGTTTATTTTTTATAGTGTCAGGGCACCCGCCGTTTATTACCGAATAAAGGTTTAGCCCCCTGATCGCCCGGCGGTGATATGCGTCGCCCCAGGCAGCGTCAGATTAGCGCCAGTACCGCTAACCCCCACGCACGCAGCATACGCCTCCCTTAGTGGTATAGTATCTGATCGGATCAATATCTGATCCGATCAAATCTATATTAGCATCCCCAGCAGTTTAGGGTTCCCGAAAACGCAGTGTTAGCGGGATCAGCCTAGATACCCGCTAGCACCTGCGTTTTGCCCCTCCGCCTGGCCCAGCCCACCCAAGTGCAGTATCGATCGATCACTGTCACTTACAAAACACTAAACGCATAACTGCAGCGTTCGCAGAGTCAGGCCTGATCCCTGTGATCGCTAACAGTTTTTTTGGTAGCGTTTTGGTGAACTGGCAAGCACCAGCCCCAGGCAGCGTCAGGTTAGCGCCAGTACCGCTAACACCCACGCACGCACCATACACCTCCCTTAGTGGTATAGTATCTGATCGGATCAATATCTGATCCGATCAGATCTATACCTGCGTTCCCAGCAGTTTAGGGTTCCCAAAAACGCAGTGTTAGCGGGATCAGCCCACATACCTGCTAGCACCTGCGTTTTGCCCCTCCGCCCGGCCCAGCCCAGCCCAGCCCAGCCCACCCAAGTGCAGTATCGATCGATCACTGTCACTTACAAAACACTAAACGCATAACTGCAGCGTTCGCAGAGTCAGGCCTGATCCCTGCGATCGCTAACAGTTTTTTTGGTAGCGTTTTGGTGAACTGGCAAGCACCAGCCCCAGGCAGCGTCAGATTAGCGCCAGTACCGCTAACACCCATGCACGCACCATACACCTCCCTTAGTGGTATAGTATCTGATCGGATCAATATCTGATCCGATTAGATCTATACTAGTGTCCCCAGCAGTTTAGGGTTCCCAAAAACGCAGTGTTAGCGGGATCAGCCCAGATACCTGCTAGCACCTGCGTTTTGCCCCTCCGCCCGGCCCAGCCCACCCCACCCAAGTGCAGTATCGATCGATCACTGTCACTTACAAAACACTAAACGCATAACTGCAGCGTTCTCAGAGTCAGGCCTGATCCCTGCGATCGCTAACAGTTTTTTTTGTAGTGTTTTGGTGAACTGGCAAGCGCCAGCGGCCTAGTACACCCCGGTCATAGTCAAACCAGCGCTGCAGTAACACTTGGTGACGTGGCGAGTCACATAAGTGCAGTTCAAGCTGGTGAGGTGGCAAGCACAAGTAGTGTCCCGCTGCCACCAAAAAGACAACCACAGGCCCGTCGTGCCCATAGTGCCCTTCCTGCTGCATTCGCCAATCCTAATTGGGAACCCACCGCTTCTGCAGCGCCCATACTTCCCCCATTCACATCCCCAACCAAATGCAGTCGGCTGCATGAGAGGCATTTTCTTTATGTCCTCCCGAGTACCCCTACCCAACGAACCCCCCAAAAAAGATGTTGTGTCTGCAGCAAGCGCGGATATAGGCGTGACACCCGCTATTATTGTCCCTCCTGTCCTGATAATCCTGGTCTTTGCATTGGTGAATGTTTTGAACGCTACCATGCACTAGTTGAGTATTAGCGTAGGGTACAGCATTGCACAGACTAGGCACACTTTCACAGGGTCTCCCGAGATGCCATCGCATTTTGAGAGACCCGAACCTGGAACCGGTTACAGTTATAAAAGTTAGTTACAAAAAAAAGTGTAAAAAAAAAACACAAACAAAAATATAAAATAAAAAAAAAAATAGTTGTCGTTTTATTGTTCTCTCTCTCTCTATTCTCTCTCTATTGTTCTACTCTTTTTTACTGTATTCTATTCTGCAATGTTTTATTGTTGTTATGTTTTATCATGTTTGCTTTTCAGGTATGCAATTTTTTATACCTTACCGTTTACTGTGCTTTATTGTTAACCATTTTTTTGTTTTCAGGTATGCCATTCACGACTTTGAGTGGTTATACCAGAATGATGCCTGCAGGTTTAGGTATCATCTTGGTATCATTCTTTTCAGCCAGCGGTCGGCTTTCATGTAAAAGCAATCCTAGTGGCTAATTTGCCTCTAGACTGCTTTTACAAGCAGTGGGAGGGAATGACCCCCCCCAACGTCTTCCGTGTTTTTCTCTGGCTCTCCTGTCTCAACAGGGAACCTGAAAATGCAGCCGGTGATTCAGCCAGCTGACCATAGAGCTGATCAGAGACCAGAGTGGCTCCAAACATCTCTATGACCTAAGAAACCGGAAGCTACGAGCATTTTATGACTTAGATTTCGCCGGATGTAAACAGCGCCATTGGGAAATTGGGAAAGCATTTTATCACACCGATCTTGGTGTGGTCAGATGCTTTGAGGGCAGAGGAGAAATCTAGGGTCTAATAGACCCCAATTTTTGCAAAAAAGAGTACCTGTCACTACCTATTGCTATCATAGGGGATATTTACATTCCCTGAGATAACAATAAAAATGATTTAAAAAAAAAAAAATGAAAGGAACAGTTTAAAAATAAGATAAAAAAATAATAATAATAAAGAAAAAAAAAAAAAAAAAAAGCACCCCTGTCCCCCCTGCTCTCGCGCTAAGGTGAACGCAAGCGTTGGTCTGGCGTCAAATGTAAACAGCAATTGCACCATGCATGTGAGGTATCGCCGCGAAGGTCAGATCGAGGGCAGTAAGTTTAGCAGTAGACCTCCTCTGTAAATCTAAAGTGGTAACCTGTAAAGGCTTTTAAAGGCTTTTAAAAATGTATTTAGTTTGTCGCCACTGCACGTTTGTGCGCAATTTTAAAGCATGTCATGTTTGGTATCCATGTACTCGGCCTAAGATCATCTTTTTTATTTCATCAAACATTTGGGCAATATAGTGTGTTTTAGTGCATTAAAATGTAAAAAAGTGTGTTTTTTCCCCAAAAAATGTGTTTGAAAAATCGCTGCGCAAATACTGTGTGAAAAAAAAAATTGAAACACCCACCATTTTAATCTGTAGGGCATTTGCTTTAAAAAAAATATATAATGTTTGGGGGTTCAAAGTAATTTTCTTGCAAAAAAAAATTATTTTTTTATGTAAACAATAAGTGTCAGAAAGGGCTTTGTCTTCAAGTGGTTAGAAGAGTGGGTGATGTGTGACATAAGCTTCTAGATGTTGTGCATAAAATGCCAGGACAGTTCAAAACCCCCCCAAATGACCCCATTTTGGAAAGTAGACACCCCAAGCTATTTGCTGAGAGGCATGTTGAGTCCATGGAATAATTTATATTGTGACACAAGTTGCGGGAAAGAGACAATTTTTTATTTTTTTTATTTTTTTTTGCGCAAAGTTGTCACTAAATGATATATTGCTCAAACATGCCATGGGAATATGTGAAATTACACCCCAAAATACATTCTGTTGCTTCTCCTGAGTACGGGGATACCACATGTGTGGGACTTTTTGGGAGCCTAGCCGCGTACGGGGCCCCGAAAACCAAGCACCGCCTTCAGGCTTTCTAAGGCCGTAAATTTTTGATTTCACTCTTCACTGCCTATCACAGTTTCGGAGGCCATGGAATGCCCAGGTGGCACAAAACCCCCCCAAATGACCCCATTTTGGAAAGTAGACACCCCAAGCTATTTGATGAGAGGTATAGTGAGTATTTTGCAGACCTCACTTTTTGTCACAAAGTTTTGAAAATTGAAAAAAGAAAAAAAAAAAATTTTTTTCTCCTCTTTCTTTATTTTCAAAAACAAATGAGAGCTGCAAAATACTCACCATGCCTCTCAGCAAATAGCTTGGGGTGTCTACTTTCCAAAATGGGGTCATTTGGGGGGGGTTTGTGCCACCTGGGCATTCCATGGCCTCCGAAACTGTGATAGGCAGTGAGGAGTAAAATCAAAAATGTACGCCCTTAGAAATCCTGAAGGCGGTGCTTGGTTTTCGGGGTCCCGTACGCGGCTAGGCTCCCAAAAAGTCCCACACATGTGGTATCCCCGTACTCAGGAGAAGCAACAGAATGTATTTTGGGGTGTAATTTCACATATTCCCATGGCATGTTTGAGCAATATATCATTTAGTGACAACTTTGTGCAAAAAAAAAAAAAAAAAAAAAAATTTGTCACTTTCCCGCAACTTGTGTCAAAATATAAAACATTCCATGGACTCAACATGCCTCAAAGCAAATAGCTTGGGGTGTCTACTTTCCAAAATGGGGTCATTTGGGGGGGTTTTATGTCATCTGGGCATTTTATGGCCTTCAAAACTGTGATAGGTAGTGAGGAGTAAAATCAAAAATGTACGCCCTTAGAAATCCTGAAGGCGGTGCTTGGTTTTCGGGGCCCCGTACGCGGCTAGGCTCCCAAAAAGTCCCACACATGTGGTATCCCCGTACTCAGGAGAAGCAGCTAAATGTATTTTGGGGTGCAATTCCACATATGCCCATGGCCTGTGTGAGCAATATATCATTTAGTGACAACTTTTTGTAATTTTTTTTTTTTTTTTTGTCATTATTCAATCACTTGGGACAAAAAAAATGAATATTCAATGGGCTCAACATGCCTCTCAGCAAATTCCTTGGGGTGTCTACTTTCCAAAATGGGGTCATTTGTGGGGGTTTTGTACTGCCCTGCCATTTTAGCACCTCAAGAAACGACATAGGCAGTCATAAATTAAAGGCTGTGTAAATTCCAGAAAATGTACCCTAGTTTGTAGACGCTATAACTTTTGCGCAAACCAATAAATATACACTTATTGACATTTTTTTTACCAAAGACATGTGGCCGAATACATTTTGGCCTAAATGTATGACTAAAATTGAGTTTATTGGATTTTTTTTAGAACAAAAAGTAGAAAATATCATTTTTTTTCAAAATTTTTGGTCTTTTTCCGTGTATAGCGCAAAAAATAAAAACGGCAGAGGTGATCAAATACCATCAAAAGAAAGCTCTATTTGTGGGAAGAAAAGGACGCAAATTTCGTTTGGGTACAGCATTGCATGACCGCGCAATTAGCAGTTAAAGCGACGCAGTGCCGAATTGTAAAAAGTGCTCTGGTCAGGAAGGGGGTAAAACCTTCCGGGCTGAAGTGGTTAAAAACAGTGAATTGCAGTGGACATAGGGTGCCTATAGATGGATACACACACACAGCAAAGCAATCAACGGAATCAGCAACCAATTAGGAAAAAGGACCTAGGTGGAAAAATGAATTGCTATTAAGATGGAATTTAATGATCATTATAAACTAAGCAGGGAGAAGAGTCAACAACGGGGAACTTACATTGGTAAGGTACCCTGCCAGATAGAAGTCTCAAATTGATGCAGTCAAATGCATAAGATGTATTAGAAAGGCAACAATTGCAATGTATCCTAAGAAAAGATGGATATAAAGGGGAAAGTTAGGACGGCGCAGACTATATTAAGAGGAGTGATGGGACTGCTAGGGAGACAGGAGACAGATTTACCTGGTAAGCCATAAAGCAGAGGATGTGGCTTTAAGGAAATCGATGTGGATGATTACCCAGGGAATAGATGGTAAGTCCAAAATAGCTCCTATAGGAAATAGTTGAAGGCTCAGTAAGTGGTGAGATGGGGACAAATTTATGCTAGATGTCAGGGAGAAAAAGGGAATACCTTGTTGCTGTGTGTAGAGTGTATATAGGCACGTCCGTCATCCAGCACAAGGGCTAGGGGACTGGCCAGTTACTATATGTACCCCCCACATCTGATCAGATAATGATCAGGTGTGCGGACGCAAATGAAGGGCGCCTGCTCCTGCGCACAAGGCGATGCCACGGAACAACAAGTTCCGACATGCACCGCGTGCGCATGCTCAGAACAGGCGGGTCGCTTGGCGAATAAGAGGACGGGACGCCAAGGAATGGAAGGTACCAAGGCGTCACCACCTCCCATCAGCCGGTGGAAAAGAGGGGACCAGAGACTCTGAGTGTGACGTGGGCACCCAGGGCAGATGAAAATGGTCTGCCCCGGGCGTCCGTACAGGCACGGACAGTGCTGACAATGCACCTCCCGAGGGGGGAAGCCCGCAACACGCCTCCCCACCAGGAAGTGGGGGGGCCAGGAAGAGGGTGCGATCCGGCGGTAGGGCATACCGAGTGCAAGACTGGAAGTGGGCAGAGACACAGGGTGGGGGGGGCATAGCCTCCACTAGCCAAGCCGTCCACAGGGGTCCATGGGGACAGCGAGAGATACCTGTGTGTCAGCACACAATATCACGCCACTAAATGTGCAACAGGCATAGAGGACCACAGAGTCCTAGTTGTACAAAGGGAAATGTAAAAACAGAAAAGAACAATTCTTGTATGACACAGACTGAAAACAAAAAAAAACAAAAAAACATAAGGGTCAAAAAGGTATGTTGATACAGATATCAATATCAAAACTTCACATATCAATGAGTACAATTAAAAGTTGAAAATTACACAAAAACACAAATATGAAAATAGAAATGTTAATATGGGAGGAAATGCAATAGTGGCAAATGACGGAGGTCATGATGGTAAAGAGTGCCATAAGGGAACTGAAAAGGGGGACCGCAAGTGGAGCCATGGCAGAAATCCGGAAGAGTTGAAGTGGAAGAAAGTAAAAAGGAAAGAAAAGAATAGAGAGAAGTGGGGATAGGGAGGGGTGAAGGAGACGAAAGAGCACTATAAGCGACGCGGACTGAAAAGTGGGCATAAAAGATAGAAATGCGCAATGTATTTCAAGAAATGGCTGATAAAAGTATAAGTATTATAGAAAGGGTTTTCTATAAGTATCAGTTCAGTTCATTTGGGCACACCCCCTTCACTTGCCCCTACTTTTTGTTTTTACAAATGATTTTTTGCCTAGTACCATCATTTATTATCAAATTCTAATGTACATATATGTATAATGTGTCATTTATGGTATGAGACCTGCTCCAGATGAAATTCTACTTTTTAAATAATGTTTTTCGCATTAATTACTTACTTATTAATAGCCAATTCCTCTTTACTCATTAATTATGGTATGTTGAATTTTTAGTTTGTTTTTCCGTCCACTGCTGTAATTACGTATTGCCATTTCCACCAATCAGTTCCCTTGTTGCATATATTTTCTCTAACTCCGCCCCTTGTCTCATTATATAAATACTGCAATTGGACTCTTCACTGGTATGCTTGAAAAAGGACTGCGGCTATCCCAACATCCATAGCACGCTGGCCCTGAAATGCGTTGCATGTTAGTGACATCACTGCCCAGCGCCACACTGTTTTCCTTCCAAGCCTTGTTCTGGACTTTCACCCCACGGCTGCTTTCCACCATCGCAGATGCCAGATGGGTAAACTAAGCTGCAGCACGGCTTGATAAAGGCTCTGAGGCTGCATTGTCCCCATTCCTTCCGCATTCTACCTCCACTGAGTGGACTGTCTGTTACCGAGCCACCACACACTCTCTCTGAGCTTTTGAGTGCTGTACCTGGCCAGTACCTAGAGGACATCTTGTGACTTGCAGTTCTACACCATCCAGACTGATGTCTGATGTGCTGCATCCTCCAAGCTTGAAGTGGACTCACTGCAACCTGTAGTCCTACCTCGTCAGCCCAGAGATGTGCCCAAACTCCTCTTTACTTTCTTCCATGTGAGTGGATATTGTTTTTATAATAAATTGTTATTAGTTAAGGAGGAAATAGGGTTGGTTAAGCATTAAATAATATCTATATATTTAAGAGCTGGGTGACATGAGACCAATATTAGGTACCACATCCCATTTTAACAGTAAAAAAGAAGGAAAGGGCAAGCGGGACTTTTAAGGTACCAAAGATTGAATCAAACAACCAAATTATAAAAAAATATAAATTGTATTTAAACAATTCATTAAAATTTCAATAAACATTTACAAGGATCTCGTATTGATTCTTTTGACATATACAACCACTTCTTACTCTACATGTTTCGTACCTGTCCACTGGGCTGCCAATAGTGTAAGTAAGGAGGGGCTGGCCAAAGTATCACACATTATTTATGCAAACAGCTCTCATGGAAGTGGAGAGGGTTACCTGTCCAAAACATCTATCCATTACCTCCCCCCACCATAACATTTTTAGAATGGGACACCAGAGGGGGAGAGAAATCAGATTAGTTGACTTTACACTTTTGTCTTAAATACTCATTTGAGTTTTATACTTATGTTGGCCACGCATGTTTGTGTTAAATCTGCTTGCAATGTTATGTACAGACATAGTAATTTATTTTTCCTTTTTTTTAATCCAAAGTTTCCTTCCAACCCACAGCAATGGCAGAACGTTGCAGCCCAGTTCCATCATCAGTGGAATTTTCCCAACTATTGATGGAAAACATGTCCGGATTGTCCCACCACCCAATTCTGGCTCATATTATTTAAATTATAAGGGTTTTTGTAGCATAGTCCTGCTAGCTGTAGTGTCTGCCACATATGAGTTCTTGTTTCTTGATGTTGGGAAGAATGGCCACAACTTTGATGGAGGAGACATTATGCAGAGTTCTACAAGTGGCTCCAAAATGGCACCTTAAACTTGCCATCTGCTGAGGATAATGTTGAGGACCTCAATTTTGTTTTTGTTGCAGATGAGGCCTTTGCTCTGGGGAAACATCTTATGATGCTGTTTCCTATGAGGAACCTCCCCCCAGAGCAGAGAATGTTTAATTACAGGCTCTTTTCATGCCAGAAGGGTGATTGAAAATGCCTTTGGCATCCTCTCTAGTCGGTTCAGGCTGTTTTTAGTGGCAGGCCCAGCTGAAGAGGCTGCAACTCGGCCATCTGTGGACATGATGATGGCTCTAGAACAGTGTTTCTCAACTCCAGTCCTCAAGGCGCACCAACAGGTCATGTTTTCAGGATTTCCCTCAGATGAAACGGCTGTGGTAATTACTAAGGCAGTGAAACTGATCAAATCACCTGTGCAAAATAGTGGTAATCCTGAAAACATGACCTGTTGGTGCACCTTGAGGACTGGAGTTGAGAAACACTGCTCTAGAAACTGGCTGTGCTGGATTGCCCTCCCAAAATGCCAGAGATATACGTCAAAAATACCTTGATTATTTTGTGGGTAGAGGGGTAGTGTCTTGGCATCAAATTGGAGCTGATCCTGAATATTATTTTTTTTAGATCATGAACTCATATTTCATTTGAACTACTGTTGTCTGTGTTTCTTATCTGTATAATATGTTCTCAAATGGCCTTTGCTACATGAGGTGACAATCTCTTCATCAGCTAACTATTATGGTGTGCTATGGGTCTGCTACACATACACAATGGGGGCTATTTACAAAAGGCAAATCCACTTTTCACTGCAAGTGCAGTCACTCTAAATCTAAGGGGTAGATCTGAAATGAGTGGAAGCTCTGTTGATTTTTATCATCCAATCATGTACAAGCTAAAATGCTGTTTTTTATTTTCCTTGCATGCCCCCCTCGGATCTGCAGCGACTTTACTTCCAAGTGCACTTTCAGTGCACTTTCAAGTGCACTTGCAGTGCAAAGTGGATTTTCCTTTAGTAAATTAACCCCAATCTTTTTGTTCTTAATGGATCTAATGCATGAATTTAAAAAACATTATGGCTTTTCAACTCCTATAATTTTTTGTAAGCCAAAAATTTTCCAGAGTTGGCCACATTTAAGAGCACATTGTCACTGTAACTACAACAACTTAACAAATACACTGGTATTAAGTATTGAAATAATAAGCCACACATTGTTTATGAAAAAACATTTTACTGAAAGCACATTCACATGTGTGTTTTAAGGTTTTAAAACAAACCAACATCTTGGTGTATGCCATTATTTTGCATTTTTTATGGCTAAACAGGCATGTTTGAAAACATAGAATACACATCCCCAACTCAGGAACTTACAAAGTTTGATTTTGGTAAAGTGAAGGCCAAATAAAACATTAGTATCCCAAGAGTGTGTGGATGTTGCCTTCCTCAGATAGGGTGATCTCACCCCTCTCAAAGGCAAAATTTGAAGCCACGTACACGTAGAAGCCGCATTATTAAATGTCCCTTATGATCCCCTGCCAAAAATGTGTGTAGTTCCAAACATGTTATTTTAGAAACCCCCAAAACACACAGTGTGTCAACGTGTGCTATCTTCCATCACGGGGTATCAATGGATGTGTTTGGGGGTGCAACCCCTTCTTCATAACTAAAGTAGGTAAGAGGAAGAGGTTGCACCCCGAAAGACGTCCATTGATACCCCATGATGAGAGCTTGCACATGTTGACATAAGGTGTTTTTGCGGCTTTAGCAAACTAGATGTAGGGAAAGACACACATTTTAGGCATGGGATCATGAGGGAAATAAGAATGTTAAGGCACAATTTGTGGGCAGTTACAAATTTTGGCTTTGCTATTCTTAAAAACACAGAAAGATTACAATTCACATTACTTAGTCTAAGGGTCAGCTGGTCAGTGGTCAAGTGCGCCCTCAATCACTTCCTTTGCTCGAGCTGGACTTGGACATCAAGAAGATCTTTCAATCGATTGGGTAATCAAGACACCATACACCGTGATGGGTTATCAAGAGTACAACTGTATTTTTCACATATATTGGTTTTTATATCAATCATTGATAATACAACATATGGGGGTTGACATCAAGGAAAGGGGAGGGCTACATAGTTTGTCCTATCAGGTGAAGGCACATATGTTTCATAGAAAGGTTACTATTGACGTCAGAAACTTATATTTTGCCTAGAGATAACTTAAATTCTCAGAAGCTAAGCAATATGGAAAAAACATTTTAAGATACTCTCAGTCCTGGAACATTTGGCCACAGGAGCAGATGTGCGGTATAATAAACTAACTAGTTCCCGTATATCTATTCGAAAGGTTATCACCGCAGGTACTTTCCTGTTTTGCACCTGTGCCCACTAGCCTGCTAGTAGATTTCCATTTGACATTATAAAAGCCTTGCGATAGCATTTCATAGAGCATGAGTCAAAAATTCAGACCCCCTTAACTAAGGTATACGGTGAACCAATGTGCAGCCATTTTCCTTACACTTAGGGCAGTGTTTCCCAAC
This sequence comes from Lithobates clamitans, assembly GCA_037952925.1. Lineage (NCBI taxonomy): Eukaryota > Metazoa > Chordata > Amphibia > Anura > Ranidae > Lithobates > Lithobates clamitans. The sequence goes on along the minus strand of JBBGZY010000268.1, from coordinate 8,076,499 downwards.
TCTCCTTCTCAAGATGCAAACCCAGGTCAGATTTTCTATATTTGTTGAATTTGGCACAGGTGATGTTGGAGGAAAATACAGAAAACGGGACCTGGTGGTGTACCTAGAGGAGTGGAGTGGAGAAACACTGAGTTCGGCCACTAAACTTTCTCATTTAAAAGTTTGAAATACATGGTACTTGGTAAATATTAAAAGTGCAAAAAGGAGCCAACAAGTGGAACACAAAACTTCCAACCAGGCAAGAGGAAATTAGAATTTTGCAAGCATGTCTACATAATCATGGATTCTTCACTGTAAAGCAGTGGCAGCCTCCTTTATTTGCTCCAGATCCTTCAAACGATGCAACATATCTGCACTCATTCAGCCAATTGTGCATCCTGGAAGATCATGACCTAGTAAGTAAACAAAAAAGTATTAAAGGAACGATGGTCAAGTGGCTGAGGCCCTACATAGTGAGTTATGGTCAAGTTACTAGTCAAATTCAGGAAATACTTACCTACCCAGTCTACTGTTGCTTGCAACCTGCTTGCCCTTCAGACACCTACACTACTAGGAATGTACACACTGCAACTATTCAGTAATCTTGGCCCTGGTGCCTGGGTCTACAAAACACAGGCACCTAGCAAAACTGGCAGCTCCTTCTGCCTCTTCCTTCTCCATGCTAATGTTAAGGCACTACATACTTTGCTAATGTGTGGAGTGGGTGTTTTGTTTGTTCAGCTAAACACTCGACATGTATACACATTTGAAGCCAGATTCCAAGAATACTTGCTTGCACAAACAAGAGGGTCCCAAATACTTTCTTCCTCTTCGGGGTTGCTTTGGCCCTCAGTGTGACTTGCGTCAGAGGATTTGAAGTCCACAATGGACAGGTCTGAGCTGGGTCCAGGAGTCAGATTCCATGCCTCCAAACCAACATCCTGGGTGAGCTGACCACACTCACTTTCCTCTAAAAAGAAACAATACACCATTCATTAAGCCACCCCTAGTCCCATCTGTTTCTAGCATCCATTTTGCTACATTAGTTGACCAACCTTGCACTTGGTCTGATGACAATGTTTGCTCCTGACTAGTGGACTCCACCATGCTCCACTGTGTTTTTAATGCATTAATGGGCACTGATGAGCCAGGCAGCAACCAGAAAGTGTTCCTTACCCCTTAAGTTCTGCCCTAAGCCCATGGCCTTTGGCCCACCTAGAATTATTATGCTACACAATTTTTTTTATTGTGCATTAAAAAAAGAAAACAAATAAAATTAGACATGCTAACTGCCAATAGAACTTAACCCAAAAGTGCATTCTGTGCATCCAAAAATATAGAAAATATAACAAATCCAATCATTATTCAACCAAAAAAAAAATAATAATTAGTGTAAAAAGAAAAAAAGAAAAAGAATTGCGCTATGAGTATATAAACAAATATTAATAAAAATAAAAAAACTTTGAAGGATATCCTGCAGCTGAACACTATAACCCCGATATGAGGGCACAAAAATAGAAATATAAAAATATGAGTGCAGTGCTAGATAAATACCACGAATAATAAAATTGTGTATAATAACAATTATAGAATTGTACAATTATATATAATAGCAACAAGTGCAATTGTGCCAATTGAAAATCAATAAAGATGAGAATCAAGTGCAAATAAAACTAATAATCTAAAAGTCCTTAAAAAAATGAATCAAATAGACAGTGCATAGCTGAAACACAAAACCACAAAAATTGTGAAAAAATAGTTTGTGAATGAAGATATCCAGATAGGAAATATTCAATGGGAGACCCTGGGTCTGAACTTTCACCACCAGTGCTGACCGTCACCTTAGAATAAACAGTGTAGGCTTATTAGAAAGCCTGCTACCGCCCTTGTTCAGGAGGGTCAATACAGGCTTAGTAGATCAATCAGGAGACACAGGAACACTGTTGGGATCTCTTTAACTTCCTTCCAAGATAGCCAGCCAGCATTAGTGAAGAGCACCTGAACGGCGCATTCCCAGGAGACCGTCCGCACAAACCCCTCTTAGGTGGATATGTTCGTTTTAGAAAGGGAAAGACTTTTCCCTTGGTTACTCTATATGTTGATAATGACTAGAGCCTCCCTTTGCAGATTATCCCTCTCCACTTCCCTGAGAGCTATTTGCATAAATAATGTGTGATACTTTGACTAGCCCCTCCTTACTTACTTATTGGCAGTCCAGTGGACAGGTAAGAATTGTCATAATCAAGAAATTTGGATACACACTGTCCAAATTGCAGCACATTTTGACATTCATAAATAACAAATCAAGATAATAGGAGACAAAAACTTTCTACGTTACAATTTGAAGGTAATCAGGCAGGCCCTTGCACTACATGCTTTGGTGAATTCATCCAGAAATATGACCACAAAAGAGGGATAGTGTGTATGAGTTTTGTAAAGTCAGCAGATAGAGTATTTGTATCTAAATAATGATAATGTTGGACTATTTCCAGATACAGATATAGGTCCACAATCCCTGCTAATTAATTCAGAAATAAAAACTAAGGGAGAGAGCCTCGGCTACCTCCTAAAAATTAGGATTTTTATGTGGACCAAATCATCTGTATAATAAGGTAAGCACAAACTTGGGAATTTGATAAAATTACATTTTATTGAATACAAAAACATACATAAGCAAGTGTAATAAAATCATGAACTACAAACAGTCCATTAGAGATACTTAGTACTAATTATTATTAGTCCTTAAATTGCCGGTAAAGATGCTTGGATATGCGATGTGCCAACATGTTTCGCAGATTTCCTGCTTCTTCAAGGGCGTCGCTTACATCTGTTGGTATCTCTAGATTATATAGATTCATATTAGGTACTGTTTCATAGGTACATTGTTCAAGTACAGTTTATTAAGCTAATAGAGGTGCTTACCCAATAGAAGTTATCAATGCTTAAAAATGGGGCATGCAAATCCCGACTCACATCATAAGGCTCAGCCCGCTAACAGCCGATCACGATCAATACCCCAGGGCAGTCAGAGCACCCCCGTGCACCTCTATTAGCTTAATAAACTGTACTTGAACAATGTAACTATGAAACAGTACCTAATATGAATCTATATAATCTAGAGATACCAACAGATGTAAGCGACGCCCTTGAAGAAGCAGGAAATCTGCGAAACATGTTGGCACATCGCATATACAAGCATCTTTACTGGCAATTTACGGACTAATAATAACTAGTACTAAGTATTTCTAATGGACTGTTTGTAGTTCATGATTTTATTACACTTGCTTATGTGTGTTTTTGTATTCAATACAATGTAACTTTATCAAATTCCCAAGTTTGTGCTTACCTTATTATACAGATGATTTGGTCCACATAATAATCCTAATTTTTAGGAGGTAGCCAAGGCTCTCTCCCTTAGTTTTTATTTCAGAGTATTTGTATCTATTGACTTAGCATTTTGGGGGGGGGGGGGTACAAATGAGTTTTGGCCCCAAAAAATGGCTTCTTGCACTCTGCCTGAATTGGAGGACAACAATAACATTTGGACACATTTTAGGGGGTGTTTAGTGTAAGAACAAAAATGTAGCTGACAAAAAACATTGTTAAGTTAGTAGGGTAGGTGTGTATGGGCCCATGATAGCATGCTGGGGAGGTTAGTGAAGGAAAATATGCATGTAGGCCAAAAAAAGAGCAGGAAAAGCTTACAGCATTCATGAGGACAAAGAGGACATTCACAGCATAGTACAATAATGTTACTTATGGAATCAAGAAATGAATACAATACATTAGCAAACATTAAATACTTAGAATGTGATGTTAAAGGAAAAAGCTTACCCGAATATAGTCCTTCTGCAGGACTTGAATAATGGCTGAGCAGGTCTCTGGAATAATGAATCCCAGAGCCTGGGGAGAGATCCCAGTGGTAAACTTGAGGTCCTGGAGACTTCTCCCCTTCACCAAGTACCGCAAGGTGGCTATGAGTCTTTGCACAGGAGTAATGGCAAGCCTCATTCATGTGTTCTGCTCCTTAATATAGGGGGTCAACAATGCCAAGAGTTGGTGAAAGCAGGGGTCCGTCATCTGGAGATAATTCTGAAAATCATCCGGATTATTCTCCTGGAGATCCCGCAGCAAAATTGGTCATGATTAAGCAACCAATTTTTGGCCCAAGAAATCCTCCCCCTCATGTTCCTGGACTAGACTTGGGTCAAAGCAATAACTCCAAGGCCAATAAGAGCACGTTCTCTCTGGCTATTCACCAGATACAGCAAGTAGTGACCACACATAACCGACATCTCATCAATATGCATAGACATATGGAGGACCTCGATAACCGGGGCCGCAGGCGCAACCTTCGTATCAGGGAGGATCCCTGAGTCTGTGGAGGCCCCCCCAATTACAAGCAGTGGTCTGGGCTATCTTCAACACCCTCCTAGGTAGGCCCCGGTCGAGATGGAGAGATGTCACAGAGCACTGAGGCCACGGGGTAGGGACACTGACCCTCCAAGGGACGCTGTTTGCTGTCTTGTCATCTTTATCCAAAAAGAAGAGATCCTGCGACTGGCCCGCAACCATGCTCACTTGGAGCATGAGGGGGCGCGTATTCAGCTCTTCCAGGATTTATCCGCCATCACTTTACAACACAGGAGGGACCTCCGCCCCCTTCTCCAAGCCCTACGGGAGAGACGCATTCCCTATCGTTGGAAGGTCCCTTTCTGCCTCCAAGCAACGAGTGGCAATCACACCGTCCAACTGAGGACACCAGCAGATTTAAGGTCTTTCTGCGACAGCCTGGGAATCCCGATGATCCCGGTTCCAGATTGGTATGGAGCTTTTCTGCAACCTGAACCCTGGATCCCCACACAACCTGAGACACCCCAAGGTCACAAAGAAACAAACAATGACACCACAGACCCTCAGCAGAGTCGCCGCCGAGACGCCGAGGAGACATGGAAACCGACAAAAGCCCACGTGTTTCCCCTTCATCTGCCAGGTGCAAGACTGATCACTGAATTTACAGTAGCCCACATGGTGAGCTGTGTTGTTACCTGTGTCTGTCCCCTGGTAAGCTCCCTAGAACATCATACAAGGTAAGATGAGAACCAACGCCAACAATGGTGCGTGCAATTGACATATAAATGGGGCAGAACTATCTGGCACCTGATTGCTTTGTCCCCCGCTTCCCCATATCTATACTGACAGAACTTGTCCCCCCATATACCCAAGGAATCTTCAGAATTTCTCTCAATAGTACTTGCACCAGAGAATATGCTGAGGGTTTGTACTCAAGAACACTGACATAGTAATGATCAGAGGTGGGCGTTCACCTCAACAGATCCCTTGTTATTTCCACTTTACTCTTAGCCATGGTCCTCAACAGATCCCTTGTTATTTCCACTTTACTCTTAGTCATGGTCCTGCCACGATGAGAGACTTTCCATACAAGGTGATAGCAAAGGCGTTGGGAGGAAGAGTATCCTCTCCTCCCTCTTAACTATACAGACTCTCTTTGCTAAATATGCACAGTGTTTGCTTGACACAATTGGTGAACAGTTGCTCCCCACAGCGCCTATTTAGGTCAGCGATGGCATTATTGGACACTTTGCTCCTAGTATCTCTTTAGCGCCACCATCCCACTTTTTCTCCCCTTACCATCACACCGTTTCCCTTTCCCCATATGGGGGAACAGAGAGGTTCTGGAGTCACCTGTTTAATATCATAACACTCATGTTGGCATCTCAGGAACTTTTTCAGCAGTTTACTTAATTGTGTATTGGGGTTAGGAGCCTAGTATGGCTTCTCAGGATGGTACTTTAATCATTTCTGATTTATTGTTATAAAGTTTATCACTTTGTTATATTTTACGGAAAAGGTTGCACGGTTGCTTTTTAGGCGGTGCACTCTAGCCCCTTCGTTCATGACTGATCATGGATGTCGGGGAGGAGGCCCCAGAATTTCTGGAGACAGGTGAGGCCCTTACCCGGCTCGCACTGATCCATCCGAGCGTAGAGGTGTTTCTGTAGTTCGGGGGATATGGGGCTCTGTATCCCCCTTGCCTACAGAAGAGGATGCAAGGATCCTCATAAAGCCTGAGTATTTACGGGCTCTTGGAGCCCCCAGTCCCCGGAGCTGCTGTGGTTTATGGTGGTTCTGGGTATGGAGGCTCTGATGGTCCTAGTCTATCATTCGATAAACAGCTTATGTGTCCACTATAGGTGGGCCAAAGTTATTTTGCAACATGTTGATTTAGAGTAATGCTCCTTTCCTGTCAAGGCTCTTTAGGTTGCTGGCGGGGGGAGGCCGGTGTAGGCCCTTCTCACCCTTTGTGGGGGGCCTGCCCAGTGTCACCTTACCCAGCAGAGCTGAGGTCGCTTTTGAACACTATAGCATGTATGCTTGGGTGCCTGGATGGTGGGAGACGTACACATTGTACTTTAGGTGCTAGGTCTCTTCCCCATCCCAAGGAGGCAAGTTTCCCCCTTGAAACTAGCCGGATAAACTTTACGTTACTTTTGCCTTTATTTTCAGCCCCCACTAGGTTACTCAGCTGGACTGTATTACCTCCGGTATTTTGATTGTGACCCCCGTGCGGGGAGTAATCGGATTGATCAGGGAGTGGGCCTTCCCGGGGTTACTGGTTAACTCAGAGAGCCTTTCCGAAGTTGGCTTAACCGGTATTGTAACTCCTCCACTCTCACTAACTCCTCTTGCTCTCTTTTTTCTTTGTACGTCACTCCCCCCCTTTTTTATATCTCACCCTTGGTCTTTATTCCCTATCCTCCTCCCCGCTAGCCTCTAACCCCCTTCCCCCTGAAACTTGGGGGTGGCATTGATAAGCCCTTTTGACTATCAAAACATGCCTTCTATGAAACATTTATTGACTCCTTTATCCATCAAGGTTTACTCCTTGGATGCAAAAGGCCTTAATGTCCCAGAGAAGTGGAGCAGTATCCTTGCTGAGGCACACCGTCTCAGAGCTCAAGTGTAATTTCTGCAAGAAACCCATTTTAAAGTAGGTTCCATCCCTCGCTTAACCAACAGCCTATTCCCGGAAGTCTACCATGCACCCTGCCCTGATTCCAAAACAAAAGGGGTATCCATAGTAATTGCTAAATCTTTTCCGTTTCATCTTACGGACCAAGTCCTTGGCCCGGAGGATAGATTCCTTTTCCTAAAAGGGGTTTGGAAAAATAGGCCAGTGACCTTTGCGAACAGTTACTGCCCCAATTCCAAACAGGTAACCTTCCTAAAAGAAGTCCTTCTGCGGCTCACAACATTTAAGACAGGTCTTTTGATACTAGGGGGAGATCTCAACATGACCCTAGACCCACTTCTTCATACCTCCACAGGTACCTCCTCATTCCCATTCTCTGCCTTGCGCCAAGCCAAGCTTGCATTAGCCTCTCTTGCCCTACATGACACTTGGCGTACACTACAGCCCTTAAGGGAATGTCTATACTTTCTTCTCACATCCACATAACCGCTACTCGAGGCTAGACTATCTATTTATCCACCAGACTGATTTGACCTTCTTACAGGATGCGACCATAGAAAGTATGTACATTTCTGACCACCACCCGATCACGTTGACTTTGCAGTTCCCACAACGGGAAATGACTACTAGAACCTGGAGACTGGATGCCTCCCTTCTTTCCAATCAAGGGGACTTAGCAGAAGTCACCAAGACCATTGAAGACTATTTCCAACTTAATGATACCCCAGACGTCTCGCCCATGACCCAATGGGAAGCACATAAATGCGTTGTCCGGGGTTCGTCTCTTAGCAATTGCTGCCAGGAAGAAAAAAGCACATCAAATTGTGATCCGGATCCTGACTGAAAAAATAGCCCTATTGGAAGCGCAACATAAGTGCTCTATGGCACCCCAGGACGAAGTCTACTCAGACGAAACGCGTCGGGAGGACTCCACTGCCGCCCCTTTTTATGTACAAGCGCTTTTTATCAACTTTACCATGTAAGTGTATTCCTTTATTTAATAAATTACGGTGTCTACGGTATCACGCTATGTAGTCCCTTTTTGTGTCCTCTATGAACCCGGGTTTGTGAGATCCAGCATCACGTGTGGATAGGATACATCTTTAGAAAAGACCTTCTCACTATCCTCAGGCCACAAAGATCTTCCCACCATTGCCAGGGTGCAATAAAAGCTGGTTTGACCCTCACAGTATATGCTGTTTTGGGTTCAAACCCTCCGGTAAGCCTCCATCTATAATCTTCAAGTGCACTGCATGTTTTGAAGACACAGTGGTGTGGGATATGAGTTTGATTATAAAATGGACTATTCAATGCATTAATGAAACTTCATATATACTAAAGAACGCTACCTTTTGAAACTGTTATATGTTGGTGAAGGCGCTCCTCACTTCACGTTTGGGGTAGCAACCCACTCAATTCCAACGTATTGACTGTTCTTTTGGACTTTTAGTCATACTCTACATGTATGTTTATATGCACACTATTTTTTAAGTATAGGCCTTTATACTTATTAGTTTTAAGGTATCTTGTCATTTTAGCGCTACACATTTTTGTATAATTATTTACCTATGGCAGTAAGGGTAGCGCAGGAACTAGCTGACACGCGGGCGACCCTCCTTGAGGAACTATTTAAACGAGCACGTAAGAGCTATTCTACGAACAGAGTAATAAACCAGGCAGGCTTTTGGCAAGGTTCACACAGAGATGTACACTTGTATCCACTGTACATCACATAGTGGACTCGGGTGGAACATCCCACTCCAGAAATGAGGATATTGCCAACCAATTTCACCTTTTTTACAGCAAACTATATAATCTTGATTCCCATGAACATAAACCCAAATCGGCGGATGCACACTCGGAACTCATAAAATAATTTTTAGCCAAATACAGCCCCTGGCCGCTGTCTATGGATGACTGGCAGGCTATGGAGGCACCACCGTCATTAGAGGAGTGGGAGGAGGCCTTGAAGGCTGCGAAACCCAGCAAAATCCCGGGCCAGATGGCTTCTCAGCACAATATTATAAAAGCTTTGCTGACCTCTTGGCACCGAAAATTCTTAAAGCCTTCAATGCCCTCTCTCGTTCTCTGTGTGCTTCAAGTAGCTTACTAGAAGCCTATATCTTGGTAATCCCAAAGGAAAATAAAAACCCTACAGATGTGGCCAACTATCGACCCATATCCCTCCTGAATGTCGATGTGAAATTATTCGCTAAGATCTTGGCTACACACCTATCCTTTCATATTCCGGCTTGGGTAGGACTTGATCAAGTTGGATTTGTCCCTGGAAGAGAGGCCAGGGACAATACTATTAAGCCTATCAATCTACATCACTAGCTCACATCCACCAATAGAGAAGGTTGCTTTTTGGCTGTGGATGCGGAGAAGGCATTTGACAGGGTGGCCTGGGACTACATGGATGCAGTCTTGGAAGCCCTGGGTCTGGGAAGCGTTATGCGGACCTTTATTAAGGCGCTCTATACCAGGTCCAGGGCTAGAGTTCGAGTTAACGGCCACCTGTTGGACGCCTTCCCCGTCCATAATGGAACCCGACAGGGATGTCCCCTGTCCCCATTGCTGTTAATCCTCATACTGGAACCCTTCCTCCGGTGTATCCGAGCCCACCCAGACATAAAAGGGATTGAAGTGCATCAGGGGGAAAATAAGATTGCCGCTTTCGTGGACGATATATTATTATTTCTTTCATCCCCGCTGACATCTCTTCCTAACCTAATGCCAATCCTAGAGCAGTTCAAGACTATTTCGAACCTAAAAATCAATCTCTCAAAGTCTTATGCGCTCAATGTCTCACTGCCCCCAATGACAGTACAAATCTGTCAGGAAAATCTCCCCTTCAGTTGGAAAGCAGACGCCATTAAGTACCTAGGCATCGAGCTTCCTAGCAAACTTAAAGATCTTTACAAAATGAATTTTCTGGCAGAGTTGCGACTTATACAGCAGGATCTCCTTCTGTGGGAGGCCCCCACCATCTCATGGTTTGGGCGAGCCTCAATTGTGAAAATGACGGTTATTCCCCATTTACTGTACAAACTACAGACTATCCCGATCCGCTTACCACCCTCCTTCTTTACAGCCTATAAACGCATGTGCAGAACCTTTCTACGGGGATCCAAAGTAGCAAGAGTGGGGTGGGCTAGACTGGTTCTGTCAAAGTCGGGAGGTGGAATAGGACTCCGGGACCTCCAGAGGTACTACTGGGCAGTCCATCTAACTCGGATGGTTGATTGGCGGATCCATACTAAATATGAGGGCTGGGTTCTACTAGAAAAATTAATTTCAGGTACCGAACTTCAATACACTCTGCGGTTCCCAAAGACACCCCTTCCGACTAATGTTCACTCTCACCCTCTCATAGGGGCAACCTTACATGCTTTCGATAGGGCGTGTAAAGTCCACTCACTTTCCAATTCGCATTGTGCGATCACACCAATCTGAAATAACCCAGACTTCTCCCCGGGCCTGGAGGGGACCTTCCTAGCAGCAGAATGGCCATTTAAAGAAATGCAGGCTAAACACTTTTTTCTCCAGAGGAAGGTTCCTTCGACAAGGAGAGCTTGCATCATTGTCAAATACGAAGTCCTTCCCCTACTGGTCTTATATTCGAATGAAGCATTTCTTGGACAGCCCCTCGAATAGAGGTGATTTCACAAAGAATCCTACATTTTTGGATTCACTATGCTCTAGCTCCTCTCCCCAGAGTCATCTAATTTCAGGGCTTTTTTGCCACAATGTTTGGGGAACCTTATGCTCACCTGGGGTTGGAGCATGCCTTTTGGGAGACTGAGCTGGGCATGATGATTGATGATGAGACCTGGGATAAAGTACATCTATATATCCACAAGGGCTCTTTGAACATTCATACTCAGCAGAACGGTTATAAAGTCAAAACAAGGTGGTATAGAACACCGGAAATGCTACATAAATTCATCCCGATGGTTTCTGACCAGTGTTGGAGATGTGAACAGGGTACTGGCACGTTCCTCCATATCTGGTGGACATGCCCTCTGATTCAACCGTATTGGCTCAAGGTCCACGAAGTCGCAACGGAGATATCCTCGCTCCCGTTGGAATTTTCACCAGCGCAGTACCTCCTCCACATCTCCAAAATTTCCCGTAAAAAATACTACAGGTCAATAGCTATGCACATAATTAATGCCCCCAGGCTGTGTCTTCCAGTATGTTGGAGATCCAAATCGCCCCCCTCCATGAAGGAATGAGCGACTCGGGTCAATCGAATAGCAGCAATGGAGGAATTGATTTGTACTGCACAGGACAAAATAACACATTATTCGAGAGTATGGGCACCATGGCTCCAATACCGAAACTCGCTGAGTTATAAAGACTTGTGTCAGGACAACACTTAAATAGCTCAGCAGATTTCACAATAATTAGAGTTTACTGAGGAGGGTAGCTGGTGGAAATCCCACCCCCTCCTCACATGCCTCACTTATAGTGCTACCCCTGCCCCCCCTCTTCCCCTTCCCTCTCCACTTTCTTACCCCCCTCTTCCTGGTTCCCTCTCCCCTTCTCTCTTCTCTCCCCCTTTCGTCTTCTCCTTTATTCTTAGTTCTCTAGTGCTTTACTGAAAAGCTGAAGAGTTACAGACAGGCATAATAGCCGGACACATATCCTATTCCTTGCCTATCTTATAATATGTATAGACATATTACTGGTTACTTCTATAAGGAGTTTTATACTCCAACATACACCTATCCAACTTGAACGATGCTCCTCATGGATACAAGGGCCTTATTGTAGCTGATCCAATAATGAATCTAGAAGCAACAAAGGCCGACACATGCCTTCTTAAGTTTGAATTCTATGCATCTTCTAGTTGGATTATTATCTACTTGTAACATGATTATGTGTTATGTGATGCTATTTGTGTTGTCTACGAAAATTCATAATAAAAAAACATTTTTGTGGAAAAAATAATGGTGCACTTATTCTATAATAAACCTTCAAATTGATTAAAGGCAAACATTAATAGTGCAAATACTAAATATTTAACATGTGAATCCAAAAAAGTATGTTATATAAGTCCATGAATATACAAAAAAGCCAGAAAAAAAATCTCCAATATCACACACTGTCTCTTTAGGCTGAATGATTTCTCCAATAGACCCATAATTGAACACAAAAGCCAGCAGCACATGTGAATGGAATCACAGATCTAGCAGAACCACTGCAGCAAGGAGTACTATTGGAGAAATTGTTCAGTTTAAAGAGAGAGTGTGTGCTATTCGAGCTGGCATTAAAACAAGGCTTGATTAGACCCGGGTGGGTCTTTTTTTGAGGTGAGCGGCTAATTCACTTTAAAGTGGTGGTGGTGACTACAACTTGTATTCAAGCATGTATTGGAATTTAACTTTTCAGCGAGAGGGACTTTTTTCTCACTTTCTTTGAACTATTTATTTTTTTGATTTTTTTCTGGATGTTTTGTATATTCATGGACTTATATAATGCACTTTTATGGATTCACATGTTAAATATTTAGTATTTGCACTATTAATTTTTGCCTTTAATCAATTTGAAGGTCAATTACTGAATAAGCACACCATTATTTGCTTTGTATATTCTTATGAGTGTGAGGTCAATGTAGAATGGTAGCAACTGAGCCTAGTTAATTATTCACAGTAATTTGGTTCATTCACATAGCAGTGCACAAGTTATATATATATATATATATATATATATATACACATACACAGTGGGGACAGAAAGTATTCAGACCCTTTGTTATATTGCAGCCATTTGCTAAAATCATTTAAGTTCATTTTTTTTCCTCATTAATGTACACACAGCACCCCATGTTGACAGAAAAACCCAGAATTGTTGCCCTTTTTGCAGATTTATTAAAAAAGAAAAATTGAAATATTACATGGTCTTAAGTATTCAGACCCTTAGTTTAGTAGTAGAAGCACCCTTTTGATCTAATACAGCCATGAGTCTTTTTGGGAAAGATGCAACAAGTTTTTCACACCTGGATTTGGGGATACTCTGCCATTCCTCCTTGCACATCCTCTCCAGTTCTGTCAGGTTGGATGGTAAATGTTGGTGGACAGCCATTTTTAGGTCTCTCCAGAGATGCTCATTTGGGTTTAAGTCAGGGCTCTGGCTGGGCCATTCAAGAACAGTCACAGAGTTGTTGTGAAGCCACTCCTTCATTATTTTAGCTGTGTGCTTAGGGTCATTGTCTTGTTGGAAGGTAAATCTTTGACCCAGTCTGAGATCCTGAGCACTCTGGAGAATGTTTTCATCCAGGATATCCCTGTATTTGGCCACATTCATCTTTCCCTCGATTGCAACCAGTCGTCCTGTCCCTGCAGCTGAAAAACTCCCCCACAGCATGATGCTGCCACCACCATGTTTCACTGTTGGGACTGTATTGGACAGGTGATGAGCAGTGCCTGGTTTTCTCCACACATACCGCTTAGAATTAAGGCCAAAAAGTTCTATCTTGGTCTCATCAGACCAGAGAATCTTATTTCCCACCATCTTGGAGTCCTTCGGGTGTTTTTTAGCAAACTCCATGCGGGCTTTCATGTGTCTTGCACTGAGGAGAGGCTTCCGCCCGGCCACTCTGCCATAAAGCCCCGACTGGTGGAGGGCTGCACTGATGGTTGACTTTCTACAACTTTCTCCCATCTCCCGACTGCATCTCTGGAGCTCAGCCACAGTGATCTTTGGGTTCTTCTTTACCTCTCTCACCAAGGCTTTTCTCCCTTGCTAGCTCAGTTTGGCCAGACGGCTAGCTCTAGGAGGGGTTCTGGTCACCCCAAACGTGTTCCATTTAAGGATTATGGAGGCCACTGTGCTCTTAGGAACCTTAAGTGCAGTAGAAATTTTTTTGTAACCTTGGCCAGATCTGTGCCTTGCCACAATTCTGTCTCTGAGCTCTTCAGGCAGTTCCTTTGACCTCATTATGCTCATTTGCTCTGACATGCACTGTGAGCTGTAAGGTTTTATATAGACAGGTGTGTGGCTTTCCTAATCAAGTCCAATCAGTATAATCAAACACAGCTGGACTCAAATGAAGGTGTAGAACCATCTCAAGGATGATCAGAAGAAATGGACAGCACCTGAGTTAAATATATGAGTGTCACAGCAAAGGGTCTGAATACTTAGGACCATGTGATAATTCAGTTTTTCTTTTTTGATAAATCTGCAAAAATATCAACAATTCTGTGTTTTTCTGTCAATATGGGGTGCTGTGTGTACAGTAATGAGGAAAAAATGAACTTAAATGTTTTTAGCAAATGGCTGCAGTATAACAAAGAGTGAAACATTTAAGGGGGTCTGAATACTTTCTGTCCCCACTGTATATGTTATTTGTGTGAGTTCATATATTAGTATTAGATATTTGCCCTCTGTATCTGCATGAAGTTCTAGTAGGTTGAAGGCAACTGAATTTTTAACAGCTATGCCGACTTCCCTTTGTTTCATAGGTGCTGAGGCCAGGAAGATGTGAGCGAATAGTCTATGCTTGAGGGTTGGAGTGTTGGATGCTTGGAAGTGGGATTCCTGAAAGCATAAAATATCAGCTCTTAGTTTAGGGCTTCCTTCAATAGTGCTGATCGTTTAACGGGGTGGTTTAACCCGTTGACATTAAAAGAAACAAACCTAATTACCATGTGTATTAAAGTGGGGGGAGAATGAACAGTACCTCAGATGACTTGTATTTGATTTGGGATGGTTCAAATCCAGGCCGGAAGGAGCAAGAGGGGATGTCCAGAAGGGCAAGTAGATTAAATTCGAGCTGTTAGTAAGAAGAAAGTACTTTGCAGCCTTTAGGTTGGACCTTGAACAGTTAGAGCAAGAATAAAAGAAAAAGTCAACATATAGAAGCTCTAAACAAACAATACGGTAGTTGCATAAAAAGAGGGATCCCAACAGGAATCCGTTAGCAGTAATACTGCGCATTATAACTGGGGGTGAATTAGTGGGCTGTAAGCTCCTAAGCGGATAAGTGGTATGGGAATGAGAACGGCGCTGCCCTCTCTGTTGTTAATTAATGGGTACAGGTGTCATAAATTACAAACTGATTTTATATAGCTACAATATATAAAAAACTTCACCATCAGTTATCAGATTAGGGTCCCCACCCAAGAAAAGCCCATATATTCGGGCATAACCAAAATACTCAAAACACCAGTGATTTAGAAATTAATAAGTAAAACAGCTAAATAAAATATGTCCCCCCAGTGAATAGAATGTCTACCAAAGTGAAATATATGATAAATCAATAGGAAAATAATATGGTGAACGATGCAATAATTTGTGGATAAAAAATAATAAATTGGAGGTGCGCATGCGCGGAGCTCCCAAAATGGCCGCGATTGCCTAGAGCTCCGCTCCCTCACGAGAACTAAGGCGCCCGCCGCGTCTTCCTCATCGCACTAACGGCCACCGAAACACAGGGAGACATACTGCAAGACCCCGGCTACACCCCCATATGACTGGGGCTCCAGTAAAACGCAGCCTGTGGCCACAATTGACGGAAATAGAAACGGCCGAGAAATCCAAGATGGCCGCCGCAACACAGGCAAAGCCACAGCCACAGACACAGGAACACAGCTTCTCCAGTCAGGCGGACTACAGGTCAGAGCAGACCCACTACCCTCTACACCTCACCCCAGGAAAACAAGCAGGATACCCACCTATCCTTACCCCCTCACCAACCTCCACAGAATCCCCCATAGACCGCCCTCTGCAGGAATACTCTATGTCTCCCAGAGATTCTCACACAGGGCACACAGGCTATTCTCCTCAGGACTTCCAGGCCAATGACCAGACCCTGCAAATGGACGCCCTCTTCCTCAGATTCTCTGAACTGCTGGATAAGGGGCTAGCACAAACAGCAGCTAAAATCACAGGAGATCTCAAGAATGATTTTATCAATCTAGGAGCCCGGATCGACACGATTGAACATAAGGTTGAAGAAACAATAGCTATCACTAACCAAAACTCCCAGCACATAGCTACTGTGCAAGACCAACTCGACATAGCTATGGCACGTATTGACGAACTCGAGAATAGGTCAAGACGATACAATATCAGAATCCGTGGCTTACCTGAAACGATTCAAAATATACCCGAAGCAGTACAAGATCTAATTAAACAGCTAATCCCCTCCATCCCATCCCACCGCCTAGAGCTGGACAGGGCCCACAGAGCCCTGGGGCCTCCCAGAAAAGATGGTACCCCAAGAGATGTCATTGCCAAACCTCATCACTACACAGTGAAAGAAGAAGTAATGAGACAGGCCAGATCTGCTCACACAGTCATGTGCATGGGTCACCAAGTGCAGATTTTTGCGGATCTCTCACCCTACACGATCCAGAGGCGGAGATCATTGAAACCCCTACTTCTCGCTCTCACCCAAAGAGACATAAAATACAGGTGGGCCTTTCCGTTCGCAGTTAAATTTTCCGTTAAGGGAAAACAGTTTTCCTTCTCATCGCTCCCTGAAGGAGAAAAGCTCCTTTTACACTTGAAAATCATCTCCCAGGAAGCTGATATGGACACAACCAATGCCGGAGCCATCTCCAACAAAAGACCGACCCCTCCCAGCCCACAATCTCCTTTGTGGTCAACAGGAAAAGTTAAGAAGGCCAAAGACAACAACCCATCTTGAAGCCGGCGATGACTTTGATTTTACCCAACACACCCCGGGTGTGAAGCAGGGACCAGAGGAATGATTCCCCCATCTATGGGGGTCCCTTGTGCCTAAATTATAGGGCACGCTGGTCACCCGGGCACCGGTTACTGACTCTTCGGTTCACTTCTTTTCAGTTTTTGATTTTTATCTCTTTTTTCCACTGACCCCGTTTATCGCAGTCCACGCTGTCTACAAAGCAAATACGTCACACAAGGACGGAAGTTTTAACCCCCCTCACTGCCCATGAGAGTACTTTAGTCACTCATTTAGGGAAAACAACAATAGTTTTCACGATGGACGCTCTGCTGTGCTGGGGGTGGACAAGGGAGTGTGGCGGGAGGGACATGTGCTATTAGGGGAGGCGAGGGGCCTATAGCCAGTTAAGCTGCTAAACACTAAGATATACTTACATGAGGATATTATTTTCAATATAAGTTTATGTTATTCAAAGGGCGTCCGGTTTCGTGACGGACCACTTGCGTACCTATCTAATCCCTAGATACCCATCGGTTTCTGAGGGTTAGATTGTCTGAGCCCGGATGGGCCAGACATTTTCGAAATTTCTACAGAAGGACACGTGGGTTCTCTCCTCCCCCGTGTCCTCTCTTTCTCTTTCAGGAGACCTTTTCTACCCTTTTCTATTTTTCCCTCCCTCCCTTCCGACCAAAACATTGCTTATAACTGCATTCTGTTTTTCAGATATCATTCACATCCTTGAGGCAGTGCCTACCAATAACCCACCGACAAGGAACAAGGAACCTCACGCCTTTGCCCAAGTTTCAACACTTCTCAGGGTAAGTGGGGGCTGTTTACGTTGCATCTCTATCCCTCTGCTCCATGGCTGATAGCACCATAGCTCACTTACACATAGCATCACACAATGTTCAGGGACTCAACTCCCCGGTAAAAAGGAGAAAGGTCCTTGACTATTATAAACATCTCCAGCTAGACGTTATTATGCTGCAAGAAACACATTTCCCGTCCAGGTATAGCCCTAAGTTTCTTCACCCACACTTCCCACAGTTCTTTCTAGCGAGCGCAAACAACAAAACCAAGGGAGTCGCCATCTTAATCTCCAAAAACCATAAATTCGTGAAAATTTCTGAACATGCTGACCCAGAAGGAAGGTTCCTCTTGGTAAAGGGCACGGTGGGAGACCGTCTGTACTCACTGGTCTCCTATTATGCTCCGAATAGAGGACAAGCTAAATTTTTCGATTCCCTCTTACGCACACTAACTCCGAAATTGGAAGGGACGATCATTCTTGGCGGGGATTCGAACGCAGCGTTCGATCAGGGGATGGACAAGTCTAAACCCCCACGGTCTCAACTCATACGTCCCACCAAAGAAAGCCTCAGAATCGCTAAGACGATACATGCACATGGCCTATCTGACACTTGGAGGGAACTTAATCCCAACAAGCGGGATTTCACCCACTATTCCTCCCCGCATAACACTTACGCACGGATCGACCACATCCTAACCCCATCCTCTATACTCCCATCAATACACAAAGCCCAAATTAGAGAATCAGCCCTATCAGATCACTCTATTGTCTCCATAACACTGAAAACAGGGGCCCTGGGAGGAACTAGGGGACTTTGGAGGCTCAATGAGTCGCTACTATCTGACCCCATAAGAGTCAAGGAACTTGAAACGGCACTGCAGGAGTACTTTACATTTAATAAAACAGAAGACACGTCCCCGGAACTGCTCTGGGCAGCGCACAAGGCTTTCATAAGGGGCAAACTCATTCAGATCTCAACGCAGATAAAAAGAGAACAAAGAGCCGAAATACATCGGTTAGACACAGAATACAATAAACTCAAGGCTTCACACAAACAAGATCCATCCAGGACCCCCTCCTCGCTTATCGACAAAGCCAGACTAGATCTTAACCTAGCGCTCACAGTCAAAGCTGAAAAGGCCATTCGCTGGAACAAACATAAATTCTATACACAGGCTGACAAAATAGGCCCACTACTAGCAACAAAACTTTCTCCCCCCATCAGAACTCATGCCTTACCCAAGATCAGGTTAAAGGGTCAACCCCCCACGACCAATCCGTCCAAGATACTAGAAGCTTTCCATGAATTTTACTCTAACTTGTATAGAAGTCCGTCTTCACCCCCCGCCGACTTAATCCCTAGCTTCCTTAAGGACCTTCCTATCCCCTCCTTAAATGACACTCACAAACAACGAATGGAATCACCCATAACAGAAGAGGAAGTATTGGGGGTCATCAAGGACCTCAGAAAGGGATCTGCCCCAGGTCCTGATGGTCTCTCCATACCCTATTATAAATCCTTCGCGCATATCCTGATACCTCACCTGACCTCCTTCTTTAACTACAAGACCAGTGGAGAACCCCTAGACACTCACCTTAACACAGCCTTGATTACAGTCATACCCAAACCTGACAAGAACCCTGAGGACGTTAGCAACTACAGGCCGATCTCCCTCATAAATAACGACCTGAAAGTACTCACAAAAATAATGGCTAACAGATTATCTACCTTCATTAGTCAGTACATACATAAGGATCAAGTGGGATTCATACCTGGAAGACAGGGACCTGACCAAATACGGCGGGCAATAGACATTACCTCGATCCTACAAACTAACTGGGAAGGGGGATCGACCCAAGCAGGCTTCCTGTTGTCTCTGGACCTGCAGAAGGCCTTTGACACGGTCTCCTGGCCTTACATTTTCTCACTATTGGAGAGATGGGGCTTCGGTGATCGCTTCCTGGGCCTTCTGCATGCCCTCTACTCTCGACCGAAAGCCCAGATACGTATGCAAGGACACTATTCCAATCCTATCGAAATAATGAGAGGCACCAGGCAAGGGTGCCCTTTGTCTCCTCTCATATTCGCAATAGCTATAGAAACACTGGCGATCGCGGTGAGACAAAACTCGGACATCAAAGGGGTGACCTGTGGGGACCAAACGCACAAATGCGGCCTTTTTGCCGACGACATCCTCCTCTTCCTTACCTCCCCCATAACTACATTACCCAATCTCTGCTTACTATTAGAGAAATTTGCCAAAATCTCAGGACTCGAAGTTAACTTTTCCAAATCCCAAGCTCTCAACGTCTCTTTACCTCCCCAAACAGTCTCCTCTCTCAAACACTCCTTCAAATTCAAATGGAACGATACATCCATTCGCTACTTAGGTATCACATTGACTGCCAAAACAGAAACGCTTTACACACACAATTACCCCCCTCTCTTTAAAAAACTGGAGGCCGACCTAGTCAAATGGTCGAAACATGAGCTATCATGGCTAGGCCGAATCAACTCCATCAAAATGACCCTCCTGCCCAGACTTCTCTACTTTTTTCGCTCTCTTCCCATACCAATCAGGAAAGTCCACTTACGATCTTTACAATGTCACATAATTAAATATATTTGGGGTAAGAAAGGATATCGCATCCCGCAAAACACTTTATTCATCCACAGACGCAAAGGAGGTCTAGGACTTCCAAACCTGCATAAATATTACTTAGCAGCCAGACTGGCACAATTGTCCATGATTTACTCCAGATATGAAAAACCTGATTGGGTTAATATTGAAAGACAGGCCATCCCCAAACACACGCTAGATTACATACTCTGGTGCCCGACCAAATCTAGACCACCCATCCTCTCTCCCACATTATCCCACTCCTGCGCCTTATGGGATTCCCTCCGTATGGTCCCGAATCTGGTCTCCAAGGGTCGTCCTCTAGCACATCTCTTCCACAACCCAGATTTCCCACCCGGACTAGACATCTTAGCTTTCAAATGGTGGCTTAACAAAGGGTTATACCGGATAGGACATTTTTTCACCCCCTCCGGACCAATCGATCTCAAATTTTGCATCAAACACTTAGAACTCCCGGAATCGGAACGCTTCCGTTTCTATCAAATCACCAATTTCTTACACACAATCTGGGAGGAAAAACCCCTTCCCCCCAAATTTACAGCTTACGAGTTGTGGTGCGGCCAGGCCATGGAGCAGAGGGGGGGAATTTCAGTGATATATTCAGCCCTCACATGTCCCATGGACAAAACCCCATACATGAAGGCTTGGGAGACTGACTTCCAACTCAGCAGGGACCTGGAGACTTGGCAAGCAGCACTATTTAGATCCTTCAAAGGGATCCAAAATATCTCACTCATGGAGGCAAGTATCAAATTGCTAACCAGATGGTATCTGACCCCAACCAGGCTAGCAAACATATACCCCGCAACAAGCCCTCTGTGTTTCAGAGGATGCCAACACCTAGGCTCCATGGCCCACATTTGGTGGGAATGCCCCAAAATCCGCACTTTCTGGAGAAAAGTTTTCTCCATGATCTTCAGGGTGACGGCTTGCCAGGTTCCCAGGACCCCAGAGGTAGCTCTACTAAACGCACACATTCCAGGCATAACCAAGACATCACAAACGCTGATTTACTTTATACTGCTTGGTACCAAAATCACAATTGCCAAAGCCTGGAAACAATCAAAACCTGCAATCCACACAGTCAAAAGAAAGATCTCTTGGATCATGACCCAAGAAAAACTAACCAGCATCCTGATGGACTCCTCCTTGAAATTCCAAAAAATATGGGAGCCTTGGGCCCTATATATGGGTACTTCCCTCATCCCGGGTGTTCAAGTACCACATCATTCCTAAACAATCTTTAGGCACGACTATTCAATAATTATGATAGCAGCACGCAGAAGCTACAATCATATCTCCTCACCAAAAATGAGGTACCCCCTCCCCATCTCTCCCCTTCTCACTCTTTCTTCTCTTTCTTCTTTCTATCCTACTTATCTGTTAACTCACGCCAGGGAGCTAAATGTTGTTGAATTTATTTACAGATACAGACAGGTATTCCCCATCGCTCAGGGGGATACGCATCTGTCCTATTAAACCAATCTACTCGGCTCCTTTGGACAGTATAGTAAAGGGAAATTCCCTAGCCCGGCACAGTTAGTTCCCATCAGGGGTGCCGAGGCAAGGGAAGAGATCCCTATGGTTTTAAGGGTAGAGCCAAGATCTTGTTATGAATGTTTTTGGATCCTGATATTCATCAATGAGCCTCCCTACGGGTTTCCGAGGCCGAGCAGACTTCTGTAATTCATTTCAGTTTGTACCTGTTAAGTGATTTACCTAGGAGGCTTTCCCTCCGGAGCTTACACATATGTTTCTACATAACCTGTATGTACCAATTAAAATAATAAAACATATTGAAAGTAAAGATATTCAAAAACAATTAGGCGTTATGTATGAACTCATAATAATAAAAACATGAATTATCAAAAAATAAAAAATAAAAAAAAAATAATAAATTGACCCCAAAGTTCAAAAATATTGAGACAAAATGGCGCCAGAAATTTTTTTTTTTTTTTTAAATGGTAAAAATTAAATGTGCATAATGGTGTCATTGTAGTAACTGTGTTAACCTTTCCATATAAAAAATGAGTGAATTAGTGATTAGTCCCAATATTCAAACGTATTGGGACAGTATGGCGCTTATAGTCCTAAAAAAATTGTTTTCTTTGTGTGTGACAAAGTAATAATCAAATCAAACATTCCCTGTGTGTTAAATACAATAAATTAGGAACATATAGATATATAAATATAAGGATGACATGCATAAAGGTAGATTCCAGTTCTTCTTGCTTAAACCAGATAACGATTGACTGCTAAAAAGTGTTTTATATATAGTCCATGCAGAAATAGGTGTTGTAAACAGATAGGAAAACAATGTTCAAATGTGTGGTGTGATCCCTCGCGCTAAATTGAGTTGATAGGTGGTGTAGATATTTCTATAATTAGCTAAAATCCCAAGTGATAAAATTATATATGTACAAGATGATAATAATGTTAAATGCAAGTGAGCGGTGATGATGTCTCTGTGGACTGCAGCAAAATCTAAAGTGTTCACTTTCACTCAGCATAAATATAATAATAAAAATGATTTCGCGCTTGAAAATCTATCACCTCAAAATAAAGTGCATACAAAAAAATTAATAAAAATATTCGAAAATTCCTAAAAGTGCAATATCTAAAAGTGCTCCATAGTGCAATAAATGATCAACAAAGGTGCTTTGTGCATCAAAATACCATAAGGAATAAATAAAAATTAATAAAAAGTTCGTATTGTGCATCAATGTTCAAAGTCTATATTGTGCTTTTCCACTGAGGTCATTTGATAAAGATGGAAAATAATAATAATCTTGAGGTTAATGATCCGGTGGCACCGGGCTCTCTAGACTCTCACCTTAGATGAAATTATTATGGGCATCAGAACCAAGTTCTTTGTTCTTTATGATGTAATGGTATTATGGTGGAACTTCTCTGGTGCTGTAGCGGTTCCTCTGCTTAACAGTACCTATGAGATATAGGAACAAAGGGGGTTGCCCACCTAGGCTCCACCAATCCGGTGGTGTAAACAGGAAGGGGAGAGAGAAAAGATGCCTCCAATGGTGTAGTAAGTTTGTAAAAGATAGCTATTTATTAAAAAATCAAGTGGTCTCTTACATATTAGCAAGTTAAAAACAGCATATAGGTTAAAAAGGTTGAGGAGCGGCGTCTGAGGCGCCTCCTTACTAGTTTCCCGTTTCGTCTGTGCTCGGCCACGCCCTACGCGTTACGTCACCACTCGTGACTTCAACTGGGGAACCGGATTGGTCCGAGAAGGATGTCTTTTATATGACGATACCGGAAGTTATGTGTCGGCCATCTTTGTTGTGGTACAATGTCCTTGTGTCGTTATTGGTCTTCTTCGCGGCCATTTTTTGTTATTGAAGTGCGCCTGTGCTGTCACGGCCATCTTACAGGTGGCACTATATGCAAGATTGCGGCCATATATAGAAGGGTCAAGTGAAGTCTAGAACGTTATGTTTGTACCAGTTTACGTTGTGTCTTTTTTGTCTAAGTGATTGTATATATGAATTTAGTCAAGGCTGATGTTAATGTGTCTAGGGAATAAATATTATAATGTTATTGCATCTTCAAAATGTAGATTAAAATATCATGAATAAAAACCTACTGCATGTCGGCCATTTTTTTGTAGTCTAAAATTATATTCGGTCTTGATGCCAATCAGGTCCTGTAAGAGGCGGATTTTATAAGAAAGGGTAATGTTGTTGTCCGCCATGTTACTGTCTACAATGAAAGTGTTGTGAACTATATAATGATAGGGACTATCAGTCAATGTCCAAGTGCTTAGGAAGGCGTCTCAGTCCTCATATCATAGTTGTAATGTTATATAGCTATAGTTCAATTAATTAATATACATATACAAATCTCTATTAAGGTTAATGTTCGTCCAGTATATAGATATACTGTATTCAATATTGAACGATCAATAAAAATACAAAGTGATATTATGTCTACAAAGATAATTATTACCAATAAAATCATTCAAAACAAGATATAAAAATTTTTAAAAAATTGCTTAAAAAACAGTTTAAATCGAACTCTACGTTCATGCCCCTGGGTGTGAGTGTACGTAGGGTGTGTATCCAATATGACTCTCTTTGGCTTATGCTTCTAATTTTATGGCTACCTCTCCATGTACCTTTATATTTTTCAATGCCCCAAAATTGGAGGTGTGAAGGATCTCGGTTATGTGTTGTCGCAAAATGTTTCGATACATTATGTTTGGGGTTTCCCTTCTTCCCACATATTGTAGTTGGCAACTGCATTGGAGTACATAAACTACCCCCTCTGTGTGGCACCCCACAAAATCTTTGATTTTGTATGACTGCTGTGTTGTAGTGCATGTGAATTCTTGTCTTTTGCCTTGAAATTTCTTTGCATTGCTACATGCATAGCAGTTTCTACACGGATAAAATCCTTTGCCTGAAACAATACAATTGGGTATAAAAAAGAAATACTCAATAAAAAAGAAGCAAAATATTTAATCCCAGAAGCATGTAGGATACCTGTTATTTACACTGTTCCCAAGATTCACAAGTCTAGAGAGAATCCACCGGGGAGGCCTATAGTGAACGGGATAGATTCCCTCACATCTAGAGTAGGACAATACCTAGATGAATTCATACAACCAGCAGTACAACAGACACCAGCCTATTTACAAGATACAAAACATATTCTACAGCTACTAATGGAAACACCAGTCTTGGAAGGAAGAACTATATTAGCCACGGCGGATGTCAGTTCGTTATACACCATAGTACAACACTATGAGGCATGTTCAGCCACAAAGTGGCTTCTCAGAAAATACAGTAATCTAGCGTGTCAACAAAGAAAGTTTCTCATTAAATGCCTAGACACCTGTCTGAAAAACAACTATTTTTGGCATAACCAAGCCTATTATAAACAAACCACAGGTATAGCAATGGGTGCCAAGTTTGCACCGAGCGTGGCCAACGCGTTCATGGCCCAGTGGGAGGAACAATCCATATATACGGATACCCCACCAGAACTCACGCTATACAGAAGATACATCGACGATGTCATCATAATATGGAATGGGAAAAGAGATGCACTTGAACAATTCCTAGAAAAACTTAATCAAAATGAAAAGAACATACATTTATCATGGAACATAGATGAAAAAACTGTGGAATTCCTAGATTTACAAATCAGTCTGGAACAAGACAAAGTAGAAACCAAAACATTTTTTAAACAAGTGGATACTAACAGTTACCTATCCTTAAATAGCTGCCACCATAAAATGTGGCTTTATAACATACCCAAGGGACAATTAGTCCGAATAAAAAGAAACTGTACGAATGACAACGACTATAAAGAACAGTCTAAACTCATAGGATCCAGATTTATAGAAAAAGGATATGAACCCACTTGGATACAACAACAAATAGAAGAAGTGAATAGGATGGATAGAACAAAAATGCTGGAAAAGAATTCAAGAATCACATTCAATCAAGAAGTACCAAGCCTCATTTTTGACTACAGTGTACAATATAAACAGGTTTCGCGCATAATTCAACGATATTGGCATATTCTTAGGAATGACAAAGATTTGAACCAAATATTACCAACAAAACCAAATATTATATATAAGAAAGCACCAACGGTGAGAAATATGATAGTAAGATCAATCATAGAACCTCCAAAAGAAGCAACATACTCCTTTTTTTCAGGCAAAGGATTTTATCCGTGTAGAAACTGCTATGCATGTAGCCATGCAAAGAAATTTCAAGGCAAAAGACAAGAATTCACATGCACTACAACACAGCAGTCATACAAAATCAAAGATTTTGTGGGGTGCCACACAGAGGGGGTAGTTTATGTACTCCAATGCAGTTGCCAACTACAATATGTGGGAAGAACGAAAAGGGCTCTCAAAGTAAGGATCAAGGAACATATCCAAAATATTTTAAAGGGAAACCCCAAACATAATGTATCGAAACATTTTGCGACAACACATAACCGAGATCCTTCACACCTCCAATTTTGGGGCATTGAAAAATATAAAGGTACATGGAGAGGTAGCCATAAAATTAGAAGCATAAGCCAAAGAGAGTCATATTGGATACACACCCTACGTACACTCACACCCAGGGGCATGAACGTAGAGTTCGATTTAAACTGTTTTTTAAGCAATTTTTAAAAAATTTTTATATCTTGTTTTGAATGATTTTATTGGTATTAATTATCTTTGTAGACATAATATCACTTTGTATTTTTATTGATCGTTCAATATTGAATACAGTATATCTATATACTGGACGAACATTAACCTTAATAGAGATTTGTATATGTATATTAATTAATTGAACTATAGCTATATAACATTACAACTATGATATGAGGACTGAGACGCCTTCCTAAGCACTTGGACATTGACTGATAGTCCCTATCATTATATAGTTCACAACACTTTCATTGTAGACAGTAACATGGCGGACAACAACATTACCCTTTCTTATAAAATCCGCCTCTTACAGGACCTGATTGGCATCAAGACCGAATATAATTTTAGACTACAAAAAAATGGCCGACATGCAGTAGGTTTTTATTCATGATATTTTAATCTACATTTTGAAGATGCAATAACATTATAATATTTATTCCCTAGACACATTAACATCAGCCTTGACTAAATTCATATATACAATCACTTAGACAAAAAGGACACAACGTAAACTGGCACAAACATAACGTTCTAGACTTCACTTGACCCTTCTATATATGGCCGCAATCTTGCATATAGTGCCACCTGTAAGATGGCCGCGACAGCACAGGCGCACTTCAATAACAAAAAATGGCCGCGAAGAAGACCAATAACGACACAAGGACATTGTACCACAACAAAGATGGCCGACACATAACTTCCGGTATCGTCATATAAAAGACATCCTTCTCGGACCAATCCGGTTCCCCAGTTGAAGTCACGAGTGGTGACGTAACGCGTAGGGCGTGGCCGAGCACAGACGAAACGGGAAACTAGTAAGGAGGCGCCTCAGACGCCGCTCCTCAACCTTTTTAACCTATATGCTGTTTTTAACTTGCTAATATGTAAGAGACCACTTGATTTTTTAATAAATAGCTATCTTTTACAAACTTACTACACTATTGGAGGCATCTTTTCTCTCTCCCCTTCCTGTTTACACCACCGGATTGGTGGAGCCTAGGTGGGCAACCCCCTTTGTTCCTATATCTCATAGGTACTGTTAAGCAGAGGAACCGCCACAGCACCAGAGAAGTTCCACCATAATACCAATACATCATAAAGAACAAAGAACTTGGTTCTGATGCCCATAATAATTTCATCTAAGGTGAGAGTCTAGAGAGCCCGGTGCCACCGGATCATTAACCTCAAGATTATTATTATTTTCCATCTTTATCAAATGACCTCAGTGGAATAGCACAATATAGACTTTGAACATTGATGCACAATACAAACTTTTTATTAATTTTTATTTATTCCTTATGGTATTTTGATGCACAAAGCACCTTTGTTGATCATTTATTGCACTATGGAGCACTTTTAGATATCGCACTTTTAGGAATTTTGGAATATTTCTATTAATTTTTTTGTATGCACTTTATTTTGAGGTGATAGATTTTCAAGCGCGAAATCATTTTTATTATTATATTAATGTTCAAATGTGAAAGTTGATTGTTTCACCCTAACGGGCTCACCACAGTGACTTCAGTGCGTTTTGTTCAGATGGTGACTTTGAAGTGCTCACCCCCCAATGCTACCCTACTCACCAGAGATAACCACCCCTACAGGGGTACCGAGCGACAGAGTGGGTGCCTCAGGTCGGGTGATGATGGCTTCAATAATGCTGCCGTTCCTCTGCTCAATGCGATCCTTATGGCTGTTCCACGGGAGATATGTACTTTTTATGTAACCTTGCTACTCCATCAGTATACCATCTTAATCTGTGCGGCTGCTGTGCACACACCGGCATCTGCAACCTCCTAGCTCCCCGGCTATACATGTCAATCATTGATAAAATCAGTTTGTAATTTATGACACCTGTACCCATTAATTAACAACAGAGAGGGCAGCGCCGTTCTCATTCCCATACCACTTATCCATTTATGTAAATTAGACCCTTAGGGGTACTAATTAGGGATAGGCAGCAGCCCTTACATTGTTCTAAGCGCGGATTTATTTATCTATATCTGTAAGCTCCTAAGCGCTACAGGGTTTTTGTTGCACTTGTTGCAGGGTGAGCTTGAAATGATTATGTGTTGTATTTTTTGTTGCACCGTTTGTGAGATACCGGCTTCCAGTTCTGCTGGGTGTCCAGCTTAGGCGAAAGAGACTGGTGCGGAGGTTCCCATTCAGGATGTCCCAGGAGCATAACGGTTTCAGGCCATCCTCTAAAGATGAAATCACAGTAGATAACCCATTGCGTGTGATTGTCAGTTTAGTGGGGTAGCCCCAACAATATATTATGCTGTGATTGCGTATAGTCTTAGTGATAGGCAGTAAACTTTTGCGTTTTTTGCATAGTATATCAGGACAGGTCTGCAAAGATTTGAATTGCAGTATATTTGGTAGGAGGTTGGGAGCTTTTGCGGCATGCCATCATAAATTGATCCTTAATGTGATAGAAGTGTACCCGCATCAGTACATCTCTAGGCATCTCTCTCTCAGAATCTGGTGCATCTGGAAGAAATTCCTTAATGATATTGGTGGCATATTGGTCAAGTTGAGCTGGCTGTATGGCGTCAGGAATTTCACGGATTTTCACAATATTTCTTTGTGAGTGGTTTTCTATATCAGCAATTTTTCCTTTGAGCCAGCCAACTTCATCAGATTGCTCATTATGGGAGTCAACCAGGGAGTTGTAAGAAGAAGCAAACTCTTCCATCTTTTTCTCCACATGGTCGACCCTGCCTCGCAGCTCCCTTATCACAGTTTTAAAGCTTTGCATGCAGGCCATCATGTCTGAGTGAAGGGAGCTGCGGAGGGAGACCAGCATGTCTTTCAATGTTGTGTGCAAAATAGGTTGATTGGCAGTGGGCAATGATGGCTGCCATCTTGGGCCTTTTCCCGCTCCACCGACGATAAGAAATGTAGGAGTTTTTTAGTCTGATGTGTCTCCTTCCTCTTCCGGTCATGGCTAGAGAGGTTGGTGTCCCTTTAGAGAAGCTCTGGTGAGAGCTCCGATGGTCAGACTCACCTCCATGGTTGCTTTTCTCCTGGACTATGCAGCCATCCCATAGCACGCCCCCTCTTTTGGTGGTATTTAATCAGTACTGTTTTTTTATGTTTTTGCGAAAAAAACAGCAAACTTTTTGAGAAAAAAACACTCTTTTTGTTTCTAAAATTTTGCAAATACGTAATTTTTCTTCATAGATTTAGGCCAACATTTATACTACTACATATCTTTGGTAAATATAACCCAAATTAGTTTATATTATTTAGTCTGTGTGAAAGTTATAGAGTCTACAAGCTATGCTACATATTATTGAAAATTGATTACACCTGATGAACTGACTGCCTATCTCATTTCTTGAGGGCCTGAAAGGTCAGGACAGTACAAATACCACCAAAATACTCCCCCCCCCCAAAAAAAATGACCCATTTTTGGAAAGTAGACAGTCCGAGGTGTTTAGTAAGAGGCATGGTGAGTTTTTTGAAGTTGTAATTTTTTTCCCACAATTTCTGGGAAAATTAAGAAATATTTATTTAAACACAAAATTGTCATAGTAACAAGTTATTTCTCACACAAGGCATAGGCATACTTGTAATTATACCCCAAAACACATTTTACTACTCAACCTGTCTATGGTGATACCACATGTGTAAGACTTTTATACAGCCTGGCCACATACAGAGGCCCAACATTTAAGTAACACCTGCAGGAGTTCTAGGGACATACTGTAAATTATACAACTAATTTCCTTACCGCCTATCACACTTTTGAAGGCCCTGGAGCACCAGGACAACTTTTTGCCACAAGTTTTGGAAAATGTGGAAAGAAAATTATTTTTTTTTTTACACAAAGTTGTCAATTTTTAAGATATATTTAACACCTAGCATGTACATATCAAAAATGACATCAACATGAGGACAAGGAGCTTTGAGGTGGGAGCAGAGCCCCCCTGCCCCAAAGCACCCACCCCAAAGCACTCTTGCTCGCCCCCTCCCCTTTACTGACCTGCCAGGCTACATGCTCAGATAAGGGTCTGGTATGGATTTTGGGGGGATCCCACACCATTTTTGTTGTAGCATGTTTTATGCATGCTACAGATGCGCCCTTTGTCTGAGAAAAGTACTTGCCAGGACCGTCCCAGGCAGAGGAGGAGGAGGTAGCTTTTTCCTCCCTGCTCCACCTCCGAGTGCCCTGTCTCCCAGCTTCCGCCCTGCAGTGCCGACAATGCAACATCCTGAGGTGAGGAGGATGGGCCGGGACTCAGGAAATGTCATTGGTAAGGGGGGAGTTGGGGGCACAGACTTTAGCAGTGTGTGTGAGCGCGGCTCTGCAGCAGACAGGGAAAGAGGGGGGTGTAGTGCTTTTCATCTATCCTCTGAATTCTTTCATTTGTTGTATTGAACAGCTAGTAAGAAGTGTGTATCACTCTTCACATGTTCAGGGATGTTCTTCTCATCACATGAATATAAGCCAACATGCTCTTTGGTTCCCAGTCACTATGCAATGTTCTGTACCTGAAGTCCAGGATATGTCATGGGTAACCTAACTTAATGGCATCCTATTGTGTTAACTTAATGGCATCCTATTGTAGTAAAATTACAAGGGCCTAATTAGAAGGTATAAGTACATATCCCGTGTAAATATCATTATATCTCCTGCAGGGAATAAATATTGCCCCCCCTGTCTCGAGGATTAGTAAGTCATTCTCTGGTAGATGTGGCTGCTAATTGCACATTCATACTTTCTTGGGTTGAATTACTAAGGTGCTGCCAAGCATAACTGTACATTAAATAGGATTTGAATATTAACCTGAACTTATATATTTATTTTTACACAAAAACAACAAAAAAAAAAAAAATATATATATATATATATACACACTTTTTTGCTGACAAGCCAGGGTTTATATAGTTTTAATTGTATATGTAATATATATATATATATATATATATATATATATATATATATATATATATATATATATATATATATATATATATATATATATATATTTATTTTTACACTATGTTTATTTAATTATTTATATATACAGACGCACATGTGTTTGAGCTTTGGTTTGAGGCGCACACCCTAATGCAATAGGCACGCCTATGACTGCAGGCCAAGGTTTTTTCATGGTATGTGTGGCAGAAAAGGGGCAGACTTGTATAGTAGTTATCAAGGTAAATATAATAACCCTTTTTAAACAGTGGGATTGCAATATCCCAGACAATTTTTCCACTTGTGCCAATGTAGGTTGGGCACTCAGAGGGCTGGTGCTGCGAGTCTTTGCCTTCGTACATGGGGAAAGCATGCACATATCCTGTGGCTCTTTCACAAAGCTTGTTGAGCTTCAATCCATACCTGGCCCTTTTACTGGGAATATATTGCTTGAATTGTAGCCGGCCAGTGAAGTGGACAAGGGATTCGTCCACACAAATGTCTTGATCAAGGACATAAAATTCAGCAAATAGTTTATTAGTGGGCAGATTTTATATAGTTTGTCATAGTTGGGATCATAGTTGGGATGATCTCGGGGAGGGCACTATGAGTTATCATTGAAATGCGGGAAGGGCATGACTTTGTCATAGAGTGACCTGGAAATTACAGTAGAATAAATTAACATGTGATGGATGGGGTGGGTGGACCAGTAGGCATGTATTTCTTTCTTTTTTTGGTAAGCCCCATGTTAAATGTAAGGCCAAAAACAATTTAATCTCCTCCAATGTGAGATGTCTCCATTGAAATGGACGGGCATAGGATGAATTGGGATTGTTTGCAATTTATTGCTCTGCAAAAAGGTTAGTCTGGTCCACGATGTATTGAAGTAAATTGGCGGGGAAAAACAAATGAAAAAAATCAATTTGGAAAAATTGTCAGTGTTGACCTGCACACCTGGCTGTGCTTGTTAAGGGGGGGATTATAGCTAACCCTGAGCTGGAAAGCAGCCATAATGGGTTTGCCAAGGCATCTGGAAGATAGGTTTAGGCCCTGATTCTTTGGGTCTGGCGTGATATTCCAATGCTGGTACTGGGCCTTTTATCCTAGGGTCTAGCACCATTAGTGTTGTTGCCATTGGGGTGTATGGCGCTGCTGGTGGTTGCTTGGTCTTCTGAGCATCTTATTCTTGTTGGAGGGACCTCTTCCAATGCAGACACCAATCCACTACTTTCTACTGGCTCATATTTCGAATTAGAATCAGATGGTGAGAGCTCCTCGATGCTCTCATCCGGCATACTAAGAATTTTATATGCCTCCTCACTAGTAAAATATTTTTCAAACATGGCAGCTCTAGTGATTGTGGCTGTATGGTAAACTGCTGATGGGCGGTTGTGATGGGTACACTGCTAATAGGTGGCAGTGATGTCGGCTTTGTGATGGGTACACTGATTAGGCTGCGCTGAAGGCTGCACTGATGGGTCCACTGATGGCTGTATTGACAGGTCCACTGATGGCTGCACTAATGGGCTGCACTGACAGATCCACTGATGGCTGCACTGATGAGCTGCACTGACAGCTACACTGATGACTACACTGACAGGTCCACTGATGGCTACACTATTGAGCTGCACTGACAGATCCACTGGTGGTTGCACTGACAGG
Organism: Lithobates clamitans; assembly: GCA_037952925.1. NCBI lineage: Eukaryota > Metazoa > Chordata > Amphibia > Anura > Ranidae > Lithobates > Lithobates clamitans. The sequence continues at coordinate 8,043,645 of JBBGZY010000268.1, read as the reverse complement.
TCCACTGATGAGCTTCACTAATGTGCTGCACTGGCAGATGCACGGATGAATGCACTGATGAGCTGCACTGACAGATCCACTGATGAGCTGCACTGACAAATCCACTGATTGCTGCACTAATAGGCAGCACTGACATATCCACTAATTTCTGCACTGACGGGCTGCACTTAAAGGTCTGCTAATGTGCTGATCTGACAGGTTCTCTTTATTTAGAACACTGTGGTGCACAGTAGTGAAGGTGTTAAACTTGTAACTCACTGTTGCCAGGATCTCCTCCTCACGCAGAATTAGTGAGGAGAAGAAGCTGGGAACAGCGAATAACCGCTGTTTGTCTATATTTGTGATCGACTGTGATTGGACACAGCCGACCACGTGGTAAAGAGCCATTTCATTGGCTCTTTATCCTGATCAGGGATGCGCTGTGAGGGACACAGCTCATCACCAATCGAGGGCGAAAACAAGTGACTCGATTTCAAGGACATCATATGACGTCCAATTAAAAGGAGGGAGCACCTGCCCGACCATCATTTTGCTATAGGCTGGGCGGGAAGGTGTTATACAAGGTGGAAAAGCACAAGGAAGGCTAAAAGGTCTTTTAGGAAACAAACAGGAGCCCATCAGACGCTAAGTTAATAGTTGTGCCAAATTTTTAACAAGGACAATTGCACAAACTGCTAACAATTATGAAAAAAATAAAAAAAACAACTCCCACAAGCTGGGTGGTATCTTAAACTTGTAAGCTCAATTCTCTGACCCCCGATAAATAACTGCACATTTTAAAATGGTAGAAAAAATAGGCAGAGATAATCCCCTTGCTGGTGCCTATTTGCAGTCCTTTAAGGGGTTCAAAATGACCGGAGATGGAGTTCCTAATCATGTGACCACTCTGATTGGTTATCATAATGGTTACATGATTGGAAGCCAGAAACTGTTGGTGATAGCTCAGTCAATGTGCTGGGTGCGCCCACTGAGAATGATCTCATTACAGAGCAGTGGTGCACCAAGAATGCAGATATTTGGCACATGGATATTAAGGCCCACACGCCCTGCTGCCGCACATGTGCTTTAGGTGATTGGCAAGAGGTTAAAGCAGAGTTCCACCCAAAAATGGAACTTCCGCTTTAAGTGAAGGTGACCCCCTGACATGCCACATTTGGCATGTCATTTTTTGGGGGGAGCGGAAACCCTATTTTTAGAGAGTTCCAGCTCCCACTTCCTCCTGGGGCACCGCGGTGCCGGAAGTAAGTTCATGATTGCCCGGCCAGTCACAGTGAGCAGCGCATGCCCGGCTGTGAAGCCACAGCCAGGTGCTCACAGTGACAATGCCAGCACCAAAGAGAAGAGGGGGAGATGAGCAAGGCTTCGTTCCCCAGCATCACTAGACCCTGGAACAGGTAAATGTTCAATTATTAAAAGTCAGCAGCTGCAGTATTTGTAGATTTACTGAGACACTGCAAAAATCATGCATTTGTTTACTACGGCCAGAAATGGAATGGTAACTAAGTAGCAGAAAAAAATTGGTATGATGGTATTTGCTGGGCAAGCTCTAGAAAATTAAAAACTTCTAAACAGCCCCCCCCCCCCAAAAAAAAAAAAAATTTAAACTGTAGAGGAGAAATCCTTTTGAAGAAAAAAAGCTATTATGAGTTTGGCATCGTGTTGAATGAGCCCAGCTACAACAAAAGTTATTTTGATTTACTTCACATCATTGATATACTGTATATTATATAAACATGTCATGATCAAGGAAGCGAGGTTAAACAAATAACAAACTCTTCCTTGTCTGGGAAAAAAAAATATTTGTTTTGCATCACCTCGGACCCTGTATTTGATTTCATCCTGTGTGTATTATTGGAAGGAAATTGATTCCTCATCTTTCAAAATACCACTGGGACCTGAACATACCGAGTCTGCAGTGCTGTTAACTTATCTGATTTGTTTCAATAATTAAACTTTCAGACTTCAGGTTTGAAGACAATGTTGTTATAAAAGCAACTCTTGCAGTTTATTTAATTGTTATAATCCTGTTTATTTTTCTTATTGCTTGTTTTTTTTTATATAGCTGATTATTTGTTGCTTGAGTTGTTGCTTGAGTATCCTGTTTGATGCTTTCAATATACTACCTGATTTTTTGTTGTTGTCTATATTAACCTCCCTGGCGGTATGATTATTTCAGATTTTTGATGCTCAAAGTGGTACAATTATTTTTCATGGAAATTTGCCGTTTTATATTGTAGGCCTGTAATTCTTAGGAATAACTCACTTAAATCTGTCCAAACCAGAGTCTAGTAGACATCCCGGGAATGATAGGGTTTGAAACACGAAATCATAAATTATAATATAATAAATAACTATAAATAATTATACCAAATAATAATATAATAATAATAAAAATTTTCAATAATGTAATCAAATCAAAAACACTAAAATTTGCTCAGTTGCAGAATTGTCACTGTCATTACTTTTCAGTGTTTGATGACGGATCTCCCCACAAATCACTATCGCTCTCAATTCTGTGAGTGATTCTAATTTATTATCGTTGTTTTCTAGCTGGTCTAAAACCACTTTTGATGTAAAGGGATGGTTTTGATTGCTATGGACAATCTCCAGTTTCCAGGCAGAAAGAACAGGGAAAGAACAGGGATGTGAAATAATTTCATACAGTAATGTAATCTGTAAGATTACAGTATACTGTACATATTGTGTGTGTTTCACTTTTTGAATTTGGCACCGCTCTCCTTCCCCGTGCGTCGCAACGCTCACAGGAAACAGAGCTTGGCTCTGTAATTAATCGAGTGGAGGACGAGCCACTCACACTGTGGGGAGACATCGCAGGATCCAGGGGACAAGTTGAGTAAGCTCTTCCTGGATCCTGCGTTGTGATCCCGAGTCTGGTAAAAGTCAGCAAAAATGATGGGAGATATCATTGCCAACTTGATTTTAAGTATTTATGTGACCAAAATGCTGTCTGCACAGCCTTCTTAGTGCTGGGCACCAGGTAAAGAAGTGCATAGGGCAGGTTTCGGTGGCATAGGGCAGGCTAGGGTGGTAAAGAGCAAGTAACAATGTCATAAGGCAGGTTGGGGTGGCATAGGGCAGGTTGCGGTGGCATAGGACAGGTTGGTATGGCATAGGGCAGGTTGCAGTGGCATAGGGCAGGTTGCGGTGACATAGGGCAGGCTGGGGTAGCATAGGGCAGGTTGCGGTGGAATAGGGCAGGCTTGGATGGTATAGGGCAGATTGGGTGGTATAGGGCAGGCTCGGGTGATAAAGGGCAGGTTACAATGGCATAGGGCAGGTTGCGGTGGCATAGGGCAGGTTGCGGTGGCAAAGAGCAGGTTGGGGGATGGCAAAAGGCAGGTTTCGGTGACATAGGGCAGGTTGCAGTGGCATAGGGCAGGTTGGGGTGGCATAGGGCAGGTTACGGTGGCATAGAGCAGGTTGGGGATGGCAAAGGGCAGGTTGTGGTGGCATAGGGCAGATTGCGGTGGCATAGGGCAGGCTGGGGTGGTAAAGGGCAGGTTGCGATGGCATAGGGCAGGCTGGAGTGGTATAGGGCAGGTTGCAGGGACATAGGGCTGGCTGGGGTGGCATAGGGAAGTTTGCGGTGGTATAGTGCCAGGTTAGGACTCTATATAGTGACATGTGCAGAAACCTACAGCATGCCTGGAGATGAAGACACTCGGGTTGCTGTGTCCTCACCTCTTTCTCCTTCAGCTGTGGGATCAGCCAGAGTGAAGGAGTCTGTGGGAGGAGTGGAGGAAGCAGCCACACCCCCAGCTCTGGCTGCCTCCGGAGACATTGGAGATCTCAGAGGGACAGCTTAAGATGGGGGAGTGTTACAGGCAGCCTCCCCCGCATGGTTTGGTGCCCTGTTCGCACCGCTCCGCTGCAGCTCTGCAAGCAGATCAATTGAGTACAGTGTGTAGCTGTGGGCGGTGGCCCCGGTGTCACCCCTTTAGCGGGTGTCACTTGGTGAGCCCACCCCCCCTGCACCCCCATAGCAATGCCACTACAGTCAGGCACCAGAAGTTGCTGCTCTTGGCATCAGGTACATCCCAGTGCCAGCAAATGTAAAGACTAGCTGACAAGGTGCAGACTTGACATGTATTACTTGTACATTGGCTTCTTGAATCCTGAATGCTGGAAATACTGGGTTGACTGTGATCAGCAATGTTGGAAATAATGATGCTAGCTGTAATCTGGCACTATCTGTAATCCTGCATCAATGATTGTAGTCAGTGGCAGTGATTCCAGCATTGCTGGTCACAAAAAGGATCAGTGTTTCCAGTGTTGCTGATAATAGCTAGCGTCAATGTTTCCAGTATTGTTGATCACAACAAGTGATAGTGTTTCCTGTATCAATGGGCATAGCAAGTGCCAGCACTAGGGATGGGTGAATGGTTCGGCCCGAGCATGAGTTTGGGCTGAACATTTGCCTGTTCGGCCGTTCGCCTAACACCCAAATTTGCAGGGTTTTCGTCCCAATGAACACCCTACAATGCACTGAGTGCTGCACAGTGCATTCTGCACCCTGATTGGGCAAAGGGTGCAGTGTAAGCTGGTTGTTAAGGAGTGGGACTGGGAAGCCAGCCGCGGCATCCTTAACAACCGATGAGTCATCAGCTGTCAATGGGTTTCCCCATTGACAGCTGAATGAAAAACAAAAGTGCTGGTTAAAAAATAAAGAAAAAAATGGTGCCCCCCCAGTCCATACCAGGCCTTTCAGATCTGGTATAGATTTGGAGGGGAACCCCACACCAAAAATAGCATGGGGCCCCCCAAAGTTCATACCAGTCCCTTATGCGGACATGCAGCCTGGCAGGTCAGGAAAGGGGGGGTGAGCACCCCTCCTGAACCATACCAGGCCATATGCCCTCAACATTGCCCCTACTTCAAAGTACCTTGTCTCCATGTTGTGGGGACAAGGGCTTCTTCCCCACAACTATGGCTGGTGGTCCGTCACAAGCTCAGCATGCACCAGAGGGGGGCGGTGATGTAGTCAGGTGGCCCTGCCCCTTACCTATATAAGAAATGTCAAAGCGCAGAGCATACAAGAGGCCTCACGGGAGGCAAGAGCATTTTTTTTCATTTTTTTTCAGGTCAGTGGGCAGCATGCTTGACGATGGATTTACATCGAAGGACACTATTTTTTTTTAACCACTTCAATACAGGGCACTTATACCCCCCTGTCACATTTTGAATGACAATTGTGCTGTCATGCAACACTCAAATTTTTTATCTTTTTTTTCCCACAAATAGAGCTTTCTTTTGGTGGTATTTGTGTCAGAAACCATGAAATCAGGCCGAGACAGAAGTAGAGTTAAATCACACTTGTTTAATAATAAAAGTAAAAAGAACTAGTAAAAACATAGCCAAAGTTAAGTAACCACAAGGGATAGTCAGCCAAGCCAGTCAGGGATCAATGTAGTGGAACAGCAAGCAGGATCTGGAGCCAGAAGGGATGTCAGTAAAGCAAGTATTCAACAGGATCACAGACGATAATTTCTGTGATGTTGACCAAGGCGAAAAGCAGAGAACCTCTGGACTGGACAGCTTTAGTAGGCAGGACTGATGAGCAGGATATCATCAACAGTTGAGTAACTGTGGAGAAATAGGAGCTGGCAATTAGCCGACAGCTGAGTGGCCAGCTCAGAAAAGGAAGGGCTGAGCCCAGCCCTGACAGTTTGATCACAGCTGGGTTTTTTTTTTCTAAACGAAATTCAGAAAAAAAAGGTTTTCTTTGTTTCTCTTATAAAATTTTGTAAATAAGTATGTTTTCTCCTTCACTGACGGGCACTGATGAGGCTGCAGTGATGGGCACTAATAAGGCAGCACTGAGGGGCACTGGTGATGAGGCACTAATATGCAGCACTGATGGGTACTGATAGGCGGCACTGATATGCAGCACTGATAGGTGGCATGATAGACGGCACTGATGGGCACTGATAGGCAGCACTGATGGGCACTCATAGGTGGCACTGATGGGCACTGATTGGCAACTCTAATGGGCACTGATTGGCATCCTTAATGGGCACTAATTTGCATCCCTGGTGGGCACGGGTGGGCATTACCGGTGGGTCTGTACTGAGAATCAATGCACTGATTATCAGCGCAGACCCCCCCTGTCAGGAGAGCCGCTGATCGGCTCTCCTCTACCCCTGCCTTGTCAGCGCGAATAGAGGAAAATCCGATTAATGGCCTTTCCTGGTTACGATGTGACCAGCTGTAATTGGACACAGCTGATCATATGGCAGAGCCTACGTCATAGGCTCTTTACCAAGATCGGAGATGCGATGTGTCAGAACGACACACCACACCACTGATCGCAGTGCTGGGTGCTCTTCACGGGCATGTATGAGCTGCTTAACCTGCTGGACACCATATGATGGTCAGTCAGGATAACATAACCACTTTGCGGCCATCATTCTGCTATATGATGGACAGAAAGTGGTTAATAAAGGAATTTTCAAAAACTCGTCTCTTGTGTTAATTACTTTTTGACACTTTTTGGGTGAATGGGTACCCGATACCCATTCACATGGGGGCGGGATCTCGGGACAACCAGCCATGGGGACAAGGTGCTTTGGGGTGGGGGGGCAGATAACCCACCCCACCATGTTGAGGGTATGTGGCCTAGTATAGTTTATGAGGGGGGTGCTCGCTCCTGAAAAAAAAACAACTGTTTAAAAAAATAAATAAATAAATAAATATATATATATATATATATATATATATATATATATATATATATATATATATATATATATATATATATTGATACATGTCCCCCAGGGCAGTAGCCAGACCCCCATACTCCTTTTATGACCAATTACTTATATATAAGCCTTTAAATGGGCACTTTTGATTTTTCCTGTTACACTTCAATGGGGTTCACCGCTCGGGTAAGAACACTTCCCCTGTTCGGGAGTTCTGCTGCGAACTGAACAGGGTGGTGTTCGGCCTATGTTTAGCCAGCACCAACATTTCCAGCTTTGTTGATCACAGCCAGTGCCAGTGTTTCCTGCATTGCTGATCACAGCTAGGGAAGAGTGAACGGTTTGGCCCGAGCATGAGTTCAGGCCGAACTTTGGTTGTTCGGGTGTTCTGCAGATTTGAAAGCCGCCTGAACACCGTTAAAGTCTATGGGACATTAACATGAAAAATCAAAAGTGTTCATTTTAAAGGCTTATTGTCACGTACCTTACAGTGGAGCCCGAAATGATGAGGGTGGCCTCTTGCACAGTTCCGGTCCAAGCACCCCTGGTGGTGGGTACAGGGAGTGTGAGGGCAATGAAAGGGTGCAGTTGCCTGCAGGCAGGAGGTTGGAACTTGGAGATACAGGAACCTCTGCTGAGGAGATGTGGAAACTGATCACCAGACTTGTTCAGTGGGAGCCAGATCAACTGCAGAATCAGGAACAGGCAGGAGTTGGCAACAGGCTGGCAGTGGGGTACCGAATCAAAAGGCAAAACCGTAGTCAGGAACAGGCAGAGGTTGGCAACAGATGGGCAGTGGGGTACAGAATCAGAAAGCAGAGCCGTAATCATAAGTCCAAGCCAAGGTCAGTATTGCAGGTAGAGGCAGGTTCAGCAGGCAGGGAAGACCCAAGAGAATGGTCAGGAGATAGCCAGGTTTTCATGAACAAGGTCAATCAGGCAGAGTAACAACAGGAACACAGGGACAAACTGAAGACAATCCAGCACTGATGCTAGGCAGGCTCTCTGTTTATGTAGGGTGCTGTGTGCCAGGATTCACTGGAAGCGTACATGTGTGCGCGCACGCACGCATGTGCATTAGCGCCTTAGCACATTGGCGCATGCGTATTAGCGAGTTGGCACTCGCTGGTGTGCGTTAGCATGTGCACGCACGTTTGCATGGAGGTGTCATTGTGCATGCCCACTCTGGATATCATTTGTCTCTGGCTACAGTTCCATGCATGCACATTGGCATTAGTGGAAAGATGGTTGGCAGCTGCTGCACAGAGACGGGTGCTTGCTGTGTGAGTTTTCTGACACTTATATGCAAGTTATTGTCATAAAAAGTGTGTAGAGAACTGGGTCCTGCCCCAGGAGACATGTATCAATGCAAAAAAAGTTTTAAAAACGGCCGTTTTTTCAGGAGCAGTGATTTTAATCATGCTTAAAGTGAAACAATAAAAGTGAAATACAAAATGTACTAAAGCGCTTATATGGACTGAAAACTAAATTATTTACAACAAATAAATATATAATTCTAATTAGTGACTGGGAGAAACCCAAATAATAAAAGCTGCAAGCTAAAAAGTGTTCAGACACCACTATGAAGTGACAAATAAATTAAATGATGTGTTGCGCTAATATTAACCTTCCAGTCAAACTAACAACCAGTGCACAGTATAATAAATAAATCAATCCGTGGTTCATAAAAAATAAAAAATAAAAATGTAAAGATATAGATAAATATCAAATGCAGAGTAAAAATGAATATAAACGTGAACAGGTCAGCAAAACCTATAGCCACTAGGTTATATTATACTCCACAAGGAAAATCAACCACAGATTATCCCCTATATTTATGGGTAAATGTAATTGCTATATGTGTTGTTCAATCTTGTATTAATTCCTCCTTATATTAGATTCCCATTTAGCGCTGTGTGTTGATAGCCGTTCTTACTTGTGGGAAATATATACTGGTGTATACTCTAGAACAAAGTCCCATACATGCCAAAAAGAATCTATTCACAAATTAACAGTCGCCGTATAATTTGAATGGCTTCCCGCTGAATAATCCTCAGATGCCACGTATACATAAAATGAAAATACAGAGAAGAAACATCATTGCGCAATGAACGATTGCTACAAGGTACACCTCACTAGGTCCACTCACTTAAGCCTAGGAAGTTTCTGCCTGGAAAAAACAATCAGCCACTTGGGGCGTGATGGGTTCTCTCACCGCTTGCAACGATACTGTAGACCAGCTTCAATTCTTGACGTCACTGACTCCTCCTACGCGTTGCGTCACCCAACACGTGACTTTTTCAAGTTTACCCCAAGTGGCTGAAAACTAGGCAGAAACTTCCTAGGCTTTTGTGAGTGGACCTAGTGAGGTGTGCTTTACCTTGTAGCAATCGTTCATTGCGCAATTATGTTTCTTCTCTGTATTTTCATTTTATGTATACGTGGCATCTGAGGATTACTCAGCGGGAAGCCATTCAAATTATACGGCGACTGTTAATTTGTGAACAGATTCTTTTTGGCATGTATGGGACTTTGTTCTAGAGTATACACCAGTATATATTTCCCACAAGTGAGAATGGCTATCAACACACAGTGCCTGGCAGGCCGCAGGAAAAGAGGTGGGGACGAGAGAGCCCCCCCTCCTGAACTGTACCAGGCCACATGCCCTCAACATGGGGAGGGTGCTTTGGGGTAGCCCCCCAAAGCACCTTGTCCCTATGTTGATGGGGACAAGGGCCTCAGCCTCACAACCCTTGCCCGGTGGTTGTGGGGGTCTGTGGGCAGGAGGCTTATCAGAATCTGGAAGCCCCCTTTAACAAGGGGACCCCCAGATCCTGGCTTCCCCCTGTGTGAAATGGTAACAGGTACAAATGTACCCCTACCATTTCACAAAAAAAGTGTCAAAATGGTACATACTATAGACACCCCCCAGGTACAAAATTTAAAGGAATATTTCACTTTTATTGTTTCACTTTAAGCATTATTAAAATCACTGCTCCTTTTTTTGCATTGATACATGTCCCCTGGGGCAGGACCCGGGTCCCCAAACACTTTTTATGACAATAACTTGCATATAAGCCTTTAAAATGAGCACTTTTGATTATTCATGTTCATGTCCCATAGACTTTAACAGTGTTTGTGTGTTCTGCCGAATTTTTTGCCTGTTCAATATGTTCTGCTGCGAACCGAACCGGGGGTGTTCGGCCCATCCCTAATCACAGCCACCGCCATGTTTTTTGAGCTTTGCTAACTGCAGCCAGCTCCAATATTTCCTACATCACTGATAACAGCCAGTTCCAATGTTTCCAGTGTCATTGATTGCAGCAGCGTTCCAGCATCACTAATTGCAGCTATTGGCAGCATTTCATTTGCGGTAGGTTTTCCAGAAATGCTAATCACATCCAGCACCAGTGTTTACTTCAATCCTGGTCACTGCAAGCACCAGTGATTCTAGCATCACTGATTGCAGCCAGCTCTGGTGCCTTCAGCATTGCCGTTTACAGCAAGCGCTAGTGTTTTCCCCAAAACTAGCTGCAGCAAGAGCCAGTGTTTCCAGCATTATTGATCACAACTAATGCCGCGTACACACGGCAGAATTTTTGACCGGACTGGTCCGACAAACTTTTGACGGACTTCTGACGGACTTCCAACTTTTTTTTTTTTTTTTTACAGACGAGCGGATTTCTGGTTCCAGCGGAGTTACAACGTAAAGATTTGAAGCATGTTCCAAATCTAAAGTCCATCAGATTTTCCACTGGAAAAGTCCGCTGAAGGTCCGATGAAGCCCACACATGATCAGATTGTCTGCCGGACTCGTTTCGACGGACCAGTCTGGTCGAAAAGTCAGCTCGTGTGTACGCTACATAAGGGGCAGTGTTTCCAGCATTGCTGATCACATCCAGTGGCAGTGTTTCCAGCATTGCTGATTGAAGCAAGCTAAAGTGTTTTTAGCATCATTGATTGCAGCCAGTACCAGTTTTTCCAGCATCACTAATCACAGTCAGTGAAAATGTTTACTGCATCACTGATATTTCTAAAGCCTCGTACACACTACTAGATTTTTTTTGTTCAACCTAGCGAGTTGAACAAAAAAAAAAAACTGACAGCTCAGTTCAGAGCCACTATACTAACAATCCGATGTTGGTACAGTGATCTCCCCTGCTGTGCTATTGTGTTCTGACATGGGGACAGCCCCCTGCCAGGGAACTCCTGTCAGCACTCTCAGCCATTGGCAAACCTTTTTCGGTCATGACCTTTCAACAGAATCCAGCTTCTGTTGGACCAGTTGCCATACACAAGGGCCCAATGTCGGTCAATTTCTACTGAAGTTGCCGACGCCATCCGACATTCAGCCCGTGTGTACTAGGCTTAACATTTGCTAATACTTTTAGCATATACAGAAGCAGCCAGCACCAGTGTTTCCTGTATTGCTGATCATAGCCAGTGCCAGCGTTTCCTCTATTACCAATTGTAATGGGCACCAGTGTTCCAGCTTCACTAAATGCAGCCAGTATCGGTGCTTTCAGTGCCACTGTTTGCAGTCAGCACCAGTTTTTCCTAGGTGGTCGATTGCAGCAGTGCTAATGTTTCCAGCTTTATTAGTCACAGCCAATTCAAGCAATTCCAGAGTGCCTATTCACAGTTGGTTCCAGTGTTTTCAGCAACACTGATTACAGCCAGCACCAGCATTTTCAGCATCACTGATCACAGTGCCTGTGTTTGCACCTTTGCTGATCGCAGTCAGCACAAGTGTTCCCAGTGTCGCTGATTACAGCCAGCATTATTGTATACCTTTTCACCCTGTAGTGCCTGCTTTGCAAAAGCTGCAATTTTTCAGATGTTTCGATTGTCCTGGCACTTCAGATCCTCTAAAAATGTCATAGGTACATCAAAAACAAACAAAAAATCCCAGCTCACTTACCAAGTAGCTTGCAACAAAACCAAATTTACCCTGTCTAAAGCCCCATACACACGATAGGAATTTGTACAAACTTTCCCTTGGATTTTTGTACAAAGGGCGTTGGCCAGAAGTTTGTCTTGCATACAGACGGCAGGACTTTTCCATCCAACTTTCACCAAATCACATGGTTTTTCAGCTCTTTACCACCACCCTTTGGTCAACTTCTGTATTATTGTCTGATATTGTGTCAATCTCGCTGCTTTATTGGCCAGATTGACACCTTGCGAGCCGGGTTCACACTGGTGCGGGGATCCGAATTGGATCCCCGCCAATGCCAGCCACTGTGTTTGGTATGAATCTTGATGGGGAACTCCACGCCTAATTTTAAATAAAAAAACTGGCATGGGTTCCCCTCCAGGGGCATACCAGGCCCTTAGATCTGGTATGGATTTTAAAGGGAACCCCCTACGCCAAAAAAACAGCGTGGGGTCCCCCCAAAATCCATACCAGACCCTTACCCGAGCACGCAGACCGGACGGTCAGGAAAGGGGGTGGGGACGAGCGAGCGCCCCCCTCCTGAGCCATACCAGGCCGCATGACCTCAACATGGGGGGTGGGTGCTTTGGGGGAGGGGGCGCCCTGCGGCCCCCCCACCCCAAAGCACCTTGTCCCTATGTTGATGAGGACAAGGGCCTCTTCCCGACAACCCTGGCCGTTGGTTGTCGGGGTCTGCGGACGAGGGGCTTATCGGAATCCAGGAGCCCCCTTTAATAAGGTGGCCCCAGATCCCGGCCCCCCACCTTTTGTGAATGAGTATGGGGTACATCATAACCTTACCCATTCACCTAAGGAAAAATGTGTCAAGAAAAAAACACAGTACACAGGTTTTTAAAGTAATTTATTAGGCCGCTCCGGGGGTCTTCTTCCGGCTCCGAGGGTCTTCTTCCGACTCCGGGGTCCTCTTCCGACTCCGGGGGTCTTCTTCCAACTTCGGGGGTCTTCTTCCAACTCCGGGGGTCTCTCCGCCGTCCTCTCCCGGTGTCTGGATCTTCTGCCTCTCTTTTGCTAGCGGAGGAGCCTGGTTTTTTTAGACGTCTTCTTCCCTCTTCTCTTCCAGAGATGTTGACACGACGCTCTCTCTGGCTGTAATGCTGTCTGTGCGCTCTGCTATGACTTATATAGGCGGTGACCCCGCCCCCTATGACATCACAGTCCCGGGGCATGCTGAGACTGTGAGGTCATAAGGGGGCGTGGTCATAGGATGACATGACATTCCGGATTCTGATAAGCCCCCCGCCCGCAGACCCCGACAACCAACGGCCAGGGTTGTCGGGAAGAGGCCCTTGTCCTCATTAACATGGGGACAAGGTGCTTTGGGGTGGGGGGGCCGCAGGGTGCCCTCTCCCCCAAAGCACCCACCCAACATGTTGAGGGCATGCGGCCTGGTACGGCTCAGGAGGGGGGGCATTCGCTTGTCCCCACCCCCTTTCCTGACCAGCCGGGCTACGTGCTCGGATAAGGGTCTGGTATGGATGTTGGGTGTACCCCCACGCCGTTTTTTCGGCGTAGGGGCTTCCTCTTAAAATCCATACCAGACCTAAGGGCCTGGTATGCCCCCAGAGGGGAATTCCCTCTCGCGCTCGCCGCAATAGGAAAATGTGTTTTTCCTATTGCAGCCAGTGCGAGATGTACAGTACCCTGTCGCCGAGAGCCAGCGCTCTGGAAACATTCTCGTGGCCCCGTACTGTAGTTTGTAAAAAAGTCTGATGCTTTTGTGTACACACGATCGGACTTTGCTCCATCGGACTTTTGTTGCCGTTAAGTTTGTCCATTCGCACAGCCAAAAAAAGTCAGATGGAAACAGAAAAAGTTTGTTGAAAACAGAAAAGTTTCAGATGTTGCTCCAAAACAGCTAATTTGCATGTTTGTTGTCAAAAAGTCCGATCGTGTGTACGGGCCTCAACAGTTCATGTTAAAAACAAGGGGTTTAGTTGGCATTTTCTCTGATGACCCCCAAATTCTTTGGTCTTTTCTATTAAGAATTGATATTCAGGAGTCATAGGATTTCTGTATTTTACATTGTGTCAATTTATTTTATTCTATGTATTACTTCCTTTCTTTTTTCTATTCCCCCCCCTCTACACTCCCCTTTCCCTTACTGCAGAACATTTGTATGATGGTTTCCTGACACGTTCTTGTTTGGGTATATGAGAAACCGATTCATAAAATCATGTAAACCGTTACACCTTCTTCCGCCTCTTATTTTCCCATTTTTATTTTTTCTGTATTCCGAACTGTTCTGATTTAAATATATTGAAAAATAAAAAATATATTCAACCTTAAAACAAGTAGTTTAGTTCCACTGCAAACATATGTGTAAGCCACAGTGGCCACATTAAGGCACCCTAATGCCCTGTACACACGATCGCACATTCCAACAACAAAATCGATCTGATTTTTTCTGACGTATGTTGGCTCAAACTTGTCTTGCATACACACGATCACACAAAGTTGGTCGGAAATTCGATGAGCCGAGAAAAATGAAGTTCAATAGCTAGTGTTGCTCTTCTGCTTGATTCTGAGCATGCGTGGCACTTTGTGCATCGGAATTGTCTACACACAATCGGAATTTACGCAAACGGATTTTGTTGTCAGAAAATTTTAGATCCAGGTCTCAAAGTTTGTGTGTCGGAAAGTCAGATGGAAAAAAGTCCGATGGAGCCTACACACGGTCGGAATTTCCGACAACAAGCTCCGATCGCAAATTTTATATCGTAAAGTCCGACCGTGTGTACGCGGGATTAGTGTACTGAAGTCATAACTCCCAAATTGGAGCACATATAGCATTGGACAGATTAAAGTGATTGTAAAGGCTCATTTAAAAAAAACAAACAAAAAAAACAAACATGTTATACTTACCGCCTCTGCAGTTAGTTTTGCACACAGCAGCCTGGATCCTCCTCTTCTCGGGTCCCTCTTTGCTGCTCCAAGTCCCTCCCTCCTTTGAGTGCCCCTCAGCCAGCAGCTTGCTACAGGGGTCACCAAAGCTGAGTCAGAGCTCCGTGTATCCATTCAGACACTGATCCCTGACCTAGCCCTGCCTTCCCTCCCTTGATTGGCTGACTGACTTTAAATTACAGCCATGGGAGCCAATAGTGCTGCTGCTCTGCCAATCAGGAGGAGTGTACTGGATGGCTGAGGGAATCGTGGACATTGCTGGAGAGAAAAGGAGCTTGAGTAGATAATTGGGGGGTGCTGGGAGGGCTGCTACACACATAGAATGCATTTAGATAAAAAAACCTTCTGCCTTTACAACTCCTTTAAGGGCAGGTTTTCCTGCAGGGAGCCCACCTCTTCTTAAAGGTACAGGGACACACAGGACACCTAGCAAGGGCACAATGGCAGCTGAAGGTATCCAGTGCATCCCCACACCAATACACAAACTGTAAAAAAAAATGGCAACCACCACAATCTATAACTAGCCTTTGCAGCAAGAAGCATGTGGGAGGGCAGCATACATCAAAGACAAACAAAAATTCCCAACTCACTTATAATTTGGGCTGGAAATGTTTGTTTTTGATGTGTGTTGCCCTTCCATGAGCTCCTTGCTGCAAAGGCTAGTTATAGGTTGGGCTGGTTGACATTTGTTTGTACAGTGAATGTCATACATAACCAGGAAACATAGAATTTATGGCTCTTAAAAGCATGAAGGTGCGCCTTGAATTTTGAACCTTTCCCAGCATTCCCAGTGTTGCTATACATAATGTAGCCATTGTCAGAATGTCCAGCTTCAATTGTAGACAGCCAGCACCAGTGTATCCTGTTTTGCTGATCACAGTCAGTACCAAATTTTCCAGTGTGGCTGTTCACAGTCAGTACCAGTGTTACATTGCTAAACTAAGCCAGCAACAGTGTTTTCTGCATTGTTGATCACTGCCAGGATCAGTGTTTCCAGTGTCACTGATAGCAGCGGAAATATACATTTTATTAAAGTAATGTCACCAATAGATAATCCGTTACCTCTGGGGATAATTTCAATGCAAAGTGCAAATTCACTTGCAAATCGAACAGCCTATTTTCCTTTAGTAAATCAAACACATTGCATTGCATGAGTTAGAAGTAGACTAATATATGTAATTACTTGGTTTGAATTTGTAATAATGTCTATGGATAGCCACAGTATTAATTCACATTATTCTCTCACAAATGATTAGATAATAGCTGAACATGGAGTTCTTGGATAGAAGGATTAGATTCTACCTGCTCCCTGTTGGGGTGAGACAAAATTTCATGAACACACTCAGGGTTAAATCCACTGCATATATTTGTTCAAAGAAACAAGAATATAATTTTTTTTCTTTGAATCGCACAGTAGAAAACACTGACACCTTGTAACCTTGCATATTAATGTGGATCTATAACAAAAATCTCTGTGATGTGCAAACATACTAGTGAGAATGGATCCTTGCATAGGCAAAAATATTACTTGGAAGTGATCCATCGAATGTTCTGGTACTTGACATAGAAGGTTCAAAGCTAGCTAGGGCATTACAAGTATTGCCAGAAACCAGTTTCATACCACTTGCATGACCACGAGGCTGAAACAAACACAGGAGATCTGCTACATCAACCCATTTCATGCCAGAACAAAACTTCCTCAAGATGATCTTTAACCCCTCGTGCCCTCGCTATAGCCAAAAGACAGCTACAGTCAGGCTTACTTTGCTGGGAGGGTGTCCATGGATGTCCTCCCGTGATCGCCTCCTTTGGACTCAGCTGATCACAGATTGGGGTAAAAGGCCAAACACAATGACCCTTTACCACATGATCAGCTGTGTTCAATGACAGCTGATCATGGATGTAAACACAAGCGGTTATTGGCTTTCCTTTCCTCATGCTGACAGTGTGAGGAAGTGAGAAGAGAGTCAATAACTGGCTTGTGTTAAAGGGACATCTACACTGAAAATCAGGGTACTGATTATCAGTGTCTTGATTATCAGTGCAGTTCCAACAGTGACCACCAGTGCTGCCTATCAGTGGCCATTAGTGCTGCCAATCAGTGCTCACCTGTGCTGCCAATTAGTGCCCATCAGTTCCTCCTCATCAGTGTCACCTATCAGTGCCCATTGGTGCCGCCTATAAGTGCCTATCTGTGCCCATCAGTGCCACCTATCAGTGCCCATCAGTGCCCCCTATCAGTGCAGCCTTATCAGTGCTGGCTCATCAGTGCACACCAGTGCCACCTCATAGTGTCCATTAGTGTCACCTAATAGTGCCCATCAGTGCTGCCTCATTAGTGCAGCCTATCAGTGCCCATCAGTGAAGCCTCATCAGCACACATCAGTGAAGGAGAAAAATTACCTGTTTGCAAAAATGTATAACAAACTATGAAATTTTTTTTTTTTTTTAAACAGCTTGCTGCTGGTAGATAGGGCCAGAAACAAACAATTCTTCCAGAAATGGCTGACCTGGGCTGAAGGAGAGGGGCAGGCAAAATATTGGCTCAGATTGTATGTGCACAATCAGGTACAGTGGGGACGGAAAATATTAAGACCCCTTAAATTTTTCACTCTTTGTTATATTGCAGCCATTTGCTAAAATTATTTAAGTTCATTTTTTTTCCTCATTAATGTACACACAGCACCCCATATTGACAGAAAAACACAGAATTGTTGATATTTTTGCAGATTTATTAAAAAAGAAAAACTGAAATATCACATGGTCCTAAGTATTCAGACCCTTTGCTGTGACACTCATATATTTAACTCAGGTGCTGTCCATTTCTTCTGATCATCCTTAAGATAGTTCTACACCTTCATTTAAGTCCAGTTGTGTTTTACTATACTGATTGGACTTGATTAGGAAAGCCACACACCTGTCTATATAAGACCTTACAGCTCACAGTTCATGTCAGAGCAAATGAGAATCATGAGGTCAAAGGAACTGCCTGAAGAGCTCAGAGACAGAATTGTGGCAAGGCACAGATCTGACCAAGGTTACAAAAACATTTCTGCTGCACTTAAGGTTCCTAAGAGCACAGTGGCCTTTATAATCCTTAAAAAGAAGACATTTGGGATGACCAGAACCCTTCCCAGAGCTGGCCGTCCGGCCAAACTGAGCTATCCGGAGTGAAGAGCCTTGGTGAGACAGGTAAAGGAGAACCCAAAGATCACTGTGGCTGAGCTCCAGAGATGCAGTCGGGATATGGGAGAAAGTTGTAAAAGTCAACCATCGCTGCAGCCCTCCACCAGTCGGGGCTTTATAGCAGAGTGGCCTGACGGAAGCCTCTCTTCAGTGCAGGACACATGGAGTTTGCTAAAAAAAACACCTGAAGGACTACAAGATGGTGAGAAATAAGATTCTTTGGTCTGATGAGACCAGGATAGAACTTTTTGGCCTTAATTCTAAGCGGTATGTGTGGAAAAAAACAGGCACTGTTCATCACCTGTTCAATACAGTCCCAACAGTGAAGCATGGTGGTGGCAGCATCATGCTGTGGGGGTGTTTTTCAGCTGCAGGGACAGGATGACTGGTTGCAATCAAGGGAAAGATGAATGCGGCCAAGTACAGGGATATCCTGAACGAAAACCTTCTCCATAGTGCTCAGGACCTCAGACTGGGCCGAAGGTTTACCTTCCAACAAGACAATGACCCTAAGCACACAGCTAAAATAACGAAGGAGTGGCTTTACAACAACATTGTGACTGTTCTTGAATGGCCCAGCCAGAGCCCTGACTTAAACCCAATTGAGCATCTCTGGAGAGACCTAAAAATGGCTGTCCACAAACGTTTACCATCCAACCTGACAGAGCTGGAGAGGATCTGCAAGGAGGATTGGTAGAGGATCCCCAAATCCAGGTGTGAAAAACTTGTTGCATCTTTCCCAAAAAGACTCATGGCTGTATTAGATCAAAATGGTGCTTCTACTAAATACTGAGCAAAGGGTCTGAATGCTTAGGACCATGTGATATTTCAGTTTTTCTTTTTTAATAAATCTGCAAAAATGTCAACAATTCTGTGTTTTTCTGTCATAATGGGATGCTGTGTGTACATTAATGAGGAAAAAAATGAACTTAAATGATTTTAGCAAACGGCTGCAATATAACAAAGAGTGAAAAATTTAAGGGGGTCTGAATACTTTCCGTCCCCACTGTATAACATCTGTAACGGCTCTGAGGGATCAGAGTGGGCAGGTGTACACTAGCACAGGAGATATCTTCTATATTCTCTTCTTTTTTATCACGATCTATATACATCATGCGTTAATTACACCTCTGCTGAGTTGACTGATTACCTTGAAAGGATTACTCTTCCAAGAGTATCACAGGAAGATCAGTAGATGCTTAATGCCCCCTTAACCCTATTGGAATTGGAAGCTGCAGTGGCTAGCTTTGCAAATAATAAAGCACCAGAGGTGGATGGTATTCCAGTTTAAGTTTATAAAAAATATGGTGAAATGTTGTTACCTACCCTACTTAAAACATTTAACTCAGCTTTAGCAGAAGGACGTCTCCAGGACTCAATCTCCAAAGCCGTGATTTTGGTCATCCCGAAAAAGATAAAGTGCACTTTTTCCAGAATCATATCGACCTATTTCCTTATTGTCAACAGATGTGAAGATACTAGCTAAGGTTTAAGCCAATAGTTTGAAAAATATGATAGCACATATTATTCATCCTGATCAAGCTGGCTTTATTCCCAACATGTCAACAGCTGTTAATATTAGGCAAGCTTATCTTAATATGCAGATTCCGGCGGTTATTCATACGGATCGGGCCTTCTTGGCACTGGATGCCATCAAGGCATTTGACAGTGTCAAATGGCCCTTACTATGGGTTGTTCTGGAAAAATTTGGTATGGGGGTTATATCCTGTCAATGTGTTCAATTACTATACTCTAGCCCTAAGACTTCGGTTAGGGTTAATGGTGCGCAATCCTTCTCCTTTAGGTTGTTTCGTGGCACAAGGCAGGGGTGCCATTGCCAGTTTCATTGCACTTGAACCATTGGCATCTCTTCTCCGGGCGGCTTCGGACGTAATGGGTTTGTTAAGAGGAAATATGGATGAAAGGGTAGCATTATATGCTGATGATGTTATTCTATTTTTATCAAATCTTCGGTCCTCTGTGCCAGCTATATGGATGAGTTTGCTTGGTTCTCAGGGCTTGCTATTAACTGGGAGAAGTCTGTGCTTCTGCCATTGGATTCACTCCAAAGGATTTGCCATCAATATGCCCACAACTTGTAATTGTTTCCTCTTTCAAATATCTGGGATTTACTATGACCGCATCCCCTTTGGCATACATAGCGGACGATATTTCCCTATTATTGACAAGATTTCAAATGCAAAGAAGGATTTGGTCTAAGCTTCCGCTTTCAGTAAAAGGCCTCATAAATAAGATGGTCTGAATGCTACAACTTTTATATTTTTTACATAATTCCCCAGTTTGGATTCTTCTGAAGAACTTTATTAAGATCAACAGGGTATTTAGAAATTTGATTTGGGGAAACAGGACCCCCGTATCAAGCTAGATCTCCTACACTATCCGAAAAAGGCTGGGGTGTTAGCGGCCATAAACCTGAGGATTTACTTTCTAGCTGCAAAGTTGCAGCATCTAGCACAGTGGGAATCAGAGGCCTTAGCTGCTCCCTCGTTTCGCTTAGTTTCTTTTCGTTTTCAGGGACGCCATCCGCTGCTAGCTCAGAAGGGGTCATCAGGGTGCTCTGCCTAATATACCCACTCTAGTACTTATATACAAGGTATAGGAATCTGTTAAGAGGATAATGGGGGTTTCTTCCCTAACCAAATATACCCCTATTTGGGGCAATAAAAGGCTACCTGAAATACTGACCCTCCAGGGATTTCAGCGATGAGAATTAGCAGGGATACTTACCATATCTCAACTTTATGACGGGGGGTACTTAAATCTTTCGACCAGTTGGTAAGGGAATTATCTTTGAACCCTAGATGATTTTTTTCAATTTTTTGCAGCTGCGACATGGCTTATATGCCAAATTTAGTTCTTCCCCTGTTTTGTTTACTTATAGGCCTAATATCTGTTACATATAAGTCTCTATTACAGTGTACTTCTAATAAGTTTCACTGTCCATCTAGAGAAAAATGGGAGCGCGATAATGGTCCTATCTCTGACCATGTCTGGAATAGGATTCTATGAGCTCTTCCCCTTGTATCTCTTTCACCCTCGTTTAGATTAACACAATCTTATATACTGCATAAGGCATATAGGAGTTTTGTTTAAAATTGGTTTAATAACTGACTCAGCTTGCTCCAGATTTAGCAATTTGGTGTCATTGATACATCTATTATGGCGATGCCCGAAACTCCAGAGGTATTGGGCAGAGGTTGTGGGTACACTTGATGGGATTTTGGATCTGAATCTTCCAGTGGATCCTTTAATGTGTCTACTAGGCTATCTTGATATCTTAGTGCTTAAACCACCAATGTGGTTTACTGTTGTAAGAGCGCTGTTTGTGGCACGGAGACAAATTGCCATTAGGTGGACCTCCCCTCACCCGCTGACTATATCTAATTTGATATTTGATCTGAATGTCAGGGCTGGGCTCAGCCCTTCCGTCTTTGAGCTGGCCGCTCAGCTGTCGGCTAATTGCCAGCTCCCATCTCTCTCCACAGTTACCCAGCTGTTGTTGATTCTGTTCATCAGTCCGGCCTACTTAAAGTTGTCCAGGTCACTTGATCTCTGCCTTCTCCTTTGTCAACATCACAGAGACTTTCTCTTGAAGACTTGCTTGGCTGACGTTCCTTCTGGCTCCTGATCCTGCTTGCTGTACTACTACGTTTATCTCTGGCTCTCTGACATTTGCTTGGCTGACTACCGGATCCGGTTACTGAACTCTGGCTTGTTTTGACTGCACTTACTCTGTTTACCTTATTATATTTACCTAATTTATATATTATTAAACAAGTGTGATTTAACTTTACTTCTGTCTCGGTCTGATTAATGGTTCCTGATAGTAGGCGGAGGCCATGAATTCAGAAGATACTGTCAATCCACTTGTTAGTAATATTTTTTCCAGATTGGATGAGCAAGATCACCACATGGATCAGTTTGCCATAGCATTACAAATGCTCCTGAGTCACATGGTTTACCTGGAAACTCCCACTGTGGCTGCTCCGGTACAACCTGAGTTGCAGGCCGTCCCTGTTGCTGCGCCAGTCTCTGTGCAGGCACCCACCTCGAGTATTACTTCTATAAGAGGTATGTCTGGTTCCACTCCACTTCCCCAGTGATTTGGGGGCGATCCAGTTCAATGCAGAGGGTTTCTCAACCAGGTTGAAATTTACTTTGAGATGCTGCCCCAGGTGTTTCCCACGGACAGAAGCAAAGTAGGTTTCATGATTTCTTTGCTTTCTGAGAGAGCCTTAGCCTGGGCAAACCCTCTATGGGAGAAGCAAAAACCTGTAGTCTTGAGTTTCCCTGAATTTGTGGCTTCTTTCTGCTGCCAAGTGCCTTAGGTCCATCAAACAGAGTACAAGAACTCAGGACTGACAGCCGGCACGAGGCGACCCAACAATACGGTACTTACCGACACCCCGATATCCCCATACCTACCGACCACCACCGAGAGATATGATAGGAGGAGGAGGAGAGGTGTGTATATAGAGAAGAGATATATGAGAGGCACCGCTGAGCTCGGGTCCAGTTGATCAGGACGTATCCACATCGTTCCTGTCAGGAGTTCGTCTTGTCGCTTTAATACATCTGCCCACCTTGTTTTGATATCTGGTAAGCAGGATTTCCCTAAGGTTCACTGCAGTTACATATCCGGTGTCTCCAAACATGGTGACAGTTTTTAGCTGTATGGAGTATGCTCACAACAGTTTGCCATCTGGTAAGCAGATTGTATTTGTGGCTTGTTGCACCTAGAGGGATCTTTTTTCATACTTTTATCTGGGTGATTGTTACATGCTCACTTTCCACCTATATCTGCTAAGCAGATTCTGGGTACTGTTCATGTTCTATCTTTTTAACATACCCACTTAATAATTTTTTTTTTTTTTTTTTTGCATGATTGCATGACACTCACATAACAATCCTAGTTGTTGTACTGACACTGGATGTTTTATGAATACACATGATTTTGGGTCTATGTTGAGTGTTGCACTTTTTATTTGTTCTTGGAGTGGTTTACGTTATCAGTATTACGCTATGTTTTTGTTATATATTTTCAGATAAATCTCTGCGGATTGAATATACGGGACAAGTGTATTTTATCCTAATCTACCTGGATCGTTTTCTTCCAAAGGCCCAGGCTGGGTTTAAGCCACTCGCCCTAATTTGGCTTACTTCTGGTAAGCATAATACCATATAGATGTGTTCCAGATATATGTCATCTCACCACCTGTCAAATTTGGATGAAATTCACGCCATTCACTTATGACAGATCCACTTTCTTTTTGCTTTGGACTTTTCTATATGGGACTACACAACTTTGTATGGGACTAACATTATCATTTACTGTTTGTGACACTCATTAGCGCGTTTTTTTTGTTTTTAAGTTTTGTATTGGTGTGCCTCACTTGTAACCGCAGCTTCTTTGTATCTATTCCAAGCGCAGTTTTTTTCTTTTTATTAGAGTACGAGAACTGTTGCCGACTATGCCATTGAATTCCGTACTCTGCCAGCAGAGGTTGATTGGAACAATGAGGCCCCCGTGGCTGCTTTTTCTCATGGTCTCTCAGATTCCATCAAGGATGAGATAGCAGCCCGAGATATACCCACTGAGCTGGAGAGGTTGATCACGTTTGCCATCCTCATTGACTCCAGACTCAGAGAAAAACTCTCTTTTAAGGAGCGCTTGCGGAAGCTTCCTGTACGTTTGCCTTCGAGCTTTGCAGTCCCACCCATGCCTCCCTCACCTCCCATGCCTCCTGGTACCAAGTCAGTCAGTGAAGATTAGGGATGAGCCGAACACCCCCCTGTTCGGTTCGCACCAGAACTTGCAAACAGGCCAAAGATTCGTTCAAACACGCGAACACCGTTAAAGTCTATGGGACACGAACATGAATAATCAAAAGTGCTAATTTTAAAGGCTTATATGCAAGTTATTGTCATAAAAAGTGTTTTGGGACCTGCTCCAGGGGACATGGATCAATGTCAGTGGCCCCGACCCGTGGGTTTACGCTCTCTGCAGCGTTTCCTGGGCTTTGCCAACTATTATCGGAAGTTTATTCATAACTTCTCGTCTCTGGTCAAGCCCCTGACTGATATGACCAG
The DNA here is from genome assembly GCA_037952925.1 of Lithobates clamitans. Lineage (NCBI taxonomy): Eukaryota > Metazoa > Chordata > Amphibia > Anura > Ranidae > Lithobates > Lithobates clamitans. The sequence goes on along the minus strand of JBBGZY010000268.1, from coordinate 8,019,771 downwards.
AAAGGACAGTAACCCACAGAGTTGGTCTCCGGAGTCCATTAAGGCCTTTGAGAGTCTCAAGGCTGCCTTTGTTTCTGCTCCTGTGTTGGCACATCCTGATCCTACTTTGCCTTTTATCCTAGAAGTTGATGCTTCTGAGACTGGAGTTGGCGCCCTTCTGTCTCAACGTCATAACTCTAATAGGGCGTACACACAATTCCGACAACAAAATCCTAGGATTTTTTTTCCGACGGATGTTGGCTCAAACTTTTTTTGTCTACACACGGTCGCACAAAGTTGTCGGAATTTCCGATCGCCAACCACGCGGTCACGTACACCACGTACGACGAGACTAGAAAAGGCCGGTTTAGAACCAAGCGCGGCACCCTTTGGGCTCATTTTGCTAATCTCGTGTTAGTAAAAGTTCGGTGAGAGACGATTCGCGCTTTTTCAGACTCGTGGCTTTCAGATCGTTTTCTGCCGTTCAGTTTGTGCTTGTGGGTTTGTATCTGCCCTTCAGTGCATGCAGCAAGGTCCACGTGACTTTAAGTAGTCATTGTATTCTTGTTCGTTCATTACTGTTTTTCAGGTCGCTCTTCACAGGCCTTGCTGTTCTTCAGTGCGTTCTGTTACTTCATTCTGAGCAGCCGACTGTTTTCTAGCCATGTTTCGTATGCGTACTCCTCGTAGAGTTCGTGCTGTGCGGGGGCTTGGTGTTGGGGTCCTGACCTTGACACAAGTCCAGTCCATGAACAGGGTGGGGAGGAGTTCATGGACCAAGAATTGGTTGCTTCAGTGTGACCAGTTCTCTCATATGCCTTTGCTCCGTGAGATCCGTGAGAATAATCCTGATGATTTTAGGAACTTTCTCAGGATGACGGACCCCGTATTTCACCGTTTGTTGGCTTCGCTGACCCCCTATATCAGCAGGCAGGATACCTGCATGAGGCAAGCCATCACTCCGGAGCAGAGGTTGGTTGCTACCCTGCTGTATTTGGCGACAGGGAGAAGTCTGCAGGACTTAAAGTTCTCGACAGGCATCTCCCCCAGGCTCTGGGGATCATTATCCCAGAGACCTGTTCTGCCATCATACAGGTCCTACAGAAGGAGTATATGAAGGTAAGATTTTTATCCTTTTATATCACATTTTATTGTATTGAATGTTTGCTAATATATTGTATTTCTTTCCTCATTCCCTAATTACCACGATTGTAATATGCTGTGAATGTCCCCTTTGTCCTCATGCATGCTGGATTTTTATGTAATTATTATTTTAGGTCCTTCATACATATTTGCCCTTCACTAACCTCCCCAGCATGGTGTCTCCTGGCCTATATTCACCTCATGTAGTCACTTAACAATGTATTTTATCAGCTCCATAGTAGTGCTTTACCCCAAACACCCCCTAAAATGTTTAGAAATGTTATTTTTGCTTTAAATTCAGGCAGAGTGCCAGAGGCTTTTTTTTTGTGGTGTCCCCAAATAATTTTTAGTAACCCTCCCTCCCCCAACTGCTAAGTCAGCTGATCCCAATTCTCTATCCTCAATCATCTATCTGCTGACTTTGCCAAACCCATATATACTATACCCACCTCTTTAGTGCTCAGATTTATGAATGAATTCCCCAAAGCATGTAGTGCAAGGGCCTGCCTGTATACTTTCAAATGGTACTGTTTAAATTTTTGGGATCCTATTATTATCTTGATAGGTAATAACAAATGTCCAAATGTGCTCAAATGTGTACAATGTGTATTTATATCTTTGTATTATGACACTTCTTACCTGTCCAGTGGGCTGCCAATAGTGTAATTAAGGAGGGGCTGTTCCAAGTAATACCCATTATTTAGGCATTCATCTCTCAATGAAGTGAAGAGGGTTACCTGTCCAAGATTTCCACACACCCCCTATAATGTTAGAAATGGCCCATGAGAGGGGGGGGGGGGGGGATATGATAGGTGTACCTTATACTTTGGCGTTGTTAAATTCCCCTTAATAAATGCTATCTGGAGGTTGCCCCATAATGTTTGTGTCTAATCTGCTTGCCATGTTTCAGAGTAAAAATAGTAATGTTTATTGTTTTTCCTCAACAGTTTCTTTCCACGCCACAGGAATGGCAGACTGTGGCCTCCCACTTTGCCCAGCGGTGGGACTTTCCTAACTGCGGAGGGGCAATTGATGGGAAACATGTCCACATCGTCCCACCACCCAACTCGGGGTCGTACTATTATAATTACAAGGGGTTCAATAGTATAGTGATGTTGGCGGTGGTCTCGGCCAATTACGACTTCTTGTATGTGGACGTGGGGAAGAATGGCCGGATGTCCGATGGTGGAGTCATCGCCCAGACAGAGTTCTACAGGCGTCTCCAGAATGGCAGCTTGGACTTGCCAGCTCCAGAGGACAATGTGGAAGGACTCCCATTTGTGTTCATTGCTGATGAAGCGTTTGCGCTGGGGGACCACCTGATGCGGCCATTCCCAATGAGGACCCTCACCCCGGAACAGAGAGTTTTTAATTACCGGCTGGCCAGAGCCCGAAGAGTGGTGGAGAACACATTTGGAATCCTGGTCAGCCGGTTCCGCCTATTTATGACACCCATCCATATGGCGGAGTATAAACTGAACCATATTATACTTGCGTGCTGTGTTCTCCATAACTTTTTAAGGAAACATTCGGCCAACTATACTGGCTCAGTAGGGCCTAAAGGGCCGGAATCATACATCAAACCACACTGACGGCGCTTGAAAGCGGCCATCCTGGCTTGCCCTTCCTGAGTGCCCATGATGTCCGGTTACGCTACCTGGAGTTCTTTGCGGGTAGGGGGGCTATCAATATCCCAGACAATCTGTGAAGCCTTTTTATAATAAAAAAATCAAAGAAATTCTTTGTGGACATTTACTGCTTGTGTTTGTTTTAGCTGACCCTGACAGAAATGTGTTGAGTCCAGAAAATGTCGTGATTGTGTAACCTTATTATACAAAGCACTGTTGGCTGTTATTTCCTAAATGCAAAAACACATTTCACTACAAGTGCACTTGCAACTGCACTGAAAATGCACTTGTAGTGCAAAGAGGATTTGCCCTTAGGAAATAACCCCCATTTTTGCTGAAAACAGCAATTACATCACCCCAAAAGTGTTGTAGTGTTGAAACAACACAACTTTTTTATACCTGCACAATCACATGTGCATTTACCAAAGGTTTTTAAAACAAACCAACATGTTTGTTGTATAACAATTTTTGGAGTAGCATTATCAAAAATCGAAATGTCCATTCAAGATAAAACAGGCCTGTGTAAAACCAACAAGAAAGCCAAAAAACTTGAACTTACAAAGTTCACATTAGGTAAAACCTGAAGGCTATATCAGACATCAGTATTTAGGAACTGGGTTTGATATTGCGTTCAGATGGGGGGAAATCACCCCTGGAAAAGCCAAATTTGGAAGATGCACACCAATTTACGAATGTCAACATGTGCTATCTGCCATCAGGGGGGATCAAGGGATGTGTTTTGGGGGAGCAAGCCCTTCCTCAATGCTACTTTATAATTGAGGAAGGGGTTGCACCCCCAAAACGCGTCCATTGATCTCCCTTGATGGCAGATAGCACATGTTGGCACACTGTGTGCATCCTCCAAATTTGGCTTTTCAAAACATTGAAAAAAGATTTTAAAAATTGGAACACAATCCCAAAAATATATTTTGTGGGGTTTTAAATTTGCCCCAAAACATCAATGATGTTATTATTTTTTTTAATCACATCATTGATTTTTTGCTGTATGTTTTGCAGTTCTACATTACACCCCATGATCTCCCCGATCAGGATCTGGGCACTTTCTGATGTGAAAGGATCTGGATCCCTCACATCACGATCACCTAAAAAGAGAGAAAGAAAACAAAAAACAGGTATCAAAAATCTGCCACCATCCATCTCTTTTACCTGAGCCTGTGGTCGCAGACACTCACCTGTTGTGGTGCCAATCTCCACCACATCTTCTTCTTCCTCCTGCTATTCTTGGGTTGGTGTTAGTTCCCCTTCTTCCAGAGGGGGGTCTGTGGTCTCCTCGGATGAGGGGTGTCCTCCAAGTCTTTTCTCCCCTATGTAAAACAAAAATGGTATAATTAGCACACAGATATTTGATGGCAGAACTAGAAATAGGAAACATTGCTTGGAAGTGGGGTACAATTGTCTATTTTGGCAGAGTTCCAAGATGTATTTTTTTTATTGGCCTTTGTCAAGCTGCAATACTTTACCTGTTTGGTACAAGCTTCACAGATGTAGCCCCCCCTATAGTATACACTGGAGCACCTGTGTGGCCCCCCTAATAAAAATGGTGTTCTGGTGTCCCACACTAGTGCTCCAGTGTCCAGATGTGAAAACAGCTGCTCAGTGTCCTCTCCTTACACACATTCTAGTTTACATTTCATTCGAGTAACAAACCCATCTACACAAACAAATATTTGGCATCCAAGTAGGCCCAAAAAAAATGTGGGAAAATGCATATGGCCTAAACAATGGTGTGTTAGAGGGCGAAAGAAAAATGTTTGATACGAACGAATAATGGGCCATGAACATTAAAGTTGCCCTTTTAAAAGTTACAACTAATAAAAGCATATGGAGCAGCACGAACGGAATAAAGACAGAAAGAATAGGAACACAGCACAACTACTTACTTTTTTGCAGCACTCTCCAGATCTTTCGGTACTGCTCTGGCTCTCTCAATTTCAGGTCCGACCACCGCTTCCTGAGCTGATCTTTCGATCGTCATGCCCTGAAATTCCTGTGCAGACTTTTGACCACTTTCGCCATGATCTTGGCCTTTCTGATATTGGGGTTGGGGTAAGGCCCATACTTTCCGTCATAGTCGGACTTCTTCATGATGTCGACCATCTCCAACATCTCCCCAAAGGACATATTTGTGGCCTTAAAACATCTCCTTCTGGATCGGGACGTGTCCGGATCCGGGCTTTCCTCCTCCTTCTCCTCGTTCCTGCAATTAGCACGCACCTGCTGTGACTCCGCCATGTGCTGTTCCCCCACTGCGCCGAACGAAAAGGGGCGGGGAATAGACTAGAAAGAACGTCAGGGGCGGGCGGAGTTACACGCATGCGCGGTGTGTATAAAGCGTAACACGCGTGCGTATTACGTACGATCTGTGAGCGGAGGAAGGAGCATTGGACGCGCCGATTGTAAGAACGAAGGTAAGAGACAAACTTGTGCCTATACTGCTTCTACATTGAGGCCTATATTGTAAGAAGATTAGGAGAGTTTTGTCTGACATTAGGCTTTGTCTTGTGTTGTGTCTTGCAGTGAACATGGATATGCTACTGAAAGACAATGACTTCATGTCAGTATTCGTAGATATGTTAAGTGAGCTGCCCTGTCTGTGGGAGATTAAACACCCCCATTTCAAGAACCAAGGAAAGAGGAAGGCAGCACTGGAGCAATTGTGTGAAATTGTGAAGCAGGTGATCCCCACGGCAGACATCACCTATTTAAAGAAATTAATTGGTGGCCTGAGGAGTACATATCTAAGGGAGCGCAAGAAAGTCCTGGATTCACAGAGATCCGGAGCAGCAGATGACATCTATGTCCCCAGGATGTTGTACTACGACAGGCTGCATTTTCTGGCAGGCCAGACTGAACCCAGGCCAGCACTCTCCAGTCTTCCTTCCACACTTCCTTCCCCCCCGGCTGAGGCTTCTGACGCCCAACCTGGGCCTTCCAGGCCACATGTGGAGGAGCCCAGATTGAGCCAGGTATAGCATTCCTCTAAATATTTCTGCTTGTACAATCAATGATGTTAACTAGATGTTAGTTGGGAGTACTAATTTAGGATTGTGATTGATGATGCAACAACTAAAACCATGTCCCTTTTTCATACACAGGGAAGTTGCAGCCAGGAGGTGGCCGGGCCGAGCCGAGCCGGCTGGCTGATCTGCAGGTCCCTCCACCCCCCCTGGAAAGAGAAAGTGGCAGTAGGAGGAGTGCCCTAGAGGAGGCTACCAGAGGACTCTTTTGGAGGGCTACAGATTTCCTGGGAGCATCACAGACCATGGAGGAGGACATTGCTACCGTCATTGCATATAAAATGCAGAGGATGGAGGAGGGCCAACAAGTCACGTGTGAGTCCCTCATATTGGAGGCTCTTAACAAAAGTATGAGGGGCCAAATTACAGCTCAGACACACCTTTGCGATGGTCCTCCTCCTCCTCCTGCAGGTCCTCCTCCTCGTCCTCCCTCTCCTCCAGGTCCTCCCAGTCCTCCTCCAGGTCCTACTCCTCCTCCTGCCACATCTCCAACTGCATAGCCACAGCCGGGAAGGAAGCGTGAAAGGAAGACCAGAAAGTGAGGACCCTGGATCCAGTCTGGTTGGCCAAAAAATGCAGCCTCTTGTGGTACCACAGCCTGGGGACACAGATGTCATCTGCTGCTATCCGGATCTCTGCGAATTCTGGACCAGACTGCCCTCCCTTACATATGGACTCCTCAGGCCACCAATTTTGATGTTCAAGAATTGATGTCTGCCGTGGGGGTCCCAGGCTTCACTAATTTCTCATGTTGATCCAGTGTTGCCTTCCTCTTTGTTTGGTTCTGATCCCTTAATAAAGGATTTTTGTTTTGAATTATACTCTCCTATGTGTTTTACTTCAAAAAGGACAGTTTGTTTGTGAGGACTCAGGTACATTGCAAATATACAATGTGAAATGAACAAGGGACACCAACACCAAACAATCTCTTGGAGATTAAATAATAAAAGATATCAATGGTGTTGGGGTAACTTGACACACAAAACACACACAAAAATATTCTGGAGTAAAAATAAAAATAACATTGAACAAAGATAAGCCTTTGAAAAAATACAAACATTAAATAAAAAAAAGGCTTAAAATTCCCAAAAAAATGAAATACAAAAAAAAAATTATGTCAGATGTGACAACTAATAACAATATATTCAGGGAATCCCAATAAAAAAACAAAAATAAAACTTTGTGAGAAGTGTGTGTGAATATGAGCAGCAAAACTACTTAATTCTTGTCACATTATAAAGAAGAAGAAAGTGCACTGTATTAAACCATTTTTAACATTGCAGTGTGACGAAAGTGCTGTATCCATTGCGAATGCTAAGTGTACCAGAACGAGCTGTTCCGTCTTGGAATTTCTTCTGAGCATGCGTGGCACTTTGTGCGTCGGAACAGGCCACACACGGTCGGAATTGACGCGATCGGATTTTGTTGTTGGAAAATTGTATCTCCTGCTCTCCAACTTTGTGTGTCGGAAAATCCGATGGAAAATGTCCGATTGAGTCCACACACGGTCGGAATTTCCGACAACACGCTCCGATCGGACATTTTGCATCGGAAAATCTGACCGTGTGTACGGGACATAAGAGCGCTATGCATCCGTGTGGCTACTTTTCGAAGAAATTGTCACCTGCAGAGTGCAATTATGAGATTGGTGACAGAGAGCTGTTGGCAATCATTTTAGCCCTGAAAGAATGGAGACATCTCCTTGAAGGTACTATTGTGCCGGTTCTCATTCTTGCTGACCATACGAATCTCACATTCTTGTCTGAGGCTAAGCACCTCTCTCCCAGAAGGGCGCAATGGGCTCTTTTCTTGTAGAGTTTTAATTACATTGTCTCATTTTTACCCGGTACTAAGAATGTAAGGGCTGACGCCTTGTCACAACAATTTTCCTCTACTTCCATGTTGGAGTCGGTGCTGGTTCCTGTGATTCCTCCAGATCGTATCCTGGCTACGGTTCGCACCAGTCGTACTTCTCCTTTGGGTGACAAAATTCTTGATGCTCAGGTCCATGCTCCTCCTGAGAAACCTTGTGACCCCTGCTTTGTCCCAGAAAGTCTTTGTACTGCTGTGCTCCAGACTTACCATTCTCCCAAGGCAGCTGACCACCCTGGGAAGAATCAACTCGTTTGGGCCATTTCTCAACAATTCTGGTGGCTGATGTAACTGCCTTCGTAGCTGCCTGTTCCGTGTGTGCTCAGAGTAAGACTCCACGACACCTTCCAGTGGGCCTCCTACAACCCATACCCAATGGAGAGAGGCCCTGGACCCACTTTCTATGGATTTCATTGTGGAGTTACCCAACTCCTAAGGCAACACTGTTATCCTTATGGTGGTTGACCGGTTCTCAAAGATGTGTCATTGTATTCCACTTAAGAAGCTGCCCACTTCTAAGGAACTGGCTTCCAATTTTGCTCAGGAGATCTTTCGCTTACATGGACTACCCAAGGTGATTGTCTCGGACAGGGGTAGTCAGTTTGTCTCCCGGTTCTGGTGAGCCTTTTGTGCACAGTTTGGAATTCAGCTTGCTTTCTCCTCTGCGTATCACCCTCAGTCTAATGGGGCTGCAGAAAGAGCAATCAATCCTTAGAACAATTCTTATGTTGCTATATTTCTGACCATCATAACAACTGGTCAAACCTATTACCGTGGGCAGAGTTTGCTCACAACAGTGCCTTGAATTCTGCTTCCCGTTTGTCCCTGTTTATGGCGAATTATGGCTTTCAACCTTCCATGTTGCCTAACTCATTTGTTCCGCAGAGTATTCCTGCGTTAGAGGAGCATCTCTGTGGTCTTCGTTTCACTTGGGCACCAGTTCAGGAGGCTTTGCAACATGCTAACGATAGGTACAAACTCCTTGCTGACCGCAGATGCCTGCCTGCACCTTCCGGCCAGGTTGGGGACAGAGTTTGGCTGCCGTCTCACAACCTCCGACTTTGTGTTCCTTCTTTGAAGTTCACACCTCATTTTATTGGGCCTTTCTGTATCCTTCACAGGATTAACCCAGTGGCTTACGCCTTGGACCTTCCTGCTAGTATGCGCTTCTCAAATGTGTTTCATGTCTCCTTATTGAAACCTTTGGTCTGCAATTGCTTTACTACCTCGGTGCCACATCCTCACCCTATACAGGTTGAGAACCATGAGGAGTATGAAGTACAATCCATTGTTGACTCCTGTAGGTTCCGTGGGCGCATACAGTACCTGGTGCATTGGAAGGGGTACGGTCCGGATGAACGCTCTTGGGTCTCATCCTCAGACGTACATGGCCCTGTCCTCCTCCGTGATTTCCATAGACATTTTCCCCTCAAGCCCGGTGGTCCTCCGAGGGGGAGGGGTCGTTGAGGAGTGGGTTCTGTCAGGGCTGGGCTCAGCCCTTCCTTCTCTGAGCTGGCCGGTCAGCTGTCGGCTAATTGCCAGCTCCAATTTCTCTCCACAGTTACCTATCTGTTGTTGATTCTGCTCGTCAGTCCTACCTACTTAAAGTCGTCCAGCTCACTTGATCTCTGCCTTCGCCTTTGTCAACATCACAGAAACTTTCTCCTGCGTTCCTGTTGAAGACTTGCTCAGCTGACGTTCCTTCTGGCTCCTGATCCTGCTTGCTGTACTACTACGTTTATCTCTGGCTCTCTGACATTTGCTTGGCTGACTACCGGATCCGGTTACTGAACTCTGGCTTGTTTTGACTACGCTTACTCTGTTTACCTTATTATTATTATTAAATAAGTGTGATTTAACTTTACTACTGTCTCGGTCTGATTCATGGTTCCTGATACTGAATAGATCCATTTCCTATCAGAGACATGTTTTTTTTGGGAGGAATTTATCTAAGAGGTTTGATACTATTTGGAAATGTGTAGTTGACCACATGGATACGGAATGGAGTTAGGAGGTGTGATTCCCAGAATGTGGACAGATGAGAGGAGGGGGGAAGGAAGGGAATAGTTTTTTTTTTGCTTTTGTTATGTTATGAATATTTATGTGTTGATATCAATGGTATATTTTTTTCTCTCTGCTTTTGTGTATATGTTGTTGTGATATAAAAAAATGGAAAATAAAATCTGATAAATTTTTTTTTTAAAAAAAGCTCTATTTGTGTGAAAAAAATGATAAAAATTTCAAGTGAGTACTGTACAATTGATATTAAAAGTGTGACAGGGTTAAAAGCTGAGAATTGAGGCGCATGCGTGGCAGATCCCAAGATGGCCGCGACCTTCTGAAGCTCTGCACCGCTCCAGTCCCATAATCCCCGCTGCAGCCTTCAGGACACCAGCCCAAGAGCTGCTCCACAATTAATCGTGGGGGGAACATACCGGGACAGCTCCGATGACATCCAGCTCTGCCAGGAGGGACCTATCTCGCCAGCTGACCTCCGTCGTTGGCCCGCTCAACTACACCAAAATGGCGGCCGCCGCTCCATGAGGGAGAGGCGCAGAGGCAGAAGACTCCATAGCCAACCAGGACGCAGCTCCCCCGACCTTGCAGGGCATAGTGAGTCTCCCACACTTGGTGGCACCCTCCCCCACATCGCTGATAGGAAGGTCGATAGATGGGCTCCCCATGACACCTATGAGTGACCCCTTGGCTGGCCTAAACACTTGTGACAGGGAGGCCTACAATACCTATCTCGTACCCACTGATATTCCCTCTATGATGACAGCCTTCTCCCAGATGCGGTCCAAAGCCTTGGTGCAAAACGCTTACAAAAATCACCTCTTCCATTCACGCGGATCTGCAGCAACTGGGCATGAAGACTGAAGCCATTGGAAAGAAGGCCGATCAATCTGTAGCCAGATCAATCAAAACTCTGCCAGAATTCAAGATATCCATGACCAATTAGAAACCTCGCTATACAAAATTGATGACCTGGAAAATAGATCCAGACAAAACTACTTCAGGATCAGAGGACTCCCAAGATCAGTGAAGAAGTCCAACCAGCAGTTCAGGCCTGCATCAAAGGCCTCATTCCAGACATTCCAGAACACTGCCTGGAACTCGACAGGGCTCATAGAGCTCTGCAAACCCCCCACTCAGATGGCCTCCCCAGGGACATTATAGTCAAGTCACATTTTTATTCTGTTAAAGCAGAAGTGGGGGGCGTGGCCAGCAGCTGGAGCGGATGACTGTGTGAGCAGAGAGCTCAGAGTGAACCACTGGCATCATCCAGCGACATATTCAGCATCCCAAGGCAGAATCCAAGCACATTGTGCCCCAGGGATGATCCCGGCCACCATAGGCAAGAGAAAAAAAGAAAAGGGCCAAGAAAACTGACGGAAAAGACCAACGAGCACTCCTAGGCTGCAAGATGGTGCCGAGGATTCACGGCACGGTCAGCAGTGCAGTGGTGAGCATTCGGGACCGGCTCCTAACCCAGGGGGATCACCGCTCCACAGCAGCAGTGAAGAATCATCTCCGGGCACCTCTCCCATTAACAGCCCGCAAAAATCAGCCCAGAAGAGGTCCTCTGACCACAAGTATGCAGGTGAGCCTAAAGACCATTATTACTCACAAAATAGCACAAAAGATTTCATTGAGCAGATTATTGAATTCCCCACCACTGGGCAACCCTTAAGTGACACAGTAATGAGGGATATGTTAGTAACCCTTAGGGGATCACTGAACAGAGACATGATGCTTTGCATATCACAACTTAAAAGTGATGTTTCATCAATGGGAGATAGAGTCAGCCACATAGAAGACAAAATGGGGGAATTCACAGTTGCACACAACAAATTAATGGATGCACATAATGACATGAGGGTGACATGCATGCTATGATAGAAAAAAATCGCAGATTTAGAGGACAGGTCACGAAGGAACAACATTAAACTGCGGGGAGTGGACAAATCTGTGAACCGGCCGAGCTAAGGCACTATGTCCAAAATTTCATAGCGGCCATCTTACCTGACACCCCTGATAGAGAAGTCATAGTGGATAGAGCTCACCGTCCTCCAAAACCAAAATTCCTGCCTGAAATAGTCCCAAGGGATGAAATTGCTCGCATGCACTTCTTCCACATCAAAGATTAAATCATTTCTTTTACCAGAAAGAATCACCCTCCTCCGGGCCCTTATTCTGGCATACCTGTATTTGAAGACTTATCCCAGCATACCATGATGGCACACAAAAACCTGTCCTCTTTCACAAAACTACTGCAAGATCATAAAATCCCTACTCATAGGGCTTCCCTACAAAACTCCTCATCACCAGAGACAGCCGAACTCATGCTATCACAAACATTGATGTTGGACTGACTTTATCCAAAAAATGGAACCTGCTACCAGAAGACACCAATATCCTAATACCCAGTCCAACACAGCCTAAATTGCCCCCAGAGTGGTGCACAGTATGATCAATATAGGAATAAGGCCCAAGGCCACTTACATACATAATGCATCGGTCTCATTAAGGCTGGAGGAAAGCCTGTTCTGGTTCACTGGGAGTAAATTCCCCCCATCAAAATACTGTGAAAGTTTTCGCACTTAGTGAAAGTATTCACTTTTTATGTCTTCATTATCATTTATATCTTTAACCAGGGCTTTTTTTCAGCTGGAACTCAGCGGAACGCTGACAGGCACCTCCAGAGACAGGCAGCCCTCTCTGCTCTGACCTATCTCACACTAGCGCTGAGCACACAGGGCTGCTGCCTTTTGAGATTTTCAGGTCCCAGCACGGCAACATACAGATGCCTGTGTTGATTCAAGCAGCAGCTTCTGTCCCCGCCTCTTTTCACACTGTAGCATGGAGCAGGGAGCAGAGAAGCCCTGAAACTCCGCCCCAGCTACAGTTCTCAATCGTCTGAGGCATAACACATGGACTGGAGCACTGGATCATCAGTGGAAGAGGTGAGGGAGTTCTGAATGAAAAACAAGGAGGGGGGGAGCCCTCCAGAGACTAAGTTCACATTGAGAGGATAACTGTGAAAGAAGGGAAGGGGAGGAGGGCGAACAAATTTGTCCAGAGAGGAGAACTGGGAAGGGAGCTTTGTACAGAGGTAAGAGCTGCAGAGGGCAGAAGGCAGGTTGTGTAAAATGAGAGCTGGGGAGGGTGAGGGTGGTTGTGTAGAGGTGAGAGCTGTAGGGAAAGCTGAGGGTGCAGAGGTGGGTGGCAAAGGTGAGAGCTGTGGATTGGGGCGAGCTTTAGGCCCCTTTCATATGTGTGCCCACCTGTGCCCCCTGCCAGTGCCACCTAGCATTAGGCAACAGTGCCGCCTACCAGTGCCCACAGTGCCACCCATCAGTGCCCACAGTGCCACCTATAAGTGCCCACAGTGCCACCTATTAGTGCCCACAATCAGTGCCTCAACAACAGTGCTGCACAGCAGTGCCATCTATCAGTGGTACCTATCAGTGCCCATCATTGCCACCCATCAGGGCCCATCAGTGTCATCTTATCAGTGGCCATCGGTGCTGCCTTATCTGTGCTCATCAGTACCGCCTTATGTGTCCCCATCAGTGCCACCTAATCAGTGCCGCCTTAACTGTGCCTATCCGTGCCCATCAGAGCAGCCTATCAGTGCCCACCAATGCCGCCTCATCAGCGCATATCAATGAAGGAGAAAAATGACCTGTTTGCAAAATTTTATAACAAACTATGAAACATGATTTTTTCTTTCAAAATTGTCCATCTTTTTTTGTTTGTTTTGCAAAAAATAAAAATCCCAGCTGTGATTTAATACCACTTAAAGAAAGCTCTAATTGTGGGAAAAAATGTATAAAAATTTCATTTGGGTACAGTGTTGTATGACCGCGTAATTGTCATTCAAAGTGCGACAGCGTTGAAAGCTGAAAATTGGTCTGAGCAGGAGGGGGGTTTAAGTGCCTGGTAAGCAAGTGGTTAAAGGCCTCTGGATGGTACTCCTGAATGCTGTATAATGGGTTTTGTATTACATACCCCTGAGCCCTGCACTCTGTATGCTGACTGCATATTATACACTTTACCACTGCTCTCTGTGTGCTGGGCTCTATGTTACATATTACTGACCCCTGCACTCTGTACACAGGGCTATATGCTCCATATTTCTGAGAACAAGGGACGCTTCGCATTGAATGTAAGTACTATCCTGTTTGCTGTTATTTTTTTCTGCACCCTGTGTGATATTCACCGCTCACAATTGCACAATACACACTCCTGAGCCCTGTGTGTTATAAAGTCCTAAGTCCTGTACTTTGTGTGCTACACATTCCTGAACCATGTGTGATACACATTTCTAAGGCCTCACTTATTACAGTTGTTTGACGCCACTGTACTTCTCTCCTCTAAGGAAGGTGTGTCTGAGGGTGGAGTTTTGGCGTGGTTTGGGGTGGGGTTTGGGCGTGGTTGTGGGCGTCTTTAACTGTTTGTTATGTTTGAATTGTACCTGAGAAGCACTATGAAAAATCATCTTACTTCTACACTACAAAACTATGAACTGTTCTAGCCTGAACCCTACCAATAGACAGGAACTTCAACCCTTTCCAACAGAAAAAATGAAGATGTGTTCATTACTCCGAAAAAGACTTTACCCATTATTCATTTCTTCACCGGGCATACTCAAGGATTGACCTCATCCTCTCGGACTTTAACCTGTTACAGAGGACTATCTCAGTCATGATCCATTTTATAACTTGGTTGGATCATGCTCCAGTCTCCATAGCTTTGAAAGAGCAAAACTCAGTCTCCCGACCTACCTCTGGAGAAACAACACTGATCTGCTTGCCAACCCCATACATGTCAATAAATGGAGCCAACAACTTACGGAATTTTTTCAGATTAACGACAATGAGGACACTTGTATAGCATCCCTGTGGTGCACCCACAAAACTTTCAGCAGGAGTTTACTTATTCAGGCAGCTGCAAGGGAGAAAAGGAGGAGGGCAAGGCTGTTGAACACCTTACTTGAGGACCTCAAAAAGCTAGAGGAACAACATAAATGCAATCCCTCCCCAAAATAGAAACTGACTTATTTAACTGTAGACAAAAGGTCCGCTTGTCACTTACTGTATCTCAACTCATCAAAAATACCTGAGACGAACAAAAGCAATGTACTATGCACAGGGAAACAAGGCAGGTAAATTATTAGCTAATTACATTACAAAAAGACAACAAAAATCAAAACTCAATAACATTAAAGACCCTCATACAGGAGACTTAGTACATCACCCATCCAAGATAGCTAATGCTTTTATGAAATACTACCGAGACCTATACAATCTCCACCTAGACAGCAATACATCACAACCCACAGAACAGACTATCAACTCTTTTCTTAGTACAGTGACCCTACCTTTCTTTACTGAAGATGATCTAACTTCACTCAATGCACCAATTCTAACTAAAGAAATCTTAGTTACCATCCATGCCCTACCAAAAAATAAATTACCAGGTACAGATGGTTTTTCTTCAGAATATTATAAATCTTTTTCACAAACTCTGGACCCATACTTGAGTACACTGTTCAACAGCATTGCCTCGTCAGCCTCCTTCCCTTAAAAAATGTTACAAGCAACTATTGTCACTTTTCTGAAACCGGGTAAGAAGCCAGATACCCCACAGAATTTCAGACCAACTCCCTCTTGAACACAGACTTAAAAATTTACGCTAAAATTTTAGCAAAAAGATTAGCTAAAATTACCCCGTCCTTAGTAAAAGCAGACCAAGTGGGCTTTGTCAAGTGTAGACAAGCTCCAGATGGTACAAGGAGACTTTTTAACCTCCTACATATAGTCGAGACTAGGAAAACACCCACAGCAATTTTGGCATTGAACGCAGAAAAATCCTTTGATAGGGTCCATTGGGGATATCTCAAAGCAACCCTACAAAAATTTGGTCTCCAGGAACCAATACTCTCAGCAGTCTCTGCATTATATACTATACCTTCAGCCAGGGTGTTCTCGTCCAATGCCCTTTCCGAAAAAAATTTCCAATGGAACCCGCCAAATATGTCCATTGTCTCCCATCATATTCACCTTAATGATGGAACCCTTGGCAGAAGCAATTAGAAATGATGGCAATATATCGGAGATCAATGTTGCAAGTCACAACCATAAGATTGGACTTTTCGCAGATGACGTGGTCTTCACAATCACTAATCTGGCTTCTTCCCTGGCTAGAGTATAAACAGTGCTGCAAAATTATGGTGCAGTTTCATATTATAAATTGAATGTTACAAAATCTTGTATATTACCTATTAATATATCTAAAAAACAAATATCCCTTCTAAGGCAAAGGTATCCCTTCCAATGGATGTCCAAAGCAATCCCCTACTTGGGCATCAAATTAGCTTCTCCAACCTCATCCATGTATGCAGCAAACTTCCCTGCCCTACTAGACACCATCAAAAGAGACTTAAATCATATCTCCTCCTATGGACTTTTCTGGTTAGGCAGAACAGCAGCCCTGAAAATGATCCTCCTACCTAAACTCATTTATTATTTCAAACATAGGTCTAAAGGAGGGGGGGGGGATTCCCAATTATACATCACTATTACAGAGCAGCCATTCTGGATCAAATGAAGGTCTGGTTTGAACCGGATTACACTAAACTTTGGTTACAAATAGAAAAATCCATACTACAATCCAGAGATCTACCTTCCTTACTCTTAGCTAAACTGACAAACATACCACTAAGCTGTCCCAAATTCCCTTCCATTACAACGACCCTTTCGGCATGGGAAAAGCTCCACTCTAGCTTAGACCCTGACGCTAAAGCACATCAAGAAGTAACACACCTCCAAATATATGAGTATCTTATCCAGAACCTTACCCATCCATGCCCATCCATGCCACCTATCAGTGCCCATCTGTGCTGCCTATCAGTGCCCATCCATGCTGCCAATGAGTGCCCATCAGTGTCACCTATCAGCCTATGGAGACTTAGGCTAAAAAAAACTGTATCACATGCCTATGCTCTGATTCAGCTACAGCACTTCCAAGCTAATCAGCCAGCAACATTCTTTGATTTACATAAAGATGTATGGAATTACCTGTTGACTAACCACAATAAGCCTAAAGGTCTGTCTTGGTTTTATACCCTCCTACAAAGTGAGCACAACTTCACCAAAACTTCCAACATGACTGATTGGGAAAAGGAATCAGGTACCACACATTCTCATGAAGAATGGAAAGATGCAATAAAAACCTTCTACCGATATTCCCATTGCACTAATCATTGGGACCTTATGATGAAAATCTTACATAGATCTTATCTCACCCCGGTAAGACTGTACTTAATCTTCCCTTTAGAATCCAGCACATGCTGGAGACAATGTGGAGCAAAGGGCAACATTTACCACATATTATGGGAATGCAAAAACATTTGCAGCTTTTGGTATGTAGTCTTTAAACTAATATCCTCCATAATTGTTTTTTTTATAAAACCGAATCCCCAATTGGCCCTCCTTACCCTCACCATAAAAAAAGTTCCAACCCAATTTAAAAGCATAGTAAATCATGTACTTATTGCTGCCTGGCTGACAATCACATCTAAATGGTAAATCACTTTGGTACCTAATACCACCGAAGTTATCCAAAGGGTCAACACATAGCATTCCTATGAAAAGCATTTTGCTATCCAGTCTCACTCAGTACTGACCTTTAATGAACAATGGTTACCCTGCACCTCTAGATTTCCTGATAACGTTTAATTTGAATTTCATTGATGAATCCTTCAAAACCAATTCAGATAGGAAAATCTCTCCAACGATGGTACAGTTATTTATGTTTTTCTTTTGTTTTATTTTTGATTTTAGTTCCTTTATGCTTTATACCTATATATATCAGAGACAAGGATTATATATAGTTTCTTCCCTTTCTGATAAATATATAATCTTTCTGCACCTTACCTATTCAGGGAGCCACGGCATCTACATTGTGAAGTAGGATGCGTTGTTCCTTCAACTAATAAAGAAAATTGCAAGTATGGCACTTACAACTGTATTATATCAAAAATCCATATTGCACTCTGTAAGACAATGTTGTACCGTTATTTCTGTTTTTCATTGAAAATTAATAAAAAGGATTGAAAAGAGAAGGTCTAGATCTGCTGATATCCTCACCTCACAGGACCATGCAATACAAATCTTTGCCGACCTCTCGCCCTATACGGTTCAGAAACTGAGATCACTTAAACCACTCCTTCAAGTCCTGCAACAAAAAGATTTCCTACAGATAGTCATTCCCACTCTGCCTGAACTTTTCCTATCCCAATAAAGGCTTTGGTTTCTCTCCCTTCATGGAGGGTGAGTGTCTATTTCTTCACCTGTGCCTGATATCGCAAGAACTCCAACCACCTTTACTCAACAAGGGACCCCCCTCATCTTCGAAACGTCCACCTCCAGCAAGCCCTCTACAACCTGCCTGGCTGACGCAACACTCCAAGAGGTCCAAGGAGTCACAACCACAATGAGTAGACTGCTCTGACTATCAAGCCAGACACCTGGTTTGGCCTCTTTTCACTTTTTTTTCTCCCGGTACTTTCTCCCCAGGGTCCTCAACCCAAACGTGGACAGATCTTACTCCTCTACCGTAATGGGAGGGATGATCTGTTGGGCACCTTCCTGGGGGGGTGGGCAAGGGAGATGGGGTTAAAACAAAGCCCAGCAGTTTTCCACCAGCTTATAATTCTTTAACTGTTTTGTTTTCTTTCCCACTGAAATAGGTCATGAACTCTCCAATATGGGGGGTCTATTGATGATCATTCTGCTTTGAAATGCTATTTTTATTTCAGGAGCCCTGGAACCCTATCATTGTTTGGGGGATAGGCGCCCTGCGGCCGAATCTCCTTTAGTATAGTACCCTAATATTGTAAGATTTGGGTGGAGTCTCCTCGGCAGAGCTGGTTTCTCTCAGGGGGTTTCCGTATGTTATGGAGATCCCTGGCAAGGGGAGTTGGTTCTGATGGGGGAGTCTAAGTATGGGCTTGATAATTCTAGCATAATTATATGACAGGTGTCGTGTTTTGTTTATACTGTTATTGTTTCTTCCCAGCAGGAGGACCGTAGTGGATGCAGTACACTTCCTTTAGTCTCTGTCTCTGAGGTAAACGTGTTTACCTTCCAGAGACGGTACAAAGATCCTTGTTTTAGGGTTCTTCAGATCTCTCAGATTATAGGATGGGAATTGGCAGGTCAATTCCTATCCTGGGTGGGGCTATGGGTTTATGGCCTGCTCCTACAGATGTTGGTCCTCCTCCTTCTGGCTAACTGCAAACATACTCTACTGCTTGCTATCACATCTGCTGCGACCACTACACAGTAAGTACACCCTCCAAGCCATGTGTTGTTATAGCATCGCTTTGCCCCAAGACAGTTGAACTACTGGTTACTAGGCTTGTTAAATACTTTCTGACAACTGATAACATGTGTGGTCATATACTTCACATTTATAATTATATACTTTATTTATCCCTAGACTGTTTGACTCAGGCTTGGTTGTTATCACCTGAGTCTTATACAGCTTTTGACCAATCCCGGGTTGGCCAATAAAACAACAGCCTAGACACATGGGACAATCCGATGCATCCACATGAGCGATATAGCACCTTTTGAGGTAATAATCACACCCTCATCTTCCCCCCCCCCCCTTTTTTCCCTTTTCTCCCCTTTTCCCCCCCTCCCCTCACACCTTCTCCCCTCTATTTTCCCCTCTTCCCTTCCTCTCCCTTTCTTTCCTTTCTCCCTCACTGCCTTTTTTCCTCCCCTCTTTTCCTCTCTCCCTTCTTTCCTCCTTCCTCCTCTCTTTTCCCCCCCCTCCCCCCTTTTCTCTCTCTTTTTTAAGTGCACTCATTGTTTTTTTACTGTTTATTTCATTTTCTTATCACTTACCCACTTTATGTTCCCTTCACCTTCTCAGTTCTCTCTACATCACGTTTATTTACTCTGGCATCACCATCTTCATCTAGCACTTGCACTATATTTCTTAATTCCGTTGCAGTTTTGCCACTTGCATGCTCATTTTTTCTTCACTTGAACATGCACTAGAGGACTATGGCCCAGAACAATTGTTGTTCTAGGACCCTATATATCATATTCATAATACCCCTGATCTTGTGGTGGCGTTCTTTGGCCCACTGATCAGTTGTGACCACTTCCATGTGGATCCCTATTTATTTATTATTCCCTGCTAAACCTTCACCACAGGTGTTCTTGTGTTCTCCGGCCGGTTTTTCCATTTGACGGACGGTGTCCAAAAAGTGTGACCTCTCGTAAGCCACGCTATACCTCGCTATCCTGGTCTGGGCCGCGGCAGTGTCAGGGGTGGTTGGAGCCCCCCCTGGAGAAGAGGACAAAGCAACTCACTTTTTAAGGGATCTTCATGTGGGAATCTGCATTTCTTTGTTGAACATACCTATATTTGGTAACTATACTGTACTAAAATATCGTATAGTCAATGTAGCTTATACTATATTATATTAATGGAACATATATATGTATATCATTTTCATTTTCATGTTCTCCCCAGCAGACTATACCTCTGAAGAAGACCCCAATTGTAGGGGTTGAAACGCGTCAGGTCTAATGTTCATGTTCTAAGTTATGATTATGAACAAATGTCTGCTAATGTATGTTCAGCTCACTTTTTTAACAATTCCCACTGAAGCTCATTGTCTTTTAACTTTGATGGTTTATCATTACTGAATAAAAATTGTGATATTTTTTCTTCTTACAACTGAGTCTATATCCATTATTGCGCTGCCAAAAAACCCCAATACGGGGAAACCTTCCTTCTTCTGTTCCAGCTTTTAAGGGGTGAGCAGCAATTTTCTTCTCCCTAGTGTCCCCCCTATTCTTTTGCAGATGTTGGTATGTATCCGCTTAAACATACTTGTCTCTCTCTTCTCTTTTGCCTCTTCTGTTCTCACTTAGACTCACTTTAACCACTTCAGCCCCGGACCATTTTGCTGCCCAAAGACCTGAGTACGTTTTGCAATTCGGCACTGCGTTGCTTTAACTGACAATTGCGCGGTCGTACGACGTGGCTCCCAAACAAAATAGACGTACTTTTTTTCCCACAAATAGAGCTTTCTTTTGGTGGTATTTGATCACCTCTGCAGTTTTTATTTTTTGCGCTATAAACAAAAATAAATATAATAAATATCCCCCAAAAATATATAAAAAAACATTTATTTCCTCAGTTTAGGCCGATACGACATTATGGCGGACACATCAGACAATTTTGACACATTTTTGGGACCATTGGCATTTTTACAGCGATCAATGCTAAAAAATTGCATTGATTACTGTAAAAATGACACTGGCAGTGAAGGGGTTAACCACTAGGGGGCTAGGGAGGGGTAAGTGTGTCCTAGGGAGTGATTCTAACTGTGGGGGGGGGGCTGTGTGTGACACATCACTGATCATAGCTCCCGATCACAGGGAGCTATGATCAGTGACAATGTCACTAGGCAGAGCGGGGAGATGCTTGTTTACATTAGCATCTCCCCATTCTTCCTCTCCGTGAGACAATCGCAGGTATCCCCACGGACATCGAGTCCACGGGACCCGCGATCCTACTCACGGAGATTGTGGTGGGAGCACATGCACGTTGCCGGCGGCAAATTTAAAGGGACATGCAGGTACGCCCATTTGCGCAGCCGTGCCATTCTGCCGACGTATAAGTACATGCGGCAGTCGGCAAGCGGTTAAGTCCCCCAGGAGTTTCCAAATTATCCGCTCCCAGGCCCAGGCGATGGATCGGATTGATGAATGTCTGCACTGTCCGGAGTCATCTCTTCATTGGGGGAGATATACAATGTCATCGAGATATTCTATCCCCTGATCCATGGCTAACTCAAAACCCCCTACATAGCTACATAGTAGGTGAGGTTAAAAAAAGACATCGAGTCCAACCTATGTGTGTGATTATATGTCAGTATTACTTGTATATCCCTGTATTTTGTGGTCATTCAGGTGCTTAGCTAATAGTTTTTTTAAACTATTGATCCCCCCCTGCTGAAACCACCACCTCTGGAAGGGAATTCCACATCCTTGCCGCTCTTACAGTAAAGAACCCTATACGCAGTTTAAGGTTAAAACTCTTTCTTCTGATTTTAGTAAGTGGCCACGTGTCTTATTAAACTCCCTTTTACAAAAAATTGTTATCCCTATTGTGAGGTCACCAGTAGGGATGAGCCGAACACCCCCCCAGTTCGGTTCTCATCCAGAACATGCGAACAGGCAAAAAATGAATTTAAACACGCGAACGAACACCATTAAAGTCGATGGGACACGAACATGCATAATCAAAAGTGCTCATTTTAAAGGCTTATATGCAAGTTATTGTCATAAAAAGTGTTTGGGGACCTGGGTCCTACCCCAGGGGACATGGATCAATGCAAAAAAAAGTTTTAAAAATGTCCATTTTTTCAGGAGAAGTGATTTTAATAATGCTTAAAGTGAAACAATAAAAGTGTAATATTCCTTTAAATTTCGCACCTGGGGGGTGTCTATAGTATTTTGAGGGGGACCCCACGCCATTTTTTTTAAATTTTGGCTGGGGTTCCCCTTAATATCCATACCAGACCTGCAAATTGTGATAGGAGGTCCGTTTCCCCCACCTCCCCTCAGGTTAGGGGGCCTATAGCATACTCCCAGTATTATTTTCCCCTTAGCTTCATCCCTTTGGAGCTCTACCTATAAGGATTCCACCTCCTCCCTAGCTCCCTTATTGATGTCATCTCTCACATTCACTTGTACATTATTCTTGATATATAGGCATAACCCTCCCCCTTTTTTACCCACTCTATCCCTGCGATATAGGGAATACTCCTGAATGGTTGCCAGCCAATCATGAGAGCTGTTGAACCAGGTCTCTGAAATTCCCACAAAATCAAAATCCTCCTCGTTCAACAGTATCTCTAGTTCACCCATCTTGTCCACCAGGCTCCTGGCATTGGTGAACACCCCCTAAACCCACCTTAAAAATTATTTCTCATAAAACACAGCGTCTCAACTCGCCGATCAAATGTCGGAAGTTATTCCAACTGTACTATACCATGAGTTCCGATATTTTACTCCTACAAGAAACGCACTATCCCACTACATTTAAGCCCACCTTTCTACACCAATGCTACCCATAATTTTTCCTAGCAAATGCGGACAAGAAAACAAAAGGAGTAGCTATTTGCTTCTCTAAACACATAAACTTTTCCCAGGTGGAGGTAATCGTCGATCCCCTAGGCTGCTACATTTTGGTGTCAGGCACTATAGATGGTGAGACCTACACCTTTATCTCTTACTATATCCCAAACAAGGGCCAAGAGAAGTTCTTTGAATCACTAATACGTACCCTGCGACAACACTTCAAGGGCACAATTATTATTGGGGGGTGTCTCCCCCCCAATAATAGTAAAACAGCTAAAGGGATTTTCAGATCTAAATGCCCCTCTAGACAGAGTTTAAAAATTGCTCACCTATTACGCTCGGCAGAGCTGATCGATATCTGGAGGGAACTCAACCCCCATACAAAGGATTACACACACACTTCTCAGCACCACACAATACCCATGTCAGGATAGACCACATATTTACGCAATCCGCGTCCATCCCGTTGACCCTCACATCCAAAATGAAAGATACTCCCCTGTCAGATCATTCCATTGTAACATTAGTTACCCGTAGGTCATCGGGTGCAGAAGGCCCATTCAAATGGCGAGAAAAAACCTTGAAAGACTACTTTCTTGAAAAGGACAATGACTCTGTTACCCCTGCAACTCTGTGGGCTGCCCACAAAACAGTTATGAGTGGAAAGCTTATTCAGCTTTCCTCTAAGCTGAAGCGGGAACATAGAGCAGACCTGCAGAGGAATTTTGCTCCCTAGCCAAGGCCCATAAATTAAACCCTACCACTACAGCCTTAGCCTAGCTGGATATAGTGTGAACAAACCTTAATCTAGCCCTTACCACAGCTGCAGAGAAACATCTCAGATGGACTGGCACTAGATTCTACTCTCAAAGAGATAGAATTGGCTCCAAACTTGCCACGAAGCTGAGCCCCAAATAACACACTTTAGCTTTCCCGAACATTCTAACCCCAGCAGGTGACCTAACCCAGAACCCGACTAAAATAATGGACGCCTTCCTAAAGTTTTACTCAAACCTTTATGAAGCAGGTCCCCCGTCCTCTCCTAATGTCAATAACGCTTTCATCACTGCCCTTCCTATCCCTACGATTGCTCAATGTCACAGAGACCTTCTAGAAGGCCCCTTTTCCTCTGTGGATGTCTTGGAAACAATTAAGTTGTTCAAATTAGGCTCGTCCCCAGGGCAGGACAGATTCTCAACCGGTTACTATATAAAGTTTGGTGCCTGTATAGCACCCTATTTAACACAGTTCTTCAACTCTCTCAGGGATGGAGCCCCCTTAAGCAGAGACCTCAACTCTGCATATATTTCTGTCATCCCAAAACAGGGAAAGACGCAAGCGGAGTCAGCAATTACCATCCGATCTCACTTGTCAATAACGATCTTAAGATTATGAAAAAAGTTTTAGCAACCAGGCTAGTGAGCTTCATTGCAACATAAATCCACAAAGACCAGATGGGCTTCATCCATGAGAGACAGGGCCTCGATAGACTTACAAAAAGCATTTGACTCAGTCTCTTGGTCATATATCTTTGAAATCTTGGAGAGATGGGGATTCGGCCCAAACTTCCTAGGTATTATCCATTCTCTTTACTCATCACCTATTGCTCAAGTGCGTCTATTGGGCAGATATTCTTAAACCTTTGATATCAGAAAAGGGACCAGACAAGTTCTGATTGCTATCGCAATCGGAACTAACTCTGATATCAAAGGAGTTCTCTGTGGTGCACAGGAACACAAATGCGCGTTGTTTGCCGATGATCTTCTTTTATTTCTTACCTCCTCCTTAACATCCACTCCTAATGTCTACAAAGCACTCCGGGAGTTTGGATCAGTATCAGGTCTGAAAGTTAATGTAGCCAAATCTGAAGCCTTAAATGTCTCAGTCCCCCCAGAAGTGGTCGTGCAACTGAAACACAACTTTGCATTTACTTGGGCCACGGACTCAATACCATATTTGGGCATTAGACTTACACATACTATAAGCAAGCTCTTCTAGGTCAATTATCCCCCTATGTTTCGTAAATGTCGCAAGGACTTAGCTGGGTGGTCGAGGTGTGGTCTATCCTGGCCGGGCAGAATTAATTCTGTCAAAATGACGCTTCTACCGCGCATGTTATACTTATTCAGGTCCCTCCCAATACCTATTAAGAAGAATCTTCTGCTTAGACTTCAGTCACAAATACTATGTTTTATCTGGGGGAAAAAGGCTATAGGTGTGCTAAGGAGGTACTTTACCGGGTCAAATCACAAAGGGGCTTAGGCCTTCTGAACCTGTGGTGGTATTACCAGGCGGCCCAACTAACCCAAATTTCAATAGTTTACTCCATTGGACCTAAACCAGATAGGGTCTCCATGGAAAGACAAGCAGTACCCTTGAACACACTGGATTACCTCATGTGGAGTAACTCGAAATCTAGACCACCTATTATGTCCCCTACTCTGTCATACTCAGTAGCACTATGTGACAC
Source organism: Lithobates clamitans (assembly GCA_037952925.1). Taxonomy (NCBI): domain Eukaryota; kingdom Metazoa; phylum Chordata; class Amphibia; order Anura; family Ranidae; genus Lithobates; species Lithobates clamitans. The sequence goes on along the minus strand of JBBGZY010000268.1, from coordinate 7,994,459 downwards.
ACTACACAAACAACATTCATTGGTTTCTTCCATGCGTCCTCTTTCACACATCTTCTACAACCCATCCTTTCCCCCTGGCATGAACATCCAAGCATGGATGGTGGCTAAACAAAGGCCTATTTCGCATCGGACACTTCTTTACTTTGACAGGTCCTATTACACTGGCATACTGCACAAATAAACTAGAAATGCCCAACTCAGAGATATTTCGATTCTCTCAAATTAGGCACTTCCTTGACTCAAACTGGTCAGCTATGATCGAGCCCTCAAAGCCACAATCTACGAACAATGGTGCTCTAATATCATGGATCAGAGGGGAGGTATCTCATTGATCTACTCCTCCTTGGCATATAAGGATAACATTCCCCCCTACGCCCAGGCCTGGGAGATGGACACGGGGCATTTGTGAGACCAAAATGTATGGTCTCAAGTCTGCCAACGTTCTTATAAACGTATCTTGAATATCTCCCCAATTGAAGCTAATGTTAAGCTACTAACTAGATAATACTCTGTCCCCACCAGATTGGTCGATCTACCCTGAGGCCTCTCTCCTATCTTTTAGAGGATGTTTTACATCTGGTGGGCCTAATAAGGTCATACTGGAACAAGGTCTTCTACATGCTGAGGAAAATAACGGGCGTTACGATCTCTCAAAACCCCACCATAGCCCTCTTGAATCGCAAAATCCTGATTGTTTTCCAAACACATGCAAGCTCTGACTTTTTTCATCCTCCTGGGAGTCAAGATAATGCTCGAAGGGACTTGGAAAAAACCCAATATATCATTTAGGGCAGCTAAGAGGAAAATATCCTGTATCATATCGCAAGAGCACATAGTTGTGAAACTACAAGATAAAATAGGAAAATTTTAAGCTATATGGGAACCCTGGGCTTCGTACAGCAATATTTCACTCTGCCCGGGCACCGCAAATTGTGATTAAGACACTCCTGGTCTCCTACTCTCTCCTTTTTACATACTCTCCTCTCACTCTCTCTCACAGGGAGTCCCTGGATCCCCTGCTTCTCTTTCTTCCCTTCTTCTCCATCTACTCAAGAGTTTACTTCTGTGAGGGGGGTAACTTACACCCCTCCCATGGAAAGTGGAAAACTCACCTTGTTGACTAGTTCGTTATGAGTATCTAAAAATTACAGTTTTCGATCCATTGTATTCGATTAAAGCTCCTAAATTACACATCGCTGTGGCGGTCCTGCACTGGACTGCAGCAGGTCACCACAGGATGTGGATTGAGGGGGCTGGGGTTTGCCAGATTTGAGGACAGTGAGGAACAGTGCACACCCACAGTTAGTTCCCACAGGGGTGGTGTGCCGGTTCCCTCTCGGGGCAGGTGTTCTTCTCTCCTGAGCCTCCCTATTAATTACAATAGTTTGTGGTCCCTAAAACTTTTGCCTGTGGGTGAAATGACATAACCATAGTTATAGGGATATTTCCCTCTCATACCAACTGTAACTGGTTTATTTTTGTTCTATGTTGTCTTCTATCATATATATTGGTGACAATGTCAACTGTTTCATTCTTCCATGTTTGCAACTGTTGCTTTCTAAGTTCGAAAGCCATGTGGGGCGATGAAACGACTATTTTCATCAGTTTTTTGTTCTTCCTTCAAACTTCAATAAACATATTGAAAGATAAAAGCTGAAAATTGGGGAGGGGGGCATGGCTAGAATGCACAGTGGATGGCTGCCTAAGAAAGGAGCTCTGGAGCCCTGACAGAGACGCCAGTGACAAATGAAGGCACAGAGCACCGATCAACCACTCCTAACTTCTAACCCTGACTACAGTGGCTACCTCCTGGAGATGTCACAGCAACAGCAGGGAGACTGTTAGCCGAAAAAACGTATGGCTTACTTTCACTGGCCTGAAGGTGGAGGAGGTCAAGATGGCACTGGCAGCTCGGCCCCCTCCTCCACGTCATGCAGCAATCACTACTCAGACTACCTGATGCCGATGGAGGTACTGGGAGATCCTCTCCCAGAAGTGCTTCTCCACTCCACAGCCCTCCCTGCTCAAGCCCAGCTAAAGAAAGAATGAGACTGGACCCAGCAGCTACAGATGCAGTGGTGAGCCATATGCTATCCCCAGCCATAGAACAAGCAGAGTTCCAATCCCCCATAGCCAGTTTCCCCACCTCTAATCAGCCTGTACTGGACACCCAGCTTAAAGAGATGATTCTCACACTACACCGCTCTCTGCATGCTCATTTTACTAACATCACCTATACATTTTCAAAAGAACTGTCCATGATGGGAGATAGGGTTAACCAAGTAGAGCATGCAGTTACTGATATTACTACAACAGTCAATGACATAATTGATGCCAATGAGGAAAGTAAGGAAGAAAGGCACTGGATTAGGGATGAGCTTCGAGTTCGAGTCGAACTCATGTTCGACTCGAACATTGGCTGTTCGCAAGTTCGCCGAACAGCGAACAATTTGGGGTGTTTGCGGCAAATTCGAATGCTGCAGAACACCCTTTAAAAGTCTATGGGAGAAATCAAAAGTGCTAATTTTAAAGGCTTATATGCAAGTTATTGTCATAAAAAGCATTTAGGGACCCAGGTCCTGCCCCAGGGGACATGGATCAATGCAAAAAAAAGTTTTAAAAACTGCTGTTTTTTCAGGAGCAGTGATTTTAATAATGCTTAAAGTCAAACAATAAAAGTGTAATATCCCTTTAAATTTCGTACCTGGGGGGGTGTCTATAGTATGCCTGTAAAGGGGCGCATGTTTCCCGTGTTTAGAACAGTCTGACAGCAAAATGACATTTCGAAGGAAAAATTCCATTAAAAACTACCCGCGGCTATTGCACTGCCAACAATACACATAGAAGTTCATTGATAAAAACGGCATGGGAATTCAACACAGGGAAACCCTGAGGATTTTAAGGGGAACCCCGAGCCAAAAAAAAAAAAAAACGGCGTGGGGTCCCCCAAAAGGTCCATACCAGACCCTTATCTGAGCACGAAACCTGGCAGGCCGCAGGAAAAGAAGGGGGACGAGAGTGCGCCCCCCCTCCTGAACCATACCAGGCCACATGCCCTCAACATTGGGAGGGTGCTTTGGGATAGCCCCCCAAAACACCTTGTCCCCATGTTGATGAGGACAAGGGCCTCATCCCCACAACCCTGGCCGGTGGTTGTGGGGGTCTGCCGGTGGGGGGCTTATCGGAATCTGGAAGCCCCCTTTAACAAGGGAACCCCCAGATCCCGCCCCCCCGTGTGAAATGGTAAGGGGGTACTTACCCCTACCATTTCACTAAAAAACTGTCAAAAATGTTAAAAATGACAAGAGACCGTTTTTGACAATTCCTTTATTTAAATTCTTCTTCTTTCTTCTATCTTCCTTCTTCCGGTTCTTCTGGCTCTTCTGGTTCTTCCTCCGGGGTTCTCGTCCAGCATCTCCTCCGCGGCGTCTTCTATCTTCTTCTCCTCGGGCCGCTCCGCACCCATGGAATGGGGGGAGGCTCCCGCTCTTCTCTTCATCTTCTTCTTCATCCTCTTCTCTTCTTCCTTCTTCTCTTCTTCATTTTCTTCTCCGTGCCGCTCCGCACCCATGCAAATGTATGCTGACCTATCCAAAAACACCCTGGATCTACACAGACAGCTAAATATGGTTACCAAATCACTCTGCAACAACAACATATCGTACAAATGGAAACACCACACCAAAATAAATGTGGAACGCAATGAAACCACATACACTATATCATCTTTAGAACAAGGTCTCTCTCTGCTTGGACATTTGGGGCATCATACCCACCCAAGCCCCCCAACATGGAGCTCATAACATGCCTTACAAAATCTCCCCACACTGGTTCAAGTCTCAATCTGGGATCCGCACTAGAAACCACTGACACCTAACTAAAGAAGGTGCTATCACACCCATCAACTTAATGTCTCTTTGGTGGCACCTAAGCCGTCATGCTAGTTCCAATTGAACTGTTTCACCTCACCTCATAAAGCAACCTAAATGATCTTGCAAAAGGTTGCACAGCTATGCAAGTTTTGTTTTTGATTCATGTTGACACCCTTTTCGTTTTAACCCCATGCGTGAGACCAACATAAAGAACCACTTACCAACATACTCAACAACCAACCTGAAACCCACCTCTACCGAAGGACCTCCAGGGCAGGAAAAACTGCCACTCACCTCAACACAACTGTGAGTACACTAACCATCTTACTACAACACACACCACATGGCATTTAAAATCATTTCGCTAAATGTGAAAGGGCTAAACCATCCCGTGAAAAGGACAGCACTGTGGCGGGCAGCAAAACAGTCACACTGCGACATAATCTGCATCCAAGAAATGCACTTTATTGACTCTGCCTCCCCTTCATGTCACCACAAAGAAAAGAGGAGTGCTGGTTGCAATTAACAAATGTATCAATTTTCTTCTTCATGAGAAGATATTGAACCCCAATGGTAGATATTTATTCCTGATCTGATCTGATCTGATTCCAAATATACTTTAGCATGCATATACGCCCCAAACTCACACCAAATTCGCTTCTTAAACAAGGCGATGAAAAAAATCAACAAACACAGACAAGGCTCCTTGATCTTATGTGGGGACTTCAACATAATACTGGATCAAGCACTGGATACCTCCAACCCCTCCCCCAAACATCCTTCACCTATAAACAAAATTCCAGGGACGGGAAGAGAGCAGGAAAGAAGCCCAAAGGGCTGGAACAGGATTCTTCAGGGAGGAACACCCACGTAATATAATAAACAATTCTTTATTAGAAAAAACACAAGAACAAAAAATTACACCCACTATAAATATAATGAGATGGCAGGGATGGTGGAAGATAAAGGGGTGAGAAGTCCGTGGTGGACACTGTAAAAACAGGTGTAAGTAAGGTTTGCGCTATCAAAGTGAATGTATAATATAGTAAGAACAACACATAAAGTCCAGCGCTCAGGATATTAATTTAAAAGACTAAATGCAAAATGCAACAGGCATAAAAATTGAATGTTTTAATAAACCAATGATAGACCAGTCATAAATAATAGACTAAGGTAACAGTAGTAACTACTTTAAGAAGCACTGTTGTAGAAAAACACATAATTGCAGAGGAAAACATACACACTAACACAGTATTAAAATGTAAACCAGATTCTCATAATGATAAAAATAAATGTATATTGCACTAAACATCCGCATGTGCTTGAATGGGGGGACAGTCAGCCTTAAACAGCAGGAGACCAACACTGGAGATCCATCCAAATATGTCCCACAGGAACCACTGGGTAAAGTGATGGGAACCCAATACAGGCTTGAAGCAGGTGACGGTGGGCGAGATATTGACTGTAAAATACAGTACTCACAGCCAGAAGGAAGTGCTCGAGCCTACTTCTCATTCCTTGGGGAGGCTGGCGTCATGTGGGGGGGCTCGCTGGCTCAGGCAGATGGTAAGAAAGCCGCGGTGTGGAGGTGCACAACTCCGCCGTGCGGAGAGCAGCCTGGCAGGAGCTTTGTGTCTGTTGTGGATGACGTCAGCACGGGGAGGCCGCTGGAGCGTCGGTGAATGAAAACATACAGCTAGAAAACTGTATGTTGCCCTTTAAGAAGCTGTTTGCGGGCGCCCGCCGCAAGCTCTGTAAGTGTGATTCGATGTCCGCAGGGATAACCACAATCGACTCATGGAGAGGAAGAATGGGGAAATGCCTAAACTTCAGTGCAATCGATGTTTAGCCCACTGATTGCCTCCCAAATGGAAAATACCTTCCTCCTCGTTCCTTGGATCTTAGCTGTGTGGCTATATAGTACTCTGAAAAATTGCAGCTAGATCAAAAGTGTATGAGTGCACTAAATTGGTATAAAATACATAAGTGATCAGCGCAACTTAATATTATAAATATTTATAATATTAAGTTGCGCTGATCACTTTTTTATTTTATACTGTAAAAACAGGGGCGTCTAGCTGACGCGTTTCTATTGGCAAGCAAAATTCATCAGAGCTAGTTGTATGCTGAGTGTGAGTCCACTAAATACTAGATCAATTGACCTAATTGGCTACAGCAAACTCCATTCAGACTGCCCACATATGTCATTTAACCCCAAACACTCAAACAAACTGTGGAAACATTCATTTTGCATACAAAGAGGTCTGGTATAGCTTAACTCATGGCCTAAAAACAAGGGAAACATAGAAACAGATGATCCTTATAGAGACTAGCATTAAGAAAACGAGGGGGAGAGGAAAACAAAACAGACACAGATCGTGACAGAAGAAGGAGTTTTACCCCTCTATTCACTTGCTATTTTAACCAAACATATTTCTATATTTAATAGTGCTGCTGCATCAGGTCTATCTACCGTCCTTAATTGCTCTCATATCAGGGGACCTCTACTATCATTCAGGACTACTCCTACAGCCCCCTGCTCATTTGTTCATCTGCTCCCCTTGAGGTTTTTTGTCAGGGCAGACTCTATACTACCTGGTGTATCAACTACATTGCTTTCTATGAACTGATGACCTTTATTTAACTTATTATAGCCAATCATTGCATTTTTTTTCTTCAGTTTGTAGTATTAGCTTTATATGGTGGATGAATGCATGTATGACTGAGGGGTGTTGTCCGTGGTGATCACCTGTTTATGATAACGTTATCATTAATTTTATATTTATGGTGGAGGTATTGATATCTCATTATATTTATTGTGGGTGTAATTTTTTGTTCTTGTGTTTTTTCTAATAAAGAATTGTTTATTATATTACGTGGATGTTCCTCCCTAAAGAATCCTTTTCCAGCCCTTTGGGCTTCTTTCCTGCTCTCTTCCCGTACCTGCACCTATTTCTCGGCCCCACAAAATTTGTATTCTTGAATCGACTATTTCCTAGTTGACAAGTGGGCACTACAAAAAAATCCATAATTCAAATATATTTTTTTTTAAATCATAAAAAGTTTTATTGCTCATAAGAAAGAACATACATTGCAGTAATATATGCACCATAGTCAAGATTTCTGTTTCCCTAAATAACAGTATAGTCATCAAGAAGGTTTTATGTTTTGCATCTTAGAACTGTCAACATTCGGACTATATGTCCCATCTAATTAAACCAGTAACATATTCTCCATTGCCCACACACCGTCCTACTCCATCCTCCAATACACCCTCTCGGCCTCCACCTATCATATCTTTAAACACTTCTTAGCAGCCTCATCTGTACCAATTCCATGGGGCTTATTCCAGGCACATCCAACCACGGGTCCCACAATCTGTCACATTTTCCAGGGTTGCCCCTGTGCTGGTAAATATATTTTTCCATTATGAGCGTTTTTCCCATATTTAGTATCCATGTTTTGCTATTAGGTGGCGTAGCAGACTTCCATCCCATCAGTATTACCTTTCTAGCCTGGAACAGCGCATGTGCAAAAGCAACTCTCGTCACCTCCTCCGCGATCACCCCCTCCAAAGCTCCTAGCAAGCAACAGATTGGATCTAGTGGGAGATTGACCTGGAACACCTGATTTAGTGTAGCCAGGACCTCAGTCCAGTACCTATGGAGTTTGGGGCAACGCCAGAGGAGGTGAATCAAGTCCCCAGACGCCGCCCTGCATCTGCCACACAATGAGTCAGGCGCCTTGCCCATTCTATGTAGCTTTATAGGGGTATAATGTACTCTCAGCAAAATATAAAGTTGGGATACCTTCTGTGCCATGTTTAGTGAGCAGGTGTTAACTGCTTGCAGAGCTTCTTCCCACACCTCCCCGGACAAGGGGCCCAAATCCACCTCCCACTGAGCAGCCGCCCTTGTGGGGTACCCCTCTAACAATGACGCTAATAACATGTTATAGCATTGTGAAATTATACCCTTAGTCTCTACCGCCTCCTGCATTATATGAAAAACCGGTGTGGGGGATTGGGACCAATCTGTTGCATCCCCTTGTGCTTTAATTGCATGCTTCAGTTGTAGATAGTAAAACAGCATACTAGTAGGCAAGGAATATTTATCTTGTAAATCCTTAAATGATAACAATGTTCCATTACTGAAAATCTGGTACATGTGTGTGATACCCCTGCATCGCCATCTTTGCCCCTGTTGGAGCTTAGCAAGCTCAACATATGTTTTATTTTCCCATATCGGGCTATACTTAGTAAAGCCCGAAACGTTTTGTAGTTGTTTAGCTTTGTTCCATATCTTCTGCACAAGTGTATATGTGGGCATTTGTTTATTGGGTCTTTGGAAAAGGTGAGCCTCCAATCCCTCGGGTATTGACTCTGCCCCTGTGCCCACCAGCATAAGCTTAGCAGACGAGCCCAGTGGCAAAGGGGCCATGGCACCTATCAGATGCTGCAGTTGCACCGCTAGATAGTATATCCATGGGTTGGGTAGGGCAAGGCCCCCTCCCTCCTTCGAGCGCTGCAGCTGTTCTAACCTAACCTTCTGGGGGGTTTAGTATGCCACAGCAACAGCCGGAATAAAGAGTTAACCACTCTAAATATCTTTAGCGTAATAACTACCGGCGTGTTATGTAGCATGTATAGAAATTGTGGCATCAGAATCATTTTTATGAGATTCACTTTTCCTGCCAGGGACATCTTAAGTTTATTCCAAACATTTATTCTATCTCTAAACCACGACATCAGAGGGTAGACATTCAGGCTACAAAAGTCCATAAGTTTAGGTGAGATGTGGATACCTAAATATTTAAAGGTAGAAACTACAGGTATCTGAGTCGGGGGTCTCACATTAGTCATCGGGGAACCGTCTATAAACATTAAGGCAGATTTAGTCCAGTTGATAGTGAGGCCTGAAAAGTGGCCAAAATCAGTGATAAGTGACATTGCCTGTTCCAGGGAGCCCTCTGCGTCTTCCAAAAACAGAAGCATATCATCGGCGTAGAGCATGATTTTTTCATGCAATTCACCATATCGGAAACCTCTAATCTGTGGGCATTCTCTCATCTGTGCCGCCAGGGGCTCTATAGCCAGTGCGAAGAGCAGGGGGGACAGAGGTCACCCCTGTCTGGTCCCCCTGCTCAACCCAAAGGCATGAGACATTCGATCCGCCACATGTATAGCCGCTTGTGGTGTGTCATACAGCAGTCTAACCCACCTGATGAACCTGGGCCCAAACCCAAACTTGGCCAGAACCACCCACAGATATCTCCAGCACACGCTGTCAAATGCCTTATTGGCATCAAGAGACAGCAAGGCTCTACGGCCCACCGATTCCGAGGGGGTGTGCATGTTTAAGTATAGGCGTCTAAGGTTGGTCGCTGTAGATGTTCGAGGCATAAAACCTGCTTGATCTGAGTGAACTATTGTTCTAACAATCCTATTAACCCGCATGGCCAGTACTTTCGCTAGTAATTTAATGTCGCTCTGAAGGAGCGATATAGGCCTATAGGAGCCCGGGTCTAAGGGGTCCTTACCCATTTTCAATAATAATATAATGTTAGCTTTAGTCATAGTGGTTGGTAGCCTTCCCAATTTAAAGGATGCATTTAATACTTCAAGCAGTTTAGGTAGGATTACTTCTCCATATTGAGTGTAGACCTCCATGGGAAGCCCGTCGTCATAATTCAACTATATATCTCATTACATGGTCGCATGAGCATCACCATTGCACCCTCTACATCCTCACACCCTCTGAGTCAATACTCATGTCATGCAATCCAATAATGATCCCGCACTACAGCAATAAAATTAAAATAAACTGCAAACAGTGCCAAATAAATATAATAAATAAATAAATGGTATACAATGAATTAATTATTGAACTGGTGAATCGATCCAGGGGCATTGGTAAATAAATACAGTAAAAGTCAATAAGGTAATAATCTTCTATTCAGATGTTTTCAATTAATGGTCAAAATATTCCTTTGAAATGGGTTTAAACAAACCGCACATCTTACAAGTGAGAGTTATAAATTCCCATCAATGAGCTCACAGAACCCACACCTTAATGTCTTTGATCAACAGCAGAAATTGTGAAAAAAAAGAAACTGTTCCGCTATTCCAACATCCACCACTGGGGGGTCCTCCGTTCCACTTAATGTTAAACTCGAATGGAAGCTTTAGATCCACATCCTCATATTGTTCTCAATATTGCATGGGTACCCCCCCAGTCCATTACCAGGCCCTTTGGGTCTTGTATGGATATAAGGGGAACCCCGCACCCAAATTAAAAAAAGGAAAGGCGTGGGGCCAAAGGCCCTCCGAACAGCAGTATACAAGCGGTGCAAACAAGACAGGGACTGTAGGTTTGTTGTTAAGTAGAATCTGTTTGTAATTTTGAACTGGTACATTTTTAAAGTGTAGCTCAAGCCAAAAAATCTATTTTTAAGCTTTTTGGAAAACATAGGGAAGGGTTATCACCCCTGTGAGATTTGTTTTGCTGTCTGTGCACCTCTTCAGAAGATTTTACCTCACTTTCTGTCCCAATGACAAATGTTTTTTGACAAATTATGGTTTTTAGTGAAACAAGGATTGGTGATAAAGCATCAGTGTAAAGGAGACAAGTTTTTCCCACATTAACTCTTACAGGAGAGAATTTCCCTTCCTAGGGGTAGATTTCATCTCACTTCCTGTTGTCTCCTTTCGTTTGCAAGTACAGTAGGAGTAATTTGTAAGTTGGATGTTTGAAAGTAGGGTCTGACCTATATACTCTGCAGAAATTGGGGCCTTAGGTGTTGGTGTTGCCACAACACCGTAAGTCCTCACAGTTACTCTTGGTGGGCACAGAAACAGGCCCTGCTGTGAGATATTAGATCAAGAATTGTAATTACATGTCCCTCTTGAACAGGGGCAGAAAAATTGGGCCTTAGGCACTGGTGCCACAACACTGAAACCCCTCACAGATACTCTAGTTGGAGCGCAGGAATGAGCCCTCTTGTAAAATATTGCATCAAGAATTGTAATTACACACCCCTGCTAAACAGGGGCTGAAAAATTGGGCCTTAGGCACTGGTGCTGGTGCCACAACGCTGTAACCCCTCATAGATACTCTAGTTGGAGTGCAGGAACAAGCCCTGGTGCAAAGTATTGCATCAAAAATTGTAATTACACGCCCATGTTAAACAGGGGCTGAAAAATTGGGCCTTAGGCACTGGTGCTGGTGCCACAACACTGCAACCCCTCCCAAATACTCTAGTTGAGTGCAGCAACGAACCCTCCTTGCAAAATATTGCATCAAAAATTGTAATTACACGCCCCTGTTAAACAGGGGCTGAAAAATTGGGCAGTAGGCACTGGTGCTGGTGCCACAACACTGCAACCCCTCACAAATACTCTAGTTGAGTGCAGCAACGAACCCTCCTTGCAAAATATTGCATCAAAAATTGTAATTACACGCCCCTGTTAAACAGGGGCTGAAAAATTGGGCCTTAGCTACTGGTGGCGGCGCCCAGAACCAAAAATATTCTTATAAGCATGATCATTGAGGAGGAAGAGGATAGTCACTCAGCATAACAAGATAGTCACTCAGCATCAGCATAGGCAGTCTTGAAGGGATCTGACATTTCAGAAAAAATTATTCAGTTACATCAGTATCAGGTGCTTGGTAGCTGGTGGTGATCCAAGACTGATTCCTTTATATGAAGGTCAGTCGATCGACCGAGTCGGTGGACAGGCGCACCCTGTGATTGGTTACAAAATCTCCAGCAGCACTGAATGTGCGTTCCGCAAAAAAACGCTGGCCGCAGGGCAGGCCAGTAGCTCAATTGCATACTGTGCAAGCTCTGGCCAGTGATCCATCCTCAAGACCCAGTAACCCAAAGGATTTTTGGTTTGGAAAGGTGTCCAAGTCAGATCTTGCCCCTAGGTATTCCTGCACCATGTAAAACAGATGCTGGTGATGGTTACTGTAACCGATCATAAGTGAAGGGTTAGTGTGTGGGCGTGGCGCTGTCCTAATTTATAGAAATACTTGGTAAATTGGGTGTAGCCAAATCCCATATGTAAAGTCGCATAAACCAAAATTGCAAATAAAAAAATTCAACGAAAATAAAACCAAACATAAAACAGCAAAGTGACCCCCTTTGGAGTGTGTAGGTGTAACGTTGTCCTAGTGGAGAAAAAAGTGGAGAAAATGGAAAAAAATGGAAACAATAGAAACAATAGAAGAAATCGCATAAAGGACTGCTGCCTCCACAAATGTGATTTCCACCAAGGTGGAAAAAACAGAAGGTAAGTGAAGGGTTAGTGTGTGGGTGTGGCGCAGTCCTAATACATAGAAATACTTGGTTAATCGTGTGTAGCCAAATCCCATATGTAAAGTTGCATATAAAGTATAAACCAAAATTGCAAATAAAAAATTCAACGGAAATAAAACCAAACATAAAACAGCAAAGTGACCCCTTTTGGAGTGTGTAGGTGTAACGTTGTCCTAGTTTAAAAAATACTTTGTAAATCATGTGTAGCCAAATCCCACATGTAAAGTCGCATGTAAATTATAAACAAAATATAAACAAAATCGCATATAGCAAATTTAACGGCTAGGTTGGCCCCCTTTGAATTGGGGGAGAGGGAAGGGGAACAGGGGATGAAATAAAAAAATGACTTTAGCCAAAGCTTTTCCATCCGCATAAAAACCCCATATAGTGATTGACAAACATAACATTGCTGAATAATTACATAGGTTAAATCGTGACTAGTGCTCAGTGCAACTTAAGTGAAAAACTTGACATCTTTGTAAAACAAGGCAGGTATTTGTATTAATCTTGGTGACCAGGTGCTCGTGTCTTGTGATCATGCGGACACTCACCAGCTTCTTTAACCCCTGCGAGGGCAATGCGCAGTCACAGTGTATGCCACTGTGCGGCAATCCACAGGCTTGTTCTGTGTCACGGTGATGTTTTAGGCATAAGAGAAGAAAGACGAGATTCCATAGCGTAAAACCATAAAACACTCTTTATTGAACGCAGATGACAGAATGGTACTCACATTTAAGCAGTTTATAATAGGCAACCAAATGTCATCAAAACAGGAGAGCGTCAGATTTAAGTTGGTGATCCTCTGGGAGATGATGCAAAAGCGTCAGAATAGGCCACACCCTACGCGTTTCATCATAGGGACGTCAACTGGAACCGATTATACCTTGGGGCTGCGAACTAAAAAAATTGTCTGAACGCATCGGTCAGACGGCCACTTTCTCCACCGCTCCTTCTTTGACTGACCGAAGCCTCAGCAACACGTTGTCCAGGAACAGGAGTTTGTAACCTCCCAGTCTCTCGGAACTTTTCACAGACCTTTCTGCAAGGACTCCTGAAGATGTTTCATCCTCTGCTCTGTCTGCGACGGCAAGAAAAGGTCCGCAACCTTACCCTTGTAAGGTGGATCAAGGAGGATTGCCAGCCAGTATTGATCCCTCTCCTTGATACCACAAATACAAGGATCCTTCCGCAGGCTTTGCAGGATCAGGGAGGCCATGCAGCATAGGTTTGTTGAGGCATTCGGTCACGGAGTCCTCTGGGTCACTAAGGACGACATGATCCACAGCCACCTCCTCCCAGCCACGTACAAGTCCATGTGTTTCTTGGGACTGTAATTAACCCCTAAAGACTGCTGCTGATGCTGAGTGCCAGGCTCCATCTCCATGCTGACACAATCATCCTCTTCCTCCTCCTCCTCGTCCTCTTCCTGTGTGATCGGCGGGCATGCAGGAACACTGTCTGGATAAAGGGGGCCTTGAGAGCTAAGGAAGTCCTCCTCTTCCTGCCTCTGTTCTGCCTCAAGTGCCCTGTCCATTATTCCATGCAGCGTGTGCTCCAACAGGTAGACAAGGGGTACAGTGTCACTGATGTATGCACTGTCACTGCTCACCATCCTTGTGGCCTCCTTAAATGGTGACAGGACAGTGCATGCATCCCTGATCATGGCCCACTGGAGTGGGAAAAAAACAAGCTCCCCTGACCCTGTCCTGGTGCCAAAGTTGCACAGGTACTCATTGATGGCCCTCTGCTGCGTGTGCAGCCGCTGCAGCATGGCCAAGGTTGAGTTCCACCTGGTGGGCATGTCACAGATTAGGCGGTTCTTGGGCAGGTTAAATTCCTTTTGGAGGTCAGCCAGCCGAGCACTGGCATTATATGACCAGCAGAAATGCACACAGACTTTCCTGGCCTGCCTCAAGACATCCTGTAAGCCCGCGTACCTGCCCAAGAACCGCTGCACCACCAAGTTAAGGACGTGAGCCAAACAGGACACATAGGTCATTTGTCCCTGTTGGAGGGTGGAGAGGAGGTTGGTGCCATTGTCGCAAACTACCATTCCTGCCTTAAGTTGGCGTGGCATCAACCACCTCTGAACCTGTCCCTGCAGAGCTGACAGAAACTCTGCCCCAGTGTGGCTCCTGTCCTCCAAGCACACCAGCTCAAGCACTGCATGGCATCTTTTGGCCTGCTTACTTGTGTAGCCCCTTGAACGCCTACGGAGCACCGCTGGTTCCAAGGACAAAGCACAGGAAGAGGCCATGGAGGAAGAAGAAGAGGAGGGGGTGGAGGAGGGAGGTGTGTCAGAATCATTAGTAGTGGCATTTTGGAGGCGTGGTGGTGGAACAACCTCCAACACTTCTGCACCTTGTCCTGCATCCTTCCCAGCTGCCAGCAGAGTCACCCAATGCGCTGTGAAACTGAGGTAATGTCCCTGTCCATGCCTGCTGGACCATGAGTCAGCGGTAATATGTACCTTACTGCTGACTGCCCTGTCCAGCGAGGCCAAGACATTGCCTTCCACATGCCGGTAGAGAGCCGGAATCACCTACCGTGAGAAAAGGGGCGTTTGGGAACAATCTGACGTCGGTGTACTGATAGCAGATTACCCACAAGTACTTGGCTGTGACACACCTAATTCTACACCTTCATTCCTCTCAGTCCAGGTCTCAGAGAGGACTGAAGGTATAGTGGGGTTGGAGATCTCAGCTGATGAGGAGCAAGGAGAGGTCCTCTTTGTTCTTTGGTGTGGGTCTTTTAGGTACGCTTGCCAACAAACTGCATGGCAGGTCAACATATGTCTGGTCAAGCATGTGGTGCCCAAGCGGGAGATGTTTTGGCCACGCGAGATATGCTTGAGACATATGTTGCAAATAGCAGCAGTGCGATCTGATGCACTCATCTCAAAAAAGGCCCACACCAAAGAACTTTTGGAATAACGAGCAGAGACAGCAGCGCCCTGCACATGCGGAGCTCTCCGGTGTGATGCAGTCAGTGTGCTGCCCTTAAGCTTGCTCCTGGGGGGCATCCTGCCTCATTGGTGATGTGCCTCCTCCTCTTCCTCTCTCCTATCAGGCACCCACGTGGAGTCAGTGACCTCATCATCCCCTCCCTCCTCATCACTGGAGGAAACCTGGCAGTATGCTGCAGCAGGGAAACATGACTGCCAGATTGCTGTCCTTATTGGGCACCCCCCCTGTCTGGGCTCACGTTACTGCCTTCCTCTAGCTGAGTACCATCATTGGAGCCTTTAAAACGCTGGACATCCTCCTGGAGCATGTACCCAACACTGTGGTCAAACAGTTCGGGGGGACTCCTCAGGAGGACATGGTGGGGCTAGGGAAGGAGTGACTGATTCCATTGAGCCGAGGGAAGAGGCCGGGTTGGCAGCTGCTTTGCCAGACAAAGTACCCTGAGCATGGGTGAGAGAGGATGAGGAGGATGAGGACGGCTTGGTCATCCACTCGACCAAGTCTTCTGCATGTTGTGGCTCAACACGGCCAGCTGCCGAAAAAAAGGCCAAGCGTGTCCCACGGCCACGTGCTGATGACGATGCACCATGTCCACGACCAGCACTGTTGCCTCTAGACACAGAGCCTGCTTGCCCTCTTTTATTGGCTTGTGACTGTCTGCCTCTCTTTGTTGGCCTTCCAGACATACTAATGGCCTGTAGTGAGATGTAGCTGCACTAAGCTGGGATATATATATATACTGATACTGCAGCTAGCAAAATCAACTGCCTGCCTGTAGTATTATCAGTATTTACTAACGTGTAAATAATGTAGCTGCCTGCGGTAGTGATAGGATCAGAAAAACACCACCAACAGGTAGCTTTAGCTTAACACTGTGCAGAGGTCGCACTACACTAACTTGTAGCTTTAGCTGAACACTGTGCCGAGGTCGCACTACACTAACGTGTAAATAATGTAGCTGCTTGCGGTAGTGATAGGATCAGAAAAACACCACCAATCTTCTACAGGTAGCTTTAGCTGAACACTGTGCAGAGGTCGCACTACACTAACTTGTAGCTTTAGCTGAGCACTGTGCAGAGGTCGCACTACACTAACTTGTAGCTTTAGCTGAGCATTGTGCAGAGGTCGCACTACACTAACTTGTAGCTTTAGCTGAACACTGTGCACTGTAAATACTGTAGCTGCCTGACTTTGGTACTAATAGGATCAGAAGAACACCAGCAATTTTCTTCAGGTAGCTGTAAATACTGTAACAACACCTGCCTGCCTGTCAGTAGGAAGATAATATCAGGTATCAGGAACGGATCTAGCTAAACTGAATACAGTGTACATATATATATATATATATATATATATATATATATATATATATATATATATATATATATATATACATACAACACCTGGGATGCATATATATACACAATACACTGTAAGTGCAGCTAACTGACTGACTGTCCTGCCTAATCTATCTAACTTAAATCAAATGACACTGTCTCTCTGGCTCTGTCTCTCAATGCCGGAACAGACTACACAGGGCCGACATGCAGGCGGCCTTATATAGTGTGGGGCATGTACTAAACCCCCTGAGCCATAATTGGCCAAAGCCACCCTGGCTTTGGCCAATTACAGCTCTCTGTACAGACGGTGCTGTGATTGGCCAAGCATGCGGGTCATAGTGCATGCTTGGCCAATCATCAGCCAGCAATGCACTGCAATGTCGCAGTGAATTATGGGCCGTGACGCTTCACTCGAATTTGGCACGAACGGCCCATATCGTTCGCAATTTGGCGAACGACTGAACAGACGATGTTCGAGTCGAACATGGGTTCGTCTCGAACACGAAGCTCATCCCTAATCAAGACCTCAATCCCTCATATTTTCCACCCTCTTACAAAAGAAAAATTAATTAACACACAAGATATAGCCAATGCTTTTAGCTCATATTATGACACCCTTTACAACCTCAAAAATGACAAAAACACTCCTCAACTCTCTCAAGATCTAATCCAACAATTCTTATCCAAGATACATCTCCCTACCCTTAGTGAAGACCACCTAAAAGAACTAAATGCTCCCTTCTCAAAGCAAGAAATTCCCCAAGCAATCCATTCCCTTCCATCTGGTAAATCTCCTGGAACCGATGGCGTCCCAGGAGAATACTACAAACAGTTTGGTTATATACTTAGCCCCCATCTTCAAAACCTCTTCAATGATGCTGCCTCGTTCGCCATGCTTCCCCTGAAATGTTATCAGCAGTAATTGTCGCCCTAACTAAACCAGGTAAAAGTCCAGACAACCCCCCCATTAATTTTTTAGACCTATCTCCCTACTTAACGTAGACTTAAAAGTATATGAAAAAATGTTAGCCTCTAGAATATCCAAATTTTTCCCCCTCCTGATTAATGCAGATCAAACAGGATTCATCAAAGGAAGGCAATCTTCGGATGCTACGAGAAGACTCATAGACCTCATCCACACAGGCAGCACTGACAGGACACCTTCTCTGCTGCTATTGCTAGATGCAGAGAAGGCGGTCGACAGGGTTCACTGGGGATACATGTGAGAGGTTCTTATCAAATTCAGATTCAAGGACCCCATATTATCCGCAATAATGGCACTATACTCTGCCCCGTCTGCCCGAGTTTACGTAGAAGAAATTCTCTCCACCCTCTTTCATATATCAAATGGCACACGCCAAGGATGCCCCCATCACTCCTAATCTTTAACCTATCTATTGAACCATTGGCAGAAAGCACTTGAAGTTCCAAACTAATTTCAGGTCTCCTAGTGGGAGAATACAACCACAAGATTTGCCTGTTCGTATGACATCATATTAATGCTGACCAATCCACATTTGTCTCTACCAGCAGTGTATTATTTACTACTTGACTTTGGTACACTGGCATATTACAAAGCCAAACACCACTAAGTGACATATCCTAGATCTAGGGAAGGATGGCACAACCCGTAAACTTTTATCCTCAAAATTCCCATTTCAATGGGCAGAAACAGGCATAGAATATCTTGGAATCACACTAACAAGACACATAAAGAACCTCTTCAAAGAAAACTATAAAAGATATAGACAAAAATGTATCCAATCTCTTCACCAACTTGACAAACATGAATTCTCATGGGCTGGCAGACTGGCGGCATTTAAGATGACCGTTCTCCCTCAACTTCTGTAACTTATCCGAACCCTACCGATCCCAATACCTAAAAGCTTTACCAACTCCCTCCAAGCATCCCTACAAAAATTTATTTGGGCAGGGAAAAAACCATGAGTGGCTAAAAGTAGACTAGTCAAACACAGATCAGTAGGGGGTTCAAGCCTAGTAGATAGTGCAGACTATCATACAGTAAGCATACTAGCTCAGCTAAAAGAATGGTTCCTTTCAACACCTTCTACTCAATGGGGGGCCATAGAAAAATATACAATCCCATGTAAAGATCTAAAAAATTGGATCTGTAGCATACATCCAAATACAAAACCCCCAAATTCCTTCCACTAACCATGACAGCAACAGTCAGAGCATGGCGTAAACTCACATCCACCACCTGGAGAGACAGTCCAATAACACCTCTCAAATTACCCCTATCTGTTCTAAAATTGCTTATCCCTGACCTCCACATACATAAATGGTCCAAACAAGACTCCCTACTAGGGATGAGCCGAACACCCCCCTGTTCGGTTCGCACCAGAACATGCGAACAGGAAAAATGTTTGTTCGAACACGCGAACACCATTAAAGTCTATGGGACATGAACATGAATAATCAAAAGTGCTAATTTTAAAGGCTTATAGACAAGTTATTGTCATAAAAAGTGTTTGGGGACCTGGGTCCTGCCCCAGGGGACATGGATCAAAAAAAAGTTTTAAAAACGGCCATTTTTTCAGGAGCAGTGATTTTAATAATGCTTAAAGTCAAACAATAAAAGTGTAATATCCCTTTAAATTTTGTAGCTGGGGGTTGGCTATAGTATGCCTGTAAAGGGGCGCATGTTTCCCATGTTTAGAACAGTCTGACAGCAAAATGACATTTTGAAGGAAAAAACCCATTTAAAACTACTCGCGGCTATTGCATTGCCGACAATACACATAGAAGTTCATTGATAAAAACGGCATGGGAATTCCCCACAGGGGAACCCCGAACCAAAATTTTAAAAAAAAATGACGTGGGAGTCCCCCTAAATTCCATACCAGGCCCTTCAGGTCTGGTATGGATATTAAGGAGAACCCCGGCAAAAATTTAAAAAAAAAAGACGTGGGGTTCCCCCTAAATTCCATACCAGACCCTTCAGGTCTGGTATGGATTTTAAGGGGAACCCCGCACCAAAAAAACCCAAAAAACGGCATGGGGTCCCCCCAAAAATCCATACCAGACCCTTATCCGAGCACGCAACCTGGCAGGCCGCAGGAAAAGAGGGGGGAACGAGAGTGCGCCCCCCCTCCTGAACCGTACCAGGCCACATGCCCTCAACATTGGGAGGGTGCTTTGGGGTAGCCCCCCAAAACACCTTGTCCCCATGTTGATGAGGACAAGGGCCTCATCCCCACAACCATGGCCAGTGGTTGTGGGGGTCTGCGGGCGGGGGGCTTATCGGAATCTGGAAGCCCCCTTTAACAAGGGGACCCCCAGATCCCGCCCCCCGTGTGAAATGGTAAGGGGGTACTTACCCCTACCATTTCACTAAAAAACTGTCAAAAATGTTAAAAATGACAAGAGACAGTTTTTGACAATTCCTTTATTTAAATGCTTCTTCTTTCTTCTATCTTCCTTCATCTTCTTCTTCTGGTTCTTCTGGCTCTTCTGGTTCTTCCTCCAGCGTTCTCGTCCAGCATCTCCTCCGCGGAGTCTTCTATCTTCTTCTCCTCGGGCTGCTCCGCACCCATGGCATGGGGGAGGCTCCCGCTCTTCTTCTTTTCTTCTCTTCTTCTCTTCTTCTCTTCTTCATTTTCTTCTCTGGGCCGCTCCGCACCCATGCTGGCATGGAGGGAGGCTCCCGCTGTGTGACGGTGTCTCCTTGTCTGACGGTTCTTAAATAACGTGGGGCGGGGCCACCCGTGACCGCTCCCCCCTCTGATGCACGGTGACTTGACGGGACTTCCCTGTGACGTCACAGGGAATTCCACAGGGAAGTCCCGTCATGTCCCGTGCGTCAGAGGGGGGCG
Organism: Lithobates clamitans; assembly: GCA_037952925.1. Lineage (NCBI taxonomy): Eukaryota > Metazoa > Chordata > Amphibia > Anura > Ranidae > Lithobates > Lithobates clamitans. The sequence continues at coordinate 7,974,126 of JBBGZY010000268.1, read as the reverse complement.
GGGTCACCGGGTGGCCCTGCCCCCCGTTATTTAAGAACCGTCAGATGAGGAGATGCCGTCACACAGCGGGAGCCTCCCTCCATGCCAGCATGGATGCGGAGCGGCCCGGAGAAGAAAATGAAGAAGAGAAGAAGAGAAGAAGATGAAGAAGAAGATGAAGAGAAGAGCAGGAGCCTCCCCCCATGCCATGGGTGCGGAGCGGCCCGAGGAGAAGAAGATAGAAGACTCCGTGGAGGAGATGCTGGACGAGAACGCCGGAGGAAGAACCAGAAGAACCAGAAGATGAAGAAAGATAGAAGAAAGAAGAAGCATTTAAATAAAGGAATTGTCAAAAACTGTCTCTTGTCATTTTTAAGATTTTTGACAGTTTTTTAGTGAAATGGTAGGGGTAAGTACCCCCTTAGTATTTCACACGGGGGGGCGGGATCTGGGGGTCCCCTTGTTAAAGGGGGCTTCCAGATTCCGATAAGCCCCCCGCCCGCAGACCCCCACAACCACCGGCCTTGGTTGCGGGGATGAGGCCCTTGTCCTCATCAACATGGGGACAAGGTGTTTTGGGGGGCTACCCCAAAGCACCCTCCCAATGTTGAGGGCATGTGGCCTAGTACGGTTCAGGAGGGGGGGCTGCACTCTCGTCCCCCCCTCTTTTCCTGCAGCCTGCCAGGTTGCGTGCTCGGATAAGGGTCTGGTATGGATTCTTGGGGGGGCCCCACGCAGTTTTTTTTTTTGCGCGGGGTCCCCCTTAAAATCCATACCAGAAATGAAGGGTCTGGTATGGAATTTAGGGGGAACCCCACGTCTTTTTTTTTTTTAATTTTGGCTGGGGTTCCCCTTAATATCCATACCAGACCTGAAGGGCCTGGTATGGAATTTATGGGGACTCCCACATCATTTTTTTTTTATTTTGGGGAATTCCCATGCCGTTTTTATCAATGAACTTCTATGTGTATTGTCGGCAATGCAATAGCCGCGAGTAGTTTTAAATGGTTTTTTTCCTTCGAAATGTCATTTTGCTGTCAGACTGTTCTAAACATGGGAAACATGTGCTCCTTTACAGGCATACTATAGACAACCCCCAGCTATGAAATTTAAAGGGATATTACACTTTTATTGTTTGACTTTAAGCATTATTAAAATCACTGCTCCTGAAAAAACAGCCATTTTTAAAACTTTTTTTGCATTGATCCATGTCCCCTGGGGCAGGACTCGGGTCCCCAAACACTTTTTATGACAATAACTTGCATATAAGCCTTTAAAATTAGCACTTTTGATTTCTCCCATAGACTTTTAAAGGGTGTTCCGCGGCATTCAAATTTGCCACAAACACCCCAAATTGTTCGCTGTTCGGCGAACTTGCGAACAGCCAATGTTCAAGTCGAACATGAGTTTGACTCTAACTCGAAGCTCATCCCTACTCCCTACCCCTGAATAAACTAATACACAATGATAAGATCAAACCTTTCCACAACCTTAAAACAGAGCTAAAACTTGGACTAGAATCACACTACCAATACCTACAAATTGCCCACTGTCTTAAAAGCAACCCATAACTTCTAATCTCCATCCCTACACCGGCTATAACATTTTACTCACCCCATGTCCCTGGAAACAAAGGTATTACCCTATTTTATAGCCTTCTACATGAAAAAAAAAAACAATTCCACCATTCCCTGGCCTTTGACCAACTGGAGCAAGATCTAGGCAGATCATACTCAGGGACAGAATGTGAGAGAGCTCTCAAATCCTCATACAGTGCCACAAAATGCACAGCACTGGGGGAACTCAAAACATCATTCAAAGGAGGTACTTAACCCCAGATAAAATACTGTAGCTAAATTTGCCTATCATACATCCCCCAATTTCTGGAGGAACTGTGGATCAAAGGGATCTTTAATCCACACCCTATAGGAATGCCCACAATTAACAAAATACTGGCAGGAAGTCTTCTTAATTCTTTGTATAAAAAATTATAACATTAAATACACCTGTGAAAATGTGAATATAACAGCAAACCAAATATGGAAAATCAGCAGTGTAACCTGCTGGATTTAGTCAGTAAAGTGTCTATAGTGAAATATGGGACAGCAAGGGACAAAAGTCCGTAAAGTGTAGGATAAAGGGAAGTCTTCTCCAAGAGGGGGGTACCATATACCCCGAGAGGTGAGTTGACACTCAAATGGAAAGGCGACCACAGATACCAAGGCACACAAATCTTCAATGGAAAAAGTTGGATACCCTTACCAGATCCGTAGGACGCACATGCCGCATAGCAGTGCATCTAACAGGCATGAGGGGATGGTCTCCCATGATGTCCAACCGAATGATGTCCTATAGGTCACGGTCACCGGTGAGGAGTAGTTGTCATAGGCAGAAGTTGAACCCCTGTCACACATGCTCTCCGGTTCCGGAACAGAATGATCAGGAGGAAACAATTCAAAATGGAGCCATGGAAAAAGAAAAAAGGGAACTCCACATAGTGTAGGTCAAAAAAGGGGGTTTTAATAGATAAAAAACAGGATAAAATACAGGATAAAAGTGATCACAGACAGATAAAAAATGGTAAGCTGAAAATGCTAGCCCTACGTGTTTCGACTACACAGTCTTCAACAGGGGCATAAAACAGCCTCCCCACATTGCACTTACTTGTAGACTGTACAAAACGTTCAAATTGACCGGGTCCGTCCCCATCATGGCGGAACCGGAAGTGAGAAATCAATGAGGACATATACACTCATATCCAATGCACATTTAATATACAATGGCACAGCTTACGAACCAAAGATATGAGAAGAGAAATCGCAAATCTAATCATACCATAAAAAGATTTATAGCTATAAATCTCAGGGAGCCACGGACACTGTATCGTCCGCACGGTTTGCGTTCCAAGCCTCATAAACTCCATCACCGAGGAGGAGATGACAACCAGTAGCCAATCCGCTGCTGGTGTCTTGTCCGCCCATCTGCAAGGAGCTTGCGCTCCAAGCCTCGTATGTATCAGAGAGAGCATCCAGCACAAGGGCTGACGTCATCTCAGCTGCAAGGGGAGGATGTGCCTCTGGACCAATCAACAGCTGGTGTTAGACCGACTCCCATATAGGAGGCTTGCACTCCATGCCTCGTATGTGTGAAGGAGACGGCCCAGCTACGGCGCACTCATCGTCTCACCTAGCTCCTGAAAATTGGTCACACGCTCCAAGGCAACCATACCACGCCCCCCTAAGTCCGGCACCAGTATATAACATAGCGCAGGGCAGCATGGGCTTAACTTCCTCCAGCTGTCACCTAAAATACCCTCCTGGCACATAAACAAGTATACAAATACAATAACATAGATTACCTAAATTTCATGGTCTAATGAACAGGGTATCTGTGTTACCATACCCCTGCAACCACGGCAGAGTAATACGTGCTCAGACTTCCCTAATAAGTACAGAGCAGTGCCACAATGCCAAGCTGAAAGGGAAAGGGACACAGAAAACCAACACCAAAAAGAAAAGAAAAGAAAAATAAAGAATATGTTGTCGCAAGTGCACTAGTAAAGGCACTAGATGGCTAATAGGTATGGCCCCCATAAACAAATATCCACCCAAAAGGAGGGTACCAGAGATCATGCCCCCATCAAAAAGTAAAATGAACCCTAAAATGCTCAAAAGGTATATAGAATTGAGATGTCATCCCACTTATAAAAAATAAATACAGTAAATCCTAAAACAAAAAAGTCAAAAAAGGGATGTGTGTCGCGGCTCGAGAGCAGAGGTGCGCATCACACAAGGCTGATGAAACAAATAATGTCCCATTCTACATTCATGCCGTACGGAGAGTAGCACCTCAACTCATAAAACCATCAATGGCTCAGATCGGTCCCTAAGGGGCAGTTTCTCCTTATGCGACAAAACTGCAGCAATATTGAAGACTTCCAGTCTCAATCTCAAACCCTTAGGGAGAGATTTGTGGAGAAAGGGTACAGACCATCAGATCTTGATACCACCATTAGTAAGGTTAGAAGGGTGGAGAGGAATTCGCTCTTGGTGGATCGCCCTAGAGTACAGGAAGAAAACCAATTTAAATGGTCCTTCTTCACCTCATTCTCTGTACAACCCAAAGAAATCAAGAGAATTATAGACAAGCATTGGAGGGTTTTGAAAAATGATCGTGTGCTGGGTCCTGTCTTGCCGGACCGGGCTGGTGTCATTTTTCGTGGTGCACGCTCCGTCCGTGGTGAAATCGCTCCCAACACTATTGATCCCCCCGTCCACTTTCTTTCTTTCAGGACTGCAAGGGGTATTTCCCTTGCAGAAAGTGTAACATGTGTTTGCATAACACGTGTGGGAGACGCAAAACTGTGACTTTCCATTCCACAGTCACGGCCAGGGATTACAATATGAAACACTTTACCACGTGTGCTACCCGACATATTGTGTATCTCATTACTTGCCCTTGCAAGAGGCAATATGTCGGGTGCACTACTAGAGCCTTCTCCACTAGGGTTAGTGAACACATTGCGAAAATTAAAAAGGGCTGTATTAAGCATAGTGTCCCTCGGCACTATCTGGAGTGTCATAACAGGGACCCTACGGGCACTTCTTTTTTGATCATTGACAAGTTCGTCCCACATTGGAGGGGCGAGTCCCATCTAAGGGGTGTGTCGTGGCTCGAAACTTATTGGATTTATGAGTTGAGGTGCTACTCGCCGTACGGCATGAATGTAGAATGGGACATTAATTGTTTCATCAGCCGTGCGTGATGCGCACCTCTGCTCTTGAGCCACGACACACCTCCCTTTTTTGATTTTTTGTTTTAGGATTTACTGTATTTATTTTTTATAAGTGGGATGGCACCTCAATTCTATATACTTTTTGAGCATTTTAGGGTTCATTTTACGTTTTGAGGGGGGCATGATCTCTGGTACCCTCCTTTTGGGTGGATATTTGTTTATGGGGGCCATACCTATTAGCCATCTAGTGCCTTTACTAGTGCACTTGCGACAACATATTCTTTATTTTTCTTTTCTTTTTGGTGTTGGTTTTCTGTGTCCCTTTCCCTTTCAGCTTGGCATTGTGGCGCTGCTCTGTACTTATTAGAGAGGTCTGAGCACGTATTACTCTGCCGTGGTTGCAGGGGTATGGTGACACAGATACCATGTTCGTTAGACCATGAAATTTAGGTAATCTATGTTATTGTATTTGTATACTTGTTTATGTGCCAGGAGGGTATTTTAGGTGACAGCTGGAGGGAGTTAAGCCCATGCTGCCCTGCGCTATGTTTTACACTGGTGCCGGACTTAGGGGGTTTGGTTGGTATGGTTGCCTTGGAGCATGTGACCAATCATCAGGAGCTAGGTGAGATGATGAGTACGCCGTAGCTGGGCCGTCTCCTTCACACATACGAGGCCTCCTATGTGGGAGTCGGTCTAACACCAGCTGTTGATTGGTCCCGACGCACCTCCTCCTCTTGCAGCTGAGATGACATCAGCCCTTGTGCTGGCCGCTCTCTCTGATACATACGAGGCTTTGAGCGCAAGCTCCTTGCAGATGGGCGGATGAGACACCAGCAGCGGATTGGCTACTGGTTGTCATCTCCTTCTCGGTGATGGAGTTTATGAGGCTTGGAACGCAAGCCATGCAGACGATACAGTGTCCGTGGCTCCCTGAGATTTATAGCTATAAATCTTTTTATGGTATGATTAGATTTGCGATTTCTCTTCTCATATCTTTGGTTCGTAAGCTGTGCCATTGTATATTAAATGTGCATTGGATATGAGTGTATATGTCCTCATTGATTTCTCACTTCCGGTTCCGCCATGATGGGGCCGGACACAGTCAATTTGAAAGTTTTGTACAGTCTATAAGTAAGTGCAATGCGGGGAGGCTGTTTTATGCCCCTGTTGAAGACTGTGTAGTCGAAACGCGTAGGGCTAGCATTTTCAGCTTCCCACATTGCCATTTTTTATCTGTCTGTGATCACTTTTATCCTGTATGGTTTTTACCTATTAAAACCCCATTTTTTGACCTACATTATATGGAGTTCCCTTTTTTCTTTTTCCATGGCTCCATTTTGAATTGTTTCCTCCTGATCATTCTGTTCCGGAACCGGAGAGCGTGTGTGACAGGGGTTCAACTTCTGCCTATGAAAACTACTCCTCACTGGTGACCGTGACCTATAGGACATCATTCGGTTGGACATCACGGGAGACCATCCCCTCATGCCTGTTAGACGCACTGCTATGCGGCATGTGCGTCCTACGGATCTGGTAAGGGTATCCAACTTTTTCAGTTGAAGATTTGTGTGCCTTGGTATCTGTGGTCGCCTACCATATACCTCTCGGGGTATATGGTACCCCCCTCTTGGAGAAGACTTCCCTTTATCCTACACTTTATGGACTTTTGTCCCTTGCTGTCCCATATTTCACTATAGACACTTTATTGACCATATCCAGCAGGTTACACTGCTGATTTTCCATATTTGGTTTGCTGTTATATTCACATTTTCACAGGTGTATTTAATGTTATAATTTTTTATACATACATTAAGTTCATGCTAGATATTCTTAGCGCTGCATTTTAATTATTTATATCTTGATGTGACTTGGTTTGTTTGTGTGCTAGCTGCTTTTTTCGTTTTTTAATTTGTCTTATTGGGTTTAGCGCAGCATTTTTTATACCTTGTTCTTAATTCTTTCACAAATGACAGGACTGACCATACTACCATCGTCAGATCTAGCTTTACTAAACTTTAAAATAGATCCTATACCTATAGCTCACAGGAAAGTAATTACTCACATATTACTAGCAGCTAGGTGCAGCATAACAAAACTCTGGAAAACCACTAAACCCCCCAGTTGTTTTAGATGCAGTTACAACGGTTCAGACTCACCACAATTATGAGACATTTCTAATCAACAGCAATCAATCTCACACCAAGCTGAGACAAATGTGGAACTCCTGGTCAAATTGCTATAAGGAACTCACTAAGATGTAACTCTTTATAACCACTCATGCATGTTCCCCTCTTAGCCCTCTCCCACCCCCCGCCCACACTTCCTATTTTCCTAACCTCCCCAAACCTGAAATATGCTTGTTGCATTTCTTCTAGAACTTACTTATATAACTGAGAAACACTGTTACAACTCAGTTATATTATACAGTATAATGATATTGAACGTATCTGCCCAGTTATTTGTTCAATAGACAAATTTACATATCCTTGATTATATTACAAGTATGTTTATGTTCATCTGTTTCTTACCATGCACTACGTCTAAGTAAAAATGTTTGTAAATTGGTAATGCACAACAATAAAAACTGTGGAAATTTTTTTAAATAGCTGAAAATTGGCATGGGCAGGAAGGGGGGTAAAAGTGCCCAGTAGGCAAGTGGTTAAAAGACTCACCATGCCTAACAATGCTTCTTATCAAATACCTTCCAGTGGCTTTTTTCCTGGCACTTCAAGTCCCCCAAAATAAGTGATAGGTAGTCAGAAAATTATATATCAGTTTTGCCTCATGAAAGCCTGAAGATACTCCCCTCTATGTGGCTAGCAGGGATGAGCTTTCTGTTCGAGTCGAACATAAGTTCGACTCGAACATTGGCTGTTCAATCGTTCGATGAAGATCGAACATTATGGGGCATTCGCTCCAAATTCGAGCGACGCGTCACGCCCCATAATGCACTGTGTCATCGCAGTGCATTGCTGGCTGATGATTGCACTATGTGCCAAGCATGCACTATGACCCACATGCTTTGACTAATCACAGCGCCGTCAGCAAAGAGAGCCATAATTGGCCAAAGTCCACATCCCACACTATATAAGGCCGCCTGCACATCGGCCCTGTGTAGTGTGTTGCTGGCGTTAGATTGAGCAGGCAGTCTGTTCCTCGTGTACTGTTTCTAATCTACTTCAGGCAGGCAGGTGATTCAGTTAGCTGCAGTGTATTTAATATATATATATATATACAGTCAGACTGATATATATATATCCACTTTATCCAGTTTAGCTAGATCTTACTGCAGACCGTTCCTGGTGTACTGTTTCTAATCTACTTCAGGCAGGCAGTTTATTCAGTTAGCTGCTGTGTATCTAGTATATATTTTATATATATATATATATATATATATATATATATATATATATATATATATACATCCCGGCTTTGTATATATATATATATATATATATATATATATATATATATATATATACACTGTATCCTGTGTAGCTAGATATCATTGCAGACCGTTCCTCGTGTACCGTTTCTAATATACTTCAGGCAGGCAGTTGATTCAGTTAGCTGCAATGTATTTAGTATATATATATACATCCCGGCTTTGTGTATATATATATATATATACACACACACTGTATCCTGTGTAGCTAGATCTGACTGCAGGCCATTCCTGGTGTACGTATTCAAATACACTTTCAGGCAGGCAGGCCAGGCAGGTTATTCAGTGATCTGCAGTGCATAAAATATATATAATGTCTCCTAAATATATATCCACTGCATTTTTGTCTAACCAAGCCTATATCTGACTACAGGCCATTGCTGGTATACGTTTTCAAATACAGTTTCAGGCAGGCAGGCAGGCAAGTGATTCAGTAATCTGCAGTGCTTTAACCACTTCCCGACCGCCGCACGACTATGTACGTCCTAAGTTTGAACGGGGATATCGTTGTTATAGCAGCAGCTAGCTGCCATAACCCAGGTATCCTCGTTTTCGTGCGGCGGCCGGCTTTCAGATAAAAGTGGTCCCTGCGGCGGATTCGCCGCGAGATCACTTTTATCGGTGGCGGGAGAGGAGCCCCCCCCTCCCGCCGCGATCCGGTGCCCTCGGCTGCTTACCGGAGCCGTCGCTAGCGGCGGAGGCGATCGCGTCCTCTCCTGTGGTGTGTATAGAGACGAGTGAGGCCAAGATGGCGCTCACTCGTCTCCATGACACTGCTGGGCGGAAGCGACATCAAAACGTCACTTCCGTCCACGCCTCTTAAAGGCATATTTTTTCAAATGTCATTTTTCTAAATGACTTTTTTTTTTTTATTATTGCATTTTGGTGTAAATATGAGATCTGAGGTCTTTTTGACCCCAGATCTCATATTTAAGAGGTCCTGCCATGCTTTTTTCTATTACAAGAGATGTTTACATTCCTTGTAATAGAAATAAAAGTGACACATTTTTTTTTTTAAACAGTGTAAAAATAAATAAAATATTGTAAAATAAATAATAAAAAAAAATAAATAAATTTTAAAACCCCCCTGTCCCGACGAGCTCGCGCGCAGAAGCGAATGCATACGCGAGTAGCGCCCGCATATGAAAACGGTGGTCAAACCACACATGTGAGCTATCACCGCGACTGGTAGAGCGAGAGCAATAATTCTAGCCCTAGACCTCCTCTGTAGCACAAAATATGCAACCTGTAGAATTTTTTAAACGTCGCCTATGGAGATTTTTGAGGGTAAAAGTTTGACACCATTCCACGAGCGGGCGCAATTTTCAAGCATGACATGTTGGGTATCAATTTACTCGGCGTAACATTATATTTCACAATATAAAAAAAAATTGGGATAACTTTACTGTTGTTTTATTTTTTTATTCAAAAAAGTGAATTTTTTCCAAAAAAAGTGCGCTTATAAGACCGCTGCGCAAATACGGTGCAAAAAAAAGTATTGCAATGACCGCCATTGTATTCTCTAGGGTGTTAGAAGAAAAACCATATATAATGTTTGGGGGTTCTAAGTAATTTTCTTAAAGTGGTTAAATATATATACAGTCTCCAACATATATATATCCACTGCATTCCAGTCTAGCCAAGCCTATATCTGACTGCAGGCCATTGCTGGTGTATGTTTTCAAATACACTTTCAGATATATATATATATATATATATATATATATATATATATATATATATATATATATATATATATATCCACTGCATTCCAGTCTAGCCAAGCCTTTATATGACTGCAGGCCATTCCTGGTGTACATTTTCAAATACACTTTCAGGCAGGCAAGCAGGAGATTCAGTGATCTGCAGTGCATAAAGATATATATACAGTCTCCTACATATATATCCACTGCATTTTAGTCTAGCCAAGCCTATACCTGACTGCAGGCCATTCCTGGTGTAATTTTTCTAGTAAACTTCAGGCGTTGTTTTGCTAATCCAATTTTACAGCATGTCTGCAAGGCCACCAAGGAAAGGCAGATGTTCACAGGCCACTAAAAGAGGGCAAGCAGGTTCTGTGTGTACATCCAACAGTGCTGGTCGTGGACATGCTGCATTCTCAGCACGTGGCCGCGGGGCACGCGTGTCCTTTTTTCGAAAGCTGGCTGTGTTGAGCCACAACATGCAGAAGAGTTGGAAGAGTGGATCACAAAGCCGTCCTCATCCTCCTCATCCTCTGTCACCCAGACTCAGAGAAGTTTGGCTGCCACCATCATGTCCTGAGGAGTACTCCAAACTGTTCGACCACAGTGTCGGGTACATGCTGCAGGAGGATGTGCAGCATTTTGAAGGCTCCAATGATGGTACCCAGGTTGAGGATGAAGGCAGTAACGTGAGCCCAGAGAGAGAGGGTGCCCAAGAAGGACAAGAAACTGGCAGTCATGTTCCCCCAGCTGCAGCATAGTGCCAGGTTTGCTCCAGTGGCGAGGAGGGAGGGGATGATGAGGTCACTGAATCTAGCATTCAGCCGCTGAGCATGTGGATGGCTTTTGACGGTTTGGCAACTGGGGTAGGGAAATTTGCCTGCTACAATCTGATTTAGGTGTACCGCTAGCAGATTGCCCGCAAGTGCTTGGGGCACTTAATTCTACGTGGGTGCCTGATAGAAGAGAGAAGGAGGAGGCAGCATTTTGAAGGCTCCAATGATGGTACCCAGCTTGAGGATGAAGGCAGTAACATGAGCCCAGAGAGAGGGGGTGCCCAAGAAGGACAAGAAACTGGCAGTCATGTTCCCCCAGCTGCAGCATAGTGCCAGGTTTGCTCCAGTGGTGAGGAGGGAGGGGATGATGAGGTCACTGAATCTACGTGGGTGCCTAATAGAAGAGAGGAGGAGGAGGCACATCTCCAACGAGGCAGGATGCCCTCCAGGGGCCAGCTTAAGGACAGCCAACTGACTGCATTACACCGCAGAGCTGCGCATGTGCAGGGCGCTGCTGACTCCGCATGTTTTTTCAAATGTTTGTTGGTGTGGGCCTTTTTGAGACGTGTGCAGCAGATCGCACCGTTGCTGTTTGCAACATATGTCTGATGTGTGTCAAGCGTGGACAAAACAGCAGCCGCTTGGGCACCACTTGCTTGACCAGATATATGTCGAGCTACCATGCAGACCGTTGGCAACAGTACTTAAAAGACCCACACCAAAGAACAAGGCAGACCTCTCTTTGCTCCTCATCAGCTGGGATCTCCAACCCCACTATACCTTCAGTCCTCTCAGAGACCTGCACTGAGAGGAATGAAGGTGTAGAATTAAGTGCCCCAAGCACTTGCGGGCAATCTGCTAGCGGTACACCTAAATCAGGCAAATTTCCCTACCCCAGTTGCCAAACCGTCAAAAGCAATCCACATGCTCAGCGGCTGAATGCTAGTTTGGCTAAATTGCTAGCACTCCAACTGCTGCCTTTTCAGCTGGTAGACTCTGCCCCCTTTCGAGATATTGTGAAAAATGCAGTACCTCAGTGGCAGGTTCCCAAACTTTTTTTCTTGGAAGGCCATTGATGGTCTCTACCGGCATGTGGAAGGCAATGTCTTGGCTTTGTTGGACAGGGTGGTCAGCAGTAAGGTGCATATTACCGCTGACTTATGGTCCAGCAGGCATGGACAGGGACATTACCTTTCTTTCACGGCGCACTGGGTAACTCTGCTGGCAGCTGGGAAGGATGCTGGACAGGGTGCAGTAATGTTGGAGCTTGTTCCGCCACCACGCCTCCAAAATGCTGGTAGTGGTGATTCTTCCCCACCTCTCTCCTCCACCCCCTCCTCTTCTTCTTCCTCTATGGCCTCTTCCTTTGCAGATTTGTCCTTGGAACCAGCGGTGCTCCATAGGAGGTCTAGGGGCTACGCAAGCACACAGGCCAAAAGATGCCATGCGGTGCTTGAGTTGGTCTGCTTAGGGGACAGGAGCTACACTGGGGCAGAGATTCTGGCAGCTCTGCAGGGGCAGTATCAGAGGTTGTTGATGCCACACCAGCTTCAGCCAGGAATGGTGGTTTGCGACAATGGCACCAACCTCCTCTCCGCCCTCCGACAGGGGCACGTGACCCATGTTCCCTGTTTGGCTCACATCCTTAATTTGGTGGTGCAGCGGTTCTTGTGTAGGTACCTGGGCTTACAAGATCTCTTGAGGCAGGCCAGGAAAGTCTGTGGGCATTTCCGCCAGTCATATAATGCCAGTGCTCGGCTGGCTGACCTTCAAAAGGAATGCAACCTGCCCAAGAACCGCCTCATCTGTAACATGCCCACCAGGTGGAACTCAACATTGGCAATGCTGCAGTGGCTGCGCATGCAGCAGAGGGCCATCAATGAGTACCTGTGCGAGTATGGCACCAGGACAGGGTCAGGGGAGCTTGGCTTTTTTTTGCCATGCCATTGACTAATGATCAAGGATGCATGCACTGTTCTGTCACCATTTGAGGAGGCCACGAGGATGGTGAGCAGTGACAGTGCATGCATCAGTGAACTGTCCCCCTTGTCCACCTGTTGGAGCACACGCTGTGTGGAATAATGGACAGGGCACTTGAGGCAGAACAGAGGCAGGAAGAGGAGGACTTCCTTAGCTCTCAAGGCCCCCTTTATCCAGACAGTGTTCCTGCATGCCCGCCGATCACACAGGAAGAGGACGAGGAGGATTGTGTCAGTATGGAGGTGGAGCCTGGCACTCAGCATCAGCAGCAGTCTTTAAGGAATCATTTACAGTCCCTAAGAAACACATGGACTTGTACGTGGCTGGGAGGAGGTGGCTGTGGATCATGTTGTCTTTAGTGACCCAGAGGACTCCGGACCGAATGCCCCAACAAACCTACACTGCATGGCCTCCCTGACACTTCAAAGCCTGCAAAAGGACCCTCGGATTCATGGTATCAAAGAGAGGGATCTGGAGGAGGCTGGCAACCCTTCTTGATCCGCGTCACAAGGGTAAGGTTGCGGAACTTATCCAGCCTTCACCAGAGGTAGCAGAGGATGAAACATCTTTGGGAGGCCTTGCAGAAAGGTTTGTGCAATGCGTTTCCAGAGCCTGGGAGGTTACAATTTCCTGGTCCTCCTGGATAATGTGTTGCTGAGGCTTCGTTCAGTCACAGAAGGAGCATTGGAGAAGTTGGCCGTCTGACCGATGCATTCAGGCAATTTTTTAGTGCGCAGCCCCAAGGTCTGATCGGTTCAAGCAACCATCACCAGCATCTGATTTACATGGTGCAGGAATACCTTGGGGCAAGATCTGACTTGGACACCTTTCCAACCGAAAATCCACTGGGATACTGAGTCTTGAGGATGGATCACTGGCCAGAGCTTGCACAGTATGTAAATGACATACTGGCCTGTCCTGCATCCAGTGTTCTATCTGAACGCACATTCAGTGCTGCTGGAGGCTTTGTAACAGAACACAGAGTGTGCCTGTCCACAGACTCGGTTGAGCGGCTTACCTTCATAAAAATTATTCAGTCTTGGATCACCAGCTACCAAGCACCTGATGCTGATGTAACTGATTAATTTTTTTATAAATGTGAGATCCCTTGAAGACTGCCTATGCTGATGCTGCGTGACTATCCTGTTATGCTGAGTGACTATCCTCTTCCTCCTCAATGTTCATGTTGATAGCTTCTAAAAACATTTTTGGTTCTGGGCACCAGCACCAGTGCCTAAAGCCCATTTTTCTGCCCCTGTTTAACAGGGGCATGTAATTAACATTTTTGCTATAATATTTTGCAGCAGGGCTCATTCCTGCGCTCAACTAGAGTATCTGTGAGGCTTTACAGTGTTGTGTCACCAGCACCACCGCCGCCCAAGGCCCAATCTTTCTGCCCCTGTTTAACAGGGGCGCGTTATTACAATTTTTGATCTAATATTTCACAGCAGGGCTCGTTCCTGCGCTCAACAACAGAATCTGTGAGGGGTTACAGTGTTGTCACACCACCACCACTTCCTAAGACCCAATTTTTCTGCCCCTGTTTAACAGGGGCGTGTAATTACAATTTTTGATCTCATATTTCACAGCAGGGCCCATTCCTGCACCCATCAAGAGTAACTGCGAGGGCTTACAGTGTTGTGGCAGCACCACCATCACGACCAAAAGCCCAATTTTTCTGCTCCTGTTCAACAGGGGCATGTAATTACAATTCTTGATATAATATTTCACAGCAGGGCCCGTTCCAGCGCCCACCAAGAGTAACTGTGAGAGCTTACAGTGTTCTGGTACCACCAACACCTAAGGCCCAAATTTCTGCAGAGTATATAGGGCAAGCTGTATAGTATATACAGGTGGTCCCCTACTTTCAAACATAGAACTTACAAACGACTCCTACTTACAAACGGAGGGAGACAACAGGAAGTGAGAGGAAATCTACACCTAGGAAGGGAAATTCTCTCCTGTAAGAGTTAATATGGGGGGGCATGTCTGGACGTGCAGCTGGAGAGACGTGTGCGAGCTAAGCTCCTCATACCCAGCACCAATCTACTGCCATCCGCTGCCTTTCTCCACACTGCCGCAGCCACAAAATATATATTTCTGTTCCCGGACCCCCACTGCTCTGTGACCGGTGCTTATTCTGGACTTTTGCTGGCCAGATCCCCTTCTATATCGACGTTTCCTCTGTGTCACCAAGGCCTCCACCATCCTGGGGCCTACAGATTGTCCGGCGGTTCCTACAACCGGAGGGTGGACAGATAACCTACACACACTGGACAACTGATCCACCTCCGGGGAACACACGGAATGGCATCAGCTCAGGGAAGCCACAGGAGTTCCTCCGATGGTCAGCTCTGGCATCCCGCGGCCTACCACTCTGTTGCGGCCTGCGGACCTAATTACAGACGCTGTCCTGGGACACAGTGAGTAGTGCATACTATGCAATCACCTGCAGTCAAGTACCCAGGATGCGTTAGACTACCCGGTCCTCTTTTTCTGCCTTTCCCAGAGGGGTTTTAGGGACAAGAAACAGCTGCATTCACCCACCTGGCGGCCTTCACTTAGGATAGTCCGCGGCTTCGGCCTACCACTGGAAGAAGGCGGCCATCTTGCCACTCCAGGGACATTCTCTCTCACTTACTCCCACTACTTTTGCTGCACGGCCTTCCTTCATTTACCAAAGCTGAGTATATCTGCCGTAGCCACCGACCACACACGGAGCATTACCACACAAAGGCCTGCGGTCCTGGTCACGGAGTGCAGCCCAGGTCGCATGCTCCACACGCAATTCCATCTGATCGATCCTCACTGCTCAGAGTAGTTCATCAGGGGACAAACCCTGCCTAAAGCGGGGGTTCTCTCTGGCCTCCCTGACGGTGTTTTCTATCGTCCGGCGATCATGCCTCAGGAAAGGCCGCGGCTCTGGCCTACACCTGGAAGCCAGCGGCCATCTTGTGACTCTAAAGTACACCCTGAAGATATCCCCTCCGCTCCTTCGGCTGACCGGATCCTCATAAGGTATTGGAGCTTACAGAGACTGTTTCCCTCCTCTCTTACTGACAATGGGAGGTGGTGGAGCTGTAGACTAGTGGATCTGTTAATTCAAATAAGGCACACTGCTATCTATATGGAGGATGCTGTTTGAATAAACCCAGGGCCCCTGCCTGCTCACCAAGACCTCCGTGAAGCTGTTTTAGCTATCTACAGTGTCGGAGGTAAGCCTGACTGTGTGATCACTAAAATTCTCTGCACACCTCATGGGCAAAGTTGCCAACAGCAACGATACTATAAACCACAGATTGGGTTGTGTGAGGAACCAAACATGGAACGTTATGTTACTAGACTGCAACCTCCTTCTTCTACTCCCACCGCAAACCCTTTTGCCCCGCTGGATACTTCCCTGGATTCGGAAGATGCTCCAAATCCCTCTCTACCTAACTCTCAGAATCCCAATTTTTCACCTTCAAGTGTGACTTTTACCCCTGACATTTTGGACACCACACTGCAGCTTTTACTTCAACAAATCATGTCCAATGTCTCGGCAGAGGTAAGCAAACTAGCTGGCGAATTGAGAGGGGAAATAACCCATATTGGAGATCGCACAGACACCCTGGAGAGCAAATTCAATGAGATGATAAACTATATACAAGCGATCGAGGAGGAAAATCATACCTTATGCCTCTCTGTTTCTCAGCTGAAACCACAACAAGAGGACTTAGAGAACAGAGAAAGAAGACAAAACCTATGCGTCAGAGGAATTCCGGAGACGGTGGGTGACTCTGAGCTCCGGACCTATCTTCTAGGCCTCTTTAACAATTTGGCTCCCTCAGTTGTGGACATAGATTGTCGCTTGGACAGGGCTCATCGGTCTCTGTGCCCAAAACCTGTTGTGGTGAGGTTTCATTACTTCGAAAGTAAGGAGGCACTAACCTTGGCAACAAGTAATAAATCCCAAATTATGTATAAAGGTACTAAACTGTAGATCTTTAGCGACCTTTCTCCCATCACCCTTGCTAAACGGAGGAATCTACGCCCTCTTACTTCACATCTGCAACAACACAACTTCCCATACTACTGGGGATTTCCTTTCCATCTAGCCATATCTAAGGATGGAGCCCAATACTCTTTACGTGAACTGCAAGAGGCTGAGGCCTTTCTAAAAAATCTGGACCTCCTTCCTCTTTCAGAGGATGACATGATCCCTTCTGCCACACAAGTCCTTTTACCTCCAACCACACCCATTCACATCTGGACCCCTGCCAGGGGCAAGTCCAAGAAACCCCTCTCCACTCCTCAACACCTGCGATATTCTATACAACCTCCTTGAACATCTTCTTAAACGTTCCTTTTTTGGTTCTGTTCCTCACTACCCTTTGCATTTCGGTTTCCTCAAATTTTTGGATGAAACGATGTTGCTGTTTTGGTTACTTAAGTTTTGAATCTGCCCTGTGCCTTCTCCAGGGTAGAATTTTTTCCCATCCCATGAGATGCTTTCACTAGAGGTTTTAATACTTTGATTGACAAATTTACCTGTTTACTTGTTAACTTTGCTTTTCCTAAGGTGTACAGGTTTTTCCAATGTCTTTTTGTTTTTTTTTCTGCTATCAAGCTCATAAGGTGAGCAGCGGGCCCTTCCCATCTCCTCAACCAGAGTCGCCAGATGGAAGTCCGTTCAGGTCCCTACCAGGCCCTGGTCTATGCCCAGGGCTTCCTGAGAGACTGTTTTTTTTCAGGCTTACAGAGTTTTGAACTCTTTTTTTCTTTTTTTTTTTCTTTCTTTTGATTTTTCTTTTTTGGTTTTAATTTTTTATTTTTCTTACTCATATCTACAACTTTGTTCCACAGATTGAGATTTCATTGTCATTGTTACCTCATTTTAAAATGGTATCAACTGGGGGTTTGTCATCTAGCAGTCGGAGATGGAAAAATGCTTGTTATTAACAATACCCATAAACTGCATTATATACACTTTTATATTATCAATATTTTAATGCTTATACTATTTAATATTTCTACACTAGCCTATCTGAATAGATCACAACCATGGCTCTGAAAATTATGTCCTATAATGTGAAAGGCTTGGGTTCCATTAGTAAGCGCTGGATGGCCCTGAAGGATTTCAGGGCCTCGGGCGCAGAAATGGTAATGATTCAGGAGACCCACTTTCGGGCAAGCGGATCATTAAAATTTGTCTCAAAGTTTTTCTCCACCTCCTTTCTTGCCTCCCATTCCACGGGCAGGGCAGGAGTGGCAATCCTGATCAGAAAATCGTGCCCTGTTAAGGTTAGGAAGTCTTACATGGATCCTCATGGGAGATTTCTTATCCTAGAGTGTGACTACATGTCTGCCTTTTTTACACTGGTTAATTTATACGCTCCAAACACGGGCCAGATTGTCCTCCTCAAAAAACTTTTTGATACTCCTAAATATCGCTCACAACCTTTTATGATCAGTGGTGGAGACTTCAATCTGGTCATGTCACCCACTAGGGATAGACAAACTCTTTTTAGCTATATAATTTATTATTGATGTGCTCTAATTAATGTCAATCAGTGCACGGCTCACTCTAATAAAAATGCAAAAATGCGTGCAAGTAAATAATGTGATTAATTAAAGTGCATGAGGTGCATACAAATCCTCTCTATTAGGCTTATTGAAAAAGTACTTGCAATTGGACTTGTGAATAGTGCCATAAAATAAAAATTAAAATACAAGCCAATATTAGTGTAGTGTTGATAACAATTCAAACAAAATTATAAATATTGCTATGTGCAGGTGCTACTATAAGCTTAAAATACACAGTATACTTGGGAGAGTAATGAGAAAAAAATACAACAATAGATTAAAGGCTGATGATATAATTAACCCAGCAGTCCATCCATCATCAGATTGAGGGGCTAACTGCTATAATGATTATTAATCCTGTTGGTAACTTCACTCAGCAAGAATCATAAGTTTTTTCCCAAACGAAGAAGCAGTGATGTATTAGGCTTAGATTCAATAAGTGGTCTCAACATGCAATAAATTTATGTGAAAAAAAAAACAGAGAGAAACATATCATTGCACAGTGAGTTTGAAGCAATAAGGACCGAGCAGGTATAACATCACAGAGATACACTCACAGACATCCAGTAAACCAAGGCATAGAGGTTAGCAATCAGCCGCTGTGAAGATAGCTCACACAGGGAGCCGCTGCTGTCAATCTGATGTGTCGGAACAGCAGTGATCGTTCACTGGCTCCTTCCACGCGTTACGTCACAGACCACGTAACTTTCTCAAGGATTAACCCGAGATGCCAGAGTCTCCGTATTTAAGTCAGATGGTGTTATGATTGCCATAGTGGCAGTGGTGTGATCAGCGGTTCATCATACTGCTTCCTCTTATGCATTAACATATATATTTGATACAGTATTTAATTTTATTATAAAACATATCAAAAACAAATATTAAAAACCAATATTAAATTGTGTTCAAGATAGTTTGCAAAAAATAGAAAACTATACTAAATACTCAAAGCACTGTCCCATCCAAAAAAATCTTGTCCCAAGCCAATGCCTTTCGTAAATGTATTAGGTCATACAGGCTCTTCGACTCATGGAGGATAAAACATCCCTCTGCTAAACAATTTACGTTCTATTCACCAGCCCATAAAATGTTCTCCCGCCTTGATCACTTTTTTTATTTCGACTCCACTCATTCCCTATGTGGTCGAATTGGATATCTCTCCCATTACATGGTCAGATCATGCACCCATTATGTTAGATCTTATGCTTTCTCAGACTTATACCAAATCCTGTCATTGGCGTCTCAACGATCACCTTTTGCAGTCTGACGTATCCCACTCCATCCTAGCAAATGGCTTGAAAGAGTACTTTCTGCTCAACACAGGATCAGTATCTCAGATCTCTACACTGTGGGAGGCACACAAGGCTGTTTTCCAAGGTGCATATATAGCTGAAAGCTCTCGACTGAAGAGATATAGAAATAGTCTTATACAGTCTTTAACATCCACTCTAGTAATTGCTGAGAGGAGACTTTTGGGTGGTCATACAGTGATGAAATTACGCAAAGTCATTCATCTCAGAGAACAAATGAAATCAACAAAACTTAACAAAAATTTTATGAATACTCCAATAAACCCCATAGGATGTTAGTTAATAAGCTATGCCCATGACCGTTTAATACATTCCCTGACTTCCTTCAACAGTCAGATGGATCTAGAGCACACTGCCCCGTGAGATGTCCAAAATTTTTGGCAAATTTTACAGCAAATTGTATAATTGCCTGACCCCAGAGAATCATTTTAACTTTACCCAAGAAAAATTTGAGTCCTTTTTCTCCAATATAAAGCTACCAAAATTATCTACAGCAGATTTAGAGAGTTTGAACGTGGCAGTATCAGCTGAAGAACTCTTAGCTACAGTATAATTAAAAGCCTCCCATTACACAAATCTCCTGCCCTGATGGCTTGCCTTACTCTTATTAGAGATCTTTTTTGGACATTTTATCCCCACACATGCTAGCTTTATATGATTCCCTCCTTAAAGGCACTCCTCCGCACTCACATTTCTCCCATTCATTCATTTCGGTTATCCCAAAGCCTGGAAAGGATACCTCTATCCCAGATAACTACAGACCCATAGCCCTTCTAAATTCGGACTATAAAATATTTACTAAAATCCTTGATTTCTGACTGTCCGGGCTCATCCCCAAACTGATCCACAGGTATCAGGGGGGTGTCGTGCTTGGTAGGCATGTGGGAGACAACACTCGGCGTACAATAGACCTAATAGACCTTTTAGACAGAACTTCTCGTTCAGCATTAATTCTGAGGTTAGACGCACAGAAAGCTTTCGACAGGCTAAGTTGGCCCTACATGTTTGCCACTTTAAAAATATTTGGTTTTAATGGTCCTTTTCTAAAAGCCTTAGAGGCCCTATATTCAACTGTCACAGCACAGGTGCAAATGGCGTCCTTCCTGTCTCCTGGCTTCCCCATGACAAATGGAACTCAGCAGGGTTTTCCTCTTTCGCCATTGCTCTTTATCTTGTGCTTGGGACCCCTAGCCGAGTCTATCCGTATTCATCCAGATATATGTGGGGTGGTGATGAGACAGGGGGAATATAAATTATCATTATTTGCAGATGACATTTTGCTTACTATCACTAATCCGTTGATATCTCTCCCTTCGTTACATAAACTATTGACTTCTTTTAGTGCTATCTCTGGATATAAAATCAACACTTCCAAAACTGAAGGCCTTCCTATACACATTCCATCACCCTTATTATCCCAACTCAAAGAATCATACACTAATAAATGGTGTAACACCTCTCTCAAATATTTGGGTATCCTACTTACCCGTTCCTATGCCTCCCTTTATAATACTAACCTTCCTCCTCTGTTTTGGATATTAAAGGGGTTGTAAACATGATTTTTTTATTTGCTAATTAGCTTCCTTTAAGCTAATGCAGTGCTAGTTCACTTACCTGTTCCTTCTTGTTCTCTGCCAAATGTCAGAAATCCTTCCTTGAAAAGTGCACTTCCTGTTGCTCTCCCTGTAGCTTGCCACCGTCATCCGAGCCGTTCCTCCTAGTGGTGACTGAACGTGCTCGCCCCCTCCCTTGGACTACAGCCCTGCGTGCAGACGCTCTCTACGTTTCAGAGAGACACAGGGGCTAGGAGTTAGTGGGCGTGTCTACGATGCTGCAGTGATATGCCTCCATACACTCATCTTCACTGCCCCGCCTTAACTCCGCCCCCTTGCAGTCCTCATACTTGGATTCCTAAATCGTCCTTTTGCCTAGACTTTCTCAGACAGGAAAACATTACCAACTTCAAGATTTTTTTAAAACAACAAGGTAATGTTAAAACAGCATATTGGACTATGAAATTACTGTTAATTAGAATGTTTAATATCACATATTAAAGTTTATGTAGATTGTTTCAATTACTGTAGTTATCAACCAGCATGCATTTTGTGTATCCTCCTCCTACACAATGCAATCAAAAACGCCCTCTCTCCTCCACAACATTGCCAAAGCTGAATTATTATTTTCATTATTCCCAGCTTCACATTTTTTCCCTATTCTATCCCTCCATGACAATTTATGCTAATCCATCCCTCTTTCTCATTTATTGTACACACTTCCATACGTCACATATCTCTCGTGTCCATCCCTCCATCCCATGTCCTGCACATGCATCACTCTGTATGATGTCTCCCATCTCCATCCATCCCATGTCCAGCACATACATTGCTCGGTGTCATGTCTGCCATCTCCATCCATCCATCCGTCCATCCATCCATCCATCCCATGTCCAGCACATGCATTGCTCGGTGTCATGTCTGCCATCTCCATCCATCCATCCGTCCATCCATCCATCCATCCCATGTCCAGCACATGCATTGCTCGGTGTCATGTCTGCCATCTCCATCCATCCGTCCATCCATCCATCCATCCCATGTCCAGCACATGCATTGCTCGGTGTCATGTCTGCCATCTCCATCCATCCATCCGTCCATCCATCCATCCATCCCATGTCCAGCACATGCATTGCTCGGTGTCATGTCTGCCATCTCCATCCATCCATCCGTCCATCCATCCATCCCATGTCCAGCACATGCATTGCTCGGTGTCATGTCTGCCATCTCCATCCATCCATCCGTCCATCCATCCATCCATCCCATGTCCAGCACATGCATTGCTCGGTGTCATGTCTGCCATCTCCATCCATCCATCCGTCCATCCATCCATCCATCCCATGTCCAGCACATGCATTGCTCGGTGTCATGTCTGCCATCTCCATCCATCCATCCGTCCATCCATCCCTCCATCCCATGTCCAGCACATGCATTGCTCGGTGTCATGTCTGCCATCTCCATCCATCCATCCGTCCATCCATCCCTCCATCCCATGTCCAGCACATGCATTGCTCGGTGTCATGTCTGCCATCTCCATCCATCCATCCGTCCATCCATCCCTCCATCCCATGTCCAGCACATGCATTGCTCGGTGTCATGTCTGCCATCTCCATCCATCCATCCGTCCATCCATCCATCCCATGTCCAGCACATGCATTGCTCGGTGTCATGTCTGCCATCTCCATCCATCCATCCGTCCATCCATCCATCCATCCCATGTCCAGCACATGCATTGCTCGGTGTCATGTCTGCCATCTCCATCCATCCATCCGTCCATCCATCCATCCATCCTATGTCCAGCACATGCATTGCTCGGTGTCATGTCTGCCATCTCCATCCATCCATCCATCCATCCATCCCATGTCCAGCACATGCATTGCTCGGTGTCATGTCTGCCATCTCCATCCATCCATCCGTCCATCCATCCATCCATCCCATGTCCAGCACATGCATTGCTCGGTGTCATGTCTGCCATCTCCATCCATCCATCCGTCCATCCATCCATCCATCCCATGTCCAGCACATGCATTGCTCGGTGTCATGTCTGCCATCTCCATCCATCCATCCGTCCATCCATCCATCCATCCATCCATCCATCCCATGTCCAGCACATGCATTGCTCGGTGTCATGTCTGCCATCTCCATCCATCCATCCCTCCATCCATCCCTCCATCCCATGTCCAGCACATGCATTGCTCGGTGTCATGTCTCCCATCTCCATCCATCCCATGTCTTGTGCATGCTTTGTTCGGTGTCATGTCTCCCATCTCCATCCATCCATCCATCCATCCCATGTCTTGTGCATGCTTTGCTCGGTGTCATGTCTCCCATATCCATCCATCCATCCCATGTCTTGTGCATGCTTTGCTCGGTGTCATGTCTACCATCTCCATCCGTCTATGGATGGATGGACGGACGGATGGATGGATGGATGGAGATGGGAGACATGACACCGAGCAATGCATGTGCTGGACATGGGATGGATGGATGGATGGACGGATGGATGGATGGAGATGGGAGACATGACACCGAGCAATGCATGTGCTGGACATGGGATGGAGGGATGGATGTCTCCCATCTCCATCCATCCATCCATCCATCCCATGTCTTGTGCATGCTTTGCTCGGTGTCATGTCTCCCATCTCCATCCATCCATCCATCCCATGTCTTGTGCATGCTTTGCTCAGTGTCATGTCTCCCATCTCCATCCATCCATCCATCCCATGTCTTGTGCATGCTTTGCTCGGTGTCATGTCTACCATCTCCATCCGTCTATGGATGGATGGACGGACGGATGGATGGATGGATGGAGATGGGAGACATGACACCGAGCAATGCATGTGCTGGACATGGGATGGATGGATGGACGGATGGATGGATGGAGATGGGAGACATGACACCGAGCAAAGCATGCACAAGACATGGGATGGATGGATGGATGGATGGAGATGGGAGACATGACACCGAGCAATGCATGTGCTGGACATGGGATGGAGGGATGGATGTCTCCCATCTCCATCCATCCATCCATCCATCCCATGTCTTGTGCATGCATTGCTCGGTGTCATGTCTCCCATCTCCATCCATCCATCCATCCATCCCATGTCTTGTGCATGCTTTGCTCGGTGTCATGTCTCCCATCTCCATCCATCCATCCATCCCATGTCTTGTGCATGCTTTGCTCGGTGTCATGTCTCCCATCTCCATCCATCCATCCATCCATCCATCCATCCATCCATCCATCCCATGTCTTGTGCATGCTTTGCTCGGTGTCATGTCTACCATCTCCATCCGTCTATGGATGGATGGACGGACGGATGGATGGATGGATGGAGATGGGAGACATGACACCGAGCAATGCATGTGTGCTGGACATGGGATGGATGGATGGACGGATGGATGGATGGAGATGGGAGATATGACACCGAGCAAAGCATGCACAAGACATGGGATGGATGGATGGATGGATGGAGATGGGAGACATGACACCGAGCAATGCATGTGCTGGACATGGGATGGAGGGATGGATGTCTCCCATCTCCATCCATCCATCCATCCCATGTCTTGTGCATGCATTGCTCGGTGTCATGTCTCCCATCTCCATCCATCCATCCATCCATCCATCCCATGTCTTGTGCATGCTTTGCTCGGTGTCATGTCTCCCATCTCCATCCATCCATCCATCCATCCCATGTCTTGTGCATGCTTTGCTCGGTGTCATGTCTCCCATCTCCATCCATCCATCCATCCATCCCATGTCTTGTGCATGCTTTGCTCGGTGTCATGTCTCCCATCTCCATCCATCCATCCATCCATCCCATGTCTTGTGCATGCTTTGCTCGGTGTCATGTCTACCATCTCCATCCGTCTATGGATGGATGGACGGACGGATGGATGGATGGATGGAGATGGGAGATATGACACCGAGCAATGCATGTGCTGGACATGGGATGGATGGATGGACTGATGGATGGATGGAGATGGGAGACATGACACCGAGCAAAGCATGCACAAGACATGGGATGGATGGATGGATGGATGGATGGAGATGGGAGACATCCATCCCTCCATCCCATGTCCAGCACATGCATTGCTCGGTGTCATGTCTCCCATCTCCATCCATCCATCCATCCATCCATCCCATGTCTTGTGCATACTTTGCTCGGTGTCATGTCTCCCATCTACATGCTTTTATTTAAATTTTTGCATATGAATAAGTTACTCATTCACGCTTTTATATATTTCAGAATGCCCAGTTGTTTTGTCAAATCTTGCTCCATGAACTGGAGAAATGACAATATTAGACTGCATTCATTTCCACGTGATCGAGAGAGGATAAAAACCTGGCTGGAAAAAATCAACATTCCTAGTGAGGAATTAGGATCATTAGTTGAAACAATTCTTAAATCTAAAATCTGGAAATTTAAAATTTGTTCTCAACATTTTTTGGAAAGTGATTACGAACTAAGAGGTGCACAAAAACATCTTAAGATTACAGCTTTCCCTTCTGTGCTATATGTCATGTGGATTCTGAACACAACTACGCAAAACGACGAAGAAGAGAAACTGAGATGACTTCACAATCGTCAACATATGTCTCAGACATGCGCTCAGGAGCTACTCAAACATCCATGGAATCTAATACTGAACTTCAAAAAAAATCTATGGCTTCTGTATCCGAAGTTAGTGATTGTGAAATGGTAGTGTGTCAACCTGCGGACTATGCATTGATTGACAGTGTAATTTGCAGTTCGGTTTCAAATGAACCAATGTCGCTTATTGATCTCTCTGAGAATCAAGTTGAAATAAGTAATATCACTAATATTTCATCACACACTGTAAAAATCGGGCATAAAGCAAGATTTAAAAAAATTCATCGAGGCATCCAATGTCAATGAAAAAAGGAAGTGAAACCCAAAAAGATACAGGTATGCATACCTCGGTCTTCCGTCTCTGTTGCTATACAGTGCTCTTTGGTGGAATTACCTGAATTGAGTGTAATACCAAGATTACAAACTAGTATGTTCGATTTCTTGAATATCGAAAAAAGTCAAGAAGATATTTTACACTCTTCTTTTGCTGAAAATTTGACAACAAAAGCAAACATCGAATTTGACCATTTCAAACAATGTGAAGTGCCAACAATACGTCATGATCCTAATCTTGATCTTCTTGGATTATCACCAATTAGAAGTACCTTACCAGAACCTGTACCATTTGACGACAATGAAATAAGTGATTTTGGTCTTTTGTGCAGTCCACCAAAAAAAACCAAAGATGTAGACGAATCTTACCGTCCGTCAGAGGAGGAAGCGGAGGAAATGTATGTAGAAGATTTGGATGAAGAATACTCATACATTGATTTAAAACAACCCGACCTTTCGTTTATAGATGTGCACGAAGAAAAAGAATTTGCCAACGTGTCAAGTCAGAAAACATTTTTGGTGTATAAAGAATGCCTTGATAAATTACTGATGCAATCTCATTGCTTACATGACACACATTGCACGGGCAGGATAATTGCTCTTAAAAAATTGATTAAAGGGTCTGCATTAATAGTGCATGCAGAGTGCAATAAGCATCATAAATTTAAAATGTGGAGAAGCCAACCATTAATGCCAGCCGGAAACTTGCTGATTTCATCAGCTATAGTATGCAGTGGGTCTAATTTTTTGAAGATGAAAAATTTTTTTTCAATTTTACAAATGTATGGTATATCGGCGACTACTCATTATAAAAACCAAAAAAATTTCATATTCCCTACCATTGAACATCATTGGATAAGTGAAAGAAAGAAGAACATTCAAAAAATTGGTGACAACAGTGTAGCATTGATTGGTGACGGCCAATGTGATTCACCTGGCTTCAATGCTAAGTACTGTACCTATACATTGATGGATGCAGAAACCAATAATATATTAGATTTTCAAGTGGAGCAACTCCAAACCAGTCGTACCTCTGTCTCGCTTGAAAAATTGGCTTTTGTTGAGGCCTTGGATCGTCTTTTAGGAGATCAGGTTCAGGTCAAAATCCTTGCAACCGATAGACATGTCTCCATAAGAAAAATCATAAAGGAAAAATATCCACAAATAAGGCACGAATTCGATGTATGGCATATGGCCAAATCAATTGGAGCAAAACTTATGGCTGCAAGTAAAAAAAGCAACAGTAGGGAACTTGCTGGCTGGGTTTCTTTAGCAAAAAATCATTTGTGGTGGGCTTCGAGTACATGTCAGGATAATCCTATTCTACTAGAAGAAAAATGGCTATCTATGAGTTTTCATGCAGCAAATGTACATGAATGGCATGGAAATAGACTATACCATCAGTGTTCACATCCACCAATACCTTGTGATGAACAGAGGGGATATGAGTGGCTTAAACACGGATCTGCAGCTCTCCATAACCTCAATGCCGTAATTCAAAATCAGAGACTGCTAAAGGACCTTCATCATATATCTGGTTTTTACCATACAGGTGAGGTCGAAGTTTTTCACAGTATGGTGTTAAAATATCGATCTAAACGTCATCATTTTTATATGGACAGCATGGTTGCAAGAACACAACTTGCTGCCCTCGACCACAATAAAAACATAAATAGGCTGCAAGCAGTTGTTCGGAGACCTAAAAAAGATTCAGAAAAAAAGGGATCTTTGCGTTACCGTTATGGCTTCAGTAAGGCAAAAAAAGACTGGGTTGTAAGCAAAATATATGAACCTACTAGCCAAGAATTCTTCAAACAGATCATCTGTGATGTGATTGACCATGCTGCAGGAATCAAAAATTTTCCATGGCATTCCAGACAGGTCAATCTCTCTCAAAACATTGCTGGATTTCCATGTCCTGAAAAAGATAAACTGCTCTCTCAATATCTATCTCGTTTTGAATGAAATACCACGCTTTATATTTTTACATTTTTTTTTTGGGTAGTAATCGAAAAAAGCACTGTTTTATTATAAAATTGTTAGTTTTAGATCTTTAATAAAAAAATTAAAAAAAGGTAACGTTAATATATACATTTTTTATTAAAATAATAAAAATTAGAATTATTTAGCTTCTAATATATTTGTTGTTAAATTTTTTTTACACCTTTATATTTGGGAAATAATAGTTGTAATTTATGATTCTGTTAAAAATAATTAAGAAGGATTGTGAAGGTGTGTAACTGAACTTCACGTGTGATCACTTGATTAGTTGATATTGTTATACCTTTAAAAAACAATAAAAAATTCTCCTTTCATATTTTTGAACTGTCAAGTGCTCCTTGATTCAATATATTACTTAGGACCATAAAATATTTTGCCGATGAAGTTCTCTGCCTCGCACCATGGGGTCAAGGCTTCAGATTGTATAGATTGCTAATAGTGCAGCCAATGGCTGACGATTTGTCAATCTAATATAATTATGGCCCAAGGGTCTTGGCATATATATACATTATTCGTCAAATGACGCAAATACAAATGACCCCCAAGTAAGCATGCGTCATAACCCTTCCATGTTGTGCTTTTCCTCGGTTATGTAATGTGTGTGTGGGGTTGGGGGGGGGGGGTAACTTGAGAGCTTTACCAAAAATTTTGTTTATGTGGGCACTGTGGCAAAGTAAAAATTTTTTGTTTTTTAAGAACATTAAAAATTAAAAATGACTCCAAAAAACTATATATATATATATATTTTAAATTATTTATTTTTTAAATAAATTTTAACCACATGCTTATATATTTTAGAAAATTTCTGTCACATAAAAAATATAAAGAACTACAAAAAAAATATACATTTTTTAATTACAAAGATTTTTAAAACCAAAAATAACAACTAAGTAACTATCCGCTATTACAATTTCATTTTCTTCGATAGCCATATCGCTTGCATTATAATCGGATGACCATTTAAATCCGATGTATTCCTCATTGGGATCTGGATACTTGTTTCGAATTGCCCATAAAACACACGAAGGTATGGGTATTCGACGATTCTTCCCCAGAAATCCATGGACCATATTAGTGTAGGATTTATAGGCTCCTCTTCTGAGGCATCTATAAAATTAGAAAGATTACAAATATTACAATTTTATATCTATAACAAAAATATAATTTAGAAGTGCTTTTTGTAAAGGACGATTATCCTCTTTAATACCATGCAATTTTGCACCTTGACGAAATGCTGTATTTTGGCCTAGGCCGACAAGGCCTAGGGTGGCACTTTGCCGTGGCCGGGAAATAAAACACCCCCCTGCATGAACTCCCTTCCCCTCCTCCCGCACGCAGGCTTGCACAGCTGAATCCCGGAGCCCAGTGTCACAAGTTCTGAGCTCTGGTAATTGATCAGTCAGGGATGCGCTATTACGGGCACCAGGGACATCTGCCTCCTGGGGTCCCACAGCGTCAATTGGCTTTCCGGAGCAACCGTACCTCTCCCCCATCCTCTCCTCTACAAGCACATATCCCCTTACCCCCCTCTCCCCCAAACTAGAAGATGCCACATCCCCTCACCGCAGCATCCCTCTGTCCTCTCAGAGTCCCTTTGTCCCCTTCCCATGGCATTCCTCTGTCACCTTCCCACGGAGTCCCTCTGTCCCCTTGCCACGGCATCCCTCTGTCGCCTTCCCAAGGCGTCCCTCTGTTCTCTTCCCATGGCGTCCCTCTGTCCTTCTCCCATGGTGTCCCTCTGTCCCATTCCCACAGTGTCCCTTTGTCCTTCTCCCATGAAGATGACAGGGTGGGTCTTAAAAAGGAAGGGGTGTAGTCTTGACATGAAGGGGTGGTTCATATTTAAATTAGGTGGTCCGCAAGTTTTGTCAAGCCTAGGGCATCACAAAACCTAAATACACCACTGCCTTCCCACCCATGACAAATTTCATTTTTAAATTTTCTCTCAATTTAAATGACAATTATGCGGTCATGCAACACTGTACCGAAAACTAAATTTTTTAATTTATGGTAACACAAATAGAGGTTTCTTTTGTTGTTATTTGATCACCTCAGTGGGTTTTTTTATAAGAAAATAAATATTTTTTTATTTTTTTCCGTTCTAAAAGTTTATTTTATCCTTCACTTACGGGAACTAATGAGGACGCACTGATGAGCATTAATGAGGCAGCACTGATGAGTTTGCACTAATAAGGTGTCACTCATTAACATGCACTGATATTTATAATTCATAGGCACTGATAGGCGTCACTGATTTTCAGATAAGCGGTACTGATAGCCACTGATAGGTGGGACTAACCGTTGTCACTGATGGGCAGCAATGATGTTGAACTACTGACATTTTATAATGCTGGGCACTGATATAGGCACTGACTTGCACTCTGCTGGGCACTGATTAGCACTCATATGAGAATTGATTGGCAGTTTGATCGGCATTATGAACTGTCTTTTTTTTGGGCACTGACTGACAGCTTATGGGCACATTTAAAGTTGTTGTTGCACATATGAGGGGACTGTTCTGATAATCAATGTGCTGATTATGAGCACAGTTCCCCTCTGACAGGGAGAGACTGGCTCTCCCTTTCAGCGTGAACAAAGAAATGACTTTCACTGTTACATCATGGCTCACGCGATTATGCACTGTGATTGGTCAATTGAATTTTTTAAAAATTAATTAAAAATAAACTTTTCAATATATTAAATAACTAAATATTACCTATTGGCATCACAAATATAGTCTTTGTGAACATTGGCGGATTCCATTTGGATTTGATAGACCAGAATTCTTTTAGTCAGACATCGTTCGACAAATTCTTCATGTAGTGTTACGCATGTCAGGCCATACTCCAAGAAAGGCTGAACTTCTTCCAATCCTTGGCAGCATTTAGATTCTTCAGATGTTGGCATAGGCCGACATTGTGCACAAAAACACCAGCGTGTATGACCTATCAAACTCTGGTCTTTCTCTTCATCAGCTACATTTTCCTCAATTCTTTTTCTTTTCAATGGGTTGATTGGAAAAGCAGGTGGTTCCTCAGTGCCTGGGATTTGATATTTCGAACGTAGTCGAACTCGGAGATTGTTTAAATCCTACATTGAAATGAAAAAAACATGATAACAATGTCACAATGACACAGCTAAATATTATTCTTTAAAAAATTTTTTTTTAATGGATAAATATGTTATATGCTTTTTTAAAATTGATGTTTTCCATTTATATTCATAATACGTACAACTGCCCAAGATAGGAGAAACTCTCTATAGGTAAATGACAGCTGGTGATCCACATAGTCTCTACCA
Source organism: Lithobates clamitans (assembly GCA_037952925.1). NCBI lineage: Eukaryota > Metazoa > Chordata > Amphibia > Anura > Ranidae > Lithobates > Lithobates clamitans. The sequence goes on along the minus strand of JBBGZY010000268.1, from coordinate 7,942,854 downwards.
TGTATTTACAAGCACAAAGGGAGACTTGACTCAAATACAAGTTGTCTCTCACTTCTATGTAAATTTCATGGATGAAAATTTGCAACAGACTAGGGATAAAGTGTTTGTGAAGGTTCCTATTTTTCCGTGGTTGTATGGGTATTGTTTTAAAAAAAAAAAACATATTAAAAAAATATGGTATTCTTATGTAGACAGTGAAGTTTGTTTTGCACAGAGTAGCCACAATCCTCGTCTTATGGGGTCCCTCTGTGGGTGTCTCCGCAACTCTCCGCATTTGCTAACCCCCTTCATGGGGAAGCTCTTTGCCAAAGGGGGTTAGCTGTCGGGCGCACTCATGTGATACAGCCGTTGGCTATACTCACCGACTGTAAGCCTGGGTTCACACTATAAGGGGCTGTGTATCGCACAGGAGCACTGTGCGTTTCTTGTTCTCCATTTCTGGGACGAATCAGGGACGATTCTATGCCTGCATTCGGCCCTGAAACGGAGCCAAATACGCACAGCTTATTTGTGTAGTGCGCTCCGCAGCCGCCCAGGAGAGATGTGAACCGGTTCCATAGGGAGCCAGTCACAGTCTCCCACTATGCAAATTATATGTGTGGAAACGCACATCTAATTCGCATCGGTGTGAACCCGGGATAAGACTTTGCCTCGTCCCCCAGCACGCCGCATCATTGGATGTGATTGACAGCAGTGTACACAAATCCGACGCACAAAGTACCACGCATGCTCAGAATAAATAAAGAGATGAAACCTATTGGCTATTGCCCCGTTTATAGTCCCGACGTACGTGTTTTACGTCACTGCTTTAAAAAAGATCGGATTTTACGACAACTTTGTGTGACCGTGTGTATGCAAGACAAGTTTGAGCCAACATCCGTCAGAAAAAAAACATGGATTTTGTTGTCGGAATGTCCGATCGATATCCAACCGTGTGTACAGGCCATTATAGTGGAGCTCTGTAAACGCCAAAAAAAGGACTAGGAAGCACTCCTCCAAGGTAACACTCTTGGGAGAGTGCTTACCAGAGGGGGTTATCAGAAGCTTGGAGGAGCGGAGAAAGATGGCAATGGGACCACAGAAGTCGTGGATCGGGGCCACTCTATGCAATACATGCTGCAAAATGGGCTTCTTTAGTATCACTTTAGCGTTGGTGTCTTGGAAAGTCAGGACATGCATAGAGAATCGCCAATCACCTAAACAACACTATATCATAATTATCAAAATTAGGATCATAATATTTAAAATAGTTATCGTGTGGCCAGAGGCGGCTCTCTAATTAGGCAACATAGGTGGTGGCCTCAGGCCTCGCAGTCATAGGGGCCTCGCACAGCTGGCTAGTTTACCAAATTAGAGAGCCGCCTCATTCAGCAGCAGAGATCTCCGTCCTTAGTCCCATCGCTCTTCTACAGTGAGAGATAACAGCCGGCAAGTGAGACATGTGATCGGAGCTCACCTACATCTCCGGATCAATGACAGGGAGAGCCAGTCAGCAGAGCTCTGACAGATCTCCCCCCTCCCCCTGCTGCCCACACAGCCAGACAGAAGAGGAGAGAGAGCTTCTGCTCCTCCTCCTCCCGTCCTCTCCTCCTGTGTCTGCCCCGCACACTCTCCTCGGCAGTGTTCTCTGTTCTGCCTCAGAGAAGGGGATGTGTGGGCGGGAAGATTCATGCTGAAGTCCAGCAAAAGGGGAGTCTGATCCATCCATCCATCCAGTCCCTCCGGCCTCCCAGTGAGTACACTGATGTAGGGGATGCTCTTCCTTCCCTTATTCCTCCATCCCCCTCTCTTTCTTTCTTTCTTTCCATTCTTTTTGTCTCTTTGTTTCTGTTTCCTTCATTATTTCCCCATCACCCTCTCTTTCTCTTTCTTTTTCTCTCTTTTTCTCTCTTTTTCTCTCTTTTCTCTCTTTTTCTTTCTTTCTTTCTTTCTTTCTTTCTTTCTTTCTTTCTTTCTTTCTTTCTTTCTTTCTTTCTTTCTTTCTTTCTTTCTTTCTTTCTTTCCTTCACTCTTTCTTTCTCTTTCTTTCCTTCACTCTTTCTTTCTCTTTCTTTCCTTCACTCTTTCTTTCCTTCCATCTTTCTTTCCTAACATCTTTCTTTCCTTCCATCTTTCTTTCTCTTTCTTTCCTTCACTCTTTCTTTCTCTTTCTTTCCTTCACTCTTTCTTTCTCTTTCTTTCCTTCACTCTTTCTTTCTCTTTCTTTCCTTCACTCTTTCTTTCCTTCCATCTTTCTTTCCTAACATCTTTCTTTCCTTCCATCTTTCTTTCTCTTTCTTTCCTTCCATCTTTCTTTCTCTTTCTTTCCTTCACTCTTTCTTTCTCTTTCTTTCCTAACATCTTTCTTTCTCTTTCTTTCCTTCACTCTTTCTTTCTCTTTCTTTCCTTCCATCTTTCTTTCTCTTTCTTTCCTTCCATCTTTCTTTCTCTTTCTTTCCTTCACTCTTTCTTTCTCTTTCTTTCCTAACATCTTTCTTTCTCTTTCTTTCCTTCACTCTTTCTTTCCTTCCATCTTTCTTTCCTAACATCTTTCTTTCCTTCCATCTTTCTTTCTCTTTCTTTCCTTCCATCTTTCTTTCTCTTTCTTTCCTTCCATATTTCTCTTTCTTTGCTTCCATCATTCTTTCTCTTTCTTTCCTTACATCTTTCTTTCTTTTTCTTTCCTTCCATCTTTCTTTCTCTTTCTTTCCTTACATCTTTTTTTCTCTTTCTTTCCTTACATTTTTTTTCTCTTTCTTTCCTTCCATCTATCTCTTTCTTTCCTTCCATCTTTCTTTCTCTTTCTTTCCTTACATGTTTTTTTCTCTTTCTTTCCTTACATCTTTTTTTCTCTTTCTTTCCTTCCATCTTTCTT